>OY804582.1:25665934-26865934 GCA_963680875.1 Bathymodiolus brooksi
AGCAAGACAAGCGAACAGGATAGAAAAAAAATCTGCTAATGAGATACCTATGCGCGAAGGACATGATCCCGCATCTTCTTAATTATTACATTATTTAGATGTGAAACCACTAATTAATTTCTTGACGGTTTTCTACCAAAGTTGTGTTTTTTGAGCCTACCTGGCTATCTTTTCTTAAGTTTAACCTTTCAAAGACCATATATTATCTGAAGCGTACATGATTCCTCTACGTTCTGTTAAAATAGCATGGGGTGTTTAAAATCTTGCTGTGAAATGCCAGGCTACGGAAAACACCTACTATAAAAATAGCTCCGTCATCACACCCCCCCCCCCCCCCCCCCCCTTCGAAAATCCGGTATTTATAGGTCATACAACAAATCCTCCATAGAGGTATGAAAATACAACTAAATCCATCAAATTTGGTTTCAAAATAATCCCTATATATTTAACATCAATTATTGATTTTAATTATTGGATTCCATTCAGTATTTTTCACAATACAACGAGGTGAAAAGAACTTTTTTCTTTAAAAGGGACTACTTTTGTATATGTTCTAATCCTTGATTGGTGAATTAGTGGTTTGACACCTTTAGGTATTGTTCATTTATATTTATTCAACGACTAGTTCATGCGAGTCTCTTCGTGTCTTCTATCGATGGCCAGAAAAAGCAGTTGTAACATACATTTTGCATACAGGTTTATGGTGTTTAACACCACTTTTAACAATATTTCGGTTATATCGTGGCGTTCAGTTTTTTTGGTAGAGCAAACCGGAGTATCCAAAGAAAACCACCGACCTGTCACAAGTCACTAACAACTCTTTATCACATAATGTAGTATCGAGTACACCTCTCCTCATCTGGATTCAACCTCACAACGTTACATAAGATAGGCACTGACTGCACAGGTAGTTGTAAATCCAACTACCATACGATCACGACCACGACGGTCCCTATGAATAGATATCATATGTGCATAATGTCACTTTAGAAATACATTTCGTTTGTTTCAATATCAACCGGAAATGTTTATTACAATCAAATTGCATCTTCCGTTGCATATTTATTTGTGAGTTTCTTCGGAGAATTAAGTTTAATGTAGGAATTTTCGGGGGTGGGGTTGGTAGGGGTCGCGTAATTTTTAAAACGCTTAGGGGAAACCACAGGGTATAACAATATCACCTAGCTTCTCTGTGTGAGTACAACCCATGTACACTTTTGGTTGGAGACGAATTAATTAAATACACAACTCGTCCTTAAAGTGTAATGTGTGGAAAATGCCACATACCTTGTGTAAGACATAATAGTGTCCTATGTTAAAGTGTCCCCCCGGACAATATTTTATAGAGATTGCGATATGAAATAATGTCCGGTGCTATGAAATTGTGTCCTAGTATAGGGTCAGGGTTAGGGTTAGAGGAAAACATAATAGTGCCCTATGTTAAAGTGTCCCCCCCTCCCCCCGGACAATATTTTATAGAGATTGCGATATGAAATAGTGTCCAGTGCTATGAAATTATGTCCTAGTATAGGGTCAGGGTTAGAGGACACAATTAAATGATACACTTGCACCTAAAAAGACCACTTGTAGCACCTTCTATTGGCCTATATTTAGTTTGAAGTGGTTGTTGATGACCCATGGGAAGGCAACACTTTCCCTTTTTCCTCGTGGCAAACAATTATAAATCACAATAAAGGAACAGTGTTATAAAAAAGATCAGACATGAAAAAAATTACTAGAATCTTGTGTTAACTAAATCATCCATTCACACTTTATTGTTCAGTAAATCGATATTGTGTATTTAGTGAAATGTGTGAATTCATCTGTTCATGTATTAGCTATACCGGTTAGGCATCCAACGATGTCCCAAATATATTCTCGACATCTCGAGGCTTTTACTATATTTTGCAGAAAATGCGCTACAGAGAGAGATACAGGTTGCCCGAAAACTGCAGGAAATCCCCAATATAATAAACAAATGTAAGTTATTTATATCTTAAAGTTTTGTTGCCTCCAAGAATATTTTATGATATGTTGGACGTCAAAATCCTTTACAGGGTACCACAACACTCATATATTTATAATCTAACATTCTTCCACCACATTTATACATAAATACATGTAGTTAGTGCTCAGACAATTTTCCAAAATATGTTACTTGTTTTTATATGCCCATTCCTTACTACTTTTAGAGACTGTCGTGATCGTATGGTGGTTGGATTTATCATTACCTATGCAAACAGTGCCTATCACCACTGATGTTGTGAGTTCGAATCTCGATCGGGTCGAGGTGTACAACATTATGTGATATGGCATGAATATTCTGTGTTCGTCTTGACCTGGATGCTCTACATTCGTTGACGTGGGAAATCTGCATTTGTCTTGGCATGGATATTCTTCATACTTTTGCAGCGGCAGTAAAGAAAAGTCGTTGCCTCATTTGTCCTATTTCTCCCTCATTTCTGTATAATATTGATATATTGTTTAATCTGTTGACTATGCAGTAATTATTTGCAACAAGACATTAAATTAAAACAATCAATCAAACATCTAGATATCCAGTCATTCTAAGCGGACGAAGTTTTAAATATATTTTATATCTTTCTATTCCAGATCATTAGATTCACATACCTTCAATATTTCCTGTCGGGATTTCAGTTACCAGTGCCATTCGATGGTTTCATGTGACAGAGGCTGTCGGGATCCCAATAGTTCTTAAGCTATATCTGAGCATATATATTCCAGCCAAACTAGAGAATTAACCACTTGTATATGCATGTCGACATGGATTTCATATTAATTCCCAAAAAAATTTCAAATTTAGTGGCGATGAGTACAACAGTATGTGATAAAGTTTGTCAGTGACTTGAGACAGGACAGTGGTTTTCTCCGAGTACTCAGGTTTCCTCCACCAATAAAACTGACCGCCAAGATGTAGCTGAAATATTGTTGAAGTGGTGTTAAACACCATAACCCCACCTCAAATATACACGACATACCATATTCTATAAAAGGGGTTGTCGTAGCTGGGATCGTATGATTGTTATACTTACAGGTGTCTATAACTCTTGTGATGGTTTACTTGATACATCCTTCTATGCAGGGCCCCCCCGGGTGGCTCAATGAGTTAGGTAGTTAGATTGCCTAACAACTCATACAAGCCTATCACCAATATAGCATGGGTTCGAGCCCAGTTTTTTAAATTACAAAAAAGGGTGCACTCGACTTGCAGCTGCAAGTAATAAAGTTTACCAGTTGCTTGCCCAGGGTCGGTGGTTCTCTCCGAGTACTCCAGTTTCTTCCATCACTAAAACTGGTCGCCATGATATAGCTGAAATATTGCTGAAAGTGGCGTTAAACACAATAAATCAATCAATCAATCAATTCTTCTATGCTATGAAATAAAAAAAAGCAAAAAATACCACACTATTGAAACAGTTCCAATATCCAATCGAAAAATAGTAGAAAGAGGTACATTTGATACCCCTAACACACATATACATGACCACTCAATTCCCTGCCTGGTCATTGGCACTTCAATAAAAAGTGGCGAGGTTAAGCTAGTTTTTCGGGCCCAAACGTCCAAACTAAGTTTAATGAAGTTGCCATGCAACTAATTTCCATGCAAGAGGCTTAAATAACCATAATTCATTGGTGATGTAATATAAACTTCACCATCATGTATTCTGATAACAAAATGATGGGCATTGTGACACAAGTCACGCCATTTTAATATTTCTTTAAATACTCGGTAGATATGAAATCTGTGTCGTCATTTTCTGGAAATTAACAAAAAAGATGAACATTATAAATATTTTTGTATGTAATTTTTATGACATTACAATGTTATTGCAATAAATTGTGATTTGTATGTTGGATGGTTCATGTCTTATTTATGTTATTTGTGTTTGTTCAGTGCGAGATTTAGGGCAAATGAGGCCCTGTGCTAGTTAAATTATGAGTACCCTTACTTGGGTCCTGAAGGAGGTAGACTCGGCAGATCTACACAGGCAGTCGGGCATACATGCTCATGAAATTTAGGAATACCTGTAGTTAAAATATTAAAATTGCACCACATAAGCAAAAATCCATCGTAAAAAGAAGATGGGCCAACAGGGCTCTGTGCTTATTATATAAAGCACACCTAAGCACAATGGTAAATCAGGCACTGGGTAAAAACCAAAGACTATTAAATCTGTATTTGCTGTTTCTCTGCTCAGTAAGCAAGCAGCATTAAGTGGAAAAAACAAAGACTGGTTGGCTCGGAATAAGGATAATTTGTCTCAGTTGAGAAACATGTCTACCCACAAACTGTTGCATCAGCGAGCTAGCACTTGAAAAAACAAACTAACAATGTTGGTCTAGTGAAATGTGGACATCAACATGACTACACTGAATGTAACTTGCTCTCGCCATGACATAGCTGAAAAATTGCTCATTTGGCATTAAATAACAATTACTCACTCACTCGCCCAACAACTCCTAATGACATTCAGTATTGTATCATGTCAAGTAATCCGTCATTCACATTTGGGCACTATCTAGTTTTCTCATCTATAAGTTGTTTGAACTATAACCTTTGGCATAACTGGATACCATGAACTTTGACATAACTCAATAACATGAACTTTAACCTTTGACATAACTCGATACCATGAACTTTAAACTTTGACATAACTCAGTACCAAATATCATCAAATGTCAGTGGATCAAACAAACATCTAATATCAATCATGACTGTTTTTAATAGGTATCTTAGGGGCCGCTGTGATCGTATGGTAGCTGGATTTACAACTACCTATGCAATCAGTGCCTACCACCACTGATGTGAGTTGGAATCCTGATCAGGGCGAGGTGTACAACATTATGTGATAAAGTTTGTCAGTGACTTGTGACAGGTCGGTGGTTATCTCCGGGTCCTCCGGTTTCCACCACCAATAAAACTGACGGCCACGATATAACTGAAATATTGTTGAAATTGGCATTAAACACCATCAATCAAACAAACAAACAAACAATAGGCATCTTCACTTCTGCTAAAATATAAAATCTTAAATATCCTCTTGTTCAAAAGGTAAGTATATACGGTCATGTCACCCCTTTTTTTGAAGAAAAACAAAATTGAATTTTCAGGCTTTAATAAAAAAAATATATAAAAGGTCTACAAATTAAAACAGACACAATTTTAATATATATATATACTTTCATTCGTATTAGTTATTGTGATTATCTTTGGAGTAAAAACAATTTTGGAAGCCACACAAAAAGTCACGAGTATTGCAAATTTACAATCTTTGATATAAAAAAAAAAAAATTCTGTCACGTCGCCCCTTTTTCTGAAGAAAAACAAAATTGAATTTTCAGGTTTTAATAAAAAAAAAATTAAAAGGTCTACAAATTAAAGTACATGTATTTATTAAGTCAATATGCTGATGACTCCTCACTGATATTAGATGATGACCCAAAATCACTTGATCAATCATTATTTTATGTTTAATAAATTTTTAGAATGTGCTGGATTGAGAGTTAATCTTGACAAGACTGAAGCAATATGGCTTGGCTCAAGGCAGAGTTGCCATGAACAGCTCCTTCCAGATAAACATTTATTATGGAACTTTTCTGGAAAATTTAAGTTATTGGGTATTAGTTTTAATTTGTCTGAATCTGATAAAACACTGAAAAATTTTACAGAAAAAGTTCAATCAGTGAAAAAAATATTAAACTTGTGGTGTTATAGAGATCTTACATACATTGGTAAAGTCACTGTTATTAAGACTCTAGCTCTTCCTATTCTAGTTCAAAGCCTTACTGTTTTACCAAACCCTCCAGATTCAATTTTGAATGATATTGAACAAATATTTTATAAATTTTTATGGAATGGTAAAAAGGACAAGATCAAGAGATCCGTTATTATCAATGAATATGAAGAAGGGGGACTAAAAATGCCAAATATTCAATCCTTTTACAAAGCACTTAAAATGTCATGGCTTCATAAATTACTTGACCCTTTCAATCATTCACCATGGAAAGTACTTTTATTGGGTTCTATACAAAAATGGGGAGGAAGTAATATATTATACTTGAGTAAAGAGGGTCTAGAAAAAATAGCAGAAAAAGTTAACCCATTTTGGAAAGATGTTTTTTTGAATTTATCAGAGCTGAAACTGGAAAAGGGGGAGTTAGTGGATAATCAACACGTCTTTAGCCAGCCCATATGGTTAAATCCTTTGATAAAAATAGGTGGTAATATGTGTATGAACAAAATATGTTGTGAAAATGGTGTCTTTTTTGTAAATGATTTAATATCAGAAAATAAAATGCTTTTTACATATGAGGAATTTATGAATCACTATAATATTAGATTAAATTTTATAGAATATTTCAGTATTCTATGTGCCATTCCACATAGATGGAAACTTCTGATAAGAGGGATAGGAAAATTTAAATTAATCGAAAATGACATTGTTGATAGACTGAAAAGGTACCCTAAGCCATGCAAATACTTTTCAAAACAATACATGTTAAATGTAAAAATGCTTCCTTTAAACATTCAGAGTAAATGGGAAAATGAAGTTCATATGGGGGTTGTTACTGAAGATTATAATTGGAGTTTTATTTACTGTATACCTTTCTGTTACAAAAGATACTAAATTACAGGACTTTCAATATAAACTTATACACAGAATCTTAATTACAAATTCCTTTCTATATAAATGTGGGTTAAAAGAAACTGAGCTATGCACATTTTGTACAGAAACCAAAGAAAGTCTGGTTCACATCTTTTGGGAATGTAATTATGTTCGGAACTTTTGGTTATCAATTGGCAATTTCCTGATAATATGTGGTCTTGGCTTACCCTTTAATGCAAAGGACATAATTCTTGGATTGACTGAACACATTTCAGCCCAGGGCACAATCAACAATGTTTTAATCATTTTGAAATATTATATATATGTCTGCAGATGCAAATGTAGGGACCTTGATTTAGAAGGTGGTCTTGAATTCCTGAAATATGTTATAAATATTGAAAAGGCATCAATGATATATCTGTCCCCAGTACAAAAGGAACATGTTAAAAGAAAAAGGTTAGATCTGGAGGTGGTACTGAGTGGTTAATATTAATATATATCTATTATACTAAAATATATGTTACCTTGTATAACTTAAAATGCATTGCTAACTTTGAATTTCAAAAGTTATTACAAAACAGTATGTTATGAAGATCAACTTGCTTTTACATTGTAACTTTTGTGCATTGAAACATTGTGTTTATAGAATCATGTATGTATAAATCTGTTCTTGGAAAAATAAACAAATTATAAAAAAAAAAAACCTTTGACATAACTCGATACCATGAACTTTAAACTTTGACATAACTCAGTACCATGAACTTTAACCTTTGACATAACTTGATACCATGAACTTTAACCTTTGACATAACTCGATACCATGAACTTTAAACTTTGACATAACTCAGTACCAAATATCATCAAATGTCGGTGGATCAAACAAACATCTAATATCAATCACGACTGTTTTTAATAGGTATCTTAGGGGCCATCTTGGCCGTGATCGTATGGTAGCTGGATTTACAACTACCTATGCAATCAGTGCCTATCACCACTGATGTGAGTTCGAATCCTGATCAGAGCGATGAGTACAACATTATGTGATAAAGTTTGTCAGTGACTTGTGATAGGTCGGTGGTTATCTCCGGGTACTCCGGTTTCCACTACCAATAAAACTGACGGCCTCGATATAACTGAAATATTGTTGAAATTGGCGTTAAACACCATCAATCAAAAAAACAATAGGCATCTTAACTTCTGCTAAAATATAAAATCTTAAATATCCTCTTGTTCAAAAAGGAAGTATACGGTCATGTCACCCCTTTTTTTGAAGAAAAACAAAATTGAATTTTCAGGCTTTAATAAAAAAAATATATAAAAGGTCTACAAATTAAAACAGACACAATTTTAATATATATATATACTTTCATTCGTATTAGTTATTGTGATTATCTTTGGAGTAAAAACAATTTTGGAAGCCACACAAAAAGTCATGAGTATTGCAAATTTACAATCTTTGATATAAAAAAAAATAATTCTCGCCATACACTAACATCTATTCTAATATGACGTCTCTAAAACGGCACACACGATAATACTCAACAACTCTATATTTAGCGCAAGTGCAATACACAACAAATCTGGCTGTTCCGATGTGACTCCCGCTGTGAAATTACCATGACGTCCGAGTGTAAACAAACAAAACACTGGCATATAGCATATTTTTAAAGTCCTTAAAATAAAAATTTCCCCTCAGTTATAAATAAATATTCTGTAACTAAGTATTTTTTTATCATTTGTTTTGAAAATTTACATTTGGGGATCCCCAGTACGCACACATACATTCCATTGATATGTGTCGGCCATAAATAGCCGGAAAATTCACTAACCTTCATGTTTTCCTACGTATACATTGATAACTGGACGGTGATGTAATTAAGTTACTGATATTTTCCAATTTGATGGCATTTTGAATTTTGCTACTCAAACAAGTAAAATGCTCACAAAATCGTAAAATAAATCAGTAACCAGCTTCCCTTGTAAACAACGTCACAGGATGACGATATTTTACAAAAGTCAAAATCGATAGATGGTTGTCTTAAGTATATATTCCGGAATTTTTTTTATGTCAACAATACAAGCTTTTTTTTCCATTGGCATTTTTTTTTTTATTTCATATCTAACAATAATTGTCGATTATTAACAACTGTTCAAGTGTTCGATATTATGTTTGACAACTCCGCTCCGCCATCTTGTTAGCGCACGAAATGATGAACGAATGAACTCCGACTTTTTTTAAAATATTTTTACGCAGGAATTGTTCAATCGAATCTATGTTGGAAAATACACAAAATACACAATAAATATGTTTTTCATGTTAACATCCATATCTTTGTTTTAAAATATCTCGTTCAAATACAAATAATTCAAAATTTCCGAAGGAGGTAAATGGAACAGCCACCAAATGCTTAGTTCACAAATGGTTAAAAATTACCGTATTTGTCCTATTAGAATCGAAATAATTCATGGCATGCATAGAGTTGTGCAAATTTACACATGGGCTGGGCCTTTATATTCTTAGATTTTACCCCTCGCTATCGCTCAGGGTAAAATTCGAATATAAAGGCCCAGCCCATGTGTAAATTTGCACAACTCTATGCCTGCCATGAATTATTTCTTAAACATCACCCCATTAAAAAGACACAATAACAATCTGGTAATACACTGACATTATCCCATTAAAAAAAGACACAATAACAATCTGGTAATACACTAACATTATCCCATTAAAAAAAGACACAATAACAATCTGGTAATACACTGACATTATCCCATTAAAAAAAGACACAATAACAATCTGGTAATACACTGACATTATCCCATTAAAAAAAGACACAATAACAATCTGGTAATACACTGACATTATCCCATTAAAAAAAGACACAATAACAATCTGGTAATACACTGACATTATCCCATTAAAAAAAGACACAATAACAATCTGGTAATACACTGACATTATCCCATTAAAAAAAGACACAACAACAATCTGGTAATACACTGACATTATCCCATTAAAAAAAGACACAATAAACATATAATTCTATATAGATTGGTAAATGTAATGGCATTATATTCAGAATAAGCTAAAATATGCTCTGTACATGTTTCCGGTAGCTTTTTCCTTCGCAACTGCAACTATTTCCGTTCCACTTGCGTTGATTTTGAGTAACAATTCTCTTTTACCTCCCTTTGTTGTGTTTTTTGTTAAGTCAACGCTTAAAATCCCAATCAATTTACAGTCATTATCAGTCGTATATTTAGGGTCTGTTTTTTCTGTAGCAAAAAATTCAAAATAAGCACACATTTGATTATCTAACATGGGAAAATATGAATGCTCAGGTTCAAATTGTCCAATCTCTACTACTTTCCCTTTCCTAACATGTATATCAAAAACATCATCAACCATTTTTTTGTTTCTGTGTGATTCAGCATCTACTCCTTGTATGAAAGATCTTTGCATTGCCACACCATATGTGTACCTTGAGACACGTGACGTTATTATTTCCGGTTCAAACCCATACAGAACTGCTCCCCTCAACACGGCTAAACCAGGATCATTTGGTACAATGACGGCAATATCTGGACCGAGCTTTTCTTTAATGGCATCTATCAAGATCTTAGATTCTGAAAACCCTCCGACTGCTAATAATGTGTCAACATCTCTAAGTTCTTCTTTTTGGAACAGACTTTCAAGTGCATCCGTAACGTTATTTATAGAGTAATCGAAGAATGTTCGAAATAGTACAGGATCTATTCTAAGTTTATCCTTTATAAGTTTAATCTTTCCTTTAAAATTCGTTTGTGGAATAACTTCCGTTAATGTTTCTTCTGTTATTTCTGTGTATTTTGTAAGCCACGCAAGTGGTATTCGTAGAGTTACTTTTGAAGAATCATTCGTGAAATTAGTTTTTGCTTTTTCAAAAGTATGCATGAGTTCAAAATATTCGACTGCATGGTTTTCTTTCACGCCGTTGATAACATCACCGCCTAACAATCTTACTAAAAACTTATAAAACTCGCCATTGACGGTCATTCCACCCCAATGTCCTCCACAGGCTTGATGTATTTCCTTGACTGTATTTGGTCCGGTCACTTCGTGAACAGTAATATCAGTTGTTCCCCCTGAAAAAAAATGTCAACAGTAATATTAGTTGTTCCTCCTGAAAAAAATGTCAACAGTAATATATATCAATTGTTCCAATAATAAAAATGTCAAGTTAAATCAGTTGTTCTACCTGAAAAAAATTTCAACAGTAATATCAGTTGTTCCACCTGAAAAATGTCCATCATAACTGTAATAATGTCCATGGTGGCTATGTGTCTTCTGCAAATATAATGACATGAGGACTGTTTGAATAGCACATGACATGCATAATTTGTAGCAAGTTCCAATCATTAAGACTTCCGAAGAGAAAATATTTCAATTTGCTGTCAATCAAAACACAATCTTACATCCTTGGTAAAAAACAACAAGGGGCCATCATGATCTTGATCATATGGTAGTTGGATTTACAATTACCAATGCAATCAGTTGCCTATTACCATTAGCGTAGTGAGTTCGAACCCTGCTCAGATGAGGTGTACTCGATACAACATTATGTGATAAAGTTTGTCAGTTACTTGTGGCAGGTTGGTGGTTTTTTCCGGGTACTCCGGTTTCCTCCACCAATAAAACTGAATGGCATGATATAACTGAAATATTGTTGAAAGTGGCATTAGACACCATAAACCAAACCAAACCAAACCAAACAAAATCAAAATATTTTATCTTACCTCCTTGGTCAAAAACAACATATTTATCTCCCTTTTGCATTCCAGCAATAGCTTTATTACCATCTTCTTGTGTAGCGATGTTAACAGGCTGTCTTCTGCAGTGAATGGATGCAGCTTCAGGTTCCAAAGCAAGAGTCAATTGCTCATTTGAAATTTTGGCCTAAAAATAATGTTATTTTTTTTCTAAAACATGCAGTGAATTATATGCTTGACAATAAATTAAAAGGCAAATACCTGTACATTTGTGTATCCTGATGAATGTGTATTATATCATGTGATTTTCTAAAAATACCTAGGGCCCAGGTGGCTCAATGAGTTAGGTAGTTGGATAACCTAACAACTCATACAAGCCTATCACCAATGCGGCATGGGTTCGCGTCTGGCTTTGTAAATTATAAAAAGGGTGCACTTGACTCGCAGCCACAAGTGATAAAGCTTACCAGGTGCTTGCCCATGGTCGGTGTTTTCTCCGGGTACTCTGGCTTCTTCCATCACTAAAACTGGTCGCCATGATATAGCTGAAATATTGCTGAAAGTGACGTTAAACACAAAAAAATCAAATCAAACCAAGAATAGCCCTAGTCATGACGGTAGTAGTGAGTAGAAGCATGGCATATTCTACTCAGACACATTATCCTAATTCTGAATGAACCAGTATTTGCTCTTACTCCTTAATGCTACATTAATGAACCAGTATTTACTCTTACTCCTTAATGCTACATTAATGAACCAGTATTTGCTCTTACTCCTTAAAGCTACATTAATGAACCAGTATTTGCTCTTACTTCTTAAAGCTACATTAATGAACCAGTATTTACTCTTACTCCTTAATGCTACATTAATGAACCAGTATTTGCTCTTACTCCTTAATGCTACATTAATGAACCAGTATTTACTCTTACTCCGTAATGCTACATTAATGAATCAGTATTTACTCTTACTCCTTAATGCTACATTAATGAACCAGTATTTGCTCTTATTCCTTAATGCTACATTAATGAACGAGTATTTGCTCTTACTCCTTAATGATACATTAATGAACCAGTATTTGCTCTTACTCCTTAAAGCTACATTAATGAACCAGTATTTACTCTTACTCCTTAATGCTACATTAATGAACCAGTATTTGCTCTTACTCCTTAATGCTACATTAATGAACCAGTATTTGCTCTTACTCCTTAAAGCTACATTAATGAACCAGTATTTGCTCTTACTCCTTAAATATACATTAATGAACCAGTATTTACTCTTACTCCTTAATGCTACATTAATGAACCAGTATTTGCTCTTACTCCTTAATGCTACATTAATGAACCAGTATTTGCTCTTACTCCTTAAAGCTACATTAATGAACCAGTATTTACTCTTACTCCTTAATGATACATTAATGAACCAGTATTTACTTACTCCTTAAAGCTACATTAATGAACCAGTATTTGCTCTTACTCCTTAAAGCTACATTAATGAACCAGTATTTGCTCTTACTCCTTAAAGCTACATTAATGAACCAGTGTTTACTCTTACTCCTTAAAGCTACATTAATGAACCAGTATTTGCTCTTACTCCTTAAAGCTACATTAATGAACCAGTATTTACTCTTACTCCTTAAAGCTACATTAATGAACCAGTATTTGCTCTTACTCCTTAATGCTACATTAATGAACCAGTATTTGCTCTTACGCCTTAAAGCTACATTAATGAACCAGTATTTACTCTTACTCCTTAAAGCTACATTAATGAACCAGTATTTGCTCTTACTCCTTAATGCTACATTAATGAACCAGTATTTGCTCTTACTCCTTAATGCTACATTAATGAACCAGTATTTGCTCTTACTCCTTAATGAACCAGTATTTGCTCTTACTCCTTAATGCTACATTAATGAACCAGTATTTACTCTTACTCCTTAATGCTACATTAATGAACCAGTATTTGCTCTTACTCCTAAATGCTACATTAATGAACCAGTATTTACTCTTACTCCTTAATGCTACATTAATGAACCGGTATTTACTCTTACTCCTTAATGCTACATTAATGATCCAGTATTTGCTCTTACTCCTTAATGATACATTAATGAACCAGTATTTACTCTTACTCCTTAATGCTACATTAATGAACCAGTATTTGCTCTTACTCCTTAATGCTACATTAATGAACCAGTATTTACTCTTACTCCTTAATGCTACATTAATGAACCAGTATTTACTCTTACTCCTTAATGCTACATGAATGAATCAGTATTTGCTCTTACTCCTTAAAGCTACATTAATGAACCAGTATTTACTCTTACTCCTTAATGCTACATTAATGAACCAGTATTTACTCTTACTCCTTAAAGCTACATTAATGAACCAGTATTTGCTCTTACTCCTTAATGCTACATTAATGAACCAGTATTTACTCTTACTCCTTAAAGCTACATTAATGAACCAGTATTTACTCTTACTCCTTAATGCTACATTAATGAACCAGTATTTACTCTTACTCCTTAAAGCTACATTAATGAACCAGTATTTGCTCTTACTCCTTAATGCTACATTAATGAACCAGTATTTGCTCTTACTCCTTAATGCTACATTAATGAACCAGTATTTGCTCTTACTCCTTAATGCTACATTAATGAACCAGTATTTACTCTTACTCCTTAATGCTACATTAATGAACCAGTATTTACTCTTACTCCTTAATGCTACATTAATGAACCAGTATTTACTCTTACTCCTTAATGCTACATTAATGAACCAGTATTTGCTCGTACTCCTTAATGCTAAATTAATGAACCAGTATTTGCTCTTACTCCTTAATGCTACATTAATGAATCAGTATTTGCTCTTACTCCTTAATGCTACATTAATGAACCAGTATTTACTCTTACTCCTTAATGCTACATTAATGAACCAGTATGTGCTCTTACTCCTTAAAGCTACATTAATGAACCAGTATTTACTCTTACTCCTTAATGCTTCATTAATGAACCAGTATTTACTCTTACTCCTTAATGCTACATTAATGAACCAGTATTTACTCTTACTCCTTAAATCTACATTAATGAACCCGTATTTGCTCTTACTCCTTAATGCTACATTAATGAACCAGTATTTACTCTTACTCCTTAATGCTACATTAATGAACCAGTATTTACTCTTACTCCTTAATGCTTCATTAATGAACCAGTATTTACTCTTACTCCTTAATGCTACATTAATGAACCAGTATTTACTCTTACTCCTTAAATCTACATTAATGAACCCGTATTTGCTCTTACTCCTTAATGCTACATTAATGAACCAGTATTTACTCTTACTCCTTAATGCTACATTAATGAACCAGTATTTACTCTTACTCCTTAATGCTTCATTAATGAACCAGTATTTACTCTTACTCCTTAACGCTACATTAATGAACCAGTATTTACTCTTACTCCTTAAAGTACATTAATGAACCAGTATTTACTCTTACTCCTTAATGCTACATTAATGAACCAGTATTTGCTCTTACTCCTTAATGCTACATTAATGAACCAGTATTTACTCTTACTCCTTAATGATACATTAATGAACCAGTATTTACTCTTACTCCTTAATGCTACATTAATGAACCAGTATTTGCTCTTACTCCTTAATGCTACATTAATGAACCAGTATTTACTCTTACTCCTTAATGCTACATTAATGAACCAGTATTTATACCTTACTCCTTAATGCTACATTAATGAACCAGTATTTACTCTTACTCCTTAAAGCTACATTAATGAACCAGTATTTGCTCTTACTCCTTAATGCTACATTAATGAACCAGTATTTGCTCTTACTCCTTAATGCTACATTAATGAACCAGTATTTACTCTTACTCCTTAATGCTACATTAATGAACCAGTATTTACTCTTACTCCTTAAATCTACATTAATGAACCCGTATTTGCTCTTACTCCTTAATGCTACATTAATGAACCAGTATTTACTTACTCCTTAAAGCTACATTAATGAACCAGTATTTGCTCTTACTCCTTAATGCTACATTAATGAACCAGTATTTGCTCTTACTCCTTAAAGCTACATTAATGAACCAGTGTTTACTCTTACTCCTTAAAGCTACATTAATGAACCAGTGTTTACTCTTACTCCTTAAAGCTACATTAATGAACCAGTATTTGCTCTTACTCCTTAAAGCTACATTAATGAACCAGTATTTACTCTTACTCCTTAAAGCTACATTAATGAACCAGTATTTGCTCTTACTCCTTAATGCTACATTAATGAACCAGTATTTGCTCTTACGCCTTAAAGCTACATTAATGAACCAGTATTTACTCTTATTCCTTAAAGCTACATTAATGAACCAGTATTTGCTCTTACTCCTTAATGCTACATTAATGAACCAGTATTTGCTCTTACTCCTTAATGAACCAGTATTTGCTCTTACTCCTTAATGCTACATTAATGAACCAGTATTTACTCTTACTCCTTAATGCTACATTAATGATCCAGTATTTGCTCTTACTCCTTAATGCTACATTAATGAACCAGTATTTACTCTTACTCCTTAATGCTACATTAATGAACCAGTACTTGCTCTTACTCCTTAATGCTACATTAATGAACCAGTATTTACTCTTACTCCTTAATGCTACATTAATGAACCGGTATTTACTCTTACTCCTTAATGCTACATTAATGATCCAGTATTTGCTCTTACTCCTTAATGATACATTAATGAACCAGTATTTACTCTTACTCCTTAAAGCTACATTAATGAACCAGTATTTGCTCTTACTCCTTAATGCTACATTAATGAACCAGTATTTGCTCTTACTCCTTAATGCTACATTAATGAACCAGTATTTGCTCTTACTCCTTAATGCTACATTAATGAACCAGTATTTACTCTTACTCCTTAATGCTACATTAATGAACCAGTATTTACTCTTACTCCTTAATGCTACATTAATGAACCAGTATTTACTCTTACTCCTTAATGCTACATTAATGAACCAGTATTTACTCTTACTCCTTAATGCTACATTAATGAACCAGTATTTGCTCGTACTCCTTAATGCTAAATTAATGAACCAGTATTTGCTCTTACTCCTTAATGCTACATTAATGAATCAGTATTTGCTCTTACTCCTTAAAGCTACATTAATGAACCAGTATTTACTCTTACTCCTTAAAGCTACATTAATGAACCAGTATTTGCTCTTACTCCTTAATGCTACATTAATGAACCAGTATTTGCTCTTACGCCTTAAAGCTACATTAATGAACCAGTATTTACTCTTACTCCTTAAAGCTACATTAATGAACCAGTATTTGCTCTTACTCCTTAATGCTACATTAATGAACCAGTATTTGCTCTTACTCCTTAATGCTACATTAATGAACCAGTATTTGCTCTTACTCCTTAATGAACCAGTATTTGCTCTTACTCCTTAATGCTACATTAATGAACCAGTATTTACTCTTACTCCTTAATGCTACATTAATGAACCAGTATTTGCTCTTACTCCTAAATGCTACATTAATGAACCAGTATTTACTCTTACTCCTTAATGCTACATTAATGAACCGGTATTTACTCTTACTCCTTAATGCTACATTAATGATCCAGTATTTGCTCTTACTCCTTAATGATACATTAATGAACCAGTATTTACTCTTACTCCTTAATGCTACATTAATGAACCAGTATTTGCTCTTACTCCTTAATGCTACATTAATGAACCAGTATTTACTCTTACTCCTTAATGCTACATTAATGAACCAGTATTTACTCTTACTCCTTAATGCTACATGAATGAATCAGTATTTGCTCTTACTCCTTAAAGCTACATTAATGAACCAGTATTTACTCTTACTCCTTAATGCTACATTAATGAACCAGTATTTACTCTTACTCCTTAAAGCTACATTAATGAACCAGTATTTGCTCTTACTCCTTAATGCTACATTAATGAACCAGTATTTACTCTTACTCCTTAAAGCTACATTAATGAACCAGTATTTACTCTTACTCCTTAATGCTACATTAATGAACCAGTATTTACTCTTACTCCTTAAAGCTACATTAATGAACCAGTATTTGCTCTTACTCCTTAATGCTACATTAATGAACCAGTATTTGCTCTTACTCCTTAATGCTACATTAATGAACCAGTATTTGCTCTTACTCCTTAATGCTACATTAATGAACCAGTATTTACTCTTACTCCTTAATGCTACATTAATGAACCAGTATTTACTCTTACTCCTTAATGCTACATTAATGAACCAGTATTTACTCTTACTCCTTAATGCTACATTAATGAACCAGTATTTGCTCGTACTCCTTAATGCTAAATTAATGAACCAGTATTTGCTCTTACTCCTTAATGCTACATTAATGAATCAGTATTTGCTCTTACTCCTTAATGCTACATTAATGAACCAGTATTTACTCTTACTCCTTAATGCTACATTAATGAACCAGTATGTGCTCTTACTCCTTAAAGCTACATTAATGAACCAGTATTTACTCTTACTCCTTAATGCTTCATTAATGAACCAGTATTTACTCTTACTCCTTAATGCTACATTAATGAACCAGTATTTACTCTTACTCCTTAAATCTACATTAATGAACCCGTATTTGCTCTTACTCCTTAATGCTACATTAATGAACCAGTATTTACTCTTACTCCTTAATGCTACATTAATGAACCAGTATTTACTCTTACTCCTTAATGCTTCATTAATGAACCAGTATTTACTCTTACTCCTTAATGCTACATTAATGAACCAGTATTTACTCTTACTCCTTAAATCTACATTAATGAACCCGTATTTGCTCTTACTCCTTAATGCTACATTAATGAACCAGTATTTACTCTTACTCCTTAATGCTACATTAATGAACCAGTATTTACTCTTACTCCTTAATGCTTCATTAATGAACCAGTATTTACTCTTACTCCTTAACGCTACATTAATGAACCAGTATTTACTCTTACTCCTTAAAGTACATTAATGAACCAGTATTTACTCTTACTCCTTAATGCTACATTAATGAACCAGTATTTGCTCTTACTCCTTAATGCTACATTAATGAACCAGTATTTACTCTTACTCCTTAATGATACATTAATGAACCAGTATTTACTCTTACTCCTTAATGCTACATTAATGAACCAGTATTTGCTCTTACTCCTTAATGCTACATTAATGAACCAGTATTTACTCTTACTCCTTAATGCTACATTAATGAACCAGTATTTATACCTTACTCCTTAATGCTACATTAATGAACCAGTATTTACTCTTACTCCTTAAAGCTACATTAATGAACCAGTATTTGCTCTTACTCCTTAATGCTACATTAATGAACCAGTATTTACTCTTACTCCTTAAAGCTACATTAATGAACCAGTATTTGCTCTTACTCCTTAATGCTACATTAATGAACCAGTATTTACTCTTACTCCTTAATGCTACATTAATGAACCAGTATTTACTCTTACTCCTTAAATCTACATTAATGAACCCGTATTTGCTCTTACTCCTTAATGCTACATTAATGAACCAGTATTTACTTACTCCTTAAAGCTACATTAATGAACCAGTATTTGCTCTTACTCCTTAATGCTACATTAATGAACCAGTATTTGCTCTTACTCCTTAAAGCTACATTAATGAACCAGTGTTTACTCTTACTCCTTAAAGCTACATTAATGAACCAGTGTTTACTCTTACTCCTTAAAGCTACATTAATGAACCAGTATTTGCTCTTACTCCTTAAAGCTACATTAATGAACCAGTATTTACTCTTACTCCTTAAAGCTACATTAATGAACCAGTATTTGCTCTTACTCCTTAATGCTACATTAATGAACCAGTATTTGCTCTTACGCCTTAAAGCTACATTAATGAACCAGTATTTACTCTTATTCCTTAAAGCTACATTAATGAACCAGTATTTGCTCTTACTCCTTAATGCTACATTAATGAACCAGTATTTGCTCTTACTCCTTAATGAACCAGTATTTGCTCTTACTCCTTAATGCTACATTAATGAACCAGTATTTACTCTTACTCCTTAATGCTACATTAATGATCCAGTATTTGCTCTTACTCCTTAATGCTACATTAATGAACCAGTATTTACTCTTACTCCTTAATGCTACATTAATGAACCAGTACTTGCTCTTACTCCTTAATGCTACATTAATGAACCAGTATTTACTCTTACTCCTTAATGCTACATTAATGAACCGGTATTTACTCTTACTCCTTAATGCTACATTAATGATCCAGTATTTGCTCTTACTCCTTAATGATACATTAATGAACCAGTATTTACTCTTACTCCTTAAAGCTACATTAATGAACCAGTATTTGCTCTTACTCCTTAATGCTACATTAATGAACCAGTATTTGCTCTTACTCCTTAATGCTACATTAATGAACCAGTATTTGCTCTTACTCCTTAATGCTACATTAATGAACCAGTATTTACTCTTACTCCTTAATGCTACATTAATGAACCAGTATTTACTCTTACTCCTTAATGCTACATTAATGAACCAGTATTTACTCTTACTCCTTAATGCTACATTAATGAACCAGTATTTACTCTTACTCCTTAATGCTACATTAATGAACCAGTATTTGCTCGTACTCCTTAATGCTAAATTAATGAACCAGTATTTGCTCTTACTCCTTAATGCTACATTAATGAATCAGTATTTGCTCTTACTCCTTAATGCTACATTAATGAACCAGTATTTACTCTTACTCCTTAATGCTACATTAATGAACCAGTATGTGCTCTTACTCCTTAAAGCTACATTAATGAACCAGTATTTACTCTTACTCCTTAATGCTTCATTAATGAACCAGTATTTACTCTTACTCCTTAATGCTACATTAATGCACCAGTATTTACTCTTACTCCTTAAATCTACATTAATGAACCCGTATTTGCTCTTACTCCTTAATGCTACATTAATGAACCAGTATTTACTCTTACTCATTAATGCTACATTAATGAACCAGTATTTACTCTTACTCCTTAATGCTTCATTAATGAACCAGTATTTACTCTTACTCCTTAATGCTACATTAATGAACCAGTATTTACTCTTACTCCTTAAATCTACATTAATGAACCCGTATTTGCTCTTACTCCTTAATGCTACATTAATGAACCAGTATTTACTCTTACTCCTTAATGCTACATTAATGAACCAGTATTTACTCTTACTCCTTAATGCTTCATTAATGAACCAGTATTTACTCTTACTCCTTAATGCTACATTAATGAACCAGTATTTACTCTTACTCCTTAAAGTACATTAATGAACCAGTATTTACTCTTACTCCTTAATGCTACATTAATGAACCAGTATTTGCTCTTACTCCTTAATGCTACATTAATGAACCAGTATTTACTCTTACTCCTTAATGATACATTAATGAACCAGTATTTACTCTTACTCCTTAATGCTACATTAATGAACCAGTATTTGCTCTTACTCCTTAATGCTACATTAATGAACCAGTATTTACTCTTACTCCTTAATGCTACATTAATGAACCAGTATTTACACCTTACTCCTTAATGCTACATTAATGAACCAGTATTTACTCTTACTCCTTAAAGCTACATTAATGAACCAGTATTTGCTCTTACTCCTTAATGCTACATTAATGAACCAGTATTTGCTCTTACTCCTTAATGAACCAGTATTTGCTCTTACTCCTTAATGCTACATTAATGAACCAGTATTTACTCTTACTCCTTAAATCTACATTAATGAACCCGTATTTGCTCTTACTCCTTAATGCTACATTAATGAACCAGTATTTGCTCTTACTCCTTAATGCTACATTAATGAACCAGTATTTGCTCTTACTCCTTAAAGCTACATTAATGAACCAGTATTTACTCTTACTCCTTAATGATACATTAATGAACCAGTATTTACTTACTCCTTAAAGCTACATTAATGAACCAGTATTTGCTCTTACTCCTTAAAGCTACATTAATGAACCAGTGTTTACTCTTACTCCTTAAAGTACATTAATGAACCAGTATTTACTCTTACTCCTTAATGCTACATTAATGAACCAGTATTTGCTCTTACTCCTTAATGCTACATTAATGAACCAGTATTTACTCTTACTCCTTAATGATACATTAATGAACCAGTATTTACTCTTACTCCTTAATGCTACATTAATGAACCAGTATTTGCTCTTACTCCTTAATGCTACATTAATGAACCAGTATTTACTCTTACTCCTTAATGCTACATTAATGAACCAGTATTTACACCTTACTCCTTAATGCTACATTAATGAACCAGTATTTACTCTTACTCCTTAAAGCTACATTAATGAACCAGTATTTGCTCTTACTCCTTAATGCTACATTAATGAACCAGTATTTGCTCTTACTCCTTAATGAACCAGTATTTGCTCTTACTCCTTAATGCTACATTAATGAACCAGTATTTACTCTTACTCCTTAATGCTACATTAATGAACCAGTATTTACTCTTACTCCTTAAATCTACATTAATGAACCCGTATTTGCTCTTACTCCTTAATGCTACATTAATGAACCAGTATTTGCTCTTACTCCTTAATGCTACATTAATGAACCAGTATTTGCTCTTACTCCTTAAAGCTACATTAATGAACCAGTATTTACTCTTACTCCTTAATGATACATTAATGAACCAGTATTTACTTACTCCTTAAAGCTACATTAATGAACCAGTATTTGCTCTTACTCCTTAAAGCTACATTAATGAACCAGTATTTGCTCTTACTCCTTAAAGCTACATTAATGAACCAGTGTTTACTCTTACTCCTTAAAGCTACATTAATGAACCAGTGTTTACTCTTACTCCTTAAAGCTACATTAATGAACCAGTATTTGCTCTTACTCCTTAAAGCTACATTAATGAACCAGTATTTACTCTTACTCCTTAAAGCTACATTAATGAACCAGTATTTGCTCTTACTCCTTAATGCTACATTAATGAACCAGTATTTGCTCTTACGCCTTAAAGCTACATTAATGAACCAGTATTTACTCTTACTCCTTAAAGCTACATTAATGAACCAGTATTTGCTCTTACTCCTTAATGCTACATTAATGAACCAGTATTTGCTCTTACTCCTTAATGAACCAGTATTTGCTCTTACTCCCTAATGCTACATTAATGAACCAGTATTTACTCTTACTCCTTAATGCTACATTAATGATCCAGTATTTGCTCTTACTCCTTAATGCTACATTAATGAACCAGTATTTACTCTTACTCCTTAATGCTACATTAATGAACCAGTACTTGCTCTTACTCCTTAATGCTACATTAATGAACCAGTATTTACTCTTACTCCTTAATGCTACATTAATGAACCGGTATTTACTCTTACTCCTTAATGCTACATTAATGATCCAGTATTTGCTCTTACTCCTTAATGATACATTAATGAACCAGTATTTACTCTTACTCCTTAAAGCTACATTAATGAACCAGTATTTGCTCTTACTCCTTAATGCTACATTAATGAACCAGTATTTGCTCTTACTCCTTAATGCTACATTAATGAACCAGTATTTGCTCTTACTCCTTAATGCTACATTAATGAACCAGTATTTACTCTTACTCCTTAATGCTACATTAATGAACCAGTATTTACTCTTAATCCTTAATGCTACATTAATGAACCAGTATTTACTCTTACTCCTTAATGCTACATTAATGAACCAGTATTTACTCTTACTCCTTAATGCTACATTAATGAACCAGTATTTGCTCGTACTCCTTAATGCTAAATTAATGAACCAGTATTTGCTCTTACTCCTTAATGCTACATTAATGAATCAGTATTTGCTCTTACTCCTTAATGCTACATTAATGAACCAGTATTTACTCTTACTCCTTAATGCTACATTAATGAACCAGTATGTGCTCTTACTCCTTAAAGCTACATTAATGAACCAGTATTTACTCTTACTCCTTAATGCTTCATTAATGAACCAGTATTTACTCTTACTCCTTAATGCTACATTAATGAACCAGTATTTACTCTTACTCCTTAAATCTACATTAATGAACCCGTATTTGCTCTTACTCCTTAATGCTACATTAATGAACCAGTATTTACTCTTACTCCTTAATGCTACATTAATGAACCAGTATTTACTCTTACTCCTTAATGCTTCATTAATGAACCAGTATTTACTCTTACTCCTTAATGCTACATTAATGAACCAGTATTTACTCTTACTCCTTAAATCTACATTAATGAACCCGTATTTGCTCTTACTCCTTAATGCTACATTAATGAACCAGTATTTACTCTTACTCCTTAATGCTACATTAATGAACCAGTATTTACTCTTACTCCTTAATGCTTCATTAATGAACCAGTATTTACTCTTACTCCTTAATGCTACATTAATGAACCAGTTTTTACTCTTACTCCTTAAAGTACATTAATGAACCAGTATTTACTCTTACTCCTTAATGCTACATTAATGAACCAGTATTTGCTCTTACTCCTTAATGCTACATTAATGAACCAGTATTTACTCTTACTCCTTAATGATACATTAATGAACCAGTATTTACTCTTACTCCTTAATGCTACATTAATGAACCAGTATTTGCTCTTACTCCTTAATGCTACATTAATGAACCAGTATTTACTCTTACTCCTTAATGCTACATTAATGAACCAGTATTTACACCTTACTCCTTAATGCTACATTAATGAACCAGTATTTACTCTTACTCCTTAAAGCTACATTAATGAACCAGTATTTGCTCTTACTCCTTAATGCTACATTAATGAACCAGTATTTGCTCTTACTCCTTAATGAACCAGTATTTGCTCTTATTCCTTAATGCTACATTAATGAACCAGTATTTACTCTTACTCCTTAATGCTACATTAATGAACCAGTATTTACTCTTACTCCTTAAATCTACATTAATGAACCCGTATTTGCTCTTACTCCTTAATGCTACATTAATGAACCAGTATTTGCTCTTACTCCTTAATGCTACATTAATGAACCAGTATTTGCTCTTACTCCTTAAAGCTACATTAATGAACCAGTATTTACTCTTACTCCTTAATGATACATTAATGAACCAGTATTTACTTACTCCTTAAAGCTACATTAATGAACCAGTATTTGCTCTTACTCCTTAAAGCTACATTAATGAACCAGTATTTGCTCTTACTCCTTAAAGCTACATTAATGAACCAGTGTTTACTCTTACTCCTTAAAGCTACATTAATGAACCAGTGTTTACTCTTACTCCTTAAAGCTACATTAATGAACCAGTATTTGCTCTTACTCCTTAAAGCTACATTAATGAACCAGTATTTACTCTTACTCCTTAAAGCTACATTAATGAACCAGTATTTGCTCTTACTCCTTAATGCTACATTAATGAACCAGTATTTGCTCTTACGCCTTAAAGCTACATTAATGAACCAGTATTTACTCTTACTCCTTAAAGCTACATTAATGAACCAGTATTTGCTCTTACTCCTTAATGCTACATTAATGAACCAGTATTTGCTCTTACTCCTTAATGAACCAGTATTTGCTCTTACTCCTTAATGCTACATTAATGAACCAGTATTTACTCTTACTCCTTAATGCTACGTTAATGATCCAGTATTTGCTCTTACTCCTTAATGCTACATTAATGAACCAGTATTTACTCTTACTCCTTAATGCTACATTAATGAACCAGTACTTGCTCTTACTCCTTAATGCTACATTAATGAACCAGTATTTACTCTTACTCCTTAATGCTACATTAATGAACCGGTATTTACTCTTACTCCTTAATGCTACATTAATGATCCAATATTTGCTCTTACTCCTTAATGATACATTAATGAACCAGTATTTACTCTTACTCCTTAATGCTACATTAATGAACCAGTATTTGCTCTTACTCCTTAATGCTACATTAATGAACCAGTATTTACTCTTACTCCTTAATGCTACATTAATGAACCAGTATTTACTCTTACTCCTTAATGCTACATGAATGAATCAGTATTTGCTCTTATTCCTTAATGCTACATTAATGATCCAGTATTTGCTCTTACTCCTTAATGCTACATTAATGATCCAGTATTTGCTCTTACTCCTTAAAGCTACATTAATGAACCAGTATTTACTCTTACTCCTTAATGCTACATTAATGAACCAGTATTTACTCTTACTCCTTAAAGCTACATTACTGAACCAGTATTTGCTCTTACTCCTTAATGCTACATTAATGAACCAGTATTTACTCTTACTCCTTAAAGCTACATTAATGAACCAGTATTTACTCTTACTCCTTAATGCTACATTAATGAACCAGTATTTGCTCTTACTCCTTAATGCTACATTAATGAACCAGTATTTGCTCTTACTCCTTAATGCTACATTAATGAACCAGTATTTGCTCTTACTCCTTAATGCTACATTAATGAACCAGTATTTACTCTTACTCCTTAATGCTACATTAATGAACCAGTATTTACTCTTACTCCTTAATGCTACATTAATGAACCAGTATTTACTCTTACTCCTTAATGCTACATTAATGAACCAGTATTTGCTCTTACTCCTTAATGCTAAATTAATGAACCAGTATTTGCTCTTACTCCTTAATGCTACATTAATGAATCAGTATTTGCTCTTACTCCTTAATGCTACATTAATGAACCAGTATTTACTCTTACTCCTTAATGCTACATTAATGAACCAGTATGTGCTCTTACTCCTTAAAGCTACATTAATGAACCAGTATTTACTCTTACTCCTTAATGCTTCATTAATGAACCAGTATTTACTCTTACTCCTTAATGCTACATTAATGAACCAGTATTTACTCTTACTCCTTAAATCTACATTAATGAACCCGTATTTGCTCTTACTCCTTAATGCTACATTAATGAACCAGTATTTACTCTTACTCCTTAATGCTACATTAATGAACCAGTATTTACTCTTACTCCTTAATGCTTCATTAATGAACCAGTATTTACTCTTACTCCTTAATGCTACATTAATGAACCAGTATTTACTCTTACTCCTTAAATCTACATTAATGAACCCGTATTTGCTCTTACTCCTTAATGCTACATTAATGAACCAGTATTTACTCTTACTCCTTAATGCTACATTAATGAACCAGTATTTACTCTTACTCCTTAATGCTTCATTAATGAACCAGTATTTACTCTTACTCCTTAATGCTACATTAATGAACCAGTATTTACTCTTACTCCTTAAAGTACATTAATGAACCAGTATTTACTCTTACTCCTTAATGCTACATTAATGAACCAGTATTTGCTCTTACTCCTTAATGCTACATTAATGAACCAGTATTTACTCTTACTCCTTAATGATACATTAATGAACCAGTATTTACTCTTACTCCTTAATGCTACATTAATGAACCAGTATTTGCTCTTACTCCTTAATGCTACATTAATGAACCAGTATTTACTCTTACTCCTTAATGCTACATTAATGAACCAGTATTTACACCTTACTCCTTAATGCTACATTAATGAACCAGTATTTACTCTTACTCCTTAAAGCTACATTAATGAACCAGTATTTGCTCTTACTCCTTAATGAACCAGTATTTGCTCTTACTCCTTAATGAACCAGTATTTGCTCTTACTCCTTAATGCTACATTAATGAACCAGTATTTACTCTTACTCCTTAAATCTACATTAATGAACCCGTATTTGCTCTTACTCCTTAATGCTACATTAATGAACCAGTATTTACTCTTACTCCTTAATGCTACATTAATGAACCAGTATTTACTCTTACTCCTTAATGCTTCATTAATGAACCAGTATTTACTCTTACTCCTTAATGCTACATTAATGAACCAGTATTTACTCTTACTCCTTAAAGCTACATTAATGAACCAGTATTTACTCTTACTCCTTAATGCTACATTAATGAACCAGTATTTGCTCTTACTCCTTAATGCTACATTAATGAACCAGTATTTGCTCTTACTCCTTAATGCTACATTAATGAACCAGTATTTACTCTTACTCCTTAATGCTACATTAATGAACCAGTATTTACTCTTACTCCTTAATGCTACATTAATGAACCAGTATTTACTCTTACTCCTTAATGCTACATTAATGAACCAGTATTTACTCTTACTCCTTAATGCTACATTAATGAACCAGTATTTGCTCTTACTCCTTAATGCTAAATTAATGAACCAGTATTTGCTCTTACTCCTTAATGCTACATTAATGAATCAGTATTTGCTCTTACTCCTTAATGCTACATTAATGAACCAGTATTTACTCTTACTCCTTAATGCTATATTAATGAACCAGTATGTGCTCTTACTCCTTAAAGCTACATTAATGAACCAGTATTTACTCTTACTCCTTAATGCTTCATTAATGAACCAGTATTTACTCTTACTCCTTAATGCTACATTAATGAACCAGTATTTACTCTTACTCCTTAAATCTACATTAATGAACCCGTATTTGCTCTTACTCCTTAATGCTACATTAATGAACCAGTATTTACTCTTACTCCTTAATGCTACATTATTGAACCAGTATTTACTCTTACTCCTTAATGCTTCATTAATGAACCAGTATTTACTCTTACACCTTAATGCTACATTAATGAACCCGTATTTACTCTTACTCCTTAAAGCTACATTAATGAACCAGTATTTACTCTTACTCCTTAATGCTACATTAATGAACCAGTATTTGCTCTTACTCCTTAATGCTACATTAATGAACCAGTATTTACTCTTAATCCTTAATGCTACATGAATGAACCAGTATTTACTCTTACTCCTTAATGATACATTAATGAACCAGTATTTACTCTTACTCCTTAATGCTACATTAATGAACCAGTATTTGCTCTTACTCCTTAATGCTACATTAATGAACCAGTATTTACTCTTACTCCTTAATGCTACATTAATGAACCAGTATTTACACCTTACTCCTTAATGCTACATTAATGAACCAGTATTTACTCTTACTCCTTAAAGCTACATTAATGAACCAGTATTTGCTCTTACTCCTTAATGCTACATTAATGAACCAGTATTTGCTCTTACTCCTTAATGAACCAGTATTTGCTCTTACTCCTTAATGCTACATTAATGAACCAGTATTTACTCTTACTCCTTAATGCTACAATAATGAACCAGTATTTGCTCTTACTCCTTAAAGCTACATTAATGAACCAGTATTTACTTTTACTCCTTAATGCTACATTAATGAACCAGTATTTACTCTTACTCCTTAATGCTACATTAATGAACCAGTATTTACTCTTACTCCTTAAAGCTACATTAATGAACCAGTATTTGCTCTTACTCCTTAATGCTACATTAATGAACCAGTATTTACTCTTACTCCTTAATGCTACATTAATGAACCAGTATTTACTCTTACTCCTTAAAGCTACATTAATGAACCAGTATTTACTCTTACTCCTTAAAGCTACATTAATAAACCAGTATTTGCTCTTACTCCTTAATGCTACATTAATGAACCAGTATTTGCTCTTACGCCTTAAAGCTATATTAATGAACCAGTATTTACTCTTACTCCTTAAAGCTACATTAATGAACCAGTATTTGCTCTTACTCCTTAATGCTACATTAATGAACCAGTATTTGCTCTTACTCCTTAATGAACCAGTATTTGCTCTTACTCCTTAATGCTACATTAATGCATGCAAGCCATCACACCACTGATGTCATTGTTTGACATAACTGTGGACTGTGCTCACAATCTGCCATACTTGAGGGGAGCATGCAAACCATCACACCACTGATGTCTTTGTTTGACACAACTGTGGACTGTGCTCACAATCTGCCATACTTGAGGGGAGCATGCAAACCATCACACCACTGATGTCTTTGTTTGATATAACTGTGGACTGTGCTCACAATCTGCCATACTTGAGGGGAGCATGCAAACCATCACACCACTGATGTCTTTGTTTGACATAACTGTGGACTGTGCTCACAATCTGCCATACTTGAGGGGAACATGCAAGCCATCACACCACTGATGTCTTTGTTTGACACAACTGTGGACTGTGCTCACAATCTGCCATACTTGAGGGGAGCATGCAAACCATCACACCATTGATGTCTTTGTTTGACATAACTGTGGACTGTGCTCATAATCTGCCATACTTGAGGGGAGCATGCAAGCCATCACACCACTGATGTCTTTGTTTGACATAACTGTGGACTGTGATCACAATCTGCCATACTTGAGGGGAGCATGCAAACCATCACACCACTGATGTCTTTGTTTGACACAACTGTGGACTGTGCTCACAATCTGCCATACTTGAGGGGAGCATGCAAGCCATCACACCACTGATGTCTTTGTTTGACACAACTGTGGACTGTGCTCACAATCTGCCATACTTGAGAGGAGCATGCAAGCCATCACACCATTGATGTCTTTGTTTAACACAACTGTGGACTGTGCTCACAATCTGCCATACTTGAGGGGAGTATGCAAGCCATCACACCACTGATGTCTTTGTTTGACATAACTGTGGACTGTGCTCACAATCTGCCATACTTGAGGGGAGCATGCAAGCCATCACACCATTGATGTCTTTGTTTGACATAACTGTGGACTGTGCTCACAATCTGCCATACTTGAGGGGAGCATGCAAGCCATCACACCATTGATGTCTTTGTTTGACATAACTGTGGACTGTGCTCACAATCTGCCATACTTGAGGGGAGCATGCAAGCCATCACACCACTGATGTCTTTGTTTGACACAACTGTGGACTGTGCTCACAATCTGCCATACTTGAGGGGAGCATGCAAGCCATCACACCACTGATGTCATTGTTTGACATAACTGTGGACTGTGCTCACAATCTGCCATACTTGAGGGGAGCATGCAAGCCATCACACCATTGATGTCTTTGTTTGACATAACTGTGGACTGTGCTCACAATCTGCCATACTTGAGGGGAGCATGCAAGCCATCACACCACTGATGTCTTTGTTTGACATAACTGTGGACTGTGCTCACAATCTGCCATACTTGAGGGGAGCATGCAAGCCATCACACCACTGATGTGGTCTTGCCTTGTTTAGTCCAAATAATGTGCTCTCCTGTGTACTGTTTTCTTTTTTTGGGGGGGGGGGGACTAACCCTATAAAAATTTAACTTGTTCTTGCCATGATATTATGGTAGATGGAAAATTACTCACTTGGTATTAAGCAGCAATCACTTACTGCCTAAATATATACACCAACAACAAACTTTTTAAGTTTCCAAATTTCAATATAGGGGATCATTTTCACCTTTCAGTCTAATTGTATATTTTTAATAATGTTTTGGGGGCAAAGAAGGCACTGACAGGACACAGTTTCAGTCTGTGTCAAAAACATTTTGACAAACTAGCCTGAACAGCATTTTAGAAGAATTTCTTCTGTTTGATTAAGCAAATTTTATGCTATTTTTACTAGCCCAGATCAATTTTTACTAGACAGGGGCATAGGGCTAGTGGTTTTTTGGCGCAGACTGCAATTTGATAATACAACACTTCAAATGTTTTTAGAAAATGTGACAACATGACAAGATCCAGTTTTCAAAACAGTCTTCATGCACTTATTAATTTGATTGTCGTTTGGCCTAAGTGTAATTGTTTTGATTGTTGTAAGGCTCTAAATTCCTAATTGCACTGGGAACCACTTCTAGCAGCCTCTGTACATCAAAAGAGGTTGCAGCTGTTATTTATTGTGCATGAAGAGAGGACTTCTCGTTTATTTCCCCCCTTAAAAGGAGGGTTATTTGTGTATTTGATATACCCAGCACAACCACCAGATAATTTCCCAGTAAAAAGGGGTCATTCTATACAAATCTGAAAACTAGGTCATATTTCTATATCACACTAAAGTTGTAAAGGATGTTATAGTCTGAAAAGGGGCTACCGTGGCCATGATCGTATGGTAGTTGGATTTACAACTACCTATGTAATCGGTGCTTACATTGTATCACCACTGATGTTGTGGGTTCGACTACCGCTCAGGACGAGGTGTACTTAATACAACATTATGTGATAAAGTTTGTCAGTGACTTGTAGCAGGTTGGTGGTTTTTTCCGGGTAATCCGGTTTCCGCCACTAATAAAACTGACAGCCATGATATAACTGAAATATTGTTGAAAGTGGCATTAAACACCATAAAACCAACTATATTCTTAGACAGCTTAAAATATTTAACAAAAATAACTTTTTATTTGTTTTGTGAGTTGGATTTCTCAGAGCAATCTCGAAACGAAGGTGAAGCCTCAGATATAAGATGCAATAAGAAGTCCATTTCGAGCAAAATATGTAAACAATAGTATGTTTATCGCAGATTTGGTAAGGTGGCGTCATTATAACTTCACACTATAAAACCATGATATTATGTTAATTAGCAATAGATATTGTTGTATGTAGAGATCAAAGGTTAAATGTACAAATCATCGATAATATACTTTTAAATACCAAACATCTCCAGTATGTTTCTCCTATTAAGGAGGTAAAAATACAGAGGTAAGGTAAGGTAATGTAAGGTATGATAAGGTATGGTAAGCATAATTATTGAGACACCATTAAACAGACCTTTTCAGCTGCATCCCTCATGAACTGCTTGGCCTTCAAGTCCCATATTGCTGGTACAGTCAGCACCCAGTGAATATCATCATTAGAAAATGCATTTGCCCCATGACCAATCAGTAACTTTTTTATAAGCAAATTTTGGAAATAACTGATAACTGCCGCAAATACGTCTACAGCTTTCATGCCTTTCTTTGAACTATCTTCTAAATTAATAGATTCTTTAAGCCAGGTGTCTTTTGTTAGTTCATCCTGAAATGATTAAATTGTTGTTTTTTATGTCAAGTCAGTCTAATTTAAACTAGAGGTATTGCTGGACGCAGGAGTCCCGCTTTGATACATAAATGGAATAACTTCACTGTACGCTACACGGGACTAATACCCCCCGCATCCCCATCATCTTAATTGAGCCAAAACATATTTGGAACACAACTTTTAGACTCATAATTTTGGGAAAACTTGAAGGACCCACGCACCCTTTCAACATCGGCACATGTGGATCTAACAACATATAAACTTTCATAGACTGCCAGAAGAGTTGCACTTACAAGGTCAATAGCATATGATGAAACTGCACATTAGAATCTAAGGATGTACAAGTGCATAGTTTTGGGCATAACTCTAGAAAAATTCAATGGACCGTGATATGCTTACTAATATGCACATCTTCATATTAGGATCTTGCAATATACTAAGTTTCACAAACATCTCATTAAGCATGTGGGAGGGGCTGTGATGACAAAGTGCACAGTGAATTGTATCAAATATTCAAGTCCAAATGGGCATAACTCTGGAAAAACTCAATGGACCAGGATATACTACTAATGTGCACATCTTCATATTAGGATCTCGCAATATACTAAGTTTCACAAACATCTCATTAAGCATGTGGGAGACTTATGACAAAGTGCATGGTGAATTGTCTCAAAATTCAAAAACAGTCTAAAGAAGCATAACAGGGGTAAAACTCAATGGACTGGGATATCCTACTAATGTGCACATCTTCATGTTAGGATCTGGCAATGTACAAAGTTTCATGAACTTCTGATTAATCATGTAGGAGAATTTGCGATGACAAAGTTCATACTGAATTGTCTCAAATTTCTAAGTCCAAAGAGGCATAACAGGGATAAAACTCAATGGACAATAAAATCCTTTATACTGCAAAGTTCACACATCATGATCTTAAATTCCACAAAGTTTGGTGGAAATCGGACAAAAGATTTGGAAGTTGGTCTGGGCAAACAGACAGACGGACAGACAGACCGATTCCTATATACCCCCCCTCAAACTACAATTGCGGGGGGTATAATTATATCTCTGCACTTGCTCCCTATTTTCTATCGATTGTTTTGTAGTCACTGCGATTTTCTATCAGTTGTTTTGTAGTCACCGGATACAAAACAACCGATAGAAAATAGGGAGCATGTGCAGAGATTTAATTTTAATTAAGATTGTCTCAAAGTATATATTATTTATATTCAGGATTAAGCCATTGAAAATCATGTGATATAATCTGGATGTTTTATTGGACAAGGAATATCATGTGACTTACCATGGACGTTTTAGAAATGGAATGTCAAATGACATAACCTGGATGTTTAAGTCATGGGAATATCATATAAATAACACATGTTTAAGGGGGTGAAAAAATATATATTAACCACAAGAAAACATCTCCAAAAATTCCAATATGTAACTTTTTAGGGGAGGGGTTAATCAACAAGTTATTTGCAGTTTTTCAGAGTTGGGTATAAACCATGGCGACTTACAAATAGCTTCAGAATCATTCTTATTCTTTTCTTTGCAGACACATGTGAAAAACACTTGGCTTTATTGGGTTGTACCTAATATAAGGTAATATTGGGAACGGTGATGCCACTAGAGTTTGAAATACATCCCCATTCAAATATATTTCCTTTGCATGAAACCATAACCATTCATATTTATTCGAATTCTGATTACTATACTAATTCATATATTATTCAGTTATTGGTGACCCATTCATATCTTAGTCTAAAAGCCAATATAAACACATGTAGTAGATCAATTTTGCTCCTTATCATGTTAAATTATAACATAATTATAGAAGAATTTGTCTTGGTAATATATACACAAAGAAAAAAGTTAAGCACCCCAATGTTTTTTTTGAAATGACAAATGTTACGACAAGTATCACGAGATTACTGACCAGATAATCTCAAGAATGCAATGGTGACCTGTTAGGACATTACATTGGCTGTAAGAAACCACAAAAAAAATCAAGAAAAATATTAATTTAATGAATATTTAATCACAATATCACAAGGCCAGTTTTTGCAGTAAAACATGTCCATTTCAAGTATTGACCTTCACAGTTCAAAAAGCATGATAAGATTGTCATTTCACTTTCAAAACATCACTTATGAATCACTTGACGACATCTATTGTTCAAAGTTCAGTACCGGGTGTAACCCCCACGTGCTTGGATGGCAGCCTCAACCCTGCGTCTTATATCTCCAGTTAGGCGTCGGATGTCCTGTTGTGATAGCTGCTGCCATTCCCGATGCAATGCTCTTCCAACTGACGAATGTATTGCACAGGAAGTTCCCGAGCTGTATACGACGGCCTAACATGTTCCAAATATGCTCTATGGGATTCAAATCCGGGCTCATGGCTGGCCAAGGAACAGAAGTCACGGCTTCGCTTTGGAGGTAGGCAGTTACTGCTCTTGGAACAATGAGGCCTGGTGTTGTCATCCATATACACAGGCCTTGTAGCTAGTGGGTGGTTGTCGAAATGGTGGACAACAACTGGTTGCAAGACGTCTCTGATGTAATGATCACCAGTTAGGTTGCCTTGTATGGTGACTAAATTCAGCTTGCAGTTATGAGAGATACACCCCCAAACCATTACTGAGCCTCCACCGTAAGGGACAGTTGGCTGGATGTTCCTTGGGGTATAGGCTGTATTTTTGTGTCTCCAAACCCTCATCCGGCCATCAGTTACATGAAGCAGAAACCGGCTCTCGTCTGACCAATGGATCTTGCGCCATGTCCTTAAATTCCAACCACGTCATGCTAAACACCATGCCAAACGTGTTCGTCGATGTCGGTCTGCCAACAGTGGACGTTTAATGACTCTCCTTGACTTAAGTCCCTCTGATTTCAGACGGTTTCTAACTGTTCTTGTTGACAGACGTCTATTGAGCAGCCAGTGTTGTTTGAGTATGGGACTGGTTGCGAATGGCATCCGTCTAACCAAATGCTGCAATGCCCTATCCTCACGATCAGATGTTACCCGTGGTCTGCCGGATCTTGGCAAGTCTTTCACATTGTTGGTTTGTGTGTGTTTTCTAACCAGTCTGCTGACTACAGTATAGTGGTAGCCCATCTGACGTCCAATAGCTTTGAAGGACATCCCTGTAGTATGCATGCCGATTATTTGCCATCTTTGTGCTTCGGATATTCGCCTTCGTACCATGCTTACTGAGAATGAATAAATCTTTAAAAACACCGGACTTAAATACCCAAATTCGAAGCGTGAACATACTGAATTTTGAGTAATGCGTGAGAGGCATGGTTCACGTGCACGACTAGTCAATATTAGACATAATGGTCACACCTGTTTGAGCACATCTTTGTAATGGAACATTGTTCTTGCTATAATCAATATAAATATTAGAATCTAAACTTAGTGTAACTTATTATGTTTTAATATATCAGGGGGTGCTTAACTTTTTTCTTTGTGTATAGAAGCTGAATGGAGTTGTAGAAATATGAACTATTGGTATATCATAGCTTTAAAATCCCAAACCATTGATATATTGATGTGGATAATTCACTATCCAATCATACATATGTACATTGTATTTGAAAGATGAAAAAGTTGACCTTTTCCAGTGGCATGTCACATATATAGTCAAACCTGTATATAAAGGCCACTCAAGGGAACCTGAAAATGTGGCCTTTATGAGCAGTTGCCCTTTATAAATTATATACAGGTTAAAATTATATCCTCTATTCATAAATGGGAAAAATGAGGCCGCCCTCTATAGACAGTGATTTGCTATATAGAGGTGCCATTTAAGGCAGGTTTGACTATACCTTGATTTCTTATAACTTCATGTGATCATAAATTTTTCAGTGACTTCCAGCAGATCAGTAGTTCTGTGGACTGCCATGTGTATGTTGGCATGGTGGTGACGATCCGATAGTCCGAAGGTTCAATAGTACAAATAGTCCAAAGGTCCAATAGTCCGAAGGCCCAATAGTCCAAAGTTCTGATAGTTTAGCTACCATAGCAAATTTTTGGACCAGGTGGTGACAGTTACAAATGTACATAGGCTATAACTACATGTACATATACATATTTTTCTTCCGTTAATTTCAATTATTTTTAATGTAATTTAAATTCGGAATTATTTAATATCTAATAGTGTTGCTACTAGGTGCATGCATATTGACAACTATGCTGCTGTTCATTGCTTTCTAAAAAAAAATACACCCTCTTTGCAATAGAAACATCCATTTTTGCCCTGGCTACGCAACTATATATTTAAGTTGAAACACCCACATTTATAATTATAACTTCAGGGGTTGAAAATTCCTCAAGTCCGACGCCCGGGACTAGAAAATTGAAACTTCGGGCTTGCCGTTTTTCCATGGAAAAAGCCCGTCGGGCATGCCTTTATTAAAAATATTGGCTTTAATAAAATAAAAACTCCACTTTTTTCTAAGCGTCATGTTTTCAATTCAAATCACATGCATGTTTTTGTCAATCATCTCCTTTCACTGTAAATAAGTACTAAAAAGCTATTTTAAGAACGGTAATACACATCCTGGACGGATCGATATTCCTCATGAATATTAATGAGTTCCGAATCACCTATGCGCTTCCCACATTCCTATGTAAAGTCAAGCATCGGAATAACATTGATCAATCATATGTTTATGTTGACAACTTTTGAGAAAAATGTCGTTGCTTAATTTTAATTTTAGTCAAAAAAGCGGAAAAAACGGAAAGCGGACGACGAGCCAACTAATCCTGAAACTCCCAGAAATAAAGATCTTAAGTATGATAGGGAGAAACGAACGAGAACATTTCAAAACTCATGGATAGATAAAATTCCTTGGGTCGTCTTTGACGAGAATGCTCAGGAAATGTACTGCAAGTACTGTAGAAAATTTCCACACTTGTCAGATAGGAAAGATGCCCTTACTCGGGGAACTAAAAATTTACGCATTGATGGACTTAAGTTACACGATAAACACCAGGAGCATTTGTTACGTGTCAAGCATTGGTTTAAGGAACTTGATGATCCCCAGGCAGCTGCCGGCCCTTCACAGGCCTTTGCTGACACCCCAATATGCCAGTCATTATTGAAATTAGATGAAAGTCAGAGAAAACGTCTTGAAAGTTTGTTTAATACTGCCTACGGTGTTGTCAAAGCTGGAAAACCATTTTCAGATTATGAATTTATATGTGAAATACAAGTTAAAAATGGACTTGACCTGGGTGAAAATTATAGAAATATTAATGGTTGTAAAACTTTTGCTGCATCAATTGCGCAAACTTTAGATGACAAGCAAGTAAAATTTCATCCTACAAATTGGGACTTGGCAAATCACTGACCGGACTTGGGATAAAAAAGTTTAAAAAGCCCTGGGCTTGGGCCTGCCCAAAAAATTTTTCAACCCCTGAACTTAGATGGAAAAAGTCACAGAGAGGCTAACAAGATCCGGAATTGTTCACCTGGGTTAAATTCATGAGAAATTATCACAGGTGCAATGTAACTTTTTGCCATTTTTAACTTCTGATCTACACCAAAACTATTATTGGGCCCGTCGTGGTCGTGATCATATGGTAGTTGAATATAACTCCCACCCCCCTCCATTTTACTTATCTGTTTAATATCATTTAATTTTTTCTGTATCATAAATTCTTGTACATTTATTATCTGTCATGCTCTCTGTCAGACCTATGTTTGCATGATACTGGAGAGAAATTCACATAAGTTGTAAATCTTGTGTTCAATCCTACTATTTGATAATAAATTATGTTTAAATTTAAAAAAAAAATGTTTTTTTTTTCAGAAGGTCATTCGGACTATTTGGCTTTTGGACTATCGGCACTTCGGACTATTGAGATTTCGGACTATTAGACTATTAGGTATTCGGACAATCGGGCCTTCAGATCATTGGGTCTTCGGACTATTGGACCTTCGGACTATTGGGCTTTCGGGACTTCGGACTATTGGGATTTCGTACTATCGGACTATTAGGTATTCAGACTATCGGGCCTTCGAACTATTGGGCCTTCGAACTATCGGGCCTTTGGACTATTGGGCCGACATCGGCATGGTTACACTAAACTTAGAAATATATAAATATTAATATTTACCTTTTCTCTGTATAACATCATCTTAAAATGCTCAAAATAAAACCATTTGGTAAAATCCTGTTCATCTGGATTGTCTTGGTAGTATTGTCTGGCTTCATAACCAAAACTATGAAAATTCTGTTTAGGGTTGAACAAAATGCAGGTGGGTGCCTTATAATTCATCCAACCCTCTGCTGACCATGTGGGACAATGTATTTTGGGATTGTCATGGTCTTTCCTCTTGAGGTAATCATTATAGTCATGTCTTGTAAAGTAGGCAAACCCTGAGTAAGTCGTTCCAAAGTCTATAGCGGCCACAACAAGCTTGTTATGCTTTATCTGAAAATTAAATCAAATTACATTATCAATTGGCATATTTATAAGCAAGTTAGGCTTGAGCGCATTTTATCTTCTTTCCTTTAACATTCTGCCCATTCCTCCCTCATTCCTATGCCCATATCAAACTTATGAATAATTCTATACATGCATGTGTTAAATTTTTACTTAACCTTTCAGTATACAATTTCTGTCATAAATAATACTCAGTCCACGAAATTGGCCACTCTGGTCGAAGACTGAGGTAAGTAAATTTTCAGTCAGTCCAGTAAAAAGGGGTCGGGGGGAAACCCATTTAAAGAAGAGGCCTTGAGGTGCCAAAAGGGAGTCTTCTGTATTTAGCATACTAATCTGGATGTATTTTTTACTTTATATTCCTTACTAAATCCTCTTTATGAAGGATACCAACAGATTTTGTATAAATGTCTGACCATTTTCAAGATATAGTGGGGGGGAGTCTAAATGGGACCAACATCCAATTTAACTTTTCAATTTAAGTCTGATTTTGATAGTGTTTCTTTCTTAAGATTCCCTATAAAATTTTCAGCCTGCATTTTTCAGAGATTTAACCTACATGTAGCTTGTATGGTTCCAAGATAAATCTGATCTGACTAAGGGAGCCAAAAGGGATCAATGTCCAGAATGTTAACTTTTTTTTTGTCTCAATACTGATCTCTATGCATTTTTTGTCATTGAATAACAATATACAACATGTACATACTTCCCCATAAGTGGAAAACAGAAATTTTATAAATATTTTATGGAGAGCAATTTCAAATTAAAGTTGCAATTTCACAAATCTCCCTCACTGATTCAACCCTGTCAGCCCCTTCAAGCTTCAGAGAACATTTGCAAATTATTGATTTGGTAAAAAGAACAGCTAATTTGCATCTTTTCGTAAAAAACTATAATAAACACGATCGTTTCAACAAAACCTGTATTAAATGTGACATGACATGCAACTCATGAAAATGTAGAGCTATATTTAAACTTCATCTCATTTAGTGGGAAAATGTGGCTTTATTGGCTCTTTAAGTGAGGTTTTACCCCCCCCCCCTATTTATGTTCTATTATAGTATCAACAGTCATTTTGGATAAGGACACCATAAGGATGATTCTACACAAAATTGTTTCAAAAGTTTGTGTCAGATGAGGCATAAATAAGATCAAACAAATATCTTAGTTTAATTAGATTGCTTTTTTTTTAACAAAAATAATTTTATTGCACTAAATTGCTGTTAACAATTAACTAGGTATACAGCTTTTACCTAGTATCCCTAGTTGTTAATCACTAAATAGCAAGGGATTTGCTATTTAGTGAAGCTTATATTTCAAAATAAATATTGTTTATAGTACACTTTTTAAAGATAATATACAGTACATACTACATACATAATTATTGTAATTATGACATTTAATACACATAATAGCTGTCTATGGTGATTTCACCTGCTTTTTGCATTGACAGTAACATATTAACACTTGCACTTTATATTGTAATTGGGTGAATTGGTTTAATCTAGTAGAGATTTGGCTCCAAGAGATATGTTAGGTGTTTTATACCTTCCTTTAATTGTCGTGGTCATAAGCCATAATGGTAGTTGGATTTATAACTACCTATGCAATCAGTGCCTATACCCACTAACTTTGTGAGTTTGAATTCCGCTCAGGCAAGGTGTACTAGATACAAGATTATAATGTGATCAAGTTTTTAAGTATAACTTGCAGCAGGTCAGTAGTTTTCTCTGGGTACTCCGGCTTCCTCCACCCATAAAACTGACCGCCACGACATATGTAACTGAAATATTGTTGAAAGTGGTATTAATCACCATAACCCTAACCCTCAAATGGCATTCAGAGCTATTTTTGATTTGTATCTTCATCTAATCTTGTTAAGATTTGGCTCTAAGTGCTATTTTTGCTTGGTACCTTCTGTCTCTTCCTGCAGAAAGGTACAACTGAAAAAAGCCTGGAGAGTCAAATCTCAAAGAGATTATAATTGGTCAGTCACCATTAATTATTTTTTTCCCTGTGTTCTACTTACATCCCCGTCTGCCATTTTCTATTTCTTCAACAGTATATTTTATCTGAAATGGAAATAATGAGATATTTAAGGCATCGTTGATTTGATCATAAAAATCATGTATTGTTATGGTAGTTGGATAAGCTTTAAAACTGAACATCTTACTTCCCTCTAGAGTCTAAGACCTTCATTTTCAATAGGCTAAATCTCAAATAGTTGTAAATATCATAAAGTTTGATATTACTGTACATACCATCCAGTTTTGGACTTGTACTTGTTTGCCATGTGAGTTGTTGACTCCTGTCTGTTTGAGATGGTCCTGAGTCAATTACTCTCAAGTACAAATGTACATAGTCCGACTCATAACCAGGAAGAAGATTAATATATTAAAGAGGGATATTTATTTTATGTAATGTTTAGTGTTGTACTCACATTCTATTATGTCCATCACTATAGAGGTATATGTTAACGTTGTTGATTCTACTTCTACACTGGTACAGCTTAACAGTTGCACCAAAATAAGTTCCTGTGGTTGTACTTAATTTCGTTGAGATTAGACTTCCGAAGTCATTTTCTCCAGCCTTCCCACAGGCGCTTGTGTAGAGTCAAAAATATGCTCGCTATGTACCTAAAACACCACAAGGCCGGACTCACTCCTACTACCCCTGTCACTTCAATCGCTATTTCCCCTGTCAAAATGTCGATAGGACGCAAATCGCTTAGTAATTTACGTAGTGAAATGATTTTTCTTCAAGGAAAACCCGTTTTTTATATCTTCCTACCATCTACACCCCCATACTGACAGATAATCCTCAGATTTTGTTGACAATGGACACCTAAGTGGCAGCAAAGCGAAAGTAGGTCGCGTGCGACATATTTCCGCCTTTCGGTCGTTCTCGGGTTTTATCATTGCCTTACGAAACATACCTGAGAAGTTCAGAAAGAAAAGTTCGGGAAACGTAATTATATATCAGTATTGTTACTGTATAATTATAATGTTTTTTAAATACAATTATTTCCTATGCCTTATTTTTAGTATTATTTGCATACCAAGAAGCACTGAAGTTTTCATTCATTTTGTCAGTCATATTTTGGCGCCTTGTAATGTTTCTAGTGTTTAGTAATTATATATGATAAAACCCGAGAACGACCGAAAGGCGGAAATATGTCGCACGCGACCTACTTTCGCTTTGCTGCCACTTAGGTGTCCATTGTCAGCAAAATCTGAGGATTATCTGTCAGTATGGGGGTATAGATGGTAGGAAGATATAAAAAACGGGTTTTCCTTGAAGAAAAATCATTTCACTACGTAAATTACTAAGCGATTTGCGTCCTATCGACATTTTGACAGAGGAAATAGCGATTGAAGTGACAGGGGTAGTAGGAGTGAGTCTGGCCTTGTGGTATTTTAGGTACTTAGCGAGCATATTTTTGACTCTACACAAGCGCCTGTGGCCTTCCTTGATACAGAGCAGAAAATGAATTCGGGAGTCAGAAATATAGAGCAGAAAATGACTTCGGAAGTCTAATCGCAACGAGATTAGTTGTTACTTTCGTCTCTCGTTTTTTTTATCTATCGTGTTTTTAGTTCAAATCAAATCAAAAAGTTTTATTTAAAACTTTTTGATTTGATTTGAACTATAGAAAACACGTTAGTTTTAAGTTTATAAGTAATATTTATACTTACTCTGATCATATCTGTGTCATTCTAGTAATGACATTTATCACAAAATATATACAGGTGATTGAACATGGAAAATCTGTGTATCTACTTTCGTTTTGTGTTTGTCACGTGATTGTGTCACCGGTGTTTAAAAAACCAGAGGCTCGCATAACACAGGCACTTGTTTCTGGTAAAAAAAATATACCTAGATACTGGTATTTATAGTATCTAGGTATATTTTTTACCAGAAACAAGTGCCTGTGCCACATAACTATACCTGCTCTCAATATATCCAACTTTAATGATTGATTTTGATTTTTGGTGTTTTAACGCCACTTTCAACAATATTTCAGCTACATCATGGCGACCAATTTTAGTGGTGGAGGAAGCTGGAGTACCTGGAGAGAACCACCGACCATCGGCAAGCAACTGGTAAACTTTATCACTTGCGGCTGCGAGTCGAGTGCACCCTTTTTGTAATTTACAAAGCCGGGCGCGAACCCACGCCGTATTGGTGATAGGTTTGTATGAGTTGTTTGATCCAACGACCTAACTCGTTGAGCCACCCGGACCCCTACATCATTCACAAAAGTGTGTGTTTCCCAAATATAGAAAAAAAAACACACATTCTTCGAAGAATTATTTTACACAGTTTATAGCCATAACAAAAATCACATTTTGGGTGAAGTACATATGATCAAGGATTTAAATAGTAGAAAGGATATGAATCTCGCGAGATTTAACGTAGATTGTATGTAAGTACATGTATGTTGCGTGGCGAGAACAAGTGAGATTACCCATAGTGCAATTCGTTGACGATGTGCGTGCCTTGATTAATGATGGAAATTTTTGATCGTTTCAACATTTTAAACCAGTATTTGTAAATATATAAAACCATAATTACAGAGTTTAAAAATAAAATATTATAATCAAATTAGTTTGTTTACTTCTGAAGCAATAAATAATCATCACTTCATGAAATAGATGTGAATGCTCAATCGGAAACAAATCAGAATAATGTTGAAAAAAAACCCCAATGCTTTCATTGATGTTCATCACACAGTTACCAAATGACTTAAATTGTTTAAGAAATAATTCATGGAAGCCATAATTTGTATACAGTGTTACCATGGGTAACATTATTTTCGTAAATATTTTATCCCGAGCGACTACAGTCCACCAGCAGAAGTATCGCCTCATTAATAGTAATTAATCCATAATGGCCAACACCAATATTTTGAGGGTCTGTCGTGGCCTTGATCGTATGGTAGTTTGATTTGAAATCCCCAATATAATAAACAAATGTAAGTTATTTATACCTTAAAGTTTTGTTACACAAATATTTTGTGATATATTGGACGTCAAAATCGCTTACAGGGTACCACAACACTCATATATTTATAATCTAACATTTACTGCCACATTTATACATAAATACATGTAGTTATAGTGCTCAGACAAATTTCCAAAATATGCTACATGTTTCTATATGCCCATTCTTTACTATTTGAGGGGCCCTCGTGATCGTATGGTAGTTGGATTTATAACTACCTATGCAATCAGTGCCTATCACCACTGGTGTTGTGAGTTCGAATCTCGATCATGGCGAGGTGTACAAAATTATGTGAAAAAGTTTTTCAGTAACTTGCGACAGGTCGGTGGTTTTCTACGGGTCTTCCGGTTTCCTCCACCAATAAATTCGAACCTAACCGCCACGATATAACTGAAATATTGTTGAAAGTGGCGTTGAACACCATCCAGCAAAACCCATATTTTGTGTACCATGAAAGTGCCGGATGAAGGTTATTTCAGAAACCAGTCGTGCGCATCAAAATAGATATAATATAGTATTACTATCAATGAGTCGACACCTCTGCTGGTGGACTATTAGTTCCCGAGGATGACATTCTGCCAGTAAACAGTGCTTCTGCACCGACGTGGTTTATTAGATACATGTATATTTAATATTGAAATATACATTTCCTAGAATGTGTAATTATTATTAAAACTATTGTGTCTACCGTCTCAGGCGTAGGTGACATTAGCGGATTTTGGCTATCCTTCTAGACTCTTAGCTTTACTTGGCTATCCTTCTAGACTCTTAGCTTTACTTGGCTATCCTTCTAGATTCTTAGCTTTACTTAACTATCCTTCTAGACTCCAGGGATTGGGAAGGCCACGTGTAAGCGTACTTTTATTCCGGTGTGTAGAATTTCCGATGAGAAAATGTACACTAGTGTTGTCTATCCATAAATAGTGCGAACTTTAAAAAACACAGGTAAGTTTTGTTTATTATGATTAAAATCTACTTGTGATGTAAATCTATTGTCCAAACTCTCCATTATTTTTAAGGAATGGAGAGTTATTGTTCTCTTTGTACTTTTAAGGTTCCACAAGGGGCAAACAATTTAATACTTTGTACGTTAGATACTATACACAGACTTTTTTTGCTACAAGATTAAAAATTAATAAAATTAATAAAGTACAATGGGTGGATTTTAAGTTGGAGAATGTCCTCGTATCTCTCCATTCCTTAAAAACAATGGGTCTCGGCCCCTTCGGGACCTCGGCTCCATTATCTTTAAGGAATGGAGAGTTACTCGGACATTCTCCTATACTTGACACACATGTTTATAAACGCGCTAATCACTCAGAACCGGTTTTCCTATTGTTGTCACCCGTGCGTATTATTTAATAGCATCTCATCAATTTATTCTAATATTACAAGTGTGGACACAGAAATGTGCTGTCCAAAAGGCAAGTGTGGATGTCAATATTTCATATTATTAACTTTAAAAAAAAAAAATCATGGACACAGGGGTCCTGGATTTTTTTAATAAAAAAACTAATCCTGGATTATTATTTTTGCTTAAAGTCCGGTTCTGTGTTTTTATTCAAAATTTTCATCATAGCCCCCCTCCCCTTCCCAAGGGATATAAAATTGTATCATTAATAATAAATTAATAAATAATAAATTCAGATTTTTCTATTTAAAATAAATCTCATTTACAAAACCACTGATATTTGTTCAATTTTTAACGCTGATTTAAGCTTTAGTCGCAACAAATTTTTATTTTTCTCTTTAAACTGTCGAAACATAACATTTATTTAACTGTAAAATTCACAAATAAAATTCACCCCCCCCCCCTTTTTCCCCCTTTATTCTTGTTTAAATCAATGATCAACAATATTCCAGAATCAAACAAATGAATAAATATAACATAGATTTCTTTTACATGCATCTTTTTACCATGCGGAGTCAGTGTGTTTTAAATCGGTCATCCAATCAGGACGCTTATTACTCTTGTCCAAGATAAAAATACATCGCTAAAATTACCTGTGGGTGTTTCCCCACTTCAACTCATAAATTTACATAGAAATCGGAGATATTTCGTCATAAAACTTCACACATGGTTTTGTCTATCATATTTCTTGAAGACAAACATAAAATTTTATTGCATTTATCAATATTTTATGAGTATCAACAGTTTTTACAACACCGTATCTGTTTCTCGATACAGCCGCAACTTCAACTCGTAAATTTACATAGAAATCGGAGATATTTCGTCATAAAACTTCACAAATGGTTTTGTCTATCATATTTCTTGAAGACAAACATAAAATTGTATTGCATTTATCAATATTTTATGAGTATCAACAGTTTTTTCAACACCGTATCTGTTTCTCGATACAGCCGCCCGATTACAGTGACCCGTGACCCAGATTAGCACGTTCCATCATTTTTTTTTCTTAATGATGTTGTTTAATAATGACAAAGTTTAAATATTAAAATATGGAGCAGGATTGTTTTAGGAGCTGAATGTGATGATAATACGAATTTCGACATTGGATTAGAGGAGATGTTACAACCCATTACCAAAGAGACCTCAAGTAGACCAAAACGGAGCACAGGCGCTCGTGGCACGGACTTACCACCCCCCTTTTTTTCTAACTTTCTGTTTACAAATTTATTTTCAATAAAATTTCTTTATTTCTTTATTATTTCATCTCTTTTTCCTTATTTTAATTTGTTCGTGTCAATATTCATACAATCTTATGTCAACATAAAATTGCATGTGTCGCCCGGTATCTATATAGGGTCGACACTAGTTCTAATAATAAAACCCTAAATGCTTGCTTACTCGCAAGGGTTATAACGGGATGCCATTACACGTAATGGAGCAGCCGCCGAGATTTTTTGCGCTCGCCTGCATTTATCAATAATAAGACATAACCTTTCCTTTTGTCCATTATTATAACAAGTTTTTATCACCTACCAGTATTTTAGAATGTAATTCCCACAAAATAAAAATCCATGTTTACTTTATCTCTGAACATTTTGAATTTCGTCATTTCCGGCCTCACTATTTGGATGTCGATACCATATTTGGCGATTAAGGCGTGAATGTTTACATCAGCCGTCGTAAGCATCGTAGTAAGAAATACCATATTTAGAAAAGCTCCGCCTTCCGTAGTTTCCGGTTATGACAAACGATCGATAACTTTGAACAAGATTGTTGCTACCTTTGAAAAGCATATATTTCTCAGCCAAACCGATTTAACAAGGACTGGGGTCATCAATAATAGTTATAATGAAATGTTTGAAGCGTAAATAGTGAGTTTTTATGTTTCAACTGCAACTTTTTTTTTGCTCCATTGTGACGAATGGGACCGCGTTGTAGCTCTGCCGAGACACAAGTTTGTCACAGGAGCTACATTATTGCAGCTAGGTCGACACATGCAATTTGATGTTAACATAAGATTGTATGAATATTGACACGAACAAGCTAAAATAAGAAAAAAGAGATGAAATAATAAAGAAATAAAGAAATTTTATTGAAAATAAATTTGCAAACAGAAAGTTAACAGAAAGTTAGAAAAAGGGGGGTGGTAAGTCCGTGCCACGAGCGCCTGATATCCAGAAATTGATGGTACTTTCCTCATAAATATTCATCATATTTAAATTAGATTTTGATCACGTGACTGCAGTTTCAAGCTTGATGGATCGTTTATTAGATTTGTCAAAAAATAGCCTACAGTACGGAAATTCAATGTGTCCGTCAATGATTCGAAAATTAAAAGTTATTGTTTATTTCCGCAAAGTTTTTCTTCTGTCAAAATTCAAATATGTTTGTTTTGTAACGATTTTAGACATGTCTTTGATATCGCGATCATGCAAAAATTATCATATTATATTTAATGTGGGAATCCCGAGTTTAGAAGCTAGAAATATAAGGTTAGTCAATATAATTACATATATTATTGAGGAATTTAAATTAATTTCAGAAAATGTGTCGCCAAATGTTATTCATTGTTAAATTTTGTGTCACACGCCACCAGTTTCATGTATTTCAAACATTTTTACATAGACTCTTAAGGCCAAAAAAGGGTTCGTCGCCTCGGATTTTCATTTAGTCCAGGAACCTCGAATATTTAATTGTTTTCATTAATTTTTATTTCATTTAATTCAGCTTGATTCAATCACAGGCGCTTGTGTAGAGTCAAAAATATGCTCGCTATGTACCTAAAATACCACAAGGCCGGACTCACTCCTACTACCCCTGTCACTTCAATCGCTATTTCCCCTGTCAAAATGTCGATAGGACGCAAATCGCTTACTAATTTGCGTAGTGAAATGATTTTTCTTCAAGGAAAACCCGTTTTTTATATCTTCCTACCATCTACACCCCCATACTGACAGATAATCCTCAGATTTTGTTGACAATGGACACCTAAGTGGCAGCAAAGCGAAAGTAGGTCGCGTGTGAAATACTTCCGCCTTTCGGTCGTTCTCGGGTTTTATCATATATAATTACTAAACACTAGAAACATGACAAGGCGCCAAAATATGACTGACAAAATGAATGAAAATTTCAGTGCTTCTTGGTATGCAAATAATACTAAAAATAAGGCATAGGAAATAATTGTATTTAAAAAACATTATAATTATACAGTAACAATACTGATATATAATTACGTTTCCCGAACTTTTCTTTCTGAACTTCTCAGGTATGTTTCGTAAGGCAATGATAAAACCCGAGAACGACCGAAAGGCGGAAATATGTCGCACGTGACCTACTTTCGCTTTGCTGCCACTTAGGTGTCCATTGTCAACAAAATCTGAGGATTATCTGTCAGTATGGGGGTGTAGATGGTAGGAAGATATAAAAAACGGGTTTTCCTTGAAGAAAAATCATTTCACTACGCAAATTAGTAAGCGATTTGCGTCCTATCGGCATTTTGACAGGGGAAATAGCGATTGAAGTGACAGGGGTAGTAGGAGTGAGTCCGGCCTTGTGGTATTTTAGGTACATAGCGAGCATATTTTTGACTCTACACAAGCGCCTGTGATTCAATGTATCATTTTCAAGTTCAGAAAATGACACACATGCAATTATGAATGATATCGTCTATATAGATCATATGAAAATTGCAGACGTCCCGGCGTCGCCATCTTAGATATGCAAATGAGCAAAGTACCCATCATTTCTGGCTATGTGTGAAACGGGGTAGAAAAATGAAACAATCTAGTATTTATGAATATTATTGTCCTTGACATATATGTACTCAACTGTTCAAAGCTGTAAAGTACTTAGTCCGAGATTCCTCTGTCGTTTAACCGCATTTATAAAGTTGCTGTAGCCGTTCAGCGTCAGAGGGTGATACATACGGAAAACAGCGGATTTGCTTCTCCAACTCTGGGTCAGCACATTTCCACGTTTCGTGGCTATCGGATTTTATTTTCTATCAGAAACCCTTATATAAATCGCTTCACCAATCATTTTTCTATTCATTCATAACCATTCATCTTACCCTCAGAAAGTGGTGCTACACTCCATTACAGCACGATTTTGCCTTAGATCCTATGATTCCGCCATTTGTCTTCCATTTTTCAAACATTTGTCACGTGACTACGAGAAAACCACGATTACCGCAATGTATCATGGGAGATGATTTGCATATAAACAAACAAACAAATATTTGTATTGCCAATCATACACTCCTGTTAAGGCAGAACAATTAACATAAAATTTAATACAGTTGATTATATTGATTGGTAATGATTTTAACAGCAATAGTGAATTACAGATAACCATAAGAAAAAAAAATGATGTAGTACCTTGTCCAAAAAAGGGGGACGTAACACATGCTCTTTCCGAAGCCCATTGGCAACACTCTGCCATTGAATCTTTTCTTTCCAACACATTCTGTATTATTTCCTTCTGCTCTGCTTTGATCTATAGATGGACTATTTGTCCTGTAGAATACGCTTAAATGTATGGTCTTCCATGTGATTTGAATGTTGTTTACGTATGCAAATAATGCTCAAATAATTTGGTGCGCTGAATTAAGTAGCTCCCATCATGCAATGCGTTACTGTTATCATTCAGTTAGTATCGCGAGATCACGTTTGTAGATTCGAAAATGGAAGTCAAATGGCGGAATAATAGGATCTAAGGCAAAATCGAGCTGTAATGGAGTGTAACACCACTTTCTGAGGGTAAGATGGTTTTGAATGAATAGAAAACTGATTGGTGAAGCGATTTATATAAGGGTTTCTGATAGAAAATAAAATCCGATAGCCACGAAACGTGGAAATGTGCCGATCCTAGAGCTGGTGAGGCAAATCCGCTGTGTTCCGTATATATCACCCTCTGACGTTGAACGGCTACAGCAACTTTATAAATGCCGTTAAACGACAGAGGAATCTCGGACTATAAAGTACTGTATTATGAATGTACTATTTATTGTTTGAATTGATAAATATTTAAATGATTTTGCATAAATTGATATACAATTTATTATCACATCTACTAGTAGTCCGAGATTCCTCTGTCGTCTAACGGCGTATATGGATTTGCTGTAGCCGTTAGACGTCAGAGCGCAATATATACGGATTACAACGGATTTGCCTCTCCAGCTCTGGGTCGGCACATTTCCACGTTTCGTGGCTATCGGATTTTATTTTTTATCATAAACCCTTATATAAATCGCTTCACCAATCATTTTTCTATTCATTCATAACCATCTTACCCTCAGAAAGTGGTGTTACACTCCATTACAGCTCGATTTTGCCTTAGATCCTATTATTCCGCCATTTGACTTCCATTTTCGAATCTACAAACGTGATCTCGCGATACTAACTGAATGATAACAGTAACGCATTGCATGATGGGAGCTACTTAATTCAGCGCGCCAAATTATTTGAGAATTATTTGCATACGTAAACAGTAAACATTAAAATCACATGGAAGACGATACATTGAAGCGTATTCTGCAGGACAAACAGTCCATCTACAGATCAAAGCAGAGCAGAAGGAAATAATACAGAATGTGTTGGAAAGAAAAGATTCAATGACAGAGTGTTACCAACGGGCTTCGGAAAGAGCATGTGTTACGTTCCCCCTTTTTGGACAAGGTATTACAACATTTTTTTTTCTTATGGTTATCTGTAATTCACTAAATTTGCCGTTAAAATCATTACCAATCGATATAATAAGATCTAAACTATATTTTTAGATCTGTTATACAAGTGTTCATATATCTGGTCCGTGATCATACTTGGTCTCGTGCATTATATATGTTGGTATCTAGACATTCCATTTACTGAAGCGGAAAACTGAAATCTTCCTTTTCATCAAAAGTTGCAGCAGCGGGAGGTTGCAGAGAGAATTTGTAAACACAATCGGAAAAAATCTGACAAGAGAATCGTCCAGCAATGAGTAAAACAATTAGAATTTGAATCAATTTTGTTTCCCTAACACTTTTATGTCTTTAATTTAACAAGATAACATTTGGTTTATAATATATGGTACCGGCCACTTCGAGTCATGCCGTGTTTTGCATCAGAAATCGCCATCGCTTGCATTTCAATACTTTAGTCCACTCGTCGGCCACAGTAGTAAAAGGGGCTAATGAGAGAATAAGTCGAAATGTAGGTCACTGATTGATTGAGGGTCTCCTGACGGCCATTTCGATTGTCGGCTATATGATGTTATTACGTTTTGGGGAAGCAAGTTGTGATGTCGGAGACTTTTCTACACACAAGTTAATCAACATTTCTTATACCGTATTGTAATAACTTCTCTGGCGACACCAGGGGTAGAGATAAGAGGGGGCCCGGGAGCTCGAGGCTCTTGGAAATTCAGGAGGGCTCGTTTAGTGCCAAGTCTGGTAGCCCTGTGGCCATGTCATGTTTTTGATCGAGGATAAGGGCTCCAGATAAGTTGAATAAGAAGCCCTGTCGGCTCCTAAATAATTTTCTTATTTCTCTCCCTGGACACAAGTAACAATTCAAAAAAAAAACAAACATAAAACCCAACATTTTCGACAAATTGCTGATTGTGTCGGAGTTAATTTTTTCAGGCATGTTGCGTCGCTCCAGTAGGAAAAGAAGTGCTCCGACAAGGTTGGAGGAAAGAGAACCCAGAGTGTCGAGACCTATTACCACCATCACAAACACGTGTGGAGATGAATCTTTCCATATGCCTGCCTCAGCTACCCAAAGTGGGGGCTTCATCACAACCGCAAGTCGTCATTTGGTAGTCCCGAACATTACACCCTCATCAAGTGCAAGTACAGGTACAACAGTTGGGCCTGCTTTTCCAGTCAGTAATGTGAGCTTGCCTTCAGGGTCGTCGCAACTGGTCCCAGTGATCAATTCGGCCAGTGTCGATGAAGGTAACTATCTTTTGCCAAACAATCCCGTATTGTGTTCAAAAGCCAGTGATGATTTAGCACTTAATGTATCCCCAAATTTAAGACAAAAAATAATAGCTGGGGAATACGTAGACCTTGCTAATTTGTTGATTAATTCTCAAGCTACACAGTCGGAAGGTCAAAAATTGGTTTTTGTAAATGGAGAAATTGTTGTCGAACAAAAATCTAAAAATAAAATTTACAATATTGAGAGCTGGACTGATGCCTTTTAATATTTAGTAGTATTTATGGAGCAGCTCATCCGGAAAGTTACCCCGACCTTTTGAAATACATGAATGTAATGCGTCTTGGTGCAAAAAGAAGCCAAGGCTGGAAAAATTATGATGAACAGTATCGCCTAAGAAAGGCCCAGGACCCATCGTCATCCTGGGCCACCATAGATCAAGAGCTTTGGTTATTATATTTATATTCTGCTCCAGAAGGTTCTAATGTCCAGCCTTCCAGTAGTAGTCATAAATGTTACAATTACAATTACCAAGGCAGCTGCCTAAATTATACTGCTCATATGCACACAATTGTATACGTTGTAATGGGCAACACTCGGTGATCCAATGTCCAAGGCAAGCCTACAATCCCAACAGACTTCCTGGTGGTACTCTATCTAGGATGCCAGTGCAACAACCAGTTAGGCTTGCAACAAGACTGCCGAGCACCTATCCCCGATTCCAACCAAGACAGTCACAGAGTTTGCCACGTCATGGCTTTCGCATGGGACATTTTTGAATTACTGTTAAATGTTAAATTCATATAATTAGTTATGGCAATATTTCTTTTCAGGATGCTACTTAAACAGTTTAGCAAAGGAATTTGAGTTAATTAAAAAGTTATGGGTTAAAGGGTGGACCCCTGTCAAAGTTGATGTTTTGGAAACATATTCATACAAGTACATGTATATCGACGGAAATGATGCAAAATTACTTTTAAATGGATTACCAGATTGTTTATCTCGTTTTCAGATGGATCGATTCAAGAAATTGGCTCCAATGGCAGATCAAACTCCATCCGATATTCCGGCAGAGTTTTGGTCAATGATTTCCAAACTGAAATAGATCGGTTATTACAACTTTCAGTGGCCCCAAGTACTGCTCGGCAGTATGGTGTAGCCTTAAGACTTTTCAATGAATTTAGACGTGAACACATGTTAGAGACAATTTGGCCTGTTCCCCTCGAAGATATTATGTCTTTCATTGCCTATATGTTTAGACTTGAATTATCACATTCCACTATTAATTGTTATATATCCGGTTTGAGTTTTCACCATAAGATAAGTAACTTAACGGACAATACTCAGCTGTTCGTAGTAAGGAAACTTTTAGAGGGTGTTAAACGTTCAAAAAGGCAGTTGGATAAACGTCTCCCAATCACAATCAAATTATTAGATAGAATATTGGCAATATTACCATGCGTCTGTAGCTCTCGTTATGAGGCAAAATTGTTTTTGTCTGTCTTTTCTCTGGCATTCTATGGATTGTTTAGAGTAGGAGAATTGACAGTTGGTCCTAAGGGTATGGACGCACATACAATTAAAATTGAGAATGTCAAAGTGCATTTAGATGGGATAGAGTTATTTTTAGCAACATCAAAAACTGATCAATTTGGTCGAGGTTTAACAATATTTATTTCTGAGCAAGGAAGCGTAAATTCTTGTCCAGTTATAAATTTGAATGAATTTTTGAAAGTGCGGCCTTCAGGAGGGGGTCCATTATTTGGTCATTTTGATAGGCCCCCCCTTAATAGATACCAATTTACATCAGTTTTGAAAAAAAATGTTTGCATACTTTAGGTATTGAAGAAACCCAATATGCTTCACATTCATTTAGAATAGGTATGGCCACAACATGTGCCATGAAAGGAGTGTCTGATGACCAGATTAAAAATGTATGGCCGATGGAAATCGGATGCATATGCTAGATACATAAGAATTCCACAGGGAGGTTTTATGTAAATTGGGGGATCATTATTTAATATAGGAGAATTATTTTACATTTCAAACCCATTCCTTAAAGTTAATTTTAGGTACACAGGTTGGAGTCTGGATAGTTGGGTCTTCTCTAGTGAGAAATGCATTTGTAGCCGCCAAGAAGAGGCCAGGTGGTATTCATTTGGCTTTAAATCACAGGTTTGGGGTAAACATTTTCTGGCAAGGCAGGGGAGGATTGAAATTGGACAAGTTGAAGAGACATATTGAGCTATTGATGACCTTAGAAGATATCCTTGCATACATAGTGGTCCACATTGGGGGCAATGATTTAGGCGAGACCAGATTAGGTCTGCTTCATTATAAATTGAAAAGATTTATGATGTGGCTTAGTCATAAAATGTCTCTCACTCAACTGATATATTCACAAATTTTGCCCAGGACATATTGGCGCTATTCATCCGACAATAACAAAATTGATAAATGTAGACGGAGATTGAATAGCTCCATAGGTTCATTGATGGTAAAAAATGGAGGATACTATATTCATTATCCCGATATAAGGAAAACTGCTCAGTTTATATCAGCTGATGGCGTTCACCTGACTGCGCTTGGAAATGGCATATTTTTGAACACTTTGCAAGGGGCATTGGAAAAGTTTATCTGCTGCAAGGGTGGTGTTGCATTCCCATAATTTGGCAATTAACTTTTCTAATTAGGTTTTGTTACAATTTGTTGCAAGAAGCAATCTGACAGTTTTGTTTGTGTTTGCATTACTATGTCAATATTGTATGGACATGATATATTTGAATATTGATCATATTGTACTGTTATGATATATTGTCTAATGTTAATATTTAGTCTATAATAGCTACAATTGACACACTAATTTCACTGTATATATGTTTATTGAATCTTAAATGTTTAAATTGTAACAGTTAATGTTGGGCACAAAGGCCACAGTTTCGCAGCTCACCCCCCAATTGCATTGGCGGTTGACAGCATAGTCAAAATTCAATTTCATGCAATAAAATTTTGGCTATTCTGTCAAATTGGTAATTTCGCTGCGATGGACTACCAATTTGTTTGAATTTAATCGTAGCTTAAGCCTCATATCCAGGGCTTAGCATATCGTCACCATTTTCTACAGATTTATTAGAAACTATATTATAGCTATTAGCCTCTGATTTCCAGGGCTAATTGCTTCCGGCAATTTTCATTTTCACTTTGCAATTTTGATCTGCCATTTAGCACATTTTCGGCGATCAATTTATTAACAATTGACATTTACGCAAAGTAAACGTTTTCAATTTGAACAGTTTACAGTATTGGACAGTTCATAATTTCAACACTTTACAGTATTAAACATTTTCAACATTTTCATTAATTCATTGTAACATATGTAATAAACTACTGTGGCCATTTATTGCCAAACTTTTAAGTCATTTGTTGTTTTAATGAGCATCATGGATAATAAGATCTAAAAAACTATATTTTTAGATCTGTTATACAAGTGTTCATATATCTGGTCCGTGATCATACTTGGTCTCGTGCATTATATATGTTGGTATCTAGACATTCCATTTACTGAAGCGGAAAACTGAAATCTTCCTTTTCATCAAAAGTTGCAGCAGCGGGAGGTTGCAGAGAGAATTTGTAAACACAATCGGAAAAAACCCGCCCACCCTCCTCAAAAATCTTTTAAATGTAATTGTACGTTCACAGATACTGCTGGGCTTTATTTTTATATCTTCAGGTCCTTGCTATGTGTGGAAATTGTGACCTGTCCAGCCATACTAAAGATCATTCATTATAAGCAGTTCAAGAAACATGCAACTATTAACTAGCTATTTATCTATGCAAAGTTGGATTTACTGATGGTCTGCCATGCGATTTTGTGAGTGGAGTTTGTGCAATGACTTGGCAATTTCGCTGCGATGGACTACCAATTTGTTTGAATTTAATCGTAGCTTAAGCCTCATATCCAGGGCTTAGCATATCGTCACCATTTTGTACAGATTTATTAGAAACTATATTATAGCTATTAGCCTCTGATTTCCAGGGCTAATTGCTTCCGGCAATTTTCATTTTCACTTTGCAATTTTGATCTGCCATTTAGCACATTTTCGGCGATCAATTTATTAACAATTGACATTTACGCAAAGTAAACGTTTTCAATTTGAACAGTTTACAGTATTGGACAGTTCATAATTTCAACACTTTACAGTATTAAACATTTTCAACATTTTCATTAATTCATTGTAACATATGTAATAAACTACTGTGGCCATTTATTGCCAAACTTTTAAGTCATTTGTTGTTTTAATGAGCATCATGGATAATAAGATCTAAAAAACTATATTTTTAGATCTGTTATACAAGTGTTCATATATCTGGTCCGTGATCATACTTGGTCTCGTGCATTATATATGTTGGTATCTAGACATTCCATTTACTGAAGCGGAAAACTGAAATCTTCCTTTTCATCAAAAGTTGCAGCAGCGGGAGGTTGCAGAGAGAATTTGTAAACACAATCGGAAAAAACCCGCCCACCCTCCTCAAAAATCTTTTAAATGTTATTGTACGTTCACAGATACTGCTGGGCTTTATTTTTATATCTTCAGGTCCTTGCTATGTGTGGAAATTGTGACCTGTCCAGCCATACTAAAGATCATTCATTATAAGCAGTTCAAGAAACATGCAACTATTAACTAGCTATTTATCTATGCAAAGTTGGATTTACTGATGGTCTGCCATGCGATTTTGTGAGTGGAGTTTGTGCAATGACTTGGCAATTTCGCTGCGATGGACTACCAATTTGTTTGAATTTAATCGTAGCTTAAGCCTCATATCCAGGGCTTAGCATATCGTCACCATTTTGTACAGATTTATTAGAAACTATATTATAGCTATTAGCCTCTGATTTCCAGGGCTAATTGCTTCCGGCAATTTTCATTTTCACTTTGCAATTTTGATCTGCCATTTAGCACATTTTCGGCGATCAATTTATTAACAATTGACATTTACGCAAAGTAAACGTTTTCAATTTGAACAGTTTACAGTATTGGACAGTTTATAATTTCAACACTTTACAGTATTAAACATTTTCAACATGTTCATTAATTCATTGTAACATATGTAATAAACTACTGTGGCCATTTATTGCCAAACTTTTAAGTCATTTGTTGTTTTAATGAGCATCATGGATAATCAACTGTATTAAATCTTATGTTATTTGTTCTGCCTTAACAGGCGCCTATGATTGGCAATAAAAATATTTGTTTGTTTGTTTATATGCAAATCATCTCCCATGATACATTGCGGTAATCGTAGTTTTCTCGTAGTCACGTGACAAATGTTTGAAAAATGGAAGTCAAATGGCGGAATAATAAATAAATAAATAAGCTTTATTTAGAGTCGGCATGGTTAAAACAACATACAACATAAGCTCTGTTGAGCTTTTAACCGACATACACAGACACAGAATAAATAACAAATAACAAGCATGCAACATACAGCTAAAATACAAAACTAAGTAAGCACTACATGTAAAACACTAACAGTTACAAGATAAGCAAAAAAGCAGATTAAAAGCTGATGTTATAAGCTAAGCATACCAAGAGCTAATGTAGCAAACTATGAACAACTAAAAGCTGATATGAGCAAAGCATAACAATTTTATAAGCACAATAAATAAAAACTGGATATGACCTAGATGGTAGAAATTTAAACAAATTTAAAAGTCAGCACAAACTGAACATTTACATACATTTCCTTTCCAAGATTTTAAAATATTCTTAAACTGTTTAAAATTGGAAATTTTTCTAAAATCATCAGGTAGGTCATTCCATAAAACAGCTGCTGCATATTTAAAACTATTCTTACCGTAGGTAGATGTTCGCACCCTAGGTATATCTACAATATTGGAATATCTAAAATTATATTTACAATCTTTAAAGACAACTAAATCATGTAAACAAGATGGTGAAAGTTTGTTTAAAATCTTAAAACATTCAATAGCCATGGTACGCATTCTTCTAACTTTCAGAGATGGAACTTTAGCTTTTTCTAATAACTCATCATATGTGCTCTCATAGTCCTCGTATATAAATCGTAAAGCCCTCGCCTGGATTTTTTCTAATTTAGAGGTATTACTTTTATTGCAAAAATGCCACGCCAAAGGACAAAAATTAAAATTAGACAAAATGAAAGTATGAAAAATTGTTAATTTATTTAATTTTGAAAGAAAACAACCAATGCGCTTTAAAACATTCAACTGTTGAGAAGCTTTACGACATATATTTTTAATATGATAATTGAAATTAAGTTGGTAATCAATATCTATTCCTAGTTATTTTACCACTTCATCACAAGTAATTTCAGCTGAATCTATTTTAAATACTGGTGTCTTGGCATGTGTCTTATTGCCAACTGCAATGGCTTGAAACTTATCTGGATTAGCCTGCATACAATTGAATTTGAACCAGTCTATCAATACTGAGCTTTCTTTTTCAAGTATATCAATTAATTTCTCATAATTATCATTTACATAAGACAAGGTGTTATCATCAGCATAATTATACAATGTACCATATTCAATAAAATAAAAGATGTCGTTAATAAAAATTTTAAATAACAAGGGCCAAGTATAGAGCCTTGAGGTACCCCTTTTTGTATATCAGCCCAACTGCTGAGATCTCCCTGAAGTTTGATTTGTTGTTTACGACCAGTTAAATAATTTCTAAGTAATTCCACAGATTTTGGAGATAGGCCGTATGCAGACAGCTTACAAAGGAGAATAATAGGATCTAAGGCAAAATCGTGCTGTAATGGAGTGTAACACCACTTTCTGAGGGTAAGATGGTTATGAATGAATAGAAAAATGATTGGTGAAGCGATTTATATAAGGGTTTATGATAGAAAATAAAATCCGATAGCCACGAAACGTGGAAATGTGCTGACCCAGAGTTGGAGAAGCAAATCCGCTGTTTTCCGTATGTATTGCGCTCTGACGTCCAACGGCTACAGCAAATCCATATACGCCGTTAGACGTCAGAGGAATCTCGGACTAATCTACTAGAAAAAGGATGACACTTAGGTAGTGTATTATTTCCTTGAAGAATAACTGCACTAGATAATTTTTTCCAGGATAAATTATACTAGTGTATTATTTTCACATAACAATTCATTTTGAAATAATCACTTCAATATTTTTTAACCCCCCAAAAAGCCCATGCCCCATTTTTTTTATAGTCCTCCTACTGCTAAGCAAATCCCTTTTAAGAGTGTTTTGGATACACAGTTAAACAAAGGATAATTTACACTAAGCATGGAAAAAATAACCTAGTGCAATAATTCCTCTGGAAATTATACACTAGTGTAACTTGTCCTCTGGAAAGAATACACTGGTGGAAAGAACACACTGTTACACACGTGCCATGCGCAATTGGCGCTTCCAAGTCGATTGTGGCGCGTTGAGGTCCGTTATCTATGCGCCCATGTGCGTCCTGTAAATTCTGATTAATTATTTTATTATTGCATGTGTTCATTAAAGTCGTTTTCTATTTTGTGTCGTGATTTTGTCACTGTCTTCACTCGTCGTTAATTTCCCTTTAATGGCGGTTCCTTGATTTTCCCTTTCTATGTTTAGAACAGTTATTTGTGTCAACCAATCAAGACAAAAGGATTCACTCTTTCGATTCTAAATTTAGCGTATTTAAAACACATTTGTCCTGGCGTTTCGTTCTCTTTTCTGAATAATTGATCGGTTTTGGTGGAGTGTATTCTACTTTATGGTTGAATAGAATCTAATTACAATTAATTGGTACAAGTATACCGCGCCGATCTTTAAATTTGAGTGAAAGTTGTATCTATAAATAAAAATCGTAAACCGGAACCATGCGCTTGGTATAACTAATAACCGAAATGCAATCATAACATGAACTGATATTTTTTTAGAACATGTGTACTTTGTTTTTTCCATCTTAGCTTAGTGAAAACAATTGTCAAATCAGCAAAGTACCCGGTTGATAATATGCCATCCCCTTGGAAAACTATCACTCTGTTTCACAAGGATGAAGTGCCTGAAATTATTAAATTGGCTCAATATGCACTCACTTTACCACTTCACACTTGTAGCTGTGAAAGAGTGTTCAGTAACCAAAACTTGATAGTTACCATGCAGACTTAGGTCTAGGCTAAATCCTAAGATCAGTGACAGACTTTTAAGAGTAAGAACACAAGGCAAGGGAATAACCAACTTCAAGCATGACTTCCAAAGCTCTTTAAACAGATGAAGGGCAGCAAAGAGCAGACTCTTGAAAAGAAAGACTTTTATTACAGTGTAGACTCTCTTTATTAAAATGTTTGTTCATCTGTTCATCCAAGCTTTTCTTATTACTAGTCAAACCAAGACATCCAAATTAAGAAGATACATTGTACATGTTGTAGGTTAGATCTGAAACAAGCAAACTTAACAACTGTATGATTGCTAGGTTTGCTTGTTTCAGATCTAATCTATACAACATGTACAAAACATCTTCTTAATTTGGATGTCTTGGTTTGACTATTTGCTTTTTCATGTTACACAATCCATACAAGTCTAAAAAATGATATTTATCAATGCATAGGCTAGCACGCAGTTTAACTAACCAAAGTTGTGGTCCGTTGCTAATTTGAAATGGCCCATTGCAAATTTGAAATGGCACATTATTCTCTAAAGTGGCCCCTTGATGTAGTTAAGTAAGGGGCCATAGTCTCTTTGACAAAAAATTCTTCTCAATCCCTGAGACTCTTAGCTTTACTTGGCTATCCTTCTAGACTCTTAGCTTTACTTGGCTATCCTTTTAGACTCTTAGCTTTACTTGGCTATCCTTCTAGACTCTTAGCTTTACTTGCTCCTGAAAACTTTTGAATGATTTGGTTTTCCAATCTTTTGACTATTAACGTACCTGATGACGGTTATTCCAGAAATGTGTTGTGCGCGAACTAAATTAGATATCTACGTTTTTATTAATATTCTAAGAAAAAAATTGATGGTTGTTTTTTTCTTCAATCTGACCATTTTATAATAAAAGTTGTTACAACTGAACTTAACTGGATAAACAGAAATAAATCGTATATCATGAAAAGAAAGTTTAAACAATGATGGTCAACAATTCCACCAATATCAACAATCACCTCTCACCGTCAACGCAAAGAAGATCATGAAATATGACATTGGAAATCCAGGTCATGGCACAGGACCGGCACAACAATTTGTGAGAACAAGTTAATTTTCAATGAGATGATGATGATGCCCTTTATGTTCCACTTTTTGTTAATAATTCCCGGTCCTTTCCTCATTCATGACTTGTCACCGGGTTTGTAACTAGATTCACACGACGGATGTCACTATTGGAGCAGGAACTGCTGACCCTTCCGGAGCACCCGAGTTCACCCCCGGTTTTTAGTGGGGTTCGTGTTACTCGATCTTTAGTTTTATATGTATGTTTTGTAGATCGTTGTTTGTCCTTTTCTACTTTTTCTTCTCGCCATTGTGTTGTCTGTTCTTCTTCGATATACGGATTCCGATTACCCCTTTGGTATCTTCAAACTCTTCTTGTGTACTAGACCACCATTCTTAGTTGGATTTATGTAGTGCCAGCTCACTGAAACAACAGGCCGCGGATAGACTCGGACACATTATCCTGATTCGTAGCCATTCATTGTTTGCTCTTTCTCCTAAATGCTGCGTGTTTAGCGGAGAAACAACAAATACCAATTTTATAGGCATTGGTTTGACCTGATCGGGACTAGAATCCACGATCTACTCCACTCGAGACGAGAACGCTAACCATTACACCACCCGATACGGTTATATATTCGAAACGATAAGAAAATCACTGCACAAATCCAATAGGTATCACATCATATCAGTTAATTTTAAACAAATATTAAATTAAAAGTCAATGCAAATACAATGTACATGCAGTATTCTATATTATACGTTCAGTGTGGTCTTTACAATTATTTCGTATATATGTGACAAATACAGCAAAATCTGGCAACACAATAACCAAAAGACATATAACTAAAAATAAACATTCCAGAACTACCAATAATAATAGTTGACATTCTCTCAACCGCTGCTGACACATAGCGTCGTCTGTAAGAAGAAATAAAGGATCTAACACCGGTAAGAGTGCAAGACGGAAAAATCTCAGACACCCAAAAGAAAGATTTCTGGTCTCCCAACGAGGCTCCGCTTTTCCTCTTTAAAATAAACAATTAACCACGATTCTACGTAAAGAGAACGATTGCAATCTTACCCTCGGGTGTCGGAGATTTCCCTATCTTGTACTCTCTCCGGTGTTAGATTCTATATATATTGCACCTTTAACGGTGTTTGACTCTTTTTCTCACCCCTTTCTACCGTGTCAATGTTTGTTTACTTTTTGTGTAGTTTGTCGCATTAATTTGCGAACCGTATCACAGACACAGGACCAAAATGTCACGTAATAAAATAAAACAAGATTTTCATTATACAACTTTAAAGAGGTTCAAAATAATATGCGAGCTTAAGCGAGCTCTTTATGGTATAAAATGTGTACTTAGGATTTTTTAACAAACATGGCTGAACATACTGTCGAAGAAAAAAAAATTCGACGCTTTGTAAACACCGGTTTCCGTGTAACACACTAACACACTCAACTAATGAAGATCTTCTTTAAAACATAAAGCGCAAAGGTGATCATGAAGTCTCGTACTCTCTCTCGTACGTTCGATGCCACTAAAACCCGGAACCCGGGTGTAATAAAAGTCATTTTGTTAGCTTGTTTTACTTATATTGATATATTTTAATTTATTTAATCTCTTTTGACATACTGACAAGAATTTTTGTTTCTACGCGGAAGTTAACTTTTGAGATTTTGTAAGGAACGATATCTGGAATAAAGGAACGACAGCTCGATTGAATGAGACTAGATTCGGCCCTAAAAAAAAGTCGTCCCCAATATATCTCGGCCCAAAAAATCTCGACACTTTTTGATGAAATTGCCAGATAATTTTCAGATGCGCGAGCATTCACATCTTCGCTAGCCAAAAGGGTTACGATTCGGGTCCCCCTTCTCTCCACCCTTGGCGGATCTAGAATACATTTTGAAATTCGCGCGCAATGCCACCTGGTGGTTTATCGAAGTTGCGCCCCTTAGATAGTCGTCATCGCCAGCCAATCAGAATCGTTTTGTTATACGTATGTTGGAGAGTTGAAAATGGCAGCGCACAGTGAATAAAAACTTATTTGTGATAAATTTAATTTGGAAGCACTTACTGTTAACCAAGTGAAAGTTTCAAAGCTTTGGCAGACGGGAAAGATGTTTTCATTGGAACCAAAACGGGAAGTGGCAAATCGTTGTCATATGAGAGCATTCCGGTGCCTTTTTGTTTACATTTCGTGGATAACATGTGTTCCGTGTAAAACGTCTTCTGATTGGATACGTGTACTGGTAGCCGTAACCAATGAAATTTTAAAGCGCGAATCCTCAAAATGTATTCTAGATCTGCCAAGGGTGGAGAGAAGGGGGACCCGAATCGTAACCCTTGGCTAGCGAAGATGGAGCATTCATGGCCGTGCCGGTTTCATATTAAAGTTAACAAACTTGTGATAGATTCTACAATCTTGAACAAAATCTTGCACCTTTTACGTTGTTTGCCTCTTTTTCTCATCTCCTTCTGTCGTGTCAATAGGATATTTGTTTGCGTTGAGAACATATAGTGTTCTCCCTTGTTAGGTAACTAACGTAAATAAAAAAGAATACCTCCCTTTGACCAACGTCAAATAACTTTTTTTACAGGCATTTATCGCTGTTGTAGTAGCATTTATAATATATTTATAAATTAACATTGTATTTTATTGTGAAATACATTTAAAATACTGCCAAGACACTATAAATCATGATCGACAATTTAATTCAACAATGGTTCCAAAACAATTTTGCGGGAAAAACGGCGAGTAGCTTGTCTTACCCTGGAGCCGGGGTTAGATAGAAAAATCTTTTTCACCTAAATTAACGGACTACAAGGGGTGAGAAAGCGATGTCTTGTCGATGGGAACATAAACGAACGTACTTTGCGATCTGTTGTTCCTCAACTCGGTACGTTGAAGTTTTTAGAATTCCTGTAAAATATAGCAATAAAATGAAAAACAAAAAATACCCCACTGTCGGAACATCTTTAAAATACCCCACTGTCGGAACATCTTTAAAATACCCCACTGTCGGAACATCTTTAAAATACCCCACTGTCGGAACATTTCTAAAATACCCCACTGTCGGAACATTTCTAAAATACCCCACTGTCGGAACATTTCTAAAATACCCCACTGTCGTAACATCTCTAAAATACCCCACTGTCGGAACATCTTTAAAATACCCCACTGTCGGAACATTTCTAAAATACCCCACTGTCGGAACATTTCTAAAATACCCCACTGTCGGAACATTTCTAAAATACCCCACTGTCGGAACATTTCTAAAATACCTCACTGTCGGAACATTTCTAAAATACCCCACTGTCGGAACATCTCTAAAATACCCCACTGTCGGAACATCTTTAAAATACCCCACTGTCGGAACATTTCTAAAATACCCCACTGTCGGAACATCTTTAAAATACCCAACTGTCGGAACATTTCTAAAATACCCCACTGTCGGAACATTTCTAAAATACCCCACTGTCGGAACATTTCTAAAATACCCCACTGTCGGAACATCTCTAAAATACCCCACTGTCGGAACATCTTTAAAATACCCCACTGTCTGAACATTTCTAAAATACCCCACTGTCCGAACATTTCTAAAATACCCCACTGTCGGAACATTTCTAAAATACCCCACTGTCTGAACATTTCTAAAAATACCCCACTGTCTAAACATTTCTAAAATACCCCACTGTCTGAACATTTCTAAAATACCCCACTGTCTGAACATTTCTAAAATACCCCACTGTCGGAACATTTCTAAAATACCCCACTGTCGGAACATTTCTAAAATACCCCACTGTCGGAACATTTCTAAGATACCCCACTGTCTGAACATTTCTAAAATACCCCACTGTCGGAACATTTCTAAAATACCCCACTGTCTGAACATTTATAAAATACCCCACTGTCTGAACATTTCTAAAATACCCCACTTTCGGAACAATTCTAAAATACCCCACTGTCGGAACATTTCTAAAATACCCCACTGTCGGAACATTTCCAAGATACCCCACTGTCGGAACATTTCTAAAATACCCCACTGTCTGAACATTTCTAAAATACCCCACTGTCGGAACATTTCTAAAATATCCCCACTGTCGGAACATTTCTAAAATACCCCACTGTCGGAACATTTCTAAAATACCCCACTGTCGGAACATTTCTAAAATACCCCACTGTCGGAACATTTCTAAAATACCCCACTGTCAGAACATTTCTAAAATACCCCACTGTCGGAACATTTCTAAAATACCCCACTGTCGGAACATTTCTAAAATACCCCACTGTCGGAACATTTCTAAAATACCCCACTGTCAAAACATTTCTAAAATACCCCACTGTCGGAACATTTCTAAAATACACCACTGTCGGAACATTTCTAAAATACCCCACTGTCGGAACATTTCCAAAGTATAATATCAAAATCGTAGAAAGACGCAAAATCGATATCCCCTAACACACATATACACGACTACTCACTTTCCTGGCTTGGTACAGACACTGCAATACAACGTGGCGGGGCTAAACTAGTTTAATGGACACAAAACACTCCTCTTAGTGGAATGATGCGACCATGCAAGGAGGAAGAAACACCATGTGCATGTACTTTTACTGCACTATGAATTTAATAAACTGATAGAGCTTGGTTATGTCATAGGCTGACATAGAAATATGTTTCGACGTCAACCTCTCTGGTATCTTCAATCACTTCTTACGTCCCTGTACCCGTAATTGAAGACAATCGCCTAACCAATGTATAGTTAGCTATATATAGCCGTCGCACATTGTTCAGTATTGGTCAATTAATGGATGACATACACTTATTTACTGAAGGATCCTTATCATTAACACTATTATGATGTGATAACTTACTGTGTGTAGTACTGTTATAAAAGTGGGTAGTTATATCAATACTATTTATATTTTCTATCAGATTGGTCGTCTTTCTAGTTTGCTCTGAGACCGCACTTTTATAGAAACCTACATAGCAAGAAAAATGTCAGAAAGCACAACCAACAAATTGAACTTTTAGGGGCCGTCGTGGCCGTGATTGTATGGTATTTAGATTTACAACTACCTATGCAAGCAGTGCCTATCGCCACTTATGTTGTGAGTTCGAATCACGATCAGGGCGAGGTGTACAACATTATGTAATAAGTCTGTCAGTGACTTGCGACAGGTCGGTGGTTTTCTCCGGATCCTCCGGTTTCCTCCACCAATAAAACTGACCGCCACGATATAACTGAAATATTGTTGAAAGTGGCGTTAAACACCATCAAACAAACAAAACAAATTGACCTTATATTGATAGAGGGAAAAAAGCGGTTAAACAAATATTTCATTACGCCACTATCTCTCCTTCGTGAAATTGGACTCATCGAAAAGGCTATTTATCATACAGGTTATAAAACAGATGAATATGACAGAACATCTTATGGTTCTCGATGGTAGGGACGCTTGATTTACATCAGTGTACATAATTAGTGCCACTAATGATTGTGGGTTAATTCTCGCACGTGGCAATGTGTTCACGATGCAACCTTATATGGGAGAGTTTGTCAATAACTTCCGGTATGTCGATGGCTCTCAGTGGATACTACAACATAATTTGATGACAGTTGTCGATGATTTGCTGCAGGTGGCAGACTTTCCGTGGACACTACAACTTAATACAATAAATTTGTCGATGACTTGTTACAGGTCGCCGTCTTTCCGTGTACATTACAACTTAATGTAAAAAGGTTTGTCGATGAATTGTGGCAGGTGGCTGACTTTCCGTCGATACTACTACCTAATGTAATAAAGTTTGTCGATGATTTGCGACAGTTGGTTGATTTTCCGAGTACATTACAATTTAATATTATGAAGTATGCCGATGACTTGCGTCGGGTGGCTGACTTTCCGTGGACACTACAAGTTAATGTCATAAAGTTTGTCGATGAATTGTGGCAGGTGGCTGACTTTCCGTCGATACTACTACCTAATATAATAAAGTGTGTCGATGACTTTTTACAGGTGGTTGACTTTCCGAGGACACTACAACTTAATATAATGAAGTATGTCGATGGCTTGCGGCAGATGGCTGACTTTCCGCGGACACTACAAGTTAATGTAATAAGGTTTGTCGATGACTTGTGGCAGGTGGCTGACTTTCCGTGGATACTACAACTTAATATGATGAAGAATGTCGATGACATGTGGCAGGTCGCTGACTTTTCGTGGACACTAGTCACACTACAACAGAATGTAATAAAGTTTGTCGGTGACTTGTTACAGATCGCTGACTTTCCGTCGACACTACAACATAATGTAATAAAGTTTGTCGGTGACTTATTACAGGTTGCTGCCTTTCCCCTGGATACTACAACTTAGTGTAATGAAGTTCGTCGACTGTTTATTACAGGTCGCTGGCTTTACGAGGACACTACAGCACAATGTAATACATTTGTTGATGATTTGCGACGGGCAGCTGACTTTCATCGATCAGTGGACACTACTACTTGATGTAATAAAGTTTGTGGACGACTTGTTACAGGTCGCTGACTTTCCATGGACACTACAACTTCATGTAATAAAGTTTATCGATGACTTCCGGCAGATCGGTGGGTTTCTGCAGTTACTGCGGAGGAAATCATCTGAAACGGTGTTATTTATTTCAATAATTGACAGTAATTGGCTGATAAATCTTGCATAGTGTAGTGTGTTTCAATTATTGACAGTTATTGGTGGAGAAATCTGACATAGTGTAATTTGTTTCAATTGTTAACAGTAATTAGCATTGGAATCTGACATAGTGTAATTTGTTTCAATTGTTAACAGTAATTAGCACAGGAATATGACATAGTGTAATTTGTTACAATTATTCACAGTAAATGGCGGAGGAATATAACATAGTTGAGTTTGTTTCAATTATTGACAGTTTAGCGGAGAACTCTGACATAGTCTAATTTGTTTCAATTATTGACAGTTATTGGCGGAGGAATTGACATATTATTGTTTGTTAAACTTTTACCTACAGTTATTGGCGTAGGAATCTGACCTACTGAATGTTGAGTTGATAGATAATAATTTCAACTGTTTAAAATAGAAATACAACTGAACGTAAGACATATTACGTAAAATCAACCTCACATGCAATTTTTGATTTCACGGGTTTCTTGCTCTGCTTACAAAGTGCTGATTTTCATTCTTATACAACTCTCCATACATTTCCAGTGGCAATCAAAGGCCATTGCCATGCCCGTTGACCCATACCTCCTTCATGCCTGTTCATTTTTGTTTTATATTATTTGACATGCTCTCTCGTCATGTCATGAATATGCATGAAATAACTTTTCATGGACGTTAAGCCACGAATTAATTACAATTTGAATTGATTATTCGATAAAAAATTTAATCAGGTCAAAGAACAAAAAGAAGTGTTTTACCATTCCGGAGCACCTGAGTTCACCCCCGTTTTTTAGTGGGGTTCGTGTCACTCGATCTTTAGTTTTATATGTATGTTTTATAGATTGTTGTTTGTCCTTTTGTACTTTTTCTTTTGGCCATTGTCTTGTCTGTTCTTCTTCGATGTACGGATTTTGATAGCCCCTTTTGTATCTTCAAACTCTTCTTATAAAGATCCTATATCATGTCAATTACAAACAAATTACAGGCCCGTCTGATTATTTTATTCATTTGCATAAAGGATTCTAAGTTACACTTTAACCACATGAATTGGATCTAAAACGAGAAAAAATCATTTTGTGCTTTCCCATTTTTATATCGAAAACGCTTAGCCTTGAATTTTCCGAGGTATCCAATTAAAAAAATCGATTTAAGGTAAACATTTATCTTTTTTTGGCATTGCTCCATTTTGGCTCTTTTAGACATTTTAACCTCGGAAAATATAAGAACTAGGCAAAATCTCTGATTCAAAGTATTTCATAAAGATTCTGAAGAAAAAAAACTCTTTCAAACTGGACGTAAACTTAAAAGATATGGCCCCTTACCACTTGCAGCAGATGTTGACAAAATTCAGGAAGTGACTTATATAAAGAATATGAATATAAATAATCAACATTGGTTGAAAAATAAACATCTACATAGAAAAATGTGTTTTTCTTTATTGTGTATATTGTATTTGTAATTAGTTCTTTGTTTCTGAGGGGCCGTCGTGGCCGTGATCGTGTGGTAGGTGGATTTACAACTATCTATGTAATCGGTGCCTATCACCACTGATGTTGTGAGTTCGAATCTCACTCAGTGCGAGGTGTACAACATTATGTGATAATGTTTGTCAGTGACTTGCGGCAGGTCAGTGGTCTTCTCCGTCTATTGCGGTTTCCTCCCCCAATAAAACGGACATCCACGATATAACTGAAACATTGTTTGAAAGTGGCGTTAAACACCATAAAACCAAACCAAACCTTTGTTTCTGCATCTCATGGTAACGAATGTAGGAATGATTCTTTAATCCCAATTGAACCGCATCGGTGGTGTAATGGTTAGCGTCGCTCGCCTCGAGTGCGGTAGATTGTGGGTCCGAACCAAACACTATACAAATGGGTATTTTCTGTTTATTTGCAAAGTACGTTGCATTAAGGAGTAAGAGCCCGGGATCATGTGTCCGGGTGGAATACATGTCTAACTGTGGACTGTTGTTTCAATGAACTAGCACTATGAAAATTTAACTAAGCATGTTGATCTAGTACAAAGCGGTCATCATCATCATCATCATGTCATCAAATACAACTTTTTCTCGCCATGATAAAACTGACACATCATTTGGCGTTAAACAGCAATCACCCACTCACTGGCTCTCTTCTCATTGTCTCATTCAGTGAGCCTCGGTAATTGTGATATACGATATAGTGATTTTTCAATTGAATCCAATTTATTTTCAAGTCTTTCCATTTACGAATATATATTTAAATTCAATCGGGTATAAAGAAGTACAGGTATAGCGAACTAATTTGGTAGAAACCTTGAAGGTTTTGTTTTTGACGAATTTCACTGTGATAGATTAAGCCATTATGACACAATATCCTTACCTCCATGTCCTGCTGTCTTCATTAGTAGTGCTGCAAATGGAAAACTGTTCAGATGGATTTAATGTACCGAGAGAACATACAGATAAATTATATATCGTTGGAAAGACGTTAATGTGGAGCATCGAAAAATGTTGTTCGTACGAATGAGAAATGGTCACGTTTTTCTAAAATCAGGGTTAAAGGTCAAATCTCAAAATCAAAAAACAACAACAATAAAATTAAATTGCCTATTTTTGTTCAAAAATCCTTTGCTAAACGAAAACAAAATGGATATATTTTTACGATAATGTTACAAATGATACGATTGTGGTCTCTTTTTATCGTTATGTTTATACAACCCATGTTAAGATGGCGTCAATCTTGGACTATTTAATTTTCCTAAAATTTAACAACAAAAATTTAAACGGTACCTACATCCAAACAGGTTTTTGTATTTTCATTTTTCCTACAATAATTTGGTAGCTGATAAGTCAAAGTTATTTTCAAAGCAATCATGCGTAAGTTATTAAGTTATAGTGCCTTAATTTCCGACTTCCTGTTGACCATAAATAACGAGAATTTTGTGTTCAATCAAACATTTACAATTAGCAGTCGTCCTTCTTGGAAACATTTGTTTGATGCTCTAACGATGCTGAAGATTGGTTGAGTAAGTCATAGAAACATTTAAACAAAACATAATTTATTCTACAAAATCGAGGCGAAGCAAGGACAGGAAACAACTTGTCTTTAAGTGCTGTTAAAATATCATTTTCTGTGCACCACTCAAAGAAAGCTGATAGCCACAGTGACAATAAGGCTTCATATACTAATGTCAATGCCCGTACAGCACGATTAAATTGTTTGCCTGTCATCATCTGCTCAACTGATCCAGCTGCATACACGGAAGATTCAATCAACAGATCTTTCAATCCACCATCACCCCAAAGTTTACTAAATGTGTCCTGTTTAGCCCATTCAACCTGTTTCGCGATTGCATATTGTTGTTGGTCGAATGTTTGGATAGAATATGCTTGTCCCAAAGACTTTGTCATTTCTTGACACCTACGCATGGTTGTATATACCGTTGACATGTTACATAGCTTTGCGTCTACAATTGGAGCATACGACACAACAGAATACTCAGGTCTGTATTCCGAAAGAGAACTGTTATATCCAGTCCAAAATGGTATAACTTGACATTCGACATCAGTTACAGACATTGGAAAATGTTCAATATCTCTTGAAAGTGACTTCAAAATAACCCAAAGAATTTCAGAAACGTTTTCCATTTGTCCGGCACAATTTGAAATTATTTCAAAAGCTTTGGGAAAACGTTTTGGAATTCCTCGTACCTTTGGCTTTGAGAACGGTAGGCATGCCGTTTGCGAAGAAGCATCATTAGTCATCTGAAAGGTTCTATCGTTGCTCTTTTTGATAGACACCTGTCGCATACATGAGACTAGGTGATGGGCTTGCTTGAAAGACTGCCCTTGCCATATATTGTCTCTGTATTGATATCTATATTGTCAGCACCCTCTTGTATGAGACATCCACCTTGACAGACAGGAACAATGCCATCTATGACATAAACGCCCTCTTTGGTGCTGTCTTCCTCTTTCAAAGCAACACTTGTAAGGAACCGTCTCACCTCTGAATAGGAAGCACAAAAACCATGAGAATTCAAGTTGTCAACCTATCCGCGTGGACTAAACTCGTGATGCAACTGTACAGCCAACCCTAGATGGAAAGGGGTAAAAGTATGTTTGGAAAGCGAAACTATCGACTCTGTAATTCCAAGAATCTTTCTGATTTTATCGATTGGTACAGTATACGGTTCAGATGCAGCTTTGTATGCCTTTTCATCTATTATCCAACAGATAAATTTAAGAAGTGATTGAGGCATTTTTTCGACGAAAATGGCAAGTGAAACTTCGTTTGCATTTGGATAATCTTCGTTGTTGATAACAAAACTCTGAATATCATGTCTTAAAATGCTTGCAGCTGAATGAAGTATGTGTTCTTGACTCTCTTAAGTTTCTGTGACCAACTCATGTTCTATCCCAGTCAGCCTTAACATTGATTTTAACTTACCCGCTGCGGCAATAGCATCACCTATTGATAAGCACGAGCTGAACATGATATTTGACATGCCTTGACCGCGCTGTGACTGAATTGTAATTCTGTCACCAAAGTGACCCAATAATTTTGCCTGAAGTTTTGCTGAAGGGTAGATACCTGGCACGTCATTAGACAAAAATGATCGATATTTGTCTAGTAAATGCGATATAAGAAATGCTTTTTTGTGCAGAAACAGGTCGTCGTGAATACTAGAAACGAGAGAACTAAAAGCAATGTCGTTTTCTCCGGTTTCAACTTCAGTAAATAATTCGCTACGCATCCATTATGATAAACAGCACGTTCAATAAAACCATCACTTTCTTCAGCACATTTCATTATTTTCTTTACGCGGTCGCGTGATTCCATTTTTTGCAGCTTTCTGTCCCTTTTAAATGTCTTTTTTTTACATAAGAAACATGTGTTAATATCCACAGTGACAGTTGGTAATAGCGAGCCAGTTTTAACTTTATTAAGCTTATTTCATATTGTTTGTCATAAGGATATTCAGCTGGATCCGTCAGATTATGCTCAACTTTAAACACTCGACAATTTCGTTTACTCGTATAAGATCAATAACAAGATGGATGATAAACAATCTTCACATCGGTAGAATATACGTTTTCGAGGCAAGTCAATTCTTGAATCACTTTCTCAAAAACGGGATCTTTGCGTGTAGACATTGCCTCTACAAAACTGCTCTTCCCAGCATCTCTCATATTTACTGTTTGCTCAAGTGAAACGCGTTGAAAAACGATGCATTTGTCCTATGAAATGTCTTCTCTTTTCTTTTTGGGGTTAGAGGGGTCGAGTTTTACTGGACTCTCAAAACTAGCCATAATATCTTAATAAACTTGGTTGTCAAAACTAATAACCAATATAATATATGAAGAACACAAATTAACAAATTCAATATGTACACAAAATTTGTGTAAAACTCCGCAGCTTAGAACTGATCACATTTTGAAACAAAATCAACTTAATACCGACTCTCTATTTCTCTAACAAAATAAAAACAAAGAAAACCGAAAAATAGAAACAAATCAGTTATTTACAAAATACCAGTAAAAACCGGAAAATATCGTATCCCAAGTGTTCGGTTTGTGTATTACAAACAGTCGAAAATAATAACAAGTTAAACAAACTATTTACAACAAAAGTTACTAAAGTGAAGCACTCTTTGACCTCAAATGCATTTCATTTATTATAAAATAACAAGTAAATATAACTAGTCGTCAATATTTGCTTATGACACGACGTTTCAAAAACTCATTTATCGAGTCAATTGTCCTATTTAGTGACCGAACACAGTAACACTCTTATCAATTATCGGATTGGTAAAATTTCCGCATTAAAATCCGCCTTTGTAGGTAGAGTTTTTTTTTCGATTTATTTCTAAATAACACTGTATAGAATTGTGAAATTTGACACGGAGCAGCGTTACAACATATAATTGTCTTTTTATTATAACAAAGCGCAATTTCATAACAATTGTTCAGATTATCAATGAAAATTATGTAAAAAAATGCATAGAAAAATAACAAAATTTATTATTCTAAATCTTTAAAAAGAATCATTATCAAAAGATTTGTACTGTCTGGTGTTAATATTCCATGATTCGTCTTTCGAAAAATAATGCGACACATGCTCACGAATGTTGATAAAAAGGAATAGGTCCTATTTGAAAATAGCTACTAAATGTTTGTATCAAGGGGTACCTATAATAACACCTAGATAACTAAAAATGTGACCACAGAAACATCGTACGAACAAACGAATATGAAAATACAAACATTTATCTATGATTTGAACTTATTTTTAGCCGTATGTTATCTCGGTACATTAAACTCGAAAACTAGAAGGTCTACAGCAATAATTTGCAGTACTATAGGGTTATAACGTTAACATCAGGCACCTAGGAAATAAACCGTGCAATTTCGAGTTCGGCGATCATATACCGTAGCAAAGACTCTTGCATCATTGCTTCCCAACTCATTACGACAAGCATCTTCATTAACGGAATCTAAATGGGCAGTCTTAGGTTGATCTTCCAGCATGGATTCGTATATTGTCATATAGTTGTATTCTGTTACATTAGCAAATCCTGCAACATTATATACCAGAGTAACACGACGGGTGCCATATTTGGAGCAGGAAGTGCCTGTTCTTCCAGAGCACCTGAGGTTCACCACCGGTTTTCATTGAGGTTCATGTCGCTCGCTCTTTAACTTTCTATGTAGTTTTTGTAGATCATTGTTTTTCTGTTTTCTTTTTGGCCATTGTATTGTATGTCCTTAGATTTACGACTTTTGATTACCCCTTTGGCAGCTTCAAACTTTTTTTCGTCATGCACATTCACGGACTTCAAAATAAAAAAAACCATATCTGCTAGTAATGGTACTAGTAATGTTGCTAGTAATGGTACTAGTAATGTTGCTAGTAATTGTACTAGTAATGTTGCTAGTAATGGTACTAATAATGTTGCTAGTAATGGTACTAGTAATGTTGCTAGTAATGGTACTAGTAATGTTGCTAGTAATGGTACTAGTAATGTTGCTAGTAATGGTACTAGTAATGTTGCTAGTAATGGTATTAGTAATGGTACTAGTAATGTTGCTAGTAATGGTACTAGTAATGGTAATAGTAATGTTGCTAGTAATGGTACTAGTCATGTTGCTAGTAATGGTACTAGTAATGTTGCTAGTAATGGTACTAGTAATGTTGTGAATCACTCCGGGCGCTGCTCCCATACGTTGAATGGGACCGATTCGCAACCCTGGTTGGGAGCAAAAGCGGACTGAGGTTTACGTTATCGTATCTACTATGGTCACAAAAACAAAGACCATAAAGCCCCTGTTACACGGTAAAGCAAGTATCATGATACTTGTATCATAAACCAAAAAATGCAGTGTAAACAGTGCTATTACTCTGTATCATGCAACTTTTAGAAGTTTCATGATACACACTTCGGGATAGAACATGTTCTATTCTGTACAGCAAGGATCACGATACATTTTATGTCTGACCAATCAGAGATCTTGGTTTGAGGTCAGGAGGTTACAACATCATCAACAAATAAAAGCACATGGTCAGCACATGGTAAATAAAACATGACTGGAAAGGGGGGAAAAGTAGTGATGTTATTTGGTCAAAGGAACAGGCGGAGAGTCTCCTCAATTTGTATGATAATGCCTTCATTGTCAGGTTTCTCCATTTTGGCGGGAACAATTTGTAAAACAATTCTGCATGAAACATGCTACTTGATTTAGTGTGTAAACTGACAAGGATCATGATACAAAAAGTTGCATTATGGTGTCAAACCACCAATTAATTTCTTTAAGGTTTTCTACTAAATTTGTGTTTTTTCGAGCCTACCTGGTCATTTTATCTTAAGTTTAACCTTTTAAAACCATATATTTTCTGAAACGTACATGATTCCTCTACGTTCTGTCAAAATATCAGGGCATGTTTAAAATCTTGCAGTGAAATGCCATGCTATGGAAAGCACCTACTCTAAAAATAGCTCGGTCATCCCCCAAGAAATTCACTATTTATAGGTCATGCATCAAATCCTCCATAGAGGTATTAAAATACAACTAAATCCATCAAATTTGGGCTCGAAATAATCCCTATTTATTTAACTTCAATTATCAATTTTAATTAGTCCATTCCATTCAGTAGTTTTCACAATACTACAAAGTGAAAGGAACTTTTTTCTTGAAAAGGGACTACTTTCGTATGTGTTCCAAGCTCTGATTGGTGAATTAGTGGTTTGACACCTTATACAAGTATCGCGATACTTGCTTTACCGTGTAACAGGGTCTTAAGGGCTACGGTTCCACAGCTAGTAAACTGGTTAGTAAGAAAGAATATGGATGTAAATAAAGAGATCATCTAACATTGCACAAATTAAAATAAAGGAACATCGTTTTTATTGCTGTTCTACATTTCACACTCGGAGTAGGGTATTCAACAATGATAATACTTCATACTCAAAAATGAATATGGTGACGAAAACTACAAGAATCTGTTATAGATTTACAGTGTCGATCTATGAAAAACAACTTGATATTTACAAATATTTATAAGGCCCAGGGTTGTAATGAATCACGCAAGCCAAGTTTACTTTTAAACAGTTCAGTACTTTTGGAGAAATATATATTTTTTTAACATTTTCCCCATAAGACTCCTATATATGTTAAACATTGTCCTGACCATCCCAGGCATATTGGATTTCATATGGTCATGAAATAAAACTTACAGCTTGTTTGTATTGGGCCATTAGCTTTACAGAAAATGTGATTGTACAACAATGATGGATGAATGGTGATGACAACCGTCTTGGATTTCCCATATATGTGCAAATATAAAAACTTTGTACTTGACCATCCAATAAGCCTTCATGTACAACATACCTTTTGTACATTACCGATTTGAGGACATCGTGGCCGTGATCGTATGGTAGTTGGATTTACAACTACCTATGCAATCAGTGCCTATCACCACTGATGTTGTGAGTCAGTCGAATCTCGATTAGGGTGAGGTGTACAGCATTATGTGATAAAGTTTATCAGGTCTGTGGTTTTCTCTGGGTACTCTGGTTTCCTCCACCAATAAAACTGACCGCCACGATATAACTGAAATATTGTTGAAAGTAGGTTAAAGACCCTCAAACAAAGATTTGATTCTACGATTATATGTTTTTATACTGTTCTTTATAAGAGTTATTTACCTTCCGATAGGAAAAATGGTACCCTGTCTAGCAAGAGCAATAAAAAACAACAAGACATTCGAGTTACGGTATATAATTTATAATATACATGTACGTATTTGAACCTTATAAAAAATCAGAGGATAATTTTATAGCAAATAGAAAATTCACAAGTTGTTACAACATTGAACAGGTTACAGGAAAAAATGTATGTCATTTTCATTGAACTTTGCATGAAAGAGGATCCCTTTGTCCACTTTAAAGGGAAATAACTCATGTAAAACGCAATAACTCAAAGCTTGCACAAGTATCCTGATTATATCACAACCTGAATTACCATGCATTTTGAGCTTGTCCAATTTGTCCCCTCTAAGGGCCACAACCCTTTAAGGCATCATATTCTAAAAGCAGTTCTATTATACATAAAACCTTGATGAATTTGAAAAAATTATTTGAACCCCTATTAAGGGGCCTTTTAGCATCTTGTTTCAATAATACTAGATGGCACAATGTGCACATTTCCTACTTTGATTCTAATATGTGTTTAACAGGAGTTATTTCCCTTTAAGGGGACAAAAAGGGCCCTCATTCATGCAAAATTCAATGAAAATAACATATTGTGTCGTGACATCTGCTCTGTCATGCAATAAAGTCTGTCACTTGTTTTGATTTACAATTCTCGCGCAGCACGAGACCAATGACGTCATTCTGTATATTCATAGCATACATAAACACAGAGAGAATTCTTTTCAATGTCAAAATTACAAGATGAGATTAAAACAGAGAAGTTTGAATTGAATAAATTCCATGTAAGTAAAAAAGATCCTTTTTAACTAATGTCTTTTTTTCCTGATCATTATACTTGTTAAATATGTTTCCATCGATGGTATTTCCCAAGCATTTTTACCTTTCCGGTTTGTTGATGTAATCGTCATCACAGTTCATGACCTTTTCTGGAATGTAGGCCAAGCAAATTGTATTTTAAAATACTTTGAAAACATGATGATTGATCATTCAGATTCCACCATTTTCTAGAAAATGACTGATTTTACCGGGAAAATACATACAAGTGCTCTCCATTAGTCACAAAATGGCAGATGATTTTGCATTTCCACTGCTGCTTTAACAACAAATATACTCCTTACTTCTTGGGGTAATGAAATGATATTCACAGAGAAGATAGAAAAAGAATTAATTTAACAGCAATAATCAAAATTTATAACATAAATTGAACAAAGAATTAAATTAAACCAAACAGAACAAGAAATGTGTGCATCACAAAATATGCCTGTCTATATAAATAGTGTTTTTCCCCTTCCACAGGGGAATCATGTGGCCAAGTTTGGTCAAGATCCAATATACAGAACTGAAGTTATTGTGCAGAAACGATCCTGTTGTCAGAAATTCTATTTATAGTAACGGTGACCTTGACCTTTAACCTAATGACCCCAAAATAAATAGGGTTCTTCCCCTTCCACAAGGGAATCATGTGGCCAAGTTTGGTAAAGATCCAATTTACAGAATTAAAGTTATCGTGTGCAAACGATCCTGTTGTCAAAAATTATATTTATAGTAAGTGACCTTGACCTTTGACCCCAAAAATAAATAGGGTTCTTCCCCTTCCACAGGGGAATCATGTGGCCAAGTTTGGTAAAGATCCAATATACAGAACTAAAGTTATCGTGTGGAAACGACCCTGTTGTCAAAAATTATATTTATAGTAATGGTGACCTTGACCTTTGACCTAATGACCCCAAAATAAATAAGGTTCTTCCCCTTCCATAGGGGAATCATGTGGTCAAGATTGGTAAAGATCCAATATACAGAACTAAAGTTATCATGTGGAAACGACCCTGTTGTCAAAAATTCTATTTATAGTAACCTTGACCTTTGACCTAATGACCCCAAAATAAATAGGGTTCTTCCCCTTCCACAGGGGAATCTTGTGGTCAAGTTTGGTAAAGATCCGATATACAGAACTAAAGTTATTGTGCGGAAACCTGTGTGGACACCCGCCCGCCATACCCAATCACATATTGACTCCATTAAAAAAAATCACAATTCTAAGTCACACACAACTTCCAGTTTGTCTAGCGTGATTTGATTGGCTAATTCGAATCTCGGGAGTTTTCGCCATTATCAAGTGAAGGAAAGAGAAACTCGACGTGCATTTTGGCACACTTTACAAAACTCGATAAATGATTGAAAAATAATAACTCGGAGAAAATGACGTTTTGGTGGGTAGTTAATAAGACAATTAGTTATAAATTACATTTAACACTTAGTTTTCTTATCTCCAATACTGAAGAGCAATTAGCCAATCAGATTGCGCATATCAAATCATGCTACATGTAGACAAACCGGAAGTTGTGTGTGACTTAGAATTGTGATTTTTTTTAATGGAGTCAATAAGGCATGAAAAGGAAGGCTAATACTAAAGGGGAGGCACAGGTAAGGGACAAATGTTACTGAATGATCTTGTTTAACACTTCTCCTAATGAAATAGTCCAATTTAGTATAAGGGAAGTGTCATTTTAATAAAAATATCAAGGAGAAAATTCGTGACCTACATATTTTCCTCAAATTAAGTTGGATACCTTGTCTTGTGGTATAGTGTATGGGGTTGTTTTTTGTATTAAATGTGCACCTGTGGTTTTAATGTGTAGCACCATTGAATTTACTATTTGCTATAGATTATCCTCTCTGACTCTAAAAGGTTCAAATATCTACAAAGTACGAGAAAATTATACTCAAATTCATTGTCATTTCTATTTCTCTTGCTAGACCGGTTGTAAAGGAAATAACTCGTATAAAAACATAATTTTAGAATCAAATCCGGAATGTGCAAAATGTTTATTTGCATTTGCACATTATGCATCATGAAAGCACAGTAGCTATCTATATAAATATATGTTGTTTTATCTTGCACTCTAACATCTACCCACATCGGTGGTCTAATGGTTAGCATGTTTGTCTCAAGTGCGGTAGATTGTGGGTTTGAGCACTGGTCGGGTAAAACCAAAGACTATTAAATCTACATTTGCTGTTTCTCTGCTAAGTAAGCAAGCAGCATTAAGGGGAAAGAACAAAGATTGGTTGGCTCGGAATAAGGATAATTTGTCCCAGTTGAGAAACATGTCTACCCAAGAACTGTTGCATCAGCGAGCTAGCACTTGAAAAAACAGACTAACCATGTTGGTCTAGTGAAAAGTGGACATCAACATGACTACACTGAATGTAACTTGCTCTCGCCATGACATAGCTGAAAAAATGCTCATTTGACATTAAACAACAATCACTCACTCACTAACCCAACAACTCCTAATGACATTCAGTATTGTATCATGTTAAGTAATCCTTCATTCACATTTGGGCACTCTCTAGTTTTCTCATCTATAAGTTGTTTGAACGATAACCTTTGACATAACTCAATACCATGAACTTTAACCTTTGACACAACTCAATACCATGAACTTTAACCTTTGTCACAACTCAATACCATGAACTTTAACCATTGACACAACTCAATATCATGAACTTTAACCTTTGACACAACTCAATACCATGAACTTTAACCTTTGACATAACTCAATACCAAATATCAAGTGTCGGTGGATCAAACAAACATCTAATATCAACCACGACTGTTTTTAATAGGTATCTAAAACTGACGGCCACGATATAACTGAAATATTGTTGAAATTGGCGTTAAACACCATCAATCAAACAAACAAACAATAGGCATCTTCATTTCTGCTAAAATATAAAATCTTAAATATCCTCTTGTTCAAAAGGTAAGTATATACGGTCATGTCACCCCTTTTTCTTTTAAGAAAAACAAAATTGAATTTTCAGGTTTTAATAAAAAAAAATATAAAAGGTCTACAAATTAAAATATAGACACAATTTTAATATATATATACTTTCATTCGTATTAGTTATTGTGATTATTTTTGGAGTAAAAACAATTTTGGAAGCCACACAAAAAGTCATGAGTATTGCAAATTTACAATCTTTGATGTTATTATATCTTTTATATAAAAATATTTTTTCTTGCCATACACTAACATCTAACATTATCCCGTTAAAAAGACACAACAACAATCTGGTAATACACTGACATTATCCCATTAAAAAAGACACAATAACAATCTGGTAATACACTGACATTATCCCATTAAAAAAGACACAATAACAATCTGGTAATACACTGACATTATCCCATTAAAAAAAGACACAATAAACATCTAATTCTATATAGATTGGTAAATGTAATGGCATTATATTCAGAATAAGCTAAAATATGCTCTGTACATTTTTCCGGTAGCTTTTTCCTTCACAACTGCAACTATTTCCGTTCCACTTGCGTTGATTTTGAGTAACAATTCTCTTTTACCTCCCTTTGTTGTGTTTTTTGTTAAGTCAACGCTTAAAATCCCAATCAAGTTACAGTCATTATCAGTCGTATATTTAGGGTCTGTTTTTTCTGTAGCAAAAAATTCAAAATAAGCACACATTTGATCATCTAACATGGGAATATATGAATGCTCAGGTTCAAATTGTCCAATCTCTACTACTTTCCCTTTCCTAACATGTATATCAAAAACATCATCAACCATTTTTTTGTTTCTGTATGATTCAGCATCTACTCCTTGTATGAAATGTCTTTGCATTGCCACACCATATGTGTACCTTGAGACACGTGACGTTATTATTTCCGGTTCAAACCCATACAGAACTGCTCCCTTCAACACGGCTAAACCAGGATCATTTGGTACAATGACGGCAATATCTGGACCGAGCTTTTCTTTAATGGCATCTATCAAGATCTTAGATTCTGAAAACCCTCCGACTGCTAATAATGTGTCAACATCTGTAAGTTCTTCTTTTTGGAACAGACTTTCAAGTGCATCCGTAACGTTATTTATAGAGTAATCGAAGAATGTTCGGAAAAGTACAGGATTTATTCTAAGCTTATCCGATTTAATTTCAATCTTTCCTTTAAAATTCGTTTGTGGAATAACTTCCTTTAATGTTTCTTCTGTTATTTCTGTGTATTTTGTAAGCCACGCAAGTGGTAATCGTATAGTTACTTGTGCAGAATCCTTCGTGAAATTAGTTTTTGCTTGTTCAAAAGTATGCATGAGTTCAAAATATTCGACTGCATGGTTTTCTTTCACGCCATTGATAACATCGCCGCCGAACAATCTTACTAAAAACTTATAGAACTCGCCATTGACGGTTGTTCCACCCCAATGTCCTCCACATGCTTGATGTATTTCTTTGACTGTATTTGGTCCAGTCACTTCATGAACAGTAATATCAGTTGTTCCCCCTGAAAAAAAATGTCAACAGTAATATCAGTTGTTCCACCTGAAAACAAATGTCAACAGTAATATCAGTTGTTCCACCTGAAAAAAGTCAACAATAATATCAGTTGTTCCACCTGAAAACAAATGTCAACAGTAATATCTGTTGTTCTCCCCCAGAAAAATAATGTCAACAGTAATATCAGTTGTTCCCCCTGAAAAAAGTCAACAGTAATATCAGTTGTTCTCCCCTGGAAAAATAATGTCAACAGTAATATCAGTTGTTCCCCCTGAAAAATGTGAACAGTAATATCAGTTGTTTCACTTGAAAAAAAAATCAACAATAATATCAGATGTTCCCCCTGAAAAAAAATGTGAACAGTAATATCAATTGTTACCCCTGATAAAAATGTCAACAGTAATATCAGTTGTTCCCCCTGATAAAAATGTCAACAGTAATATCAGTTGTTCCCCCTGATAAAAATGTCAACAGTAATATCAGTTGTTCCCCCTGAAAAAAATGTCAACAGTAATATCAGTTGTTCCCCCTGATAAAAATGTCAACAGTAATATCAGTTGTTACCCCTGATAAAAATGTCAACAGTAATATCAGTTGTTACCCCTGATAAAAATGTCAACAGTAATATCAGTTGTTCCCCCTGATAAAAATGTCAACAGTAATATCAGTTGTTCCCCCTGATAAAAATGTCAACAGTAATATCAGTTGTTCCCCCTGATAAAAATGTCAACAGTAATATCAGTTGTTCCCCCTGATAAAAATGTCAACAGTAATATCAGTTGTTCCCCCTGAAAAAAATGTCAACAGTAATATCAGTTGTTCCCCCTGAAAAAAATGTCAACAGTAATATCAGTTGTTCCCCCTGAAAAAAATGTGAACAGTAATATCAGTTGTTCCCCCTGATAAAAATGTCAACAGTAATATCAGTTGTTCCCCCTGAAAAAAATGTGAACAGTAATATCAGTTGTTCCCCCTGATAAAAAAGTCAACAGTAATATCAGTTGTTCCCCCTGATAAAAATGTCAACAGTGATATCAGTTGTTCCCCCTGAAAAAAATGTCAACAGTAATATCAGATGTTCCCCCTGAAAAAAAAATGTGAACAGTAATATCAGTTGTTCCTCCTGAAAAAAGTTAACAGTAATATCAGTTGTTCCTCCTAAAAAAATGTCAACAGTAATATCACTTGTTCCTCCTGAAAACAACTGTTAACAGTAATATCAGTTGTTCCTCCTGAAAAAATGTCAACAGTAATATCAGTTGTTCCACCTGAAAACAACTGTCAACAGTAATATCAGTTGTTCCCCCTGAAAAAAAAAATGTCAACAGTAATATCAGTTGTTCCTCCTGAAAAAAGTCAACAGTAATATCAGTTGTTCCCCCTGATAAAAATGTCAACAGTGATATCAGTTGTTCCCCCTGAAAAAAAATGTTTACAGTAATATCAGTTGTTCCCCCTGAATGAAAAGTCAACAGTAATATCAATTGTTACCCCCTGAAAAAAAAAGTAAACTGTAATATCAGTTATTCCACCTGAAAAAAGTGTCTAATATGACATTCTACTTTCACATTGCAAACAAAACTATTCTCTAAATAGCACAATTATTTTTAGCACATGCTCGATGTCCTATCTGTGTTTTCCAGTGTATTTCACTATTTGATCGCGTAAGCCAGCTATTAAGGTAATAAAAATAGAAATTAATCATGTTTCTTTTCTTTCAATCTTATTGGATTATTAGTCTGAACTATGTCTAAAAAGTCATATTTTGTTAAATGGGACAGTCAGTCCTCCACAAATGGTGTTTATGGCTGTTCTGTTAACTTCGTAACACCCCCTTGAAAAAGCACATGTTGTTGCATCATCGTCTGTTCCATTTACAAACAACATACAGGACCGTGGTGCATACAAACATAAAAATTCTCAAATGGTTTCTAGACATATAATTTTTTCTGGAAAAAATACTTAAGACAACCATCTATCGACTTTGATGTTTGTTATTGGTCTAAATCAACATATTTTATCTTACCTCCTTGGTCAAAAACAACATATTTGTCTCCCTTTTTCATTCCAGCAATAGCTTTATTGCCATCTTCTTGTGTAGCTATGTTAACAGGTTGTCTTCTGCAGTGAATGGATGCAGCTTCAGGTTCCAGAGCAAGAGTCAATCGATTATTTGAAATTTTGGCCTAAAATAATGTATGTGTTGTTTTTATAATAATGTGTTGGGGACAAACCTGGCAGTCACGAGACACAGTTTGATAATACAACACTTCAAATGTTTTTATCTAGTGGCTCCCAGGAGCCTGTAATCACTCACCTGGTTTTCAATTTGACATCTAAAGTTGATAGAAAATGGGGGTGTTACACATAATTTTGAAAGTGGGCCACCCAAAGATCATTTCAACTCAAATTTCTGAGCAAAAGATTTTGATGTGATTTTTTATCTCATAATATTCCTAAACGGAATAAACTGGCTGAAAAAATCTCACAGAAAAACCCAAATATATGTTAAACTACTCATTGCCATGTAGCTGCAGTTAAAATTTGAGTTCATTTTGATTTGTAATAAAGTAGAAATTGACAACTAAAGAAATTTCTATTTTTAGTAACAGCAGCCAATTTGAATGGAGGCCGGGTTGTCGGACATATAATTGAAAGGGGACCACCCAAGGACCATCCCAGCCAAATTTGCTTTAATTTGGTTCATCGGTTTCAGAGGAGAAGATTCAAATGTGATCTTTTATCAAAATATGTCTAATTTGTATAATCGGTACATAAATCTGTTGAAAGAAAAATTTCACAGAAAAACCCAGAACAAATGTTAATCTACTCATTGTCATGTAGCTGCAGTTAAAATTTGAGCTTATTTTGATTTATAATATATAAAGCAGCAATGGACAATTGAAGAAATTTATATTTTTAGTAACAGCAGCCATCTTGAATGGAGGGCGGAGCTGTTGGACACAATTTTGAATTGGGACTACACAAGGATTATCCACTCAAATTTGGTTTAATTTGGTTCCGCGGTTTCAGAGAAGATTTTAATGTGATCTTTTATCAAAATATGCCTAATTGCATAATCTGTATAAAATCGGCTGAAAGAAAAATTCCACATAAAAACTCGGATTATATATTAAACTACCCCTTGCTATGTAACAGCAGTTAAAATTTGAGCTCATTTTGACTTATACTAAAGCAGCAATGAACAATTGAAGAAATTTATATTTTTAGTAACATCAGCCATCTTGAATGGAGGGTGGGTCTGTCGGACACAATTTTGAAAGGGACCCACCCAATGACCATCCCTGACAGGTTTGGTTTAATTTGGTTCAGGGGTTTCAGAGGAGAAGATTTAAATGTGAAAGTTTACGACGTACGACGGATGGACGGACAGACAACGACGGACGCCAAGTGATGGCAAAAGCTCACCTGGCCTTTGGCCAGGTGAACTAAACTAGAGGCTCCCAGGAGCCTGTATAGCTCACCTGGGTATAATAACAACATCAGTCAATAAAACTTGATAACTTCGGTAAAAAAAATTAACAAATGTAGCCTTCGTCATTGCAGACCCCTTCTACAAAAAAAATTTGGGCAGGGGTTCCCCCTTTAATGTAAGGTATCAAAATTGCTGTAAAAAAAACATATATGTCAATGATTCTTAAAGTTTAGCTTTTCCTACTTCACATTTTGTAATAGAGTTGCTTCCCTTTGATTATTTGAGTAACCAAAAGCAGTGAGTCAACAAAAAAATGCATTTCAAGAGGAATAACTCTTCACACAGTTGTCGCACATTTTTAACTGTGGGAAATGTTTTGTAGATCTTGACATGCTGAACGTTTTTGCAGTTTAAACTTTCCCTCTATCTCTAATAGTTTTTGAGATATAAGATGATAGTATTAAAATTGAGAACATTTTGATGAAAAAAGGGCAATAACTCCAAAATGGGTAATGGGATTTACTTCAAAATTGCAGGGTAGGAAGATCTTGACATGCTGCAAATTTTTGCAATTTAAACTTAACCTTTATCTCTTATAGTTTTTGAAATATAAGACGAAAAGTATATATATTTTTTTTTTTTAAATTTGATGAAAAAAGGGCAAGAACTCCAAGATGGGTAATCAGATTTACTTCAAAATTGCAGGGTAGGTAGATCTCGACATGGTGCACATTTTTCGCAATTTAAACTTAACATCTATCTCTTATAGTTTTTGAAATATAACACGAAAAGTATTAAAATAAAAAAAAAAAATTGATCGAAGGGCTGAACCGCCGGACACATTTTTGGAAGAGAACCATCCAATGACTATTTCATCAAAATGTTGTTCTTATTAAGCAAATGGTTTCAGACAAGAAGATTTTTATGGGAATTTCCCATAGGGTCCTATGTTAAATTAAGTTCGGCTGTGGCGGCCATCTTGGTCGGTGTTCTGAAATGCCGGACACAATTTTGGAAGAGGACCACCCAAGAATCATTTCAGCAAAGTTTGGTTGAGATTGGCTCAGTAGTTTCAGAGGAGAATATTTTTTTAAAATTTCATCCCCCCTTTTTTCTAATTTGCATAATCGGTCAAAATAGGCAAAAGTTCAAAGTTCATAAAAAATTCTGTAATATATGTTAAAAAGCTCATCATTATGCTTATACAGTTCAAATTTGGGCACTTTCTGGCTTAAAATAGAGCAGTTTTGGCCATTTGAAGAAATTTCTATTTTTAGTAATGGCGGCCATCTTGGATACAGGACGGCACTGACGGACACAATTTTGAAAGGGGACCATCCAAGGATCATTTCAGCAAAGTTTGGTTGAGATTGGCTCAGTAGTTTCAGAGAAGATTTTTTTTTAATTTCATCCCCCCTTTTTTCTATTTTTAGCTTGGCGGCCATCTTGGTTGGAAGTCGGGATCACCGGACACAATTTTGAAGGGGGCCATCCAAGGATCATTCCACAAAAGTTTGGTTGCAATTGGCCCAGTGGTTTCTGAGGAGAAGATTTTTATGTGAATTTCCCATAGGGTCCTATGTTAAGCTAAGTTCGGCTGTGGGGGCCATCTTGATCGAAGGGCCGAACCGCCGGACACATTTTTGGAAGAGAATCATCCAATGACTATTTCATCAAAATTTTGTTCTTATTGAGCAAATGGTTTCGGACAAGAAGATTTTTATGGGAAGTTAAAAAGCTCATCATTATGCTTATACAGTTCAAATTTGGGCATTTTCTGGCTTAAAATAAGGCAGTTTTGGCCATTTGAAGAAATTTCTATTTTTAGTAATGGCGGCCATCTTGGATACAGGACGGCGCTGACGGACACAATTTTGAAAGGGGACCACCTAAGGATCATTTCAGCAAAGTTTGGTTGAGATTGGCTCAGTAGTTTTAGAGGAGAAGATTTTTTTTAAATTTCATCCCCCCTTTTTTCTAATTTGCATAATTGGTCAATTTACTTCAAAATTGCAGGGTAGGTAGATCTTGACATGCTGCACATTTTTGCAATTTAAACTTAACATCTATCTCTAAATAGTTTTTGAAATATAAGACGAAAAGTATTAAAATTAAAAAAAAATGATGAAAAAGGGCAATAACTCCAAGATGGGTAATCAAATTTACTTCAAAATTGCAGGGTAGGTAGATCTTGACATGTTGAACATGTTTGCATTTTCAACTTACCACCTGTCTCTTATAGTTTTTGAAATAAAGGACGAAAAGTATTAAAATTTTGAAAATTTATGAAAAAAGGGAAATAACTCCAAAATGAGTAATGGGATTTACTTCAAAATTGCAGGGTGGGTAGATCTTGATATGCCGCACATTTTTGCAATTTAAAGTTAACCTTTATCTCTTATAGTTTTTGAAATATAAGACGAAAATTATTAAAATTTTACAAATTTGATGAAAAAAGGGCAATAACTCCAAGATGGGTAATCAGATTTACTTCAAAATTGCAGGGTAAGTAGATCTTGATTTGCTGATCATTTTTACCCCATGTCAGATTTTTGATATTATTAACGGTTTTTGAGTTATTACCCAAAACCTGCAATTTTACCATATGTTCTATTTTTAGTAACAGTGGCCATGTTGGTTGGTGCACGGCATCACTGGACACATTTTTGAAACTAGACACCCTAGTGATGATTCAGACCAAGTTTGGTTTCCATTGGTCTAGTACTTTCAGAGGAGAAGATTTTTGAAAAAGTTTACGACGTACGACGGACGACGACGACAGACGCCAAGTGATGGCAATAGCTCACATGACCCTTTGGGTCAGGTGAGCTAAGAATGTGAGAACATGACAAAATCCAGTTTTCAAAACAGTCTGCATTGATCAATTTGATTGTTGTAAGGCTCTAAATTTCAAATTGCACTGGAAACCACTTCTAGCAGCCCCTGCTGGAAGAAAGAGGCTGCAGCTGTTCTATTATGTACATGAAGAGTGGACTTCTCGTTTATTTTTTTAAAGGAGGTTATTTATGTATTTGATATACTCAGCACAACCACTAGATAATTTCCCATTCAAAAAGGGTCATTCTCTACATATCAGAAAAGTTTGTTTGTTTTGTTTGTTTGATGGTGTTTAACGCCACTTTCAACAATATTTCAGTTATATCATGGCGGAAAAGTAGATCATATTTCTATATCACATTTATAGTTGAAAAGGATGTTATATTCTAAGAAGGGGCCATTGTGGCCGTGATCATATGGTATTTGGATTTACAATTTCCAATCGATGCCTAGATATCGCCACTGATGTGGATTCGACTCCTGCTCAGGGCAAGGTGTACAACATTATGTGATCAAGTTTGTCAGTGACTTACAGCAGGTCGGTGGTTTTCTCCAGGCCCTCTCATTTCCTCCACCAACAAAACTGAGCGCCACGATATAACTGAAGTATTTAACAAAACTACCACCAATTAATTATATATACTATTTTTGATTTGTTTTATGAGTTTGGATTTCTCAGAGGAATATCGCAACGAAGGTGAAGCCTCAGATGTAAGATGCAATAAGAAGTCCATTTCGAGCAAAATATATAAACGAAAGTATGTTTATCAAGGATTTGGTAAGGTGGAGACATTATAACTTCACACTAGAATACCATAATATGTCAATATCCCACTTGTTGCTTGATATTAGATATTGTTGTATGTAAAGATCAAAGGTCAAATGTACAAATCATCGATAATATACTTTACAATCTCCAGTATGCTTCTCCTATCAAGGAGGTAAAAATACAGAGGTAAGGTAAGGTAATGTAAGGTATGGTAAGGTATGGTAAGCATAATTATTGAGACACCATTAAACAGACCTTTTCAGCTGCATCTCTCATGAACTGCTTGGCCTTCAAGTCCCATATTGCTGGTACAGTCAGCACCCAGTGAATATCATCATTAGAAAATGCATTTGCCCCATGACCAGTCAGTAACGTTTTCACAAGCATACTTTGGAAATGACTGATAACTGCTGCAAATACATCAACAGCTTTCATGCATTTCTTGGAACTACATGTACCTTCTAAATTAATAGATTCTTTAAGCCATGTGTCTTTTGTTAGTTCATCCTGAAATGTTTAAATTGTTGTTAATAATCTCAAAGTATACCGGGTATATTATTTATATTCAGGATTTAGTCATTGAAAATCATGTGGGGGGTAGTTGTGGCCGTGATCATATGGTAGTTGGATCTACAAATACCTATGCAATCAGTGCCTATCACCACTGATGTTGTGAGTTCGAAGCTCGATCAGGGCGAGGTGTACAACGTTATGTGATAAAGTTTGTTAGTGACTTGTGACAGGTCTGTGGTTTTCTCCACCAATAAAACTTACCACCACGATATAACTGAAATATTGTTGAAAGTGGCATTAAACACCATCAAAACAAACAAACAGAAAAACATGTAATATAATGTGGATGTTTTAATAGACAAGGAATATCATGTGACATGTACCATTGACGTTTTAGACAATGACATGTACAAAGGTAGTTTAACGCCAACTCAGCAATTTTTTAAGCTATCAGTATTTTCTGTCATCTTAACTAATTTATTGTTTGAATATGCATATCCTTATGTGGGATTTAAAAGCTCACTAGAGCTTGTGTTATAATTGTTTGATTCTTTCCGACTTTAAATAAAGCTTATTGTATTGTATTGTCAATTTACGATAATATCCGGAATTCAAACTTATATTTACCGATGTTGTACTAGATTTCGAAAACATCATATGAAAATGCCAATAAAACCCAACACATTTATTATTTTTCAACTTTATTCAAGATGAAAAGAGATAAATGGTTCCTAAATTTTCTCAGCAAATGAAACATGCTCAAAGGACTGAAAAATATATATGATTGACATTTAATTCTTACATTTCCGAAGACGATTTTTTTCAAAAGTCTATGTGAATTAGGGATGGACCATTTAACTTGAAGGTGGGGGGAGGGGGTTATGGTTTTTATCTAAAAAAAATATTCTGATTCCCAATGTTGCTGAAAAAAATATTCTGATTTTGGTGGAGGAAAAAAAAAATCTGATTCAGAGTTTTTGCCATATAACCTAATGTTAAAGTCGGGAAAAAAAATATGCACTTTGCGCGACAAAAAAAATAAATATTCTAACTCACGTGTTGTCCAAAAAAAATTTCTGAACAAAACAAAAAACCATAACCCCCCCTGCAAGTTAAATGGTCTGTCCATTAAAGACACGAACTAGCTTTTTCTGGAGATTTTCAAGGCCAAGAGGGGGTGTGCATTATGCACCAATGCGCCATATGCTACCCTAATGACGGCAGTTGGATTTTAATAGTGCTAGCTCATTGAAGGAACAGTCCGCAAATAGACATCTCACCCCACTCAGACACATTAGCCTGATTGCTTAATGTCATGTGCTTAGCAGAGAAGTAACAAAAACAAATTTAATAGTCTTTGGTTTGATCAGATTGGGGCTCGAACCCATGATCTACCATACTCGAGGCAGTTACGCTACTCATTACTCCACCGATGCAGTTTTTGAAAGATGAAAAAGTTGACCTATTCCAGTGGCACGTCTGTATATATACAAAATGTACCTTGCTTTCATACAACTTCATGTGATCATACATTTTGACAGTCATTTTTCCAGCAGATCGGTAGTTCTCTGGTTTCTTCCAATAATAAAATGGACAGCCACGATATAATAGAAAAATCCTTATAAGAGACATTCAACATTCATAATTTTTTTAATCTTTTTCTTGTCCTAACATGCTAGGACAAGGTGCATGTTGAAATGGTTACACCAAACCCATTGAGGGTTAGGGTTATGTTGTTTCACTCCATTTTCAACAATATTTCAGTAATATCGTGGCGGTCAGTTTTATTGGTGGAGGAAACCCGAGTACCCGGAGAAATCAACCGACCTGCCGAAAGTAACTGACAAACTTTATCACATAATGTTGTATCGAGTATGCCTCACCTCAGCAGGGTTCGAACTCACAACGTTAGTGGTGTTAGACACTGATTGCACAGGTAGTTGTAAATCCAACTACCATATCCTCACGACCACGATGGCCCCTCCAAACTCATTGATACATGCCATATGATGGTAATGTGAGTGAGGGAGTTATTGTTGTTTAATGCCAAATGAGCAATTTTTTAGCTATATGATGGCAAGAACAAGTTACATTTGATGAGATGATGTCAGCTTTGTACTAGACTAACACGCTTAGTTGGATCTTTATAGTGCTAGCTAACTGAAACATTCCATATGTAGACATGTCGCTTCGTTTAAACACATTAACATGATTCAATCAGTCCTTATTATTATGTGTTTAGTAGAGAAGCAGCAAATACCAATTTTATAATCTTTGGTTTGTCTAGACTAGGGTTCAAACCTACGATCTACCACACTCGGGGCATGCAGACTAACCATTACACCACTTTATAGTCTTTGGTTTGTCTAGACTAGGGTTCAAACCTACGATCTACCACACTCGGGGCAAGCAGACTAACCATTACACCACTTTATAGTCTTTGGTTTGTCTAGACTAGGGTTCAAACCTACGATCTACCACACTCGGGGCAAGCAGACTAACCATTACACCACTTTATAGTCTTTGGTTTGTCTAGACTAGGGTTCAAACCTACGATCTACCACACTCGGGGCAAGCAGACTAACCATTACACCACTTTATAGTCTTTGGTTTGTCTAGACTAGGGTTCAAACCTACGATCTACCACACTCGGGGCAAGCATCCTAACCATTACACCACTTTATAGTCTTTGGTTTGTCTAGACTAGGGTTCAAACCTACGATCTACCACACTCGGGGCAAGCATCCTAACCATTACACCACTTTATAGTCTTTGGTTTGTCTAGACTAGGGTTCAAACCTACGATCTACCACACTCGGGGCAAGCAGACTAACCATTACACCACTTTATAGTCTTTGGTTTGTCTAGACTAGGGTTCAAACCTACGATCTACCACACTCGGGGCAAGCATCCTAACCATTACACCACTTTATAGTCTTTGGTTTGTCTAGACTAGGGTTCAAACCTACGATCTACCACACTCGGGGCAAGCATCCTAACCATTACACCACTTTATAGTCTTTGGTTTGTCTAGACTAGGGTTCAAACCTACGATCTACCACACTCGGGGCAAGCATCCTAACCATTACACCACTTTATAGTCTTTGGTTTGTCTAGACTAGGGTTCAAACCTACGATCTACCACACTCGGGGCAAGCAGACTAACCATTACACCACTTTATAATCTTTGGTTTGTCTAGACTAGGGTTCAAACCTACGATCTACCACACTCGGGGCAAGCAGACTAACCATTACACCACTTTATAGTCTTTGGTTTGTCTAGACTAGGGTTCAAACCTACGATCTACCACACTCGGGGCAAGCATCCTAACCATTACACCACTTTATAGTCTTTGGTTTGTCTTGACTAGGGTTCAAACCTACGATCTACCACACTCGGGGCAAGCATCCTAACCATTACACCACTTTATAGTCTTTGGTTTGTCTTGACTAGGGTTCAAACCTACGATCTACCACACTCGGGGCAAGCATCCTAACCATTACACCACTTTATAGTCTTTGGTTTGTCTAAACTAGGGTTCAAACCTACGATCTACCACACTCGGGGCAAGCATCCTAACCATTACACCACTTTATAGTCTTTGGTTTGTCTAGACTAGGGTTCAAACCTACGATCTACCACACTCGGGGCAAGCATCCTAACCATTACACCACTTTATAGTCTTTGGTTTGTCTAGACTAGGGTTCAAACCTACGATCTACCACACTCGGGGCAAGCATCCTAACCATTACACCACTTTATAGTCTTTGGTTTGTCTAGACTAGGGTTCAAACCTACGATCTACCACACTCGGGGCAAGCATCCTAACCATTACACCACTTTATAGTCTTTGGTTTGTCTTGACTAGGGTTCAAACCTACGATCTACCACACTCGGGGCAAGCATCCTAACCATTACACCACTTTATAGTCTTTGGTTTGTCTTGACTAGGGTTCAAACCTACGATCTACCACACTCGGGGCAAGCAGACTAACCATTACACCACTTTATAGTCTTTGGTTTGTCTAGACTAGGGTTCAAACCTACGATCTACCACACTCGGGGCAAGCAGACTAACCATTACACCACTTTATAGTCTTTGGTTTGTCTAGACTAGGGTTCAAACCTACGATCTACCACACTCGGGGCAAGCATCCTAACCATTACACCACTTTATAGTCTTTGGTTTGTCTAGACTAGGGTTCAAACCTACGATCTACCACACTCGGGGCAAGCAGACTAACCATTACACCACTTTATAGTCTTTGGTTTGTCTAGACTAGGGTTCAAACCTACGATCTACCACACTCGGGGCAAGCATCCTAACCATTACACCACTTTATAGTCTTTGGTTTGTCTAGACTAGGGTTCAAACCTACGATCTACCACACTCGGGGCAAGCATCCTAACCATTACACCACTTTATAGTCTTTGGTTTGTCTAGACTAGGGTTCAAACCTACGATCTACCACACTCGGGGCAAGCAGACTAACCATTACACCACTTTATAATCTTTGGTTTGTCTAGACTAGGGTTCAAACCTACGATCTACCACACTCGGGGCAAGCAGACTAACCATTACACCACTTTATAGTCTTTGGTTTGTCTAGACTAGGGTTCAAACCTACGATCTACCACACTCGGGGCAAGCATCCTAACCATTACACCACTTTATAGTCTTTGGTTTGTCTAGACTAGGGTTCAAACCTACGATCTACCACACTCGGGGCAAGCATCCTAACCATTACACCACTTTATAGTCTTTGGTTTGTCTAGACTAGGGTTCAAACCTACGATCTACCACACTCGGGGCAAGCAGACTAACCATTACACCACTTTATAATCTTTGGTTTGTCTAGACTAGGGTTCAAACCTACGATCTACCACACTCGGGGCAAGCATCCTAACCATTACACCACTTTATAGTCTTTGGTTTGTCTAGACTAGGGTTCAAACCTACGATCTACCACACTCGGGGCAAGCATCCTAACCATTACACCACTTTATAGTCTTTGGTTTGTCTAGACTAGGGTTCAAACCTACGATCTACCACACTCGGGGCAAGCATCCTAACCATTACACCACTTTATAGTCTTTGGTTTGTCTAGACTAGGGTTCAAACCTACGATCTACCACACTCGGGGCAAGCATCCTAACCATTACACCACTTTATAGTCTTTGGTTTGTCTAGACTAGGGTTCAAACCTACGATCTACCACACTCGGGGCAAGCATCCTAACCATTACACCACTTTATAGTCTTTGGTTTGTCTAGACTAGGGTTCAAACCTACGATCTACCACACTCGGGGCAAGCATCCTAACCATTACACCACTTTATAGTCTTTGGTTTGTCTAGACTAGGGTTCAAACCTACGATCTACCACACTCGGGGCAAGCAGACTAACCATTACACCACTTTATAGTCTTTGGTTTGTCTAGACTAGGGTTCAAACCTACGATCTACCACACTCGGGGCAAGCAGACTAACCATTACACCACTTTATAGTCTTTGGTTTGTCTCGACTAGGGTTCAAACCTACGATCTACCACACTCGGGGCAAGCAGACTAACCATTACACCACTTTATAGTCTTTGGTTTGTCTCGACTAGGGTTCAAACCTACGATCTACCACACTCGGGGCAAGCAGACTAACCATTACACCACTTTATAGTCTTTGGTTTGTCTCGACTAGGGTTCAAACCTACGATCTACCACACTCGGGGCAAGCATCCTAACCATTACACCACTTTATAGTCTTTGGTTTGTCTCGACTAGGGTTCAAACCTACGATCTACCACACTCGGGGCAAGCATCCTAACCATTACACCACTTTATAATCTTTGGTTTGTCTCGATTAGGGTTCAAACCTATGATCTACCACACTCGGGGCAAGCATCCTAACCATTACACCACTTTATAGTCTTTGGTTTGTCTAGACTAGGGTTCAAACCTACGATCTACCACACTCGGGGCAAGCATCCTAACAATTACACCACTTTATAGTCTTTGGTTTGTCTCGACTAGGGTTCAAACCCACGATCTACCACACTCGGGGCAAGCATCCTAACCATTACACCACTTTATAGTCTTTGGTTTGTCTCGACTAGGGTTCAAACCCACGATCTACCACACTCGGGGCAAGCATCCTAACCATTACACCACTTTATAGTCTTTGGTTTGTCTCGACTAGGGTTCAAACCTACGATCTACCACACTCGGGGCAAGCATCCTAACCATTACACCACTTTATAGTCTTTGGTTTGTCTCGACTAGGGTTCAAACCTACGATCTACCACACTCGGGGCAAGCATCCTAACCATTACACCACTTTATAGTCTTTGGTTTGTCTCGACTAGGGTTCAAACCTACGAACTACCACACTCGGGGCAAGCATCCTAACCATTACACCACTTTATAATCTTTGGTTTGTCTCGACTAGGGTTCAAACCTACGATCTACCACACTCGGGGCAAGCATCCTAACCATTACACCACTTTATAGTCTTTGGTTTGTCTCGACTAGGGTTCAAACCCACGATCTACCACACTCGGGGCAAGCATCCTAACCATTACACCACTTTATAGTCTTTGGTTTGTCTCGACTAGGGTTCAAACCCACGATCTACCACACTCGGGGCAAGCAGACTAACCATTACACCACTTTATAGTCTTTGGTTTGTCTAGACTAGGGTTCAAACCTACGATCTACCACACTCGGGGCAAGCAGACTAACCATTACACCACTTTATAGTCTTTGGTTTGTCTAGACTAGGGTTCAAACCTACGATCTACCACACTCGGGGCAAGCATCCTAACCATTACACCACTTTATAGTCTTTGGTTTGTCTAGACTAGGGTTCAAACCTACGATCTACCACACTCGGGGCAAGCAGACTAACCATTACACCACTTTATAATCTTTGGTTTGTCTAGACTAGGGTTCAAACCTACGATCTACCACACTCGGGGCAAGCATCCTAACCATTACACCACTTTATAGTCTTTGGTTTGTCTAGACTAGGGTTCAAACCTACGATCTACCACACTCGGGGCAAGCATCCTAACCATTACACCACTTTATAGTCTTTGGTTTGTCTAGACTAGGGTTCAAACCTACGATCTACCACACTCGGGGCAAGCATCCTAACCATTACACCACTTTATAGTCTTTGGTTTGTCTAGACTAGGGTTCAAACCTACGATCTACCACACTCGGGGCAAGCAGACTAACCATTACACCACTTTATAGTCTTTGGTTTGTCTAGACTAGGGTTCAAACCTACGATCTACCACACTCGGGGCAAGCATCCTAACCATTACACCACTTTATAGTCTTTGGTTTGTCTAGACTAGGGTTCAAACCTACGATCTACCACACTCGGGGCAAGCAGACTAACCATTACACCACTTTATAGTCTTTGGTTTGTCTAGACTAGGGTTCAAACCTACGATCTACCACACTCGGGGCAAGCAGACTAACCATTACACCACTTTATAGTCTTTGGTTTGTCTAGACTAGGGTTCAAACCTACGATCTACCACACTCGGGGCAAGCAGACTAACCATTACACCACTTTATAGTCTTTGGTTTGTCTCGACTAGGGTTCAAACCTACGATCTACCACACTCGGGGCAAGCAGACTAACCATTACACCACTTTATAGTCTTTGGTTTGTCTCGACTAGGGTTCAAACCTACGATCTACCACACTCGGGGCAAGCATCCTAACCATTACACCACTTTATAGTCTTTGGTTTGTCTCGACTAGGGTTCAAACCTACGATCTACCACACTCGGGGCAAGCATCCTAACCATTACACCACTTTATAATCTTTGGTTTGTCTCGATTAAGGTTCAAACCTACGATCTACCACACTCGGGGCAAGCATCCTAACAATTACACCACTTTATAGTCTTTGGTTTGTCTCGACTAGGGTTCAAACCCACGATCTACCACACTCGGGGCAAGCATCCTAACCATTACACCACTTTATAGTCTTTGGTTTGTCTCGACTAGGGTTCAAACCCACGATCTACCACACTCGGGGCAAGCATCCTAACCATTACACCACTTTATAGTCTTTGGTTTGTCTCGACTAGGGTTCAAACCTACGATCTACCACACTCGGGGCAAGCATCCTAACCATTACACCACTTTATAGTCTTTGGTTTGTCTCGACTAGGGTTCAAACCTACGATCTACCACACTCGGGGCAAGCATCCTAACCATTACACCACTTTATAGTCTTTGGTTTGTCTCGACTAGGGTTCAAACCTACGATCTACCACACTCGGGGCAAGCATCCTAACCATTACACCACTTTATAATCTTTGGTTTGTCTCGACTAGGGTTCAAACCTACGATCTACCACACTCGGGGCAAGCATCCTAACCATTACACCACTTTATAGTCTTTGGTTTGTCTCGACTAGGGTTCAAACCCACGATCTACCACACTCGGGGCAAGCATCCTAACCATTACACCACTTTATAGTCTTTGGTTTGTCTCGACTAGGGTTCAAACCCACGATCTACCACACTCGGGGCAAGCATCCTAACCATTACACCACTTTATAGTCTTTGGTTTGTCTCGACTAGGGTTCAAACCTACGATCTACCACACTCGGGGCAAGCATCCTAACCATTACACCACTTTATAGTCTTTGGTTTGTCTCGACTAGGGTTCAAACCTACGATCTACCACACTCGGGGCAAGCATCCTAACCATTACACCACTTTATAATCTTTGGTTTGTCTCGACTAGGGTTCAAACCTACGATCTACCACACTCGGGGCAAGCATCCTAACCATTACACCACTTTATAGTCTTTGGTTTGTCTCGACTAGGGTTCAAACCCACGATCTACCACACTCGGGGCAAGCATCCTAACCATTACACCACTTTATAGTCTTTGGTTTGTCTCGACTAGGGTTCAAACCCACGATCTACCACACTCGGGGCAAGCATCCTAACCATTACACCACTTTATAGTCTTTGGTTTGTCTCGACTAGGGTTCAAACCCACGATCTACCACACTCGGGGCAAGCATCCTAACCATTACACCACTTTATAGTCTTTGGTTTGTCTCGACTAGGGTTCAAACCCACGATCTACCACACTCGGGGCAAGCATCCTAACCATTACACCACTTTATAGTCTTTGGTTTGTCTCGACTAGGGTTCAAACCCACGATCTACCACACTCGGGGCAAGCATCCTAACCATTACACCACTTTATAGTCTTTGGTTTGTCTCGACTAGGGTTCAAACCCACGATCTACCACACTCGGGGCAAGCATCCTAACCATTACACCACTTTATAGTCTTTGGTTTGTCTCGACTAGGGTTCAAACCCACGATCTACCACACTCGGGGCAAGCATCCTAATCATTACACCACTTTATAGTCTTTGGTTTGTCTCGACTAGGGTTCAAACCCACGATCTACCACACTCGGGGCAAGCATCCTAACCATTACACCACTTTATAGTCTTTGGTTTGTCTCGACTAGTGTTCAAACCCACGATCTACCACACTCGGGGCAAGCATCCTAACCATTACACCACTTTATAATCTTTGGTTTGTCTCGACTAGGGTTCAAACCTACGATCTACCACACTCGGGGCAAGCATCCTAACCATTACACCACTTTATAGTCTTTGGTTTGTCTCGACTAGGGTTCAAACCCACGATCTACCACACTCGGGGCAAGCATCCTAACCATTACACCACTTTATAGTCTTTGGTTTGTCTCGACTAGGGTTCAAACCCACGATCTACCACACTCGGGGCAAGCATCCTAACCATTACACCACTTTATAGTCTTTGGTTTGTCTCGACTAGGGTTCAAACCTACGATCTACCACACTCGGGGCAAGCATCCTAACCATTACACCACTTTATAGTCTTTGGTTTGTCTCGACTAGGGTTCAAACCTGCGATCTACCACACTCGGGGCAAGCATCCTAACCATTACACCACTTTATAATCTTTGGTTTGTCTCGACTAGGGTTCAAACCCACGATCTACCACACTCGGGGCAAGCATCCTAACCATTACACCACTTTATAGTCTTTGGTTTGTCTCGACTAGGGTTCAAACCCACGATCTACCACACTCGGGGCAAGCATCCTAACCATTACACCACTTTATAGTCTTTGGTTTGTCTCGACTAGGGTTCAAACCCACGATCTACCACACTCGGGGCAAGCATCCTAACCATTACACCACTTTATAGTCTTTGGTTTGTCTCGACTAGGGTTCAAACCCACGATCTACCACACTCGGGGCAAGCATCCTAACCATTACACCACTTTATAGTCTTTGGTTTGTCTCGACTAGGGTTCAAACCCACGATCTACCACACTCGGGGCAAGCATCCTAACCATTACACCACTTTATAGTCTTTGGTTTGTCTCGACTAGGGTTCAAACCCACGATCTACCACACTCGGGGCAAGCATCCTAACCATTACACCACTTTATAGTCTTTGGTTTGTCTCGACTAGGGTTCAAACCCACGATCTACCACACTCGGGGCAAGCATCCTAACCATTACACCACTTTATAGTCTTTGGTTTGTCTCGACTAGGGTTCAAACCCACGATCTACCACACTCGGGGCAAGCATCCTAACCATTACACCACTTTATAGTCTTTGGTTTGTCTCGACTAGGGTTCAAACCCACGATCTACCACACTCGGGGCAAGCATCCTAACCATTACACCACTTTATAGTCTTTGGTTTGTCTCGACTAGGGTTCAAACCCACGATCTACCACACTCGGGGCAAGCATCCTAACCATTACACCACTTTATAGTCTTTGGTTTGTCTCAACTAGGGTTCAAACCTACGATCTACCACACTCGGGGCAAGCATCCTAACCATTACACCACTTTATAGTCTTTGGTTTGTCTCAACTAGGGTTCAAACCTACGATCTACCACACTCGGGGCAAGCATCCTAACCATTACACCACTTTATAGTCTTTGGTTTGTCTCGACTAGGGTTCAAACCCACGATCTACCACACTCGGGGCAAGCATCCTAACCATTACACCACTTTATAGTCTTTGGTTTGTCTCAACTAGGGTTCAAACCCACGATCTACCACACTCGGGGCAAGCATCCTAACCATTACACCACTTTATAGTCTTTGGTTTGTCTCGACTAGGGTTCAAACCCACGATCTACCACACTCGGGGCAAGCATTCTAACCATTACACCACTGATGCGGTTGATGGCAATGTGCATGTTGGCATGGTTACACTAAACTTAGAAATATTTATATATATACCTTTTCTCTGTATAACATCATCTTAAAATGCTCAAAATAAAACCATTTGGTAAAATCCTGTTTATCTGGATTGTCTTGGTAGTATTGTCTGGCTTCATAACCAAAACTATGAAAGTTCTGTTTAGGGTTGAACAAAATGCAGGTGGGCGCCTTATAATTCATCCAACCCCCTGCTGACCATGGGGGACACTGTATTTTGGGATTGGCATTGTCTTTACTCTTGAGGTAATCATTATAGTCATGTCTTGTACAATAGGCAAACCCTGAGTAAGTCGTTCCAAAGTCTATAGCGGCCACAACAAGCTTGTTATGCTTTATCTGAAAATTAAATCAAATTACATTATCAATTGGCATATTTAGAAGCAAGTTAGGCTTGAGGTCATTTTTTCTTCTTTCCTTTAACATTCTGCCCATTCCTCCCTCATTCCTATGCCCATATCAAACTTATGAATAATTCTATACATGCATGTGTTAAATTTTTACTTAACCTTTCAGTATACAATTTATGTCGTAAATAATACTCAGTCCATGAAATTGGCCACTGGTCCGAAGACCGAGGTAAGTAAATTTTCCAGTCAGTCCAGTAAAAAGGGTCGGGGAAACCCATTTAAAGAAGAGGCCTTGAGGTGCCAAAAGGGAGTCTTCTGTATTTAGCATACTAATCTGGATGTATTTTTTTCTTTATATTCCCTACTAAATCCTCTTTATGAAGGATACCAACAGATTTTGTATAAATGTCTCTGACCATTTTCAAGATATAGAGGGGGGGGGTGTCTAAATGGGACCAATATCCAATTTAACTTTTTAATATAAGTCTGTTTTGATAGTGTTTCTTTCTTAAGATTCCCTATAAAATTTTCAGCCTGCATTTATAAGAGAGATTTAACCTAGCTTGTATGGTTCCAAGATAAATCTGGTCTAAGGGAGCCAAAAGGGATCAATGTCCAGAATGTTAAGTTTTTTTTGGTCTCAATACTGATCTCTATGCATATTTTGTCATTGAATAACAATATACAACATGTACATACTTCACCATAAGTGGAAAACATAAATTTTATAAATATTTTATGGAGTGCAATTTCACAAATCTCCCTCACTGATTCAACCCTGTCAGCCCTTTCAAGCTTCAGACAACATTTGCAAATTATTTATTTGATAAAAAAACATGTTTTACACCCCCCTCCCTATTTATGTTCTATTATAGTATCAACAGTCATTTTGGATAAGGACACCATAAGGATGATTCTACACAAAATTGTATCAAAAGTTTGTGTCAGATGAGGCAAAAATAAGATCAAACAAATATCTTAGTTTAATTAGATTGCTTTTTTTTTAACAAAAATAATTTTATTGCACTAAATTGCTGTTAACAATTAACTAGGTATACAGCTTTTACCTAGTATCCCTAGTTGTTAATCACTAAATAGCAAGGGATTTGCTATTTAGTGAAGCTTATATTTCAAAATAAATATTGTTTATAGTACACTTTTTAAAGATAATATACAGTACATACTACATACATAATTATTGTAATTATGACATTTAATACACATAATAGCTGTCTATGGTGATTTCACCTGCTTTTTGCATTGACAGTAACATATTGACACTTGCACTTTATATTGTAATTGGGTGAATTGGTTTAATCTAGTAGAGATTTGGCTCCAAGAGATATGTTAGGTGTTTTATACCTTCCTTTAATTGTCGTGGTCATATGCCATAATGGTAGTTGGATTTATAACTACCTATGTAATCAGTGCCTATACCCACTAACTTTGTGAGTTTGAATTCCGCTCAGGCGAGGTGTACTAGATACAAGATTATAATGTGATCAAGTTTTTAAGTATAACTTGCAGCAGGTCAGTAGTTTTCTCTGGGTACTCCGACTTCCTCCACCCATAAAACTGACCGCCACGACATACGTAACTGAAATATTGTTGAAAGTGGTATTAATCACCATAACCCTAACCCTCAAATGGCATTCAGAGCTATTTTTGTTTTGTATCTTCATCTAATCTTGTTAAGATTTGGCTCTAAGTCCTATTTTTGTTTTGTATCTTCATCTAATCTTGTTAAGATTTGGCTCTAAGTCCTATTTTTGCTTGGTACCTTCTGTCTCTTCCTGCAGAAAGGTACAACTCAAAAAAGCCTGGAGAGTCAAATCTCAAAGAGATTATAATTGGTCAGTCACCATTAATTATTTTTTTCCCTGTATTCTACTTACATTCCCGTCTGCCATTTTCTATTTCTTCAACAGTATATTTGATCTAAAATGGAAATAATGAGATATTTAAGGCATCATTGATTTGATCATAAAAATCATGTATTGTTATGGTAGTTGGATAAGCTTTAAAACTGAACATCTTACATCCCTCTAGAGTCTAAGACCTTCATTTTTAAAAGGCTAAATCTCAAAAGAAACTTTCCTCATTCAAACCAAGTGTACATATAGTTGTAAATATCATAAAGTTTGATTTTACTGTACATACCATCCAGTTTTGGACTTTTACTTGTTTGCCATGTGAGTTTTTGACTCCTGTCTGTTTCAAATGGTCCTGAGTCAATTACTCTCAATTACTACATAGTCCGACTCATAACCAGGAAGAAGTTTAATATATTAAAGAGGGCTATTTATTTGATGTAATGTTTAGTGTTGTACTCACATTCTATTATGTCCACGTTAACGTTGTTGATTCTATTTCTACACTGGTACAGCTTAACAGTTGCACCAAAATAAGTTCCTGTGGTTGTACTTAATTTCGTTGAGATTAGACTTCCGAAGTCATTTTCTCCAGCCTTCCTTGATACAGAGCAGAAAATGAATTCGGGAGTCAGAAATATAGAGCAGAAAATGACTTCGGAAGTCTAATCACAACGAGATTAGTTGTTACTTTCGTCTCTCGTTTTGTTTTTGTTTTTATCTATCGTGTTTCTATAGTTCAAATCAAATCAAAAAGTTTTATTTAAACTTTTTGATTTGATTTGAACTATAGAAAACACGATAGTTTTAAGTTTATAAGTAATATTTATACTTACTCTGATCATATCTGTGTCATTCTAGTAATGACATTTATCACAAAATATATACAGGTGATTGAACATGGAAAATCTGTGTATCTACTTTCGTTTTGTGTTTGTCACGTGATTGTGTCACCGGTGTTTAAAAAACCAGAAGCTCATGATCACATAACACAGTAATCTCGTTGAGATTAGGATTCCGAAGAAATTTTCTGTCTGTTCTTTGAATGAAGTCAAAGAACAGACAGAAAATTTCTTCGGAATCCTAATCTCAACGAGATTAATAACACAGGCACTTGTTTCTGGTAAAAAAAAAATATACCTAGACACTGCCAGAAACAATTAAGTGTCTGTGTCACATAACTATACCTGCTCTCAATATATCCAACTTTAATGATTGATTTTGATTTTTGGTGTTTTAACGCCACTTTCAACAATATTTCAGCTACATCATGGCGACCAATTTTAGTGGTGGAGGAAGCTGGAGTACAAAGCCGGGCGCGAAGCCACGCCGTATTGGTGATAGGCTTGTACGAGTTGTTAGATCCAACGACCTAACTCATTGAGCCACCCGGACCCCTACATCATTCACAAAAGTGTGTGTTTCCCAAATATAGAAAAAAAAACACATTCTTCGAAGAATTATTTTACACAGTTCATAAAAAAATCATATTTTGGGTGAAGTACATATGATCAAGGATTTAAATAGTAGAAAGGATATGAATCTCGCGAGATTTAACGTAGATTGTATGTAAGTATGTTGCGTGGCGAGAACAAGTGAGTTTAGCCATAGTGTAATTCGTTGACGATGTGCGTGCCTTGATTAATGGTGAAAATTTGGATCGCTTCAACATTTTAAACCAGTATTTGTAAATATATAAAACCATAATTACAGAGTTTAAAAATAAAATATTATAATCAAATTAGTTTGTTTACTTCTGAAGCAATAAATAATCATCACTTCATGAAATAGATGTGAATGCTCAATCGGAAACAAAACAGAATAATGTTGGGGAAAAAACCGATGCTTTCATTGATGTTCATTACACAGTTACCAATTGACTTAAATTGTTTAAGAAATAATTCATGGAAGCCATAATTTGTATACAGTGTTACCATGGGTAACATTATTTTCGTAAATATTTTATCCCGAGCGACTACAGTCCACCAGCAGAAGTATCGCCTCATTAATAGTAATTAATCCATAATGGCCAACACCAATATTTTGAGGGTCTGTCGTGGCCTTGATCGTATGGTAGTTTGATTTGAAATCCCCAATATAATAAACAAATGTAAGTTATTTATACCTTAAAGTTTTGTTACACAAATATTTTGTGATATATTGGACGTCAAAATCCCTTACAGGGTACCACAACACTCATATATTTATAATCTAATATTTACTGCCACATTTATACATAAATACATGTAGTTATAGTGCTCAGACAAATTTCCAAAATATGCTACATGTTTCTATATGCCCATTCTTTACTATTTGAGGGGCCGTCGTGATCGTATGGTAGTTGGATTTATAACTACCTATGCAATCAGTGCCTATCACCACTGGTGTTGTGAGTTCGAATCTCGATCATGGCGAGGTGTACAACATTATGTGATAAAGTTTTTCAGTAACTTGCGACAGGTCGGTGGTTTTCTACGGGTCTTCCGGTTTCCTCCACCAATAAATTCGAACCTGACCGCCACGATATACCTGAAATATTGTTGAAAGTGGCGTTGAACACCATCAAGCAAAACCCATATTTTGTGTACCGTGAAAGTCCCGGATGAAGGTTATTTCAGAAACCAGTCGTGCGCATCAAAATAGATATAATATAGTTTGTATTACTATCATTGAGTCGACACCTGGTGGACTATTAGTTCCCGAGGATGACATTCTGCCAGTAAACAGTGCTTCTGCACCGACGTGGTTTATTAGATACATGTATATTTAATACTGAAATATACATTTCCTAGAATGTGTAATTATTATTAAAACTATTGTGTCTACCATCTCAGGCGTAGGTGACATTAGCGGATTTTGGCTATCCTTCTAGACTCTTAGCTTTACTTGGCTATCCTTCTAGACTCTTAGCTTTACTTGGCTATCCTTCTAGACTCTTGGCTTTACTTGGCTATCCTTCTAGACTCTTGGCTTTACTTGGCTATCCTTCTAGACTCTTAGCTTTACTTGGCTATCCTTCTAGACTCTTAGCTTTACTTGGCTATCCTTCTAGACTCTTAGCTTTACTTGGCTATCCTTCTAGACTCTTAGCTTTACTTGGCTATCCTTCTAGACTCTTGGCTTTACTTGGCTATCCTTCTAGACTCTTAGCTTTACTTGGCTATCCTTCTAGATTCTTAGTTTTACTTGACTATCCTTCTAGACTCCAGGGATTGGGAAGGCCACGTGTAAGCGTACTTTTATTCCGGTGTGTAGAATTTCCGATGAGAAAATGTACACTAGTGTTGTCTATCCATAAATAGTGCGAACTTTAAAAAACACAGGTAAGTTTTGTTTATTATGATTAAAATCCACCTGTGATGTAAATCTATTGTCCAAACTCTCCATTATTTTTAAGGAATGGAGAGTTATTGTTCTCTTTGTACTTTTAAGGTTCCACAAGGGGCAAACAATTTAATACTTTGTACGTTAGATACTATACACAGACTTTTTTTGCTACAAGATTAATAATTAATCAAATTAATAAAGTACAATGGGTGGATTTTAAGTTGGAGAATGTCCTCGTATCTTTCCATTCCTTAAAAACAATGGACCTCGGCTCCATTATCTTTAAGGAATGGAGAGTTACTCGGACATTCTCCTATACTTAACACACATGTTTATAAACGCGCTAATCACTCAGAACCGGTTTTCCTATTGTTGTCACCCGTGCGTATCATTTAATAGCATCTCATCAATTTATTCTAATATTACAAGTGTGGACACAGAAATGTGCTGTCCAAAAGGCAAGTGTGGATGTCAATATTTCATATTATTAACTTTAAAAAAAAAAAATTCATGGACACAGGGGTCCTGGATTTTTTTAATAAAAAAACTAATCCTGGATTATTATTTTTGCTTAAAGTCCGGTTCTGTGTTTTTATTTCAAATTTTCATCATAGCCCCCCTCCCCTTCCCAAGGGATATAAAATTGTATCATTAATAATAAATTAATTAATAATAAATTCAGATTTTTCTATTTAAAATAAATCTCATTTACAAAACCACTGATATTTGTTCAATTTTTAACGCTGATTTAAGCTTTAGTCGCAACAAATTTTTATTTTTCTCTTTAAACTGTCGAAACATAACATTTATTTAACTGTAAAATTCACAAATAAAATTCACCCCCCCCCCACCCCCCCTTTGTTTTCCCTTTATTCTTGTTTAAATCAATGATCAACAATATTCCAGAATCAAACAAATGAATAAATATAACATAGATTTCTTTTACATGCATCTTTTTACCATGCGGAGTCAGTGTGTTTTAAATCGGTCATCCAATCAGGACGCTTATTACTCTTGTCCAAGATAAAAATACATCGCTAAAATTACCTGTGGGTGTTTCCCCACTTCAACTCATAAATTTACATAGAAATCGGAGATATTTCGTCATAAAACTTCACACATGGTTTTGTCTATCATATTTCTTGAAGACAAACATAAAATTTTATTGCATTTATCAATATTTTATGAGTATCAACAATTTTTACAACACCGTATCTGTTTGTTTGTCTTTGTACAGGTAAAATTCCTCCGGGATTCGGAGCACTCCAATTAAGGATAAAATTATAAAACCTAACTTAACGGGCACATACTTAAAAAGATACGTATTTACAGTTAAGATCAAATATACGTAGTAGTTAAAAGTTCATCATTTCCATGTTGTATAAATTTGGTTAGTGGCATAAAAACGTATTTACATCCATTACTAAAAAGTATAAAACGTGTGTTGTAAAATAGTCGTTTCAGTAGTATTATAATTGATAGCGTTGTTAAAAGTCCATTCTGTTGTTTAATTATTCATATTAGTAAAAACGTATATACACACAGCACTAAAAGATAAAAGCGCAATCGTAATATATACAATGTTCTTTCCTTCACGCACTCTCCGAATACAGCAATTCTTCCGTTGTTAAAACAAATTGACTCATAAAAGGTAAAATCATCATTTAAGTATGCGTATAGACTTTAAAAGGTAAAACGATCTCTTTAATGAACGGATCGGGTGCTGGACACAGTAAGAAAAATATTATATTAGCTTACTTATAAAAGGAAACAGTTCTATAAAAGTACTATCAGCTATTGACTATCTGCCTTTCTACATAATGTTCTTCAATATTTCAGTTCTCTTTTGGTGTAGCACAAAGCAATAGTGTTGCGTGGCTCTTTCGATTTGCACTAAATCCTGGTTTGAATATGGAATCAGTTGGTTTATTTTATATGAGGTGCAGTCCAAGATGATTTGCATAAGCAGCCCATTTTGTTCTATAGTCCGTGTACCACCACCCCTTGCCTCTTCTAGAGCTTCACCTAGTTTCACCATTTGTGTTTTTCTGTTTTCTTCTAGAGTTTTACATTCTAGTAAAAAATGCACTCTATCTTCATCTTCCTCCCCACATAGTTTACAGATCGGAGATATTTTGTTACGGCTGAACTTAGCGTGGTGGTATTGTAGCATATAAGTATCAGTAATTAATCGTAATTTGATTTCTGCTTTTTGTATGTCGTACTTTCGATTTTTCACACTTCGTAATATGTTATGTGGTGTTCCTATTGGATTTTGTTGAATTTCTAGATATTCTAATGTAGATTTTATTTGCTTTTCGTTTGTCCATTTATCGTACCAAAAGCTGTTAATGGCCTTTTTCATTGCATTTTTCCACTGCTGTTTCTTTGGAGGATTTTTTAGTATTTCTTCTGGAGATGGCAGATTATATTTCTGGAGCGTCTTCCTAATTCTACAGATAAAAAATCTGTCTTCTTCTTTTGAGTTTTCCATTTCCCATATGAGTATGTCTTTTTCGATGGATGAGTCAAGCCTGGCTAAGGTGGTAAATAAGATCATTGCATTTTTGTCCAGCGTTGTCTCTATTGGTTCTGCACCTATTAGTATGTAGATGGCTACTGCTGCGGTTCGCTCTGGAAGGCATTGAAATTGCCTGCAGGTTGCCCTTTGAAGCTGTTCTAATTTCTTCGTGTCTAATGGTGTATATGCTTGGATTTCCAGCCCATATAGATAACGTGGGACAGCGTATGTATTCCAGATTTTCAGTAGAACCACTGGGGACATTCCTGATCTTGCATGCAGTCCAGGTCCTAGTAAGGCATATATTGTTCGTCTGCCTATACTCAATCTCTCTTCAATATTTATTTTCCCGTTTTCTTGGTAAGTTATTCCAAGGTGCTTAATTGATTGTACCCTGTTTATTTCCTGGTCTCCTAATACATATTTTTTCGGATGTGTTTGTAGAGCTTTTGATACATTTATTACTTCAGTTTTTTCCGGGTTTAGTTTCACTAAATCTCTTTTGGTGTTATATTCTAGGAGATTTAACATGGCTTGAATGTCCTTACTCTCTCCCAGCAGAGCAATGTCATCTGCACAGGCTGGCGCTGATACAGCAATATTTCCAATAGTAGCTCCTAGCGTGCTTTTTGTAATACTATCCAAAATTGTGTTATTATACCTCTTGTAGAGTAAGGTTGACAGTTTTGCACCTTGACGTATCCCTTGTTTAATATCTATACTTTCTGTGGTTTGGTCTCCCCATTTAACTTTCAGGATTAGCCCATCATAAATGTTCCTTAGTAATAGCCACATATCACCAGTAATTCCATCGTGGTATAGCTTATTTAATATTATGTCATGGTTGACGGTATCAAATGCTTTTTCTGCGTCTACAGTCAGAAGTTCTAAATCCCGATTAAATTTTTTGTATATTAATATAGTTTCTGATGCTATAAATGCTGTAAATTTACTAGAAGCGTGTTCAGTAAAACCTCTCTGTAAAGGATTTTGCGTTGGAGATAGCTGTTTTTCTAATCGCTCTTTGATGACCGACTCAATAATTTTTGAGAACGTGTTTGTAACGACTATGCCTCTATAATTTCCTGGTAAAGTTTTGTCCTTTTTCTTTTTCAATACTGGTGTTAAGATTCCTCTTTTCAAAGTATCTGGAATATTAAGCTCTTCAAATATTTGGTTGGTGATACTACATATTTCTGTTGCCAATTCAGCATTTGCAAATTTAAAGTGTTCTGCTTGTATTCCATTTTCATCAGCAGCTTTCCCATTATTCAGCTTTCGGATAGCTTGTTTTATTTCTGCTTCTGTTGCTGGTGGAATTTTCACCTTATTGGCTGTTACTTCTGCTATGATGTCATTTTGTATTGTGCAGAGGCTGTTTCGTTCTAGGTCAAATTTGTTTTCGTCCAGATTAGGAGTAGCCAGATTTTCAAAATGTATTCTCCAGGCTTCCATAATATTATTTTGGTTGTATTCAACATTGTCTATGACCAGTGTGTCAGTATTTATTGCAGAGTTACTTCTCTGTATTCTTAGCAATTTGTGGAATGTTTTACTATCGTCTTGAGATGCCTCCATAATTTCTGAGATCAGTTTATCCTTCTTTGAGGCGTATCCCAGCAAACAAAGTAACGTTTATATAACGTTAACTTTATGTTGTACTTACGTTATAAATTAACGTTGTGTTGACGTCATTTGTGGACTCCGATCAACGTTGTTATAACGTTTAAAATAACGTTACTCTATAACATTACAGTAACGTTACTCTATGACATTACAGTAACGTTACTCTATGACATTACAGTAACGTTACTCTATGACATTACAGTAACGTTACTCTATAACATTACAGTAACGTTACTCTATAACATAACAGTAACGTTACTCTATAACATTACAGTAACGTTACTCTATAACATTACAATAACGTTACTCTATGACATTACAGTAACATTTTAAATTTTACGTTAGCTAGTAACATAAGATGTACTTTTTTCAACGTACACCAGTAACGTTGCAGTAACATTATTGATTTAATGTTAATTTAATGTTACTCAACAACGTACTAGTAATGTTTGAATGTTGCCTAGTAATGTTACTCAAAAATTATTTTAATGATGTTTATTTTAACCTTAGTCTGAGAGGTTACTTGAATACTTAAACCACCAATATCCAAGGAGCTATGTAAACTCATATTATTGTGCCTGTGTCAAGTCAAACTATCTTATTTCTCTGTTATTTGTCTTTTTTTATCATCTTTGTCTGCTTGTTGTTTTTTCATGTTAATTACTTGTGGTTTATGTACTATGTAGTTTGTTGTATTGGTGCTACATGCTTTTCTTATTCCTGCCACTTTTTTCACAATTCATGTGGAAACAATGAAGCGGAAACACTTAGCCTAACTGCGCACTGATACTCTTGTATAGTCTGTTTGACTTCTATAAATCTTCAGAAAATAATTCTTAAAAATCCAGTTTTCAAATCAATAATTTTTTTCTAGATGTTTATCATATGATATATACGAACTCTGACAATGAAATTTTTTTAAAATTAATTGTCAGAGTTTGTATATATCATATATTAATAAACATCTAGAAAAAAAATTGTTGATTTGAGAACTGGATTTTTACGATTTTTTTTCCTGAAGATTTATAGAAATCAAACGGACTATACAAAGTGTCCATTCCAGTCTGTAGACAAAAAGCAAGTAGAATTTTCAAGCATTTACTTTTTACTGTTTTACTGGGTCATGCATGTTTTTTATTTGATTGTCAGAATCTTGGTTGGGCAACAATTTAAGATTAGATACCAGATTTCATAGTTAAATATTTTAATAATGTAATGTTTTGAATGTCACTCAGAATCCGATGACACATCTTGTGGATGGTGACGGGCAGCAGGTTTCTGAAAGAAAAAGAGGGAAACAGATAAATAAAATTCCTCAAATGTTTGTAATACATTATATGTGTATTTTTATTAAAATAAAAGAACTGCCTAGCACATTTATGACGTATTCCCCCGCACTTGCATAATATTTAGTTTTATACATTTATAGAAAGCAGCCTTGCAGTCTTAATGTATAACATACTTACAAGCCACATGCAAAAAATTATTCAAATCTATCCATGTTTACTAAAGTTATTGCGTAAACAAGACACAATTCTCAAAATTGGTGATTTATCAACCAAAAACTAAGATTTTCCTCCAAAACCCTTGCTTCAAATATTTCCATGTTAGAACCCATCCAAGTTAATGATAATTACAAGCCACATGCAAAACATTATTCAAATCTATTCATGTTTACTAAAGTTATCATGTAAACAAGACACAATTCTCAAAATTGGTGATTTTTCAAACCAAAAACTAAGATTTTCCCCCAAAACCCTTGCTTCAAATATTTCCATGTTAGAACCCATCCAAGATAATGATAATTACAAGCCACATGCAAAAAATTATTCAAATCTATTCATGTTTACTGAAGTTATTGCGTAAACAAGACGCAATTCTCAAAATTGGTGATTTTTCAACCAAAAATTAAGATTTTACCCCAAAACCCTTCAAATATTTCCATGTAACAACCCATCCACTATAATGATATTTACAAGCCACATGCAAACAATTATTCAAATCTATCCATGTTTACTAAAGTTATCGCGTAAACAAGACACAATTCTCAAAATTGGTGATATTTCAACAAAAAATTAAGATTTTACCCCAAAACCCTTGCTTCAAATATTTCCATGTAAGAACCCATCCACGATAATGATATTTACAAATTTGTAAGGTGTTCCACGGAACCCTGTGTCTCACCCGCATCCTCCACATCACGACACATAACTAGAGGCTCAGAAGAGAAGACTTTTAAACAATTTTCCCATAGGGTCCTATGTTAAAACTATGTTCGCTGATGGTTGCCATCTTGGATGGAGGTCGGGGTCACAGGACATAATTTTGAAAGTTGACCACCTAAGGACCATTCATCCCATGTTTGCTTTAAACTGACTTACTGGTTTCAGAGGAGAAGACTTTTAAACATTTATTCCATAGGGTCCTATGTTAAAATTAAGTCGAGTCATGGTGGCCATCTTGAATTTCCGATCAGCAAACGATTCACAAGTTTAGTACAGGACCACCCAATGATCATTCCTGCAAAGCCACAATTCATTTGGCTTAGTGGTTTCTAACAAGAAGATTTTTAAAATTTCGACCAATCAGAACACATTATAGGCCCTGGCAACCATGTTGGATTTCCGATCAGCACCAAAAACAAAATCTTGTATATGACCATCCAATGAACATTTCTGCCAAGTTTGATTCAAATCTGTTTTGTTGTTTCAGAAAAAAAGATGAAAATGTGAAATTCCCATAGGGTCCTATGTTAAACTAAGTCGAGTCATGGCGGCCATCTTGAATTTCCGATCGGCAAACGATTCACAAGTTTAGTACAGGACCACCCAATGATCATTCCTGCAAAGTCACAATTCAATTGGCTTAGTGGTTTCTAACAAGAAGATTTTTAAAATTTCAACCAATCAGAACACATTATGGGCCCTGGCAGCCATATTGGATTTCCGATCAGCGCCAAAAACAAAAATCTTGTATATGACCATCCAATGAACATTTCTGCCAAGTTTGATTCAAATCTGTTTTGTGGTTTCAGAAAAAAAGATGAAAATGTGAAATTCCCATAGGGTCCTATGTTAAACTAAGTCGAGTCATGGCGGCCATCTTGAATTTCCGATCGGCAAACGATTCACAAGTTTAGTACAGGACCACCCAATGATCATTCCTGCAAAGTCACAATTCAATTGGCTTAGTGGTTTGTAACAAGAAGATTTTTAAAATTTCGACCAATCAGAACACATTATGGGCCCTGGCAGCCACGTTGGATTTCCGATCAGCGCCAAAAACAAAAATCTTGTATATGACCATCCAATGAACATTTCTGCCAAGTTTGGTTCAAATCTGTTTTGTGGTTTCAGAAAAAAAGATGAAAATGTGAAATTCCCATAAGGTCCAATGTTAAACTAAGTCGAGTCATGGCGGCCATCTTGAATTTCCGATCGGCAAACGATTCACAATTTTAGTACAGGACCACCCAATGATCATTCCTGCAAAGTCACAATTCAATTGACCTAGTGGTTTCTGACAAGAAGATTTTTAAAATTTCAGCCAATGAGAACACATTATGGACCCTGGCAGCCATGTTGGATTTCAAATCAGCACCAAAAACACAAATCTGGTAGAGGACCATCCAGTGAACATTTCTGGCAAGTTTGGCTGATTTCTGTTCAGCGGTTTCAGAGAAGAAGATTTAAATGTGAAAAGCTAACGGACGGACGGACGACGGACGCTTACCCATGACAAAAGCTCACATGGCCTATGGCCAGGTGAGCTAAAAATGATAACCTCAGCTTTAACCAAGAATATTGTTAAATATTTAGGTGTATTTAATTCATAAATAGAAAATACTTCGAAATCAAAATTTTTGTGTGGCTTAAACCATAGCTGATGAAATACACACATATATATATGTATGTACACATATAATTACCTTATATTTTGGCCCTCCTGGCATATGAGGTGCATGTTTTAGCACCTCTATCAACGAATCTTCCACTTCCTGCAGCTTGGCCTTATGCAACTTGGAAGCTACTCCTGAAGAAAAGAAAAGATCTATTTTCATAATTCTTGATAGAAGATAAACATTAATTTATTAAAACAGGAAGTAGCAAAAATTACTCAAACACTTTGCATTTATCATACTAACTGAACGGTCCCTTTGTGTTAGAACTACTGTTAAAAGCTGAACACACGTGTATCCAGTCACACAACAGTTAGCAGAATTTGATCAGTTTAGTTGTCGTTTTTTTCCAAAATGTCAAGTGAAACATCTATATAATATTACTTGAATCTGTGGAATCTGATGAAATAAGTCCTACCTTCTAGCAAGATTGCTGGGTACTGTTTTATCATTCAAAACAAGTATTGTACACTGAAATGACCAAATTAAACTGGAAATTTATACTGCAGTGCATATAAAACTAATGAATCTGGTTTGGAAAATCAAACCTGAACAAAAATATTAGATTTTTTAAAAGCTGGAAATAAGAGTTTTTGAGACTAAAACATTGTGAGTCAGGTACTGGAAACAACATTTTTATAGTAAGGATTCATTTAGTGTAAAAGGCAATTAAAAAATTAGTCCTGTTCAACATGCACGTCTTCAAGTACTGAAGTAAAATATTTTTGTATTAAACTCCTTTTTTTACAAAAATATTTATAACATAATTTTAAAATGTGACACTAGAATTTTCAAGTTTCAGTTTGACATGTGTAAAAAATTAAAAAAAATATAAAATCTTGCATGCCTAAACAATGACATAAAAATTTCACTCACGTAGTACAACTCTGTACATTAAATGTTCTTGGAAGGGCTTCTTTCCCTTTTTCCCTAACTGTATTGAGCCAATACCTGGTTTGATGCCACCTTTTTCAGAATAGCTCTGACAGTCTCCAGGCATGTGCAGCCACCGAAGGCAGCAAGAAATAAAGCCTGTAAAAAAGATAAAAGTAAGTTGTGCAACATGTTTATTAGTATCAGACTTCATTTAATTAAACATTTGGCCTTTATATACTATTTCACCATGTTCATATATATAGAGAATAAAAAAATGAAAAAATCTGTATCACATTGCTGTCTCAACCAAGACCTCATTATCAGCCAGAGGTCTGAAGACCCAAGGCGATATAGGTCAAGGGTTGACGGCAAAGTGATATGGACTTAGCCATGTTTTATTCTTTTTACCATATACTTGTACATAAAATTACCTATGACAGCAGCCATGCGATAAAGGGTATGTGATAAAGGGTAGCCATACAATAAAGGGTATTTGATACAGGTACGTATCATTCAGCAATAACACATATACAAAACAGAAGTAATTTAGCTTAAGAATATTATATATGGCAGTATAAAAACTGAAGCAATTCCATTTCAGCTATTATAAAAAATGTTGTTTCTTAAAAGATGATTAATAATTACCACTAAAAAGAAATTTCTTTGGCGATTTATAAAACAATCTGTTCATTTCTTAAGTGACTGCTAAAAAATGGAATTACTGTCTATATTATATCATGGACTCAAATAAATTCACTTGATAAAATTTGCATCTATAAATCATTACCCTGAATCGTGCAAATTATAAGCCAGGATTTAAGCAGCATTATTATAAATATATGCACAATTTTTCATGCAATGGGCCTTACCATCTTCCTTCTGTAAACTTTCTCCTGGAGTTCCATTCCGAACCTATCAAATTCCTGTTCAGAATTGATAGGTTTCGGAACAAGATCCTCCAAAAGATCATCCGAGTTTCCTGGTGTTAATAAAAAACTGGTAACTTGTTCCTCCAGTTTTTTCTGTCGGTCTAAGATCTCATCCAAAGATCTTAGAACCTTTGTTTCAAAACCTAGAGAATATAAAAATAAATTGTAATAACGAATAACTATATATTGTATAGAGTGACTCCTTTAGATAACTGAAAATTTCATCTTGAGGCTTATTCTTGCTTTGATCAAATTCAATTTTATAAGTAATGTGTACAATTAAAATTTAGAATGGTTTAATTTCTCCTGTATACTGGTGAAAATTTATTGTCTGGAAACCTCACTTCAAATAAGGGTTGTTCCATATATATGGTACCCAGAGAAGGCAATTTGAAATTGGGGTAACCACCCATATATGCAATTTTGTACTAAAAAGGAGTAAAAAATATCCACCCACAGAGGAGTTTGAAAGTGCCTTCCCTGGAAGCCATGTATGTTTTAATGAAACAGCCCTAATGCCTTTTTAACAAACTTAATATATAAACATGCACAGATTTCTATCAAAAAAAAATGTAGTCTTAAATACAATGTAATTTTTTTCATTTAACTTTCTCTTGCTTCTTAAGGGTATATTTATATATATTGTCTATGGGATTTTACATGTAAAAGGGAGATAACTGTCTTGGTGGATGTTTTAAATAAAATTGTCTTTAGAAGCTGTGTACAATATCATAAGGCAAAGTTTTGAATGCAAAATTTCCTAAATAGAAGTACTTCATGAATAAAGACCAGCAGAAGCAGGCTATCTACTTGTTTAAATTTTCCTTGCTTTTTCAGTGAGTCAAAATTTTACCTTCAAATTCCCCATTCAAAACACCTTTCATTCCAGTACAAACAATTCTTGTGGTGAAAACATGACTGTTTAAGTTTTATCGGATGGCTAAGTAAGATAAGTTTTCTGACCAAAAACCTTGGAGTATTTCAAATGACAAAAGTCGAAAAAATGGCAAAAAATTGTTATATGAAGCTAGGTATCCAGCCAATAAGTATTATTTTTCCAGGTGGCAAGAATTAAATTTTGGGTAGTTTAAAAAAAAAGAAAGTATTTAGATCAGTGTGGAGCAGTTGACTTGTACTGCACTTTTCTTAAACTTACTTTCTTCACAAGAGTCCACATCTGTTACATCATTATGTGGCCTTCTAGGGTTTCTCCCATTTCTTAACAGACTTGCTATTAAAAAAAGAAAAAAACTTAAGTACTACTAAATAAGTTGTGTAGTGTTAGTGGAAACAAAAGGCCTACTGTATCTCTAACTATTATTGACACTTCTCAAAACCTCAAATATGCAGTTTCAATGCTTTGTTTAACTGGTTAAACATAATAAATCTGATCCAAGTTTATATTCAAATCATGTTCACTGGAATGTCATGCTTACAAATTGGGAGTACAGCACATACAATAGGACCAAACATACTACTTCAAAACAGCATACATTTGTTGTCGAGAAAATAATCTTTCTGCTTCCATGGCAATGGCACCCATTTAAAAAATCTGAAACCTACATGCATATCTAGACATTATTAACTACAATCCTGTGAAGTTTCATTGAAAGCTATGTGACTGACAGTAAAACAATACAAAAATATCTCCCTTGAATAGGGGAGATAACTGTTATCTTTTTTTTTGTAACAGACTGACTTTCAATTTATTAAAAGACATTGCTAGAGATGTGTGTAACAAAACAACTAAAGTTTTGCACTTGTGAGATAGAAAAGTCAAAATGACATGTATATAATTTTAACACACATTTACATAATCACTGTGAAATGCATGTCTGAAAACTGAAATATACACTGGGGTAAAGCTGATGACCGTAGCTGTAATTACGGTCATCCCAAGATGGCGGACATGGAATCAGGTAAGAATCTTTTTCGTCGATTAAATTGTTTCTATACTGTATTTTAAATTGCACATGCATTGGTACGATAGTAATCTATGAACTTATCACATGGAAATCACAAATTATGACTGAAAAATGTATATGAAAGAAAAAATCAGATTTAAAAAAATCGCTAAGATGACCATAGCTGAAAACTTCATCGGCGGTGCAATTACGGTCATCTCAGTTTTCAGTTACGGTCATCTTAGCGATTTTTTAAAATCTGATTTTCTCTTTCATATACATTTTTCAGTCATAATTTGTGATTTCCTTGTGAAAAGTTCACAGATTACTATCGTACTAATGCATGTGTCATTTATTATACATTATAAAAACAATTTAATTGACAAAAAAGATTCTTACCCAATTTCATGTCCGCCATCTTGGGATGACCGTAATTACAGTTACGGTCATCAGCTTTACCCCAGTGAATATATATATTTTAAAAACATACTTTCTGTTCCTTCTGGTGGTGAGACAGGCCTTTCAATGCTGTCATTCTCTTGGAAAGAAGCTGAAATCAATCAAGGAATAATAATAAATTTTAAGAGTTATTTCTGATGTACCACTTTTCGATGGTTACATTATTACCCTTCAAACTTTCAATTATATAATATTCTGGAATGTATTTCAAAAATACTGTTTATCTCTAACAAGTGTACCGTTGTGTAATCCTATATGTTTTACTCTCTAAGCCTTGAATTGATTAACTGAATGTTATTTAAGGGTATACAGCAAACAAAGGTAACTCTGATACATTTTTTTACAACAGAGCTATTATCCGACAAACTAGTCAAAAATGTTAAAATTATGAAGATACAATAAATGAATAAGAAGTTTTAAACATACTGTTTGCTTCTGTCATCACCTGGTCTGAATTCTCGTTTTCATTCTTGTCCTGTTGACGATCTGGAATACATTCAGGGTAATAATATATGTAGCTGCAATCTTGATATATTTAGTTTCTTTTTCAATTAATGTTACAAAATTAATCTTGCAGTATAGTATATTTACTACACAATAAAGAAGATTTATCTAAGATGCATACTATTTGAAATAAACAAGAAACAAATTTTTGGAAACACCGTGTTTGCAAAATCTTTGTTTTTTTCACTGATTAAATCATTCAAGTATGTTTTACCGATCTGAGTCTTTCACGTTTCACAAATGTCCAAACACTAAGGAGCAATTAACATGAATTGTATAAGATATCATTAAAATGATGTTACGACAACAAAAATTATTCATGATATTAAGATATTATTTTAGCAATAATGCTATTAAAGAGCAAAGACAGTAGTTTGCTGAGTAATAAATTTCTGTTTAAAATATTTCAAAGTACATAAATATCAAAAACTGTGTGTTTTTTTAAGTAAAACGCCTGTTTATGACTTACCTGCATCAATTTTTTGTTTTTTTTCGGGCAAATGCTGACGACGACCCGAGAACATTGCAAAAAGTTGATGCAGGTAAGTATAGATAGTGAAATAAACAGTCTTGAGCATGAAAAATCCAAACATACATGTATATTTATCTATTATCACTTACCAAATGTTGGTGCAGTAGGCAGTGAAGTACTTGTACTGGTCTCAGTTGAAGAGCTGTCTTTCGGCCTTTGTTTTTTACTTGCATTCTTCTTTCTTTGATCACATTCTTCTTCATCTATGCAAAACAATATTGTATGAAAAGGCTGTCCTTTGAATGTTGATTGCTCTTCTTATCAGTTACAGTAAACATAACATTCACTGAAATTACTATACTCAGCTGCAGCTTGTTGACATAATTATGTTCGGTTTAAGTAAAAGGATATAAGGATGAATACAGAGAACATCATGAAAACAAAGGACAATATATATTATCAACCTTAAAATGGGAGAACCGTACAATTGATTCACTACCTTTTAAATGTCTATGTCTCCCATTTTAAGGCTGATAATATTTTTATACAAATTTGATTGAATAAAATTGTATTGTTTTGAGTGCTAAACCCAATGTGTTGATGTGTGTTTATTGATTTTTTGTGTAGCTATAAATAAAATAATTTGTTTAACTGCTTGGAGGCATGGCTAATTACTATAAACTTCATTCATAATGTAGCTATAAATAAAAGAATTTGTTTAACTGCTTGGAGGCGTGACTAATTACTATAAACTTCATTCATAACTACGACTTTTAAAAGATTTTCCCATCCTATAACGTATTTTATGTATACACATCGGCTGTTAAAATCAGGGTGCCCACTGAGTTTTGAAACTGGGGGTACAATTGCTGTTTTTTCCTTAACTTTGTACCCCTGCATATAGAAAGTCCCTACAATTTTGGGGGTAAAAAACCTTCTGCAGAGGATAATTGGGCATGCTGTAAAATGCTGACTATAGCCAATGAAAAGATCTCATTTGAGGTCAAGTTTGTACAAACTGTATTTAGTGTTCTGTAACAATATACTTAAATTTCACAAGTAAACATATGAAGAGGTGTCATTTAAATGGTTCTGAAAGTAGACCCAAGTAAAAGTTCTGGTAACATCTTTACTTTAAACATATTTATTGTCAAACAAATACAGACAATGGTAACATCTCTGTGCCAAAATTGAAAAATACACATTTACTGATTTAGTATCAATACAGGAAGGCTTTATTTCGTTTGTGTGCGAATTGGGCATAAATTTACCACACAATATGCACATAGCTGAACATCCTTACCATCTGCCTCACTGTCTGAAAACCTCTTCTGTTTCCGTTTTCGGTGCCCCCTCCCTTAACTTTCATCAGAGCTGAGGTTAGATGTATACTCTGCATTTTTCGACAAATTCATTGCATTTTCATAATTTTCTGCAATTGAAAATAATTAATGTTACTTCAAATGAAAGTAATATGAAATAATGCTAATATTCATATAGTAGTCTCGGCCTCTTCAAGAAAAAAATAATCTCCTCTCATAAAGCCACTTCTGCTAAGTAATATTAAATAATACACAGTGGTTTAGTTGAAGAGATTTGCACAAAGGGAGATAATTCAAATTTTTAAAGTGGCTTAGCCTAACACCAGAAAAATGAATACTGAATTTGTATTATGTTTATTCCTTTTCTAATTTGATCTAATTTGTAAGTGTTGCACGTTGAGTTATTTACATCAATATAATCAATTAAATCACTAATAAGTTTAATATTTTCATTAGACATTATCCAAATATAAAGTTTTTCTGAATAAAGTCATTCAAACATTTCTGTCTATTGTTATTATAAAGGTAAGATATTCAGCTGTTCTCTTTGTCTATTGATAGTCAAAGATTTAGTCATGTAGGGTTTTGAGATTTTAACTTTGTTGTCCTTGGTGGAATTATAATGTCATTCCCGGTTTATCCTCTAATTCGATACCACCAGGTTAAATGCATGCAACTTTTTAAGCCATCATAATATTCATACATATAATGCTCACCTGTATAATGCAGAATCCTTACTGGATATTTTGCCCATTTTTCTTTGTCAGGAATTTCTGCCTTTCTGGCCCGAAATGAAATATTGGTTCTTGGCCAATAACAAAACATGCCCTACAATAAAAATGGCAATGTATAATTTGAGACAAAAAAGTTAAAAAATGTTTGCTGTGTTAAAATCAAGATATTTTTAATTATTGTTTACATTGTTCTGAAGTGAAAACACATTTATTTTCATGGTTGGAGGAAAATTATCTGTGAACATGTTTCTGGATAAGTGGCTTCAAATCTAAATATAAAAGGTACAGTAGATTACTAAAGTGTACAAGGGAATGTTACAGCCACTTAAAATACACCTGTGATGTAAATCTATTGTCAAAACTCTCCATTATTTTTAAGGAATGGAGAGTTATTGTTCTCTTTGTACTTTTAAGGTCCCACAAGGGGCAAACAATTTAATACTTTGTACTTTAGATACTATACACAGACTTTTTTTTGTTACAAGATTAATAATTAATAAAATTAATAAAGTACAATGGGTGGATTTTAAGTTGGAGAATGTCCTTGTATCTCTCCATTTCTTAAAAACAATGGGCCTCGTCTCCATTATCTTTAAGGAATGGAGAGTTATCTTTAAGGAATGGAGAGTTACTTGGACATTCTCCTATACATAAATCAGTCTAAAGTTTGTTTTTTGTTGAGTTTTACGTTTTCATGGTCAAGACAATGGAATAAAAACCCTGTTATAAAAAAATTGTCATTCATAAATTTAATTTGGCATAAGGAGCAGTTCATGGACATGTATAGATTATACACTTACATCTGGTTTACTTTCAATCCAGCATTGGGGAGAAATGCCAATGGAGGGTGGATTGTCTTCAACAAACTCCACAATTGCATAATCAAAGACCATCTGAAAATAAATTAATCTTAGAGTAACATGTCATTAAATACGTGTTTTAATTGGTTTTAAAAAGTTGAGGTTATTTCCATATGTACTGAATCTGAAAATAGATGTCGTTCCCAAGGCGTCGCATGCCGTTGTCATCAGTCTGGAATATGAGAGTTGTTTTCCAGGTGCTCTGTATGTAAAAACGGTCCAGCATCGACGTTTGCTCCAAACTTTTGTCAGTTTTTGTTGGAATTCATCTTAACATGATTGGGCTTTGTTAGTTCATATTGTCCGACATTGTAAAAGCTTTGGTTTTCAGTGTAGTATTTGTACTTATACTAGGTACATACAAACATATTCCTTCAAAAATCATGCAATATGGCTAGAACAACAACATCGTTGTCATCTTCCCTTTCAATCAAGATAGCCTGTTTATCCAGGTTCTTAGACGACACATATTCTACCATAGTGAATCTTTTATCAAACCTATAAACTCCTATTATCCTAGAGTCGCATGGTGTCTGAAAATAGGCTTCACTTCTTGTATAAACTCTACACAAAATCAAAAGATTTCCTTCCTCATCTCGGTTGTTTGTCTTGGACAATAGCTGACAGCATCTATTTATTCCAATTAAGAAAGCATTATCTGGTTGTCGCAAAGATAAATGTATTTCGCCATCTGATGTTTGCGACTCCCTACTATCAGAACCGTTCTGAAACTCCTTAATTCTTTTCACTATCTGGGTCAAAGGTTTCTTCCCTGATCTTACCATTTTTTTTATTCTATGCAAATAGTTTTCAAATCCAAATGCACCACAATCATCTAAACAACCATACTTTTCTGCATCATCAGAAATGTGCAGCATACTATGTACATTATAGACCAGGAATTCCTCTCCATATAGAATTCTTCCTTGACTGACGAAATACTGCAGAAGATTTCTTGCATAATTTACATGTTCATTCACTAATCGTGGGCACACTAAAATAGAAATGGATATACTCAATGACAGAAAATGAGCATAGAAATCAGGACGTAACACTCTTTTCAGAACTATTTTACCAGTGTATATCAAAAATTGTCTGAATTCAGTTGCCTTCCACCTGTCCATCTCTCTAAGGCCCCTAGGTTTACGGGCAAACCGTTTTGGAACAAACTTGGCCAAATCGGTCAATCTATTGCTTATTTCTTCGATGTTCTGTGCCGACATTCTAATGTGCCTAGGTCCTTTTCCTCTCATCCATAATAACAGCAGTCTTTTTGCAACACCAAGGCAAGCTTGGTGCATGTAATCAATTGGAAACTGATTGACCATGTCTATATTTAAATGACAGAAGGGGGAAATTGTATGATGATGTTCTTCTTGCACTTGATTCCTGAAAGAATGGTCAGTTCTCAACTGAAGGTTTCTGATGTCTTGGTAAGTTATTCTTCCACACCATACACCAGTTTGATTACATCTATCACAACCATAGTATCCACTGAACAACTTGACACCTTTGACCATTGCTTTTGCTGGTGCATCACATACAATACATTTCAAATTTACACTGATAAGCCTTCCATGATAGTTGAATCCCTGTTGTAATAAAGTGTCTATTTCATGTACAGATTCTTGTAAGAAATTAAGATTTTCAGGTTTTGTTGGGCCTATTGTTAGCACAAAAGGGAAGACTTTCTTTGGTTTCAATTGGATTTCACACAGAATTGGCCACAATGATGTATTATTACTTTTAAAAAGTGGAAGTCCATCTATATTAAGTGAAATATCTATAGAGTCTATGTTATCTCTTTCTGACTGTGGATACTGTCCAAATTTTTAATAAGTTCACTTTCAATTCCAAAATTGAAATATTCCATTCCAGAAACAGATTGCGTTTCAACTACTCTGACTGTTTTCAATAGTGTACGAGCTGTAGATGGTAAACTGGAATGACCATGCTTTTTTAAAATCTTCAAAAGGGCATCTAAAGCATTATGATTTACTTGAAACTGGTTAGTCCAGTTAACAAGATCATCTGCTAGTATATCCTCCTCCTCCATACTACTACTGTCCGAATAGATAGACAATGCCGCATATTTATCAACGGTGTCCCAGTCTATACCGTCATCTGAACTCTTACTATTTTCGTCAGCCTCGGAATCTTCTCTTCTACCATCAACATCTAACAAGTGTTCATTAATTTGACCATCTGAGAAAGAAATTCCAACCTGGACTTCATGCAATTGCTGAGAATTATATGCACTACTGAGAGGTACATGGAACGATGAACAAGGATCAGTTATCTCACATTCTTCTTCACTACTGGAGACGGCTACAAAGTGTTTTGATCTTAGTCTAGCATTTGCCATCCATTTTCTTTTGTACTCCCTTCTTTTTTTCTTTCTATCTGACATCCTCCTGTGACAATAAAAAGTTAAAATCTACATATGTATTATCGCTATTGTTTATTTTCCCTTTGATGTTTAAAACCAATAATTTTGATGTTTAAAACCAAAAATTTAGAGAAAATGCTAAGCAGTCAAAATAATTTTTCTGGGATCACTTAAATTACCAGGTTTTTACTACATAATTTTCAATTAAAACTGCTTTCAATAGCCTTATATTATTTTATGGGTACATTGCAGATGCATTCTAACTGAAACTATCAAAATTTATCAGAAAAAATTTGTAGGATTGAAAAAAATCCAATCATGATATCGCCATATTCTATATTTGAAGTCAACAAACTGTTGCATGATGAATTTTTTTAAATTCTTAATATCAACCATATTTTCAATATTATATGCCCTTCTACTGCAAAAGCACATTCAATAACATATTCCCAATAATTATAAAGTCATAAATGAAAATAAAATGAGTTGCAATACCCTCTGTCCATGTATATCCAGTGTTTGGGAGCAATATTCCAAAATATTACATAACATGCATTTTGACCATGTAATCTGACACCACAATGCATTTTGTAACATTTTTGTATGAAAAATGTCACTCTGTGTCTGTTGTGACATTATTAGGCTAATTTGAACATGATAGCAACACAAGTTCAACTTGATGTTTTTTAACTTGGAAAGAGCAGCACAACTTGCTTCTGTAACCCTTTATTTGCCTTATTTCTATTCCTTAGGCAATATCAACCACAAAAAACCTCATAAGGTATGTGGCTGTCTAATATTTGCAAGTATAAGTGTTCAAATGCAAAGGTACCCCTTTGAAGATTTTTAATGAAAACATCTCCATTTACAGCTGTCGAGTTCAGATTGTGTAATATACCAAAACTTACCTATTCTCTTATATATTAGTTATTAAGCTAATTTCTAACATAATAAGCAATTTCTACACATATATATGCCTCAGTTGTATATTCAATAGCTAAATACTATGAAATGTTTACATTTAGCCCCCCCCCCCCTCTTTTCATCCCATAAAATGAGTTTACATCATTCTTAATTTTGTTAATTGATGCTTTAGCCCCATAAATTATGTAGTTTAAGGCATACAATAAGTTTTTGTATATAGATCTACAGTTGAAATTCCTTCTAATTCCATCAAATATGCAAAAATATGATTTATTGATATTCAAGTTTTGGAATTTCTTATGGTACAAAGCTATAATTTCCCCCAAAACTCAATAAATATATGCTTCCACATCATTTTTCCCACTGTTTAAGTAAGCTGGATGCTCAAATGTACTGTTACGGCCAAATAATACTCTAATTTCTAAAGCATGAAATCCAAATTGACAATTTGAAAAATTTACAGAAAATGCTAAGCAGTCAAAATAATTTTTCTGGGATCACTTACATTACCAGGTTTTTACTACATAATTTTCAATTAAAACTGCTTTCTATGGCCTGTTATTATTTTATGGGTACATTGTACATGTATTCTAACTGAAATCATCAAAATTTTCCAGGAAAAATGTGTAGGATTGAAAAAAGTTCAATCATGATTTCGCCATATTCTATAATTGAAGTCAACAAACTGCTGCATGATGAATTTTTTTAAATTCTTAATATCAACCATATTTTAAATATTATATGCCCTTCTACTGCAAAAGCACATTCAATAACATATTCCCAATAACTATAAAGTCATAAATAAAAATAAAATGAGTTGCAATACCCTCTGTCCATGTATATCCAGTGTTTGGGAGCAATATTCCAAAATTGCCCCCCCCCCCCCCCCCCCCCCCCTTTTCAAGTTAAATCATGGTCGTTCCCTAAGTAAGTAATCTTTAATACTATCATGACGTGTAAGGCAGCAATTCATACCTTTCTGGGTTGTCAAAAACAATCCTGTTTTGAGCTTTTTTCTGTGAAGACTGAAAGAGTATGTAAATTTATCTTTTTGAGCAGTTGAGCCTGAGGGCTTTTTCGAGCGGGAAAACTTCAAAGACAAAGGAAAGAAAGCTATTTCGATTATTTTCGGATATTGATTGACATACCCAAATTTTCATCATCATCAATAAATTTATATCATTCCAACATTATTACACTAGTTTTTAAGTAAATAACTTTATTGTATAGAGACTAAATACGTTATAATAACACGAATTCGAATGTATGCAATCACTTTAAACAATCGATCCGTTTTCGGAATCGAATGAATGGTTTCAGGAAATGATAAAATCTTGCAGATCTCCTAATAATATATTATGATAATGGATAATATGTCATAAACCTGCATTTCTTCATAAAAATATTGCGATGTCGTTTTGCAAATCAAATGTGCCACCGAACACTCCGATCATTATTTTAGTTAGTAAAACGTAAAAACCAGGGGCGGATCCAGGATTTCAAGTTAGGGGGGGGCGCACTTAAAAAAAATGCGTCGAGCGGAGGGAGGCGCGAAATTTTTTGGGGTATTTCGTGTGAAAAATCACGATTTTACGCCAAAAAATCATATTTTTTCCAATTTTAGGGGGGCGCGCCCCCCCCCTGGATCCGCCCCTGTGAACGTTATAAGTTTACTTATCTTTTAGTTAGAGAATTACGTAAACAAGTAACGTTAAATGAATGTCACTTGAACATTTGTTATTCAATATTTTATTGCAACGTTGCAAAACGTCTTGAGAACGAAATATAATAACGTTCTTAATCTGTTTCGATGCAACGTTTATTTTAAACGTTAAAAATACGTTATAATAATGTTATATTTTAACGTTATTGCAAGGTTTATAAGTAAACGTAAACATATACGTTATTCAAACGTTATATAAATGTTACAAAAAAACGTATAACATGTAACGTTAGTTATACGTTGTACAAACGTTATCATTTTACGTTACATTTTGGTTTAATACATAACGTAAAACACTAAACGTTAGTTAATCGTCAGTAGAACGTTTAATATTAAACGTTAATAATAGGACGTTGCAAAAACGTTTAAAAAACATTAAAATTTAACATTGTAATTAGGTCACTAGGTAACGTTTATTTTTTACGTTGATATAACATTATAATAACGTTATTTTTGTACGTTACCTAACTATAACGTTACTTTAACGTTACACTTACGTTACGTGTTTACTGGGATGCTTGTCGCTGTACTTGACGCAATGTTCGTTTTTTCTTTATCATATCCTTTTTTCCGCTTTCAGTGCTACCGTTCGAATTTCCCTTATTTTTCCAAATCCAGTGTGCTTTTCTAGCCTCTTTAGATGCTTGGTCGATGTTATGATTCCATATTCCTCTACCTACAGATTTGAGTGTCTTTATAGACGCCTGTATTTTGGTATTGACTTCCTTCCTGCCTTGTGTAATGTATTTTCTAGTGTGGCTATTCTGTCTGCAACACTTAGTTTTATAGTGTTTTTTTGCTTTCTTATTTCTGTTTGTATGATTTTCTCATATTCGTCAGAATTGCATTTGTCCCATGCTGGCTTGGTATATATTTTAGCTGATTTTGGTGCCAATTTACTTATTTGGGTGGTAATTTCTACTTTAATGAGAGTATGGTCCGAGGTGTTTATAGCATCGAACGGCATGATTGAAACACTAGGTTGTAGGTTCAAAGTTTTTCCTTTAAACAGAATATAATCTATCTGAGATTTGCCTTTTCCGTTATGATGGTGGAATGTAAAGTCAATTGGATAGTTTGTAGGCAATATCAGGTTGCTTTCTACAGTAAACTTCTTAAAGATGCGATCCCTTCGTCTGTCGTCTCTATGTAATGAAGCATTCATATCTCCACAGAGTAGGATGTCGTATGTGTCTTCATATTTTTGTATGACCTCATTCAATTGATCCATCATGTCTCTGTATTCATAGTCTCCCTCCTTGATATCGGATGGCATGTAAACATTTACTATGCATAACATTGTCGGTATATTGTTGATTGTAATAACTTGTATACGACTACCCCCATCTGATTTAATTTTCACTGCATTGTCTATGGTTTTCTTCCAGAATACGGCTATACCGCCATTGCCACGAAGGGACTTGTAGTTAAGTTTTATATCATCATCGTCCACTGCTTTAGCTGAAACGTTGAAATCTTTGTGCATATTTTCCAGGATTTTCTTTTCTAATGATAAAAGCCAATGTTCTTGTATGCATAGTATGTCACAAGTGTTCAGTATGTTTTCGAGATATTTTGAATTCCCTTTTGCACTCTGTATATTTATTGATCCTATGATTATTGTCTGTATTTTTTGCTTTGCCATGCAGCTGTTGTTGCACGGCCGTCTCCTAAAAAAGGCACATTTGTTGTGTTAGTTCCAGTTGGGGTTTCAATCATAGGTTGTGTATTTTGCTGATAATCTTGGGTGGCATTTGGTGGTTGTAGGTCTGCTGGGAGAGAGTATGTATGATTTTTTTTTCCATCCAGCTGAGCTACCTCTTCTACACTGGTTTTGTTGTTGTCAGCCGCAACTTCAACTCGTAAATTTACATAGAAATCGGAGATATTTCGTCATAAAACTTCACAAATGGTTTTGTCTATCATATTTCCTGAAGACAAGCATAAAATTGTATTGCATTTATCAATATTTTATGAGTATCAACAGTTTTTTCAACACCGTATCTGTTTCTCGATACAGCCGCCCGATTACAGTGACCCGTGGCCCAGATTAGCACGTTCCAGCATATTTTTTTTCCTTAATAATGTTGTTTAATAATGACAAAGTTTAAATATTAAAATATGGAGCAGGGTTGTTTTAGGAGCTGAATGTGATGATAATACGAATTTCGACATTGGATTAGAGGAGATGTTACAACCCAATACCAAAGAGACCTCAAGTAGACCAAAACGGAGCACAGGCGCTCGTGGCACGGACTTACCACCCCCTTTTTTTCTAACTTTCTGTTTACAAATTTATTTTCAATAAAATTTCTTTATTTCTTTATTATTTCATCTCTTTTTCCTTATTTTAACTTGTTCGTGTCAATATTCATACAATCTTATGTCAACATAAAATTGCATGTGTCGCCCGGTATCTATATAGGGTCGACACTAGTTCTAATAATAAAACCCTAAATGCTCGCTTACTCGCAATGGTTATAACGGGATGCCATTACACGTAATGGAGCAGCCGCCGAGATTTTTTGCGCTCGCCTGCATTTATCAATAATAAGACATAACCTTTCCTTTTGTCCATTATTATAACAAGTTTTTATCACCTACCAGTATTTTAGAATGTAATTCCCACAAAATAAAAATCCATGTTTACTTTATCTCTGAACATTTTGAATTTCGTCATTTCCGGCCTCACTATTTGGATGTCGATACCATATTTGGCGATTAAGGCGTGAATGTTTACATCAGCCGTCGTAAGCATCGTAGTAAGAAATACCATATTTAGAAAAGCTCCGCCTTCCGTAGTTTCCGGTTATGACAAACGATCGATAACTTTGAACAAGATTGTTGCTACCTTTGAAAAGCATATATTTCTCAGCCAAACCGATTTAACAAGGACTGGGGTCATCAATAATAGTTATAATGAAATGTTTGAAGCGTAAATAGTGAGTTTTTATGTTTCAACTGCAACTTTTTTTTTTGCTCCATTGTGACGAATGGGACCGCGTTGTAGCTCTGCCGAGACACAAGTTTGTCACAGGAGCTACATTATTGCAGCTAGGTCGACACATGCAATTTGACGTTAACATAAGATTGTATGAATATTGACACGAACAAGCTAAAATAAGGAAAAAAAGTTTTTCTTCTGTCAAAATTCAAATATGTTTGTTTTGTAACGATTTTAGACATGTCTTTGATATCGCGATCATGCAAAAATTATCATATTATATTTAATGTGGGAATCTCGAGTTTAGAAGCTAGAAATATAAGGTTAGTCAATATAATTACATAGATTATTGAGGAATTTAAATTAATTTCAGAAAATGTGTCGCCAAATGTTATTCATTGTTAAATTTTGTGTCACACGCCACCAGTTTCATGTATTTCAAACATTTTTACATAGACTCTTAAGGCCAAAAAAGGGTTCGTCGCCTCGGATTTTCATATAGTCCAGGAACCTCGAATATTTAATTGTTTTCATTAATTTTTATTTCATTTAATTCAGCTTGATTCAATGTATCATTTTCAAGTTCAGAAAATGACACACATGCAATTATGAATGATATCGTCTATATAGATCATATGAAAATTGCAGACGTCCCGGCGTCGCCATCTTAGATATGCAAATGAGCAAAGTACCCATCATTTCTGGCTATGTGTGAAACGGGGTAGAAAAATGAAACAATCTAGTATTTATGAATATTATTGTCCTTGAGTATATATGTACTCAACTGTTCAAAGCTGTAAAGTACTGTATTATGAATGTACTATTTATTGTTTGAATTGATAAATATTTAAATGATTTTGCATAAATTGATATACAATTTATTATCACATCTACTAGTAGTCCGAGATTCCTCTGTCGTCTAACGGCGTATATGGATTTGCTGTAGCCGTTGGACGTCAGAGCGCAATATATACGGATTACAGCGGATTTGCCTCTCCAGCTCTGGGTCGGCACATTTCCACGTTTCGTGGCTATCGGATTTTATTTTCTATCATAAACCCTTATATAAATCGCTTCACCAATCATTTTTCTATTCATTCATAACCATCTTACCCTCAGAAAGTGGTGTTACACTCCATTGCAGCTCGATTTTGCCTTAGATCCTATTATTCCGCCATTTGACTTCCATTTTCGAATCTACAAACGTGATCTCGCGATACTAACTGAATGATAACAGTAACGCATTGGATGATGGGAGCTACTTAATTCAGCGCGCCAAATTATTTGAGAATTATTTGCATACGTAAACAGTAAACATTAAAATCACATGGAAGACGATACATTCTGCAGGACAAACAGTCCATCTACAGATCAAAGCAGAGCAGAAGGAAATAATACAGAATGTGTTGGAAAGAAAACATTCAATGACAGAGTGTTACCAACGGGCTTCGGAAAGAGCATGTGTTACGTTCCCCCTTTTTGTACAAGGTATTACAACATTTTTTTGTTCTTATGGTTATCTGTAATTCACTAAATTTGCTTTTAAAATCATTACCAATCAATATAATCAACTGTATTAAATCTTATGTTAATTGTTCTGCCTTAACAGGCGCCTATGATTGGCAATACAAATATTTGTTTGTTTGTTTATATGCAAATCATCTCCCATGATACATTGCGGTAATCGTAGTTTTCTCGTAGTCACGTGACAAATGTTTGAAAAATGGAAGTCAAATGGCGGAATAATAGGATCTAAGGCAAAATCGTGCTGTAATGGAGCGTAACACCACTTTCTGAGGGTAAGATGTTTATGAATGAATAGAAAAATGATTGGTGAAGCGATTTATATAAGGGTTTATGATAGAAAATAAAATCCGATAGACACGAAACGTGGAAATGTGCTGACCCAGAGTTGGAGAAGCAAATCCGCTGTTTTCCGTATGTATTGCGCTCTGACGTCCAACGGCTACAGCAAATCCATATACGCCGTTAGACGACAGAGGAATCTCGGACTAATCTACTAGAAAAAGGATGACACTTAGGTAGTGTATTATTTCCTTGAAGAATAACTGCACTAGGTAATTTTTTCCAGGATAAATTATACTAGTGTATTATTTTCACATAACAATTCATTTTGAAATAATCACTTCAATATTTTTTAACCCCCCAAAAAGCCCATGCCCCATTTTTTTTATAGTCCCCCTACAGTCCCCCTACTGCTAAACAAATCCCTTTTAAGAGTGTTTTGGATACACAGTTAAACAAAGGATAATTTACACTAAACATGAAAAAAATAACCTAGTGCAATAATTCCTCTGGAAATTATACACTAGTGTAACTTGTCCTCTGGAAAGAATACACTGGTGGAAAGAACACACTGTTACACACGTGCCATGCGCAATTGGCGCTTCCAAGTCGATTGTGGCGCATTGAGGTCCGTTATCTATGCGCCCATGTGCGTCCTGTAAATTCTGATTAATTATTTTATTATTTCATGTGTTCATTAAAGTCGTTTTCTATTTTGTGTCGTGATTTTGTCACTGTCTTCACTCGTCGTTAATTTCCCTTTAATGGCGGTTCCTTGATTTTCCCTTTCTATGTTTAGAACAGTTATTTGTGTCAACCAATCAAGACAAAAGGATTCACTCTTTCGATTCTAAATTTAGCGTATTTAAAACACATTTGTCCTGGCGTTTCGTTCTCTTTTCTGAATAATTGATCGGTTTTGGTGGAGTGTATTCTACTTTCTGGTTGAATAGAATCTAATTACAATTAATTGGTACAAGTATACCGCGCCGATCTTTTAATTTGAGTGAAAGTTGTATCTATAAATAAAAATCGTAAACCGGAACCATGCGCTTGGTATAACTAATAACCGAAATGTATCAGGGAGTGTGATACACTATATTTCCAACCCAAAAATGGACTTTTTTGATCGTACTTTTTTGTTTCTTTGGGTACATTTTGACAGTTAATACTTCAAGTCACGTTCCTGTGTTAAATTTTGGAAAACAAATTGTGTAATCCAAAATGCAATCATAACATGAACTGATATTTTTTTAGAACATGTGTACTTTGTTTTTTCCATCTTAGCTTAGTGAAAACAATTGTCAAATCAGCAAAGTACCCAGTTGATAATATGCCATCCCTTTGGAAAACTATCACTCTGTTTCACAACAAGGATGAAGTGCCTGAAATTATTAAATTGGCTCAATATGCACTCACTTTACCACTTCACACTTGTAGCTGTGAAAGAGTGTTCAGTAACCAAAACTTGATAGTTACCATGCAGACTTAGGTCTAGGGTAAATCCTAAGATCAGTGACAGACTTTTAAGAGTAAGAACACAAGGCAAGGGAATAACCAACTTCAAGCATGACTTCCAAAGCTCTTTAAACAGATGAAGGGCAGCAAAGAGCAGACTCTTGAAAAGAAAGACTTTTATTACAGTGTAGACCTCTTTATTAAAATGTTTGTTCATCTGTTCATCCAAGCTTTTTATATTACTAGTCAAACCAAGACATCCAAATTAAGAAGATACACTGTACATGTTGTAGGTTAGATCTGAAACAAGCAAACTTAACAACTGTATGATTGCTAGGTTTGCTTGTTTCAGATCTAACCTATACAACATGTACAAAACATCTTCTTAATTTGGATGTCTTGGTTTGACTATTTGCTTTTTCATGTTACACAATCCATACAAGTCTAAAAAATGATATTTATCAATGCATAGGCTAGCACGCAGTTTAACTAACCAAAGTTGTGGTCCGTTGCTAATTTGAAATGGCACATTATTCTTTAAAATGGCCCCTTGGTGTGGTCAAGTAAGGGGCCATAGTCTCTTTGACAAAAAATTCTTCCCAATCCCTGAGACTCTTAGCTTTACTTGGCTATCCTTCTAGACTCTTAACTTTACTTGCTCCTGAAAACTTTTGAATGATTTGGTTTTCCAATCTTTTGACTATTAACGTACCTGATGACGGTTATTCCAGAAATGTGTTGTGCGCGAACTAAATTAGATATCTACGTTTTTATTAATATTCTAAGAAAAAAATTGATGGTTGTTTTTTTCTTCAATCTGACCATTTTATAATAAAAGTTGTTACAACTGAACTTAACTGGATAAACAGAAATAAATCGTATATCATGAAAAGAAAGTTTAAACATTGATGGTCAATTGCAACAATTCCACCAATATCAACAATCACCTCTCACCGTCAACACAAAAGAAGATCATGAAATATGACATTGGAAATCCAGGTCAAGGCACAGGACAGGCACACAAATTTGTGAGAACAAGTTAATTTTCAATGAGATGATGATGATGCCCTCTATGTTCCACTTGTTGTAAATAATTTCCGGTCCTTTCCTCATTTATGACTTATCACCGGGTTTGTAACTAGATTCACACGACGGATGTCACTATTGGAGCAGGAACTGCTGACCCTTCCGGAGCACCCGAGTTCACCCCCGGTTTTTAGTGGGGTTCGTGTTACCCGATCTTTAGTTTTATATGTATGTTTTGTAGATCGTTGTTTGTCCTTTTCTACTTTTTCTTCTCGCCATTGTGTTGTCTGTTCTTCTTCGATATACGGATTCCGATTACCCCTTTGGTATCTTCAAACTCTTCTTGTGTACTAGACCACCATTCTTAGTTGGATTTATGTAGTGCCAGCTCACTGAAACAACAGGCCGCGGATAGACTCGGACACATTATCCTGATTCGTAGCCACTCATTCTTTGCTCTTTCTCCTAAATGCTGCGTGTTTAGCGGAGAAACAACAAATATCAATTTTATAGGCATTGGTTTGACCTGATCGGGACTAGAATCCACGGTCTACTCCACTCGAGACGAGGACGCTAACCATTACACCACCCGATGCGGTTATATAGTCGAAACGATAAGAAAATCACTGCACAAATCCAATAGGTATCACATCATATCAGTTAATTTTAAACAAATATTAAATTAAAAGTCAATGCAAATACAATGTACATGCAGTATTCTATATTATACGTTCAGTGTAGTCTTTACAATTATTTCGTATACATGTGACAAATACAGCAAAATCTGGCAACACAATAACCAAAAGACATATGACTAAAATAAGCATTCCAGAACTACCAATAATAATAGTTGACATTCACTCAACCGCTGCTGACACATAGCGTCGTCTGTAAGACGAACGCGATGTCTTGTCGATGTGTTGTTCCTCAAGTTTTTAGAATTCCTGTAAAATATAGCAATAAAATGAAAAACAAAAAAAAACCCACTGTCGGAACATCTTTAAAATACCCCACTGTCGGAACATCTTTAAAATACCCCACTGTCGGAACATTTCTAAAATACCCCACTGTCGGAACATTTTTAAAATACCCCACTGTCTGAACATTTCTAAAATACCCCACTGTCGGAACATCTTTAAAATACCCCACTGTCGGAACATTTCTAAAATACCCCACTGTCGGAACATTTCTAAAATACCCCACTGTCGGAACATTTCTAAAATACCCCACTGTCGGAACATTTCTAAAATACCCCACTGTCGGAACATTTCTAAAGTACTCCATTGTCGGAACATTTCTAAAATACCCCACTGTCGGAACATTTCTAAAATACCCCACTGTCGGAACATTTCTAAAATACCCCACTGTCGGAACATTTCTAAAATACCCCACTGTCGGAACATTTCTAAAGTACTCCATTGTCGGAACATTTCTAAAATACCCCACTGTCGGAACATTTCTAAAATACCCCACTGTCGGAACATTTCTAAAATACCCCACTGTCGGAACATTTCTAAAATACCCCACTGTCGGAACATTTCTAAAATACCCCACTGTCGGAACATTTCTAAAATACCCCACTGTCGGAACATTTCTAAAGTACCCCACTGTCGGAACATTTCTAAAATACCCCACTGTCGGAACATTTCTAAAATACCCCACTGTCGGAACATTTCTAAAATACCCCACTGACTGAACATTTCTAAAATACCCCACTGTCGGAACATTTCTAAAATACCCCACTGTCGGAACATTTCTAAAATACCCCACTGTCGGAACATTTCTAAAATACCCCACTGTCGGAACATTTCTAAAGTACCCCACTGTCGGAACATTTCTAAAATATCCCACTGTCGGAACATTTCTAAAATACCCCACTGTCGGAACATTTCTAAAATACCCCACTGTCTGAACAATTCTAAAATACCCCACTGTCGGAACATTTCTAAAATACCCCACTGTCGGAACATTTCTAAAATACCCCACTGTCGAAACATTTCTAAAATACCCCACTGTTGAAACATTTCTAAGATACCCCACTGTCGAAACATTTCTAAAATACCTCACTGTCGGAACATTTCTAAAATACCCCACTGTCGGAACATTTCTAAGATACCCCACTGTCGGAACAGTTCTAAGATACCCCACTGTCGAAACATTTCTAAAATACCTCACTGTCGGAACATTTCTAAAATACCCCACTGTCGAAACATTTCTAAAATACCTCACTGTCGGAACATTTCTAAAATACCCCATTGTCGGAACATTTCTAAAATACCTCACTGTCGGAACATTTCCAAAGTATAATATCAAAATCGTAGAAAGACGCAAAATCGATATCCCCTAACACACATATACACGACTACTCACTTTCCTGGCTTGGTACAGACACTGCAATACAACGTGGCGGGGCTAAACTAGTTTAATGGACACAAAACACTCCTATTAGTGGAATGATGCGACCATGCAAGAAAGAAGAAACACCATGTGCATGTACTTTTACTGCACTATGAATTTAATAAACTGATAGAGCTTGGTTATGTCATAGGCTGACATAGAAATATGTTTCGACGTCAACCTCTCTGGTATCTTCAATCACTTCTTACGTCCCTGTACCCGTAATTGAAGACAATCGCCTAACCAATGTATAGTTAGCTATATATAGCCGTCGCATATTGTTCAGTATTGGTCAATTAATGGATGACATACACTTATTTACTGAAGAATCATTATCATTAACACTATTATGATGTGATAACTTACTGTGTGTAGTACTGTTATAAATGTGGGTAGTTATATCAATAGTACTATTTATATTTTCTATCAGATTGGTCGTCTTTCTAGTTTGCTCTGAGACCGCACTTTTATAGAAACCTACATAACAAGAAAAAAGTCAGAAAGCACAACCAACAAATTGAACTTTTGGGGGCCGTCGTGGCCGTAATTGTATGGTAGTTGGATTTACAACTACCTATGCAAGCAGCTCCTATCGCCACTTATGTTGTGAGTTCGAATCACGATCAGGGCGAGGTGTACAACATTATATGATAAGTCTGTCAGTGACTTGCGACAGGTCGGTGGTTTTCTCCGGATCCTCCGGTTTCCTCCACCAATAAAACTGACCGCCACGATATAGCTGAAATATTGTTGAAAGTGGCGTTAAACACCATCAAACAAACAAAACAAATTGCCCTTTTATTGATAGAGGGAAAAAAGCGGTTAAACAAATATTTCATTACGCCACTATCTCTCCTTCATGAAATTGGACTCATCGAAAAAGCTATTTATCATACAGGTTATAAAACAGATGAATATGACAGAAAATCTTATGGTTCTCGATGGTAGGGACGTTTGATTTACATCAGTGTACATAATTAGTGCCACTAATGATTGTGGGTTGATTCTCGCACGTGGCAATGTGTTCTCGATGCAACCTTATATGGGAGAGTTTGTCAATAACTTCCGGTATGTCGATGGCTCTCAGTGGATACTACAACATAATTTGATGACAGTTGTCGATGACTTGCTGCAGGTGGCAGACTTTCCGTGGACACTACAACTTAATATAATAAATTTGTCGATGACTTGTTACAGGTCGCTGTCTTTCCGTGTACATTGCAACTTAATGTAATAAGGTTTGTCGATGATTTGCGACAGGTGGTTGATTTTCCGAGTACATTACAATTTAATATTATGAAGTATGCCGATGACTTGCGTCGGGTGGCTGACTTTCCGTGGACACTACAAGTTAATGTCATAAAGTTTGTCGATGAATTGTGGCAGGTGGCTGACTTTCCGTCGATACTACTACCTAATATAATAAAGTTTGTCGATGACTTGCGACAGGTGGTTGATTTTCCGAGGACATTACAACTTAATATTATGAAGTATGTTGATGACTTGCGTCGGGTGGCTTACTTTCCGTGGACACTACAAGTTAATGTAATAAAGTTTGTCGATGACTTTCGTCGGGTGGCTGACCTTCCGTGGACACTACAAGTTAATGTAACAAAGCTTGTCGATGACTTGTTACAGGTGGTTGACTTTCCGAGGACACTACAACTTAATATAATGAAGTATGTCGATGGTTTGCGGCAGATGGCTGACTTTCCGCGGACACTACAAGTTAATGTAATAAGGTTTGTCGATGACTTGTGGCAGGTGGCTGACTTTCCGTGGATACTACAACTTAATATGATGAAGAATGTCGATGACATGTGGCAGGTCGCTGACTTTTCGTGGACACTAGTCACACTACAACAGAATGTAATAAAGTTTGTCGGTGACTTGTTACAGGTCGCTGACTTCCCGTCGACACTACAACATAATGTAATAAAGTTTGTCGGTGACTTGTAATTACAGGTCGCTGCCTTTCCCCTGGATACTACAACTTAATGTAATGAAGTTCGTCGACGGTTTATTACAGGTCGCTGGCTTTACGAGGACACTACAGCATAATGTAATACATTTGTTGATGACTTGCGACGGGTAGCTGACTTTCAGTGGACACTACTACTTGATGTAATAAAGTTTGTCGACGACTTGTTACATGTCGCTGACTTTCCGTGGACACTACAACTTCATGTAATAAAGTTTATCGATGACTTCCGGCAGATCGTTGGGTTTCTGCAGTTACTGCGGAGGGAATCATCTGAAACGGTGTTATTTATTTCAATAATTGACAGTAATTGGCTGATAAATCTTGCATAGTGTAGTGTGTTTCAATTATTGACAGTTATTGGTGGAGAAATCTGACATAGTGTAATTTGTTTCAATTGTTAACAGTAATTAGCATTGGAATCTGACATAGTGTAATTTGTTTCAATTGTTAACAGTAATTAGCACAGGAATATGACATAGTGTAATTTGTTGCAATTATTCACAGTAAATGGCGGAGGAATATAACATAGTTGAGTTTGTTTCAATTATTGACAGTTTAGCGGAGAACTCTGACATAGTCTAATTTGTTTCAATTATTGACAGTTATTGGCGGAGGAATTGACATATTATTGTTTGCTTACTGTTACCTACAGTTATTGGCGTAGGAATCTGACTTACTGAATGTTGAGTTGATAGATAATTATTTCAACTGTTTAAAATAGAAATACAACTGAACGTAAGACATATTACGTAAAATCAACCTCACATGCAATTTTTGATTTCACGGGTTTCTTGCTCTGCTTACAAATTGCTGATTTTCATTCTTATACAACTCTCCATACATTTCCAGTGGCAATCAAAGTCCGTTTCCATGCCCGTTGACCCATACGTCCTTCATGCCTGTTCATTTTTGTTTTATATTATTTGACACGCTCTCTCGTCATGTCATGAATATGCATGAGATAACTTTTCATGAACGTTAAGCCACGAATTAATTACAATTTAAATTGAATATTCGTTAAAAAATTGAATCAGGTCAAAGAAAAAAAAGAAGTGTTTTACCATTCCGGAGCACCTGAGTTCACCCCCGTTTTTTAGTGGGGTTCGTGTCACTCGATCTTTAGTTTTATATGTATGTTTTATAGATTGTTGTTTGTCCTTTTGTACTTTTTCTTTTGGCCATTGTCTTGTCTGTTCTTCTTCGATGTACGGATTTTGATAGCCCCTTTTGTATCTTCAAACTCTTCTTATAAAGATCCTATATCATGTCAATTACAAACAAATTACAGGCCCGTCTGATTATTTTATTCATTTGCATAAAGGATTCTATGTTACACTTTAACCACATGAATTGGATCTAAAACGAAAAAAAAATCATTTTGTGCTTTCCCCTTTTTATATCGAAAACGGTTAGCCTTGAATTTTCCGAGGTATCCAATTAAAAAAATCGATTTAAGGTAAACATTTATCTTTTTTTGGCATTGCTCCAATTTGGCTCTTTTAGACACTTTTAACCTCGGAAAATATAAGAACTAGGCAAAATCTCTGATTCAAAGTATTTCATAAAGATTCTGAAGAAAAAAAACTCTTTCAAACTGGACGTAAACTTAAAAGATATGGCCCCTTACCACTTGCAACAGATGTTGACAAAATTCAGGAAGTGACTTATATAAAGAATAAGGGTAATAACAAAATTACCGAACTCCGAGCAATCTTACAAAGGGAAAGTCAAAACTCATTAGTATATAAACAGACAAAATCAGTCAACAACCGGAAAACTGTGAAAATCGTAATGACCCTGACTTGGTACAGGCATTTTTAAAGAAATGGTGGGTTGAATCAGATTTTAAAGCGCCAAACCTCCCCCTTTCATTACGGCTCAAAGTCTCAATATAAATAATCAACATTGGTTGAAAAATAAACATCTACATAGAAAAATGTGTTTTTCTTTATTATGTATATTGTATTTGTAATTAGTCCTTTGTTTCTGTGGTGTAATGGTTAGCGTTGCTCGCCTCGAGTGCGGTAGATTGTGGGTCCGAACCAAACACTATACAAATGGGTATTTTCCGTTTATTTGCAAAGTACGCGGCATTAAGGAGTAAGAGCCCGGGATCATGTGTCAGGGTGGAATACATGTCTAACTGTGGACTGTTGTTTCAGTGAACTAGCACTATGAAAATTTAACTAAGCATGTTGATCTAGTACAAAGCGGTCATCATCATCATCATGTCATCAAATACAACTTTTTCTCGCCATGATAAAACTGACACATCATTTGGCGTTAAACAGCAACCACCCACTCACTGGTTCTCTTCTCATTGTCTCATTCAGTGAGCCTCGGTAATTGTGATATACGATATAGTGATTTTTCAATTGAATCCAATTTATTTTCAAGTCTTTTCATTTACGAATATATATTTAAATTCAATCGGGTATAAAGAAGTACAGGTATAGCGAACTAATTTGGTAGAAACCTTGAAGGTTTTGTTTTTGACGAATTTCACTGTGATAGATTAAGCCATTATGACTGTCCTGCTGTCTTAACTAGGGTTATAACGTTAACATCAGGCACCATCTCGACCCTCACTGGATATTTGATTACACGTCCTAGGAAATAAACCGTGCAATTTCGAGTTCGGCGATCTTATACCGTAGCAAAGATTCTTGCATCATTGCTTCCCAACTCATTACGACAAGCATCTTCATTAACGGAATCTAAATGGGCAGTCTTAGGTTGATCTTCCAGCATGGATTCGTTTATTGTCATATAGTTGTATTCTGTTACATTAGCAAATCCTGCAACATTATATACCAGAGTAACACGACGGGTGTCATATTTGGAGCAGGAAGTGCCTGATCTTCCAGAACACCCGAGGTTCACCACCGGTTTTCATTGCGGTTCATGTCGCTCGCTCTTTAACTTTTTGTGTAGTTTTTGTAGATCATTGTTTTTCTGTTTTCTTTTTGGCCATTGTATTGTATGTCCTTAGATTTACGACTTTTGATTACCCCTTTGGCAGCTTCAAACTTTTTTCGTCATGCACCTTCACTGACTTCAAAATAAAAAAAAACATATCTGCTAGTAATGGTACTAGTAATGCTGCTAGTAATGGTACTAGTAATGTTGCTAGTAATGATACTAGTAATGTTGCTAGTAATGGTACTAGTAATGTTGCTAGTAATGGTACTAGTAATGGTAATAGTAATGTTGCTAGTAATGGTACTAGTAATGTTGCTAGTAATGGTACTAGTAATGTTGCTAGTAATGGTACTAGTAATGGTACTAGTAATGTTGCTAGCAATGGTACTAGTAATGGTAATAGTAATGTTGCTAGTAATGGTACTAGTAATGTTGCTAGTAATGGTACTAGTAATGTTGCTAGTAATGGTACTAGTAATGGTACTAGTAATGTTGCTAGTAATGTTGCTAGTAATGGTACTAGTAATGGTACTAGTAATGTTGCTAGTAATGGTAATAGTAATGTTGCTAGTAATGGTACTAGTAATGGTACTAGTAATGTTGCTAGTAATGGTACTAGTAATGTTGCTAGTAATGGTACTAGTAATGTTGCTAGTAATGGTACTAGTAATGTTGCTAGTAATGGTACTAGTAATGTTGCTAGTAATGGTAATAGTAATGTTGCTAGTAATGGTACTAGTAATATTGCTAGTAATGGTACTAGTAATGTTGCTAGTAATGGTACTAGTAATGTTGCTAGTAATGGTACTAGTAATGTTGCTAGTAATGGTACTAGTAATGTTGCTAGTAATGGTAATAGTAATGTTGCTAGTAATGGTACTAGTAATGTTGCTAGTAATTGTACTAGTAATGTTGCTAGTAATGGTACTAGTAATGTTGCTAGTAATGGTACTAGTAATGTTGCTAGTAATGGTACTAGTAATGTTGCTAGTAATGGTAATAATGTTGCTAGTAATGGTACTAGTAATGTTGCTAGTAATGGTAATAGTAATGTTGCTAGTAATGGTACTAGTAATGTTGCTAGTAACGGTAATAGTAATGTTGCTAGTAATGGTACTAGTAATGTTGCTAGTAATGGTACTAGTAATGTTGCTAGTAATGGTAATAGTAATGTTGCTAGTAATGGTAATAGTAATGGTACTAGTAATGGTACTAGTAATGTTGCTAGTAATGGTACTAGTAATGTTGCTAGTAATGGTACTAGTAATGTTGCTAGTAATGGTACTAGTAATGTTGCTAGTAATGGTACTAGTAATGTTGCTGGTAATGGTAATAGTAATGTTGCTAGTAATGGTACTAGTAATGTTGTTAGTAATGGTACTAGTAATGTTGCTAGTAATGGTACTAGTAATGTTGCTAGTAATGGTACTAGTAATGTTGCTAGTAATGGTAATAGTAATGTTGCTAGTAATGGTAATAGTAATGGTAATAGTAATGGTACTAGTAATGTTGCTAGTAATGGTACTAGTAATGTTGCTGGTAATGGTAATAGTAATGGTACTAGTAATGGTACTAGTAATGTTGCTAATAATGGTACTAGTAATGTTGCTGGTAATGGTAATAGTAATGGTAATAGTAATGTTGCTAGTAATGGTACTAGTAATGTTGCTAGTAATGGTACTAGTAATGTTGCTGGTAATGGTAATAGTAATGGTACTAGTAATGGTACTAGTAATGTTGCTGGTAATGGTAATAGTAATGGTACTAGTAATGGTAATAGTAATGTTGTTAGTAATGGTAATAGTAATGTTGCTACATGTAGTAATGGTACTATAGTGCAGTGACGAATCGAGAAAAGACGCTTATTTTTCGAGTTTAATGTACCGGAATACCACACGGCTGAAATTTTCCCAGATGAAAGAGTATACATCTTTTTTAGCCCTGTTGTCGCGTTTTCTCATGGTGCAGTTTTTTTAGGAGAGCGTGACATTTGGGGGTAATCGCATTTTCACATTTCTAAGTATGTCTACTTTGCGATACTGTTTTTTTTAATATTTGACAAAAATAAAAACGCTTTTCTGATTAAATTGAGACTACTATATCGTATCTTTCATTTGAAATAACAAGGTAAATAAAGAACAGAAAATTAGCAGTTAGAATTAAGATTATTCTCCGAGGGTCAATTTTCGTGACCTTCCACCACCTTTCAATTCCATTTAAAATTGTTCCACGCTATTCACGAGGAAAATATAATTCGCTATGAATTGAAACTTTATTTGTAATATTATGTGTGTTAAATTTGTCAATCAAAACTTGAAATTAAACGCTTATCATCTTTTTTAAAACTTTACTAGCATTCTGTAAATTTGATACGTACTGAGCAAGGTGTCGCTCCCCTGTCCAACACTCCCCTGATTACATTGAATGCGTCGTTTAAAATGAAATTACTATGAAAATAACTTGTCTCTCAATGAAATAATTTATGTGCTTATTACAAGAATTCATTTTAATATCTCATTTTATTGTGATGGTTTTAGTGTATGAGTTTAAAAAAAATTAAATCAGAATATCAGTTGTTGAAAATAACCTCCTATAAGGCACAAATAATACACTGACCAAGTCGGAATACTTGTTTAATCCGGAAAATGTGCAGTCCGTTAAATTTGCCCACTCTATTCCGAAAAAATGTCGAAACACAAGCAATTGGGAATTATGTGTCATATGTCAAATAAACACACCCGACAGTTTGTCCTGCGCTACAGAGAAGGGAAGAGATACTCTGTTTGATGCGATCAACAAGCGACAAGATGATGTTTATCGTCGCTTGTATGACAAATTTATTTCTTTGAGCTTGGTTCCTTTAAATGAAATAAAGTTTCATAGGTCTTGTTATAAAGCCTATACAAGTAAAAGGAATTTACAACGGTTTGTCAGCGATGTTCCAGAATGTAGCAACACTAGTAATGACGCTTCAGTGTCTACTATGAAGACGCGTTCTAAAACCTTGCCACAAATAAACTGGGACTATTGTATTTTTTGTAGACAAAAGGCTATCAAGAAAGATAGCAAACTTAAGCGCATTGAAAGCAGCTAACTCATTTATCCATGGTTGCTTTAAAGAAAATGAAACTAGGGATTTTTATTCACCCATTTCCAGGTCCCAATTGAAGACGTTTGAAGACCTGTCAAAGCGTTGTACAACCTTAAATGTCGGTCTGGGGAAGTTATTAAAGCCCATATAAACCCAGAGATTGTCTTCAGAAGAGCCTTGGCCCTTGCAAATGTACGAGAGGAAGTTACTGTAGAAAAGGTATTGGCTTACCCAATCTGACAGATACCAACCGCTTTATTCCATGATGATGGATTAATGAGAAAGTCGTGTAAATCTGATTTGATCAACTTACTGGAAAAAGAGGTCTGCTCGGCGTTCACACTTCCTGAATATGATAGAAGCAGATTTGTACTCATCAGAGATTCAATGGCTATTATACATAGCATGAATGTAAAACGGTTCAAAAGTTTCGGTGATCTGGCAAAAGATTACTTTAAAGTTCTGTTGTCTTGCTTTCACAGCTTTGGTTGTGATGTCGACGTGTTTGAACGATATGACGTGGAACAATCTGTTAAATCAACAGAAAGAAAGAGGAGGTATGCCGATCATATTGGTGGAGTCTTTCAAATCATAGACAGTAGACCCATACCAGACTGGAAAACATTTCTTTCTGTTCCCGAAAACAAAACCGGTCTTATTAGGTTTCTTGGTGACTACGCCTTGAAACATTACACAGGTTTCACCTTGGGAGACAATGACCAAATACAGCTTGCCGGGTGTTTCCAAAATCCTGAAACTGTGATGACCATCAGCTCTGGTTCTATAGATGATGTTCCCGGATTATTTAGTACACAAGAGGAGGCTGACACCAGAATAATCCTACATGCATTGTTTGCAAACAAGAAAATATCATACAAAAACTCCCAAGGACGCATTGTAATCAAATCCTCGGACACAGACGTATTTCTACTTTGCTTGCACTACTTTCCACAGATGTCGAACATTGAGGAGTTGTGGTTTCAGACGGGTTTGTAAACTCAATGAAGACGCTCGGCGATTCGTTCCTGTGCATGACATTACCCTTGCAATTGGTCCTCTGGTGTGTAACATTCTACCAGCCGTTCATGCTCTTACAGGGTGTGACACTACGTCTTCATTTTTTGGTATAGGCAAAAAGACAGTGTATAAAACCTTGATACAAAATCCGCAGAAATTCCAAAATTTGTTGAGTCTTACATGGCGTGTTATGTGGTTGAATGTTGACAATATGAATTTAAAGTTTGCATGAACATTTTTCTCGAATACCTAGCAATTACGATTAAGTATATATTCTGAGTAGCCATGCAGACTAGTTTCTCCACAACGGGTCCACACATTCATCCACTGAGTGTACAGGTCAGTCAGCTATTTAAGACCCTTGACCTCAATTCCATGGTGATGGTGCAAATTTCACAAGTTCCTTTCTCGTTAACCTTACACTACGGGTAAACTATGAAATTATCTGGTGGGATTTCATACTAACAAGAGACCATTTTATTCTATCAATTGTTTCAACAGTGAGATTCTGTCCGCTATTGCAACTATTCTTTCTTTGAAGTTGCTTGAGATACTTATTCTGTATTGCACTTTATTTTTCGTTACGTAAATGGTTGTTTCACTTCTAAACCCACAATCTATTTCAACTGTCCAATGCATTGTCTGCAAAAAAGGGGGGTTGCGTGTTGTAAGATTTCACGTTATTTTTTCTCATTTATTCCTATACATTTTAATCACATTTATCTTGCAAATCTTTAATATACATGATATGTAGTAATAAACTAGTTATTTTCATTTCTTTGTCTTTTCAATACTTAAAATTGAGATATGGACTTTGTCATTTTTTTGGTGTGAAATCTTCTTAGATGCTTGTTCTTGTTGTCGTAATGTTTTCCTTATTTCTCTATGAATTTGGTTCAAACCTTCCAGAAAAGATATACATATATTGAATTATTCTTATGTTTAATTCTAAGAAATTTCAATGACTTGCGGTGAAAATATACGTGCGTTAATATCGATTTGTGAATTGTGTCCCCCCTTTTTAATTAGGCGCATATTTCAGTTGTTTTTAAAGTCAGACTTTTGTAACCGCAACAATCTCACTTTCAATGCCTGTCTCAATCATATGTATGAAGTACGCTAAGCAGTGGCGAATGCTAGTTAAGATATTTCGGATAATGTATGAAAAAATGAAAATGTCTTTGTTCTTAGATTTGACCTTTGACTACGGATATAGAAAATCTGCACCATTCTAGGATGCGACGACATGCCTAAATCGATGCAAAATGTCTTTTTCTTCAAAATAATATCCAATGCAGCCGTGTGGTATTTTGGTCCATTAAATTTTCCAATTTACCTTGATTGTCACTGCACTACTAATAATGTTGCTAGTAATGGTACTAGTAATGTTGCTAGTAATGGTACTAGTAATGTTGCTAGTAATGGTACTAGTAATATTGCTAGTAATGGTACTAGTAACGTTGCTAGTAATGGTACTAGTAATGTTGCTAGTAATGGTACTAGTAATATTGCTAGTAATTGTACTAGTAATGTTGCTAGTAATGGTACTAGTAATGTTGCTAGTAATGTTGCTAGTAATGGTACTAGTAATATTGCTAGTAATGGTACTAGTAATGTTGCTAGTAATGGTACTAGTAATGTTGCTAGTAATGGTACTAGTAATGTTGCTAGTAATGGTACTAGTAATGTTGCTAGTAATGGTACTAGTAATATTGCTAGTAATGATACTAGTAATGTTGCTAGTAATGGTACTAGTAATGTTGCTAGTAATGGTACTAGTAATGTTGCTAGTAATGGTACTAGTAATGTTGCTAGTAATGGTACTAGTAATGTTGTGAATCACTACGGGTGCTGCTCCCATACGTTGAATGGGACCGATTCGCAACCCTGGCTGGGAGCAAAAGCGGACTGAGGTTTACGTTATCGTATCTACTATGGTCACAAAAACAAAGACCATAAAGCCCCTGTTACACGGTAAAGCAAGTATCATGATACTTGTATCATAAACCAAAAAATACAGTGTAAACAGTGCTATTACTCTGTATCGTGCAACTTTTAGAAGTTGCATGATACACACTTTGGGATAGAACATGTTCTATTCTGTACAGCAAGGATCACGATACATTTTATGTCTGACCAATCAGAGATCTTGGTTTGAGGTCAAGAGGTTACAACATCATCAACAAATAAAAGCACATGGTCAGCACATGGTAAATAAAACATGACTGGAAAGGGGGGAAAAGTAGTGATGTTATTTGGTCAAAGGAACAGGTGGAGAGTCTCCTCAATTTGTATGATAATGCCTTCATTATCAGATTTCTCCATTTTGGCGGGAACAATTTGTAAAAGAATTCTGCATGAAACATGCTACTTGATTTAGTGTGTAAACCGACAAGGATCATGATACAAAAAGTTGCATGATACAAGTATCGCGATACTTGCTTTACCGTGTAACAGGGCCTTAAGGGCTACGGTTCCACAGCTAGTAAACTGGTTATTAAGAAAGGATATGGATGTAAATGAAGAGACCATCTAACATTACATAAATTAAAATAAAGGAACAGCGTTTTTATTGCTGTTCTACATTTCACACTCAGAGTAGGGTATTCAACAATGAGAATACCTCATACTCAAAAATGAATATGGTGACGAAAACTACAAGAATCTGTTATAGATTTACAGTGTCGATCTATGAAAAACAACTTGATATTTACAAATATTTATGAGGTCCAGAGTTGTTTTAAACAGTTCAGTACTTTTGGAGAAATATATTTGTTTTAACATTTTCCCCATAAGACTCCTATATATGTTAAACATTGTCCTGACCATCCCAGGCATATTGGATTTCATATGGTCATAAAATAAAACTTACAGCTTGTTTGTATTGGGCCATTAGCTTTACAGAAAATGAGATTGTACAACAATGATGGATGAATGGTGATGACAACCGTCTTGGATTTCCCATATGCGCAAATATAAAAACTTTGTACTTGACCATCCAATAAGCCTTCATGTACAACATACCTTTTGCACATTACCGATTTGAGGACATCGTGGCCGTGATCGTATGGTAGTTGGATTTACAACTACCTATGCAATCAGTGCCTATCACCACTGATGTTGTGAGTCAGTCGAATCTCGATTAGGGCGAGGTGTACAGCATTATGTGATAAAGTTTATCAGGTCTGTGGTTTTCTCCGGGTACTCTGGTTTCCTCCACCAATAAAACTGACTGCCACGATATAACTGAAATATTGTTGAAAGTAGGTTAAACACCCTCAAACAAAGATTTGATTCTACGATTATATGTTTTTATACTGTTCTTTATAAGAGTTATTTCCCTTCCGATAGGAAAAATGGTACCCTGTCTAGCAAGAACAATGGAAACAACAAGACATTCGAGTTACGGTATATAATTTATAATATACATGTACGTATTTGAACCTTATAAAAAATCAGAGGATAATTTTATAGCAAATAGAAAATTCACAAGTTGTTACAACATTGAACAGGTTACAGGAAAAAATGTATGTCATTTTCATTGAACTTTGCATGAAAGAGGATCCCTTTGTCCACTTTAAAGGGAAATAACTCATGTAAAACGCAATAACTCAAAGCTTGCACAAGTATCCTGATTATATCACAACCTGAATTACCATGCATTTTGAGCTTGTCCAATTTGTCCCCTCTAAGGGCCACAACCCTTTAAGGCATCATATTCTAAAAGCAGTTCTATTATACATAAAACCTTGATGAATTTGAAAAAATTATTTGAACCCCTATTAAGGGGCCTTTTGGCATCTTGTTTCAATAATACTAGATGGCACAATGTGCACATTTCCTACTTTGATTCTAATATGTGTTTAACAGGAGTTATTTCCCTTTAAGGGGACAAAAAGGGCCCTCATTCATGCAAAATTCAATGAAAATAACATATTGTGTCGTGACATCTGCTCTGTCATGCAATAAAGTCTGTCACTTGTTTTGATTTACAATTCTCGCGCAGCACGAGACCAATGACGTCATTCTGTATATTCATAGCATACATAAACACAGAGAGAATTCTTTTCAATGTCAAAATTACAAGATGAGATTAAAACAGAGAAGTTTGAATTGAATAAATTCCATGTAAGTAAAAAAGATCCTTTTTTACTAATGTCTTTTTTTCCTGATCATTATACTTGTTAAATATGTTTCCATCGATGGTATTTCCCAAGCATTTTTACCTTTCCGGTTTGTTGATGTAATCGTCATCACAGTTCATGACCTTTTCTGGAATGTAGGCCAAGCAAATTGTATTTTAAAATACTTTGAAAACATGATGATTGATCATTCAGATTCCACCATTTTCTAGAAAATGGCTGATTTTACCAGGAAAATACATACAAGTGCTCTCCATTAGTCACAAAATGGCAGATGATTTTGCATTTCCACTGCTGCTTTAATAACAAATATACTCCTTACTTCTTGGGGTAATGAAATGATATTCACAGAGAAGATAGAAAAAGAATTAGTTTAACAGCAATAATCAAAATTTATAACATAAATTGAACAAAGAATTAAATTAAACCAAACAGAACAAGAAATGTGTGCATCACAAAATATGCCCGTCTATGTAAATAGGGTTTTTCCCCTTCCACAGGGGAATCATGTGGCCAAGTTTGGTCAAGATCCAATATACAGAACTAAAGTTATTGTGCAGAAACTATCCTGTTGTCAGAAATTCTATTTATAGTAACGGTGACCTTGACCTTTAACCTAATGACCCCAACATAAATAGGGTTCTTCCCCTTCCACAGGGGAATCATGTGGCCAAGTTTGGTAAAGATCCAATTTACAGAACTAAAGTTATCGTGGGCAAACGATCCTGTTGTCAAAAATTATATTTATAGTAACAGTGACTTTGACCTTTTACCTAATGACCCCAAAAATAAATAGGGTTCTTCCCCTTCCACAGGGGAATCATGTGGTCAAGTTTGGTAAAGATCCAATATACAGAACTAAAGTTATGTGGAAACGACCCTGTTGTCAAAAATTGTATTTATAGTAATGGTGACCTTGACCTTTGACCTAATGACCCCAAAATAAATAAGGTTCTTCCCCTTCCACAGGGGAATCATGTGGTCAAGATTGGTAAAGATCCAATATACAGAACTAAAGTTGTCATGTGGAAACGACCCTGTTGTCAAAAATTTTATTCATAGTAATGGTGACCTTTGACCTAATGACCCCAAAATAAATAGGGTTCTTCCCCTTCCACAGGGGAATCATGTGGCCAAGTTTGGTAAATATCCAATATACAGAACTAAAGTTATCGTGTGGAAACCTGTGTGGACACCCGCCCGCCATACCCAATCACATATTGACTCCATTAAAAAAAAAAATCACAATTCTAAGTCACACACAACTTCCGGTTTGTCTAGCGCGATTTGATTGGCTAATTCGAATCACGGGAGTTTTCGCCATTATCAAGTGAAGGCAAGAGAAACTCGAAGTGCATTTTGGCACACTTTACAAAACTCGATAAATGATTGAAAAATAATAACTCAAGAGAAAATGACGTTTTGGTGGGTAGTTAATAAGACAATTAGTTATTAATTACATTTAACATTTAGTTTTCTTATCTCCAATACTGAAGAGCAATTGGCCAAATCGGAAGTTGTGTGTGACTTAGAATTGTGATTTTTAATGAAGTTTAATGAGTTTAATGGAGTCAATAAGGCATGAAAAGGAAGGCTAATACTAAAGGGGAGGCACAGGTAAGGGACAAATGTTACTGAATGATCTTGTTTAACACTTCTCCTAATGAAATAGTCCAATTTAGTATAAGGGAAACGTCATTTTAATAAAAATATCAAGGAGAAAATTCGTGACCTACATATTTTCCTCAAATTAAGTTGGATACCTTGTCTTGTGGTATAGTGTATGGGGTTGTTTTAATGTGTAGCACCATTGAATTTACTATTTGCTATAGATTATCCTCTCTGACTCTACAAGGTTCAAATATCTACAAAGTACGAGAAAATTATACTCAAATTCATTGTCATTTCTATTTCTCTTGCTAGACCGGTTACCATTTTGCCTGTTGTAAAGGAAATAACTCGTATAAAAACATAATTTTAGAATCAAATCCGGAATGTGCAAAATGTTTATTTGCATTTGCACATTATGCATCATGAAAGCACAGTAGCTATCTATATAAATATATGTTGTTTTATCTTGCACTCGGTGGTCTAATGGTTAGCATGTTTGCCTCAAGTGCGGTAGATTGTGGGTTTGAGCACCGGTCGGGTAAAACCAAAGACTATTAAATCTACATTTGCTGTTTCTCTGCTAAGTAAGCAAGCAGCATTAAGGGGAAAGAACAAAGATTGGTTGGCTCGGAATAAGGATAATTTGACCCAGTTGAGAAACATGTTTACCCACGAACTGTTGCATCAGCCTAACCATGTTGGTCTAGTGAAAAGTGGACATCAACATGACTACACTGAATGTAACTTGCTCTCGCCATGACATAGCTGAAAAAATGCTCATTTGGCATTAAACAACAATTACTCACTCACTCACCCAACAACTCCTAATGACATTCAGTATTGTATCATGTTAAGTAATCCTTCATTCACATTTGGGCACTCTCTAGTTTTCTCATCTATAAGTTGTTTGAACTCTAACCTTTGACATAACTCAATACCATGAACTTTAACCTTTGACACAACTCAATACCATGAACTTTAACCTTTGTCACAACTCAATATCATGAACTTTAACCTTTGACACAACTCAATACCATGAACTTTAACCTTTGACACAACTCAATACCATGAACTTTAACCTTTGACACAACTCAATACCATGAACTTTAACCTTTGACATAACTCAATACCAAATATCAAATGTTGGTGGATCAAACAAACATCTAATATCAACCACGACTGTTTTTAAGGTATCTTAGGGGCCGTCGTGGCCGTGATCGCTAGCTGGATTTACAACTACCTATGCAATCAGTGCCTATTACCACTGATGTGAGTTCGAATCCTGATCAGGGCGAGGTGTACAACATTATGTGATAAAGTTTGTCAGTGACTTGTGACAGGTCGGTGGTTATCTCCGGGTACTCCGGTTTCCACCACCAATAAAACTGACGGCCACGATATAACTGAAATATTGTTGAAATTGGCGTTAAACACCATCAATCAAACAAACAAACAAACAATAGGCATCTTCACTTCTGCTAAAAAAAGATACAATAACAATCTGGTAATACACTAACATTATCCCATTAAAAAAAGACACAATAACAATCTGGTAATACACTGACATTATCTCATTAAAAAAAGACACAATAACAATCTGGTAATACACTGACATTATCCCATTAAAAAAAGACACAATAACAATCTGGTAATACACTAACATTATCCCATTAAAAAAAGACACAATAACAATCTGGTAATACACTGACATTATCCCATTAAAAAAAGACACAATAACAATCTGGTAATACACTGACATTATCCCATTAAAAAAAGACACAACAACAATCTGGTAATACACTGACATTATCCCATTAAAAAAAGACACAACAACAATCTGGTAATACACTGACATTATCCCATTAAAAAAAGACACAACAACAATCTGGTAATACACTGACATTATCCCATTAAAAAAAGACACAACAACAATCTGGTAATACACTGACATTATCCCATTAAAAAAAGACACAACAACAATCTGGTAATACACTGACATTATCCCATTAAAAAAAGACACAACAACAATCTGGTAATACACTGACATTATCCCATTAAAAAAAGACACAACAACAATCTGGTAATACACTGACATTATCCCATTAAAAAAAGACACAACAACAATCTGGTAATACACTGACATTATCCCATTAAAAAAAGACACAACAACAATCTGGTAATACACTGACATTATCCCATTAAAAAAAGACACAATAACAATCTGGTAATACACTAACATTATCCCATTAAAAAAAGACACAATAACAATCTGGTAATACACTAACATTATCTCATTAAAAAAAGACACAATAAACATCTAATTCTATATAGATTGGTAAATGTAATGGCATTATATTCAGAATAAGCTAAAATATGCTCTGTACATGTTTCCGGTAGCTTTTTCCTTCACAACTGCAACTATTTCCGTTCCACTTGCATTGATTTTGAGTAACAATTCTCTTTTACCTCCCTTTGTTATGTTTTTTGTTACGTCAACGCTTAAAATCCCAATCAATTTACAGTCATTATCAGTCGTATATTTAGGGTCTGTTTTTTCTGTAGCAAAAAATTCAAAATAAGCACACATTTGATCATCTATCATGGGAAAATATGAATGCTCAGGTTCAAATTGTCCAATCTCTACTACTTTCCCTTTCTTAACATGTATATCAAAAACATCATCAACCATTTTGTTTCTGAGTGATTCAGCATCTACTCCTTGAATGAAATGTCTTTGCATTGCCACACCATATGTGTACCTTGAGACACGTGACGTTATTATTTGCGGTTCAAACCCATACAGAACTGCTCCCTTCAACACGGCTAAACCAGGATCATTTGGTACAATGACGGCAATATCTGGACCGAGCTTTTTTTTAATGGCATCTATCAAGATCTTAGATTCTGAAAACCCTCCGACTGCTAATAATGTGTCAACATCTCTAAGTTCTTCTTTTTGGAACAGACTTTCAAGTGCATCCGTAACGTTATTTATAGAGTAATCGAAGAATGTTCGAAATAGTTCAGGATTTATTTTAAGCTTATCCGATTTAATTTCAATCTTTCCTTTAAAATTCGTTTGTGGAATAACTTCCTTTAATGTTTCTTCTGTTATTTCTGTGTATTTTGTAAGCCACGCAAGTGGTAATCGTATAGTTACTTGTGCAGAATCCTTCGTGAAATTAGTTTTTGCTTGTTCAAAAATATGCATGAGTTCAAAATATTCGACTGCATGGTTTTCTTTCATGCCATTGATAACATCGCCGCCGAACAATCTTACTAAAAACTTATAGAACTCGTCATTGACTGTTGTTCCACCCCAATGTCCTCCACATGCTTGATGTATTTCTTTGACTGTATTTGGTCCAGTCACTTCATGAACAGTAATATCAGTTGTTCCCCCTGAAAAAAAATGTCAACAGTAATATTAGTTGCTCCACCTGAAAACAAATGTCAACAGTAATATCAGTTGTTCCACCTGAAAAAAGTCAACAATAATATCAGTTGTTCCACCTGAAAACAAATGTCAACAGTAATATCAGTTGTTCTCCCCCAGAAAAATAATGTCAACAGTAATATCAGTTGTTCCCCCTGAAAAAAGTGAACAGTAATATCAGTTGTTCCACCTGAAAAAAAAGTCAACAATAATATCAGATGTTCCCCCTGAAAAAAAATGTGAACAGTAATATCAGTTGTTCCCCCTGAAAAAAGTTAACAGTAATATCAGTTGTTCCCCCTGATAAAAATGTCAACAGTAATATCAGTTGTTCCCCCTGAAAAAAATGTCAACAGTAATATCAGTTGTTCCCCCTGAAAAAAATGTCAACAGTAATATCAGTTGTTCCCCCTGAAAAAAATGTCAACAGTAATATCAGTTGTTCCCCCTGATAAAAATGTCAACAGTGATATCAGTTGTTCCCCCTGAAAAAAATGTCAACAGTAATATCAGTTGTTCCACCTGAAAAAAAAGTCAACAATAATATTAGATATTCCCCCTGAAAAAAAAATGTGAACAGTAATATCAGTTGTTCCTCCTAAAAAAATGTCAACAGTAATATCAGTTGTTCCCCTTGAAAAATGTGAACAGTAATATCAGTTGTTCCACCTGAAAAAAAAGTCAACAATAATATCAGATGTTCCCCTTGAAAAAAAATGTGAACAGTAATATCAGTTGTTCCCCCTGAAAAAAGTTAACAGTAATATCAGTTGTTCCCCCTGATAAAAATGTCAACAGTGATATCAGTTGTTCCCCCTGAAAAAAATGTCAACAGTAATATCAGTTGTTCCCCCTGAAAAAAATGTCAACAGTAATATCAGTTGTTCCCCCTGAAAAAAATGTCAACAGTAATATCAGTTGTTCCCCCTGATAAAAATGTCAACAGTGATATCAGTTGTTCCCCCTGAAAAAAATGTGAACAGTAATATCAGTTGTTCCACCTGAAAAAAAAGTCAACAATAATATTAGATATTCCCCCTGAAAAAAAAATGTGAACAGTAATATCAGTTGTTCCTCCTGAAAAAATGTCAACAGTAATATCAGTTGTTCCACCTGAAAACAACTGTCAACAGTAATATCAGTTGTTCCACCTGAAAACAACTGTCAACAGTGATATCAGTTGTTCCCCTGAAAAAAATGTTTACAGTAATATCAGTTGTTCCCCCTGAATGAAAAGTCAACAGTAATATCAATTGCTACCCCCTGAAAAAAAAAGTCAACTGTAATATCAGTTATTCCACCTGAAAAAAAGTGTCTAATATGACATTCTACTTTCGCTTTGTAAACAAAACTATTCTCTAAATAGCACAATTATTTTTAGCACATGCTCGATGTCCTATCTGTGTTTTCCAGTGTATTTCACTATTTGATCGCGTAAGCCAGCTATTAAGGTAATAAAAATAGAAATTAATCATGTTTCTTTTCTTTCAATCTTATTGGATTATTAGTCTGAACTATGTCTAAAAAGTCATATTTTGTTAAATGGGACAGTCAGTCCTCCACAAACGGTGTTTATGGCTGTTCTGTTAACTTCGTAACACCCCCTTGAAAAAGCACATGTTGTTGCATCATCGTCTGTTCCATTTACAAATAACATACAGGACCGTGGTGCATACAAACATAAAAATTCTCAAATGGTTTCTAGACATATAATTTCTGGAAAAAATACTTAAGACAACCATCTATCGACTTTGATGTTTGTTGTTGGTCTAAATCAACATATTTTATCTTACCTCCTTGGTCAAAAACAACATATTTGTCTCCCTTTTGCATTCCAGCAATAGCTTTATTGCCATCTTCTTGTGTAGCTATGGTAACAGGTTGTCTTCTGCAGTGAATGGATGCAGCTTCAGGTTCCAGAGCAAGAGTCAATTGATTATTTGAAATTTTGGCCTAAAATAATGTATGTGTTGTTTTTATAATAATGTGTTGGGGACAAACCTGGCAGTCACGAGACACAGTTTGATAATAAAACACTTCAAATGTTTTTATCTAGTGGCTCCCAGGAGCCTGTAATCGCTCACCTGGTTTTCAATTTGACATCTAAAGTTGATAGAAATTGGGGTGTTACTGTTACACATAATTTTGAAAGTGGGCCACCCAAAGATCATTTCAACTCAAATTTCTGAGCAAAAGATTTTGATGTGATATTTTATCTCATAATATTCCTAAACAGAATAAACTGGCTGAAAAAATCTCACAGAAAAAACCAGAATATATGTTAAACTGCTCATTGCCATGTAGGTGCAGTTAAAATTTGAGTTCATTTTGATTTGTAATAAAGTAGAAATTGACAACTAAACTTTAGTTTAAAGAAATTTCTATTTTTAGTAACAGCAGCCAATTTGAATGGAGGGCGGGGTTGTCGGACACATTATTGAAAGGGGACCATCCAAGGACCATCCCAGCCAAATTTGTTTTAATTTGGTTCATCGGTTTCAGAGGAGAAGATTTAAATGTGATCTTTTATCAAAATATGTCTAATTTGTATAATCGGTACATAAATCTGTTGAAAGAAAAACCCAGAACATATGTTAATCTACATGTACTCATTGTCATGTAGCTGCAGTTAAAATGTGAGCTCATTTTGATTTATAATAAAGCAGCAATGGACAATTGAAGAAATTTATATTTTTAGTAACAGCAGCCATCTTGAATGGAGGGCGGAGTTGTCGGACACAATTTTGAATTGGGACTACCCAAGGACTATCCCAGCCAAATTTGGTTCCGCGGTTTCAGAGAAGAAGATTTAAATGTGATCTTTTATCAAAATATGCCTAATTTGCATAATCTGTATAAAATCGGCTGAAAGAAAAATTCCACATAAAAACTCGTATTATATATTAAACTACTCCTTGCCATGTAGCTGCAGTTAAAATTTGAGCTCATTTTGACTTATACTAAAGCAGCAATGAACAATTGAAGAAATTTCTATTTTTAGTAACAGCAGCCATCTTGAATGGAGGGCAGCGCTGTCGGACACAATTTTGAAAGGGACCCTCCCAGGGACCATCCCTGCTAGGTTTGGTTTAATTTAGTTCAGCGGTTTCAGAGGAGAAGATTTAAATGTGATCTTTTATCAAAATATGCCTAATTTGCATAATCGGTATAAATTGGCTGAAAGAAAAATTTCACAGAAAAACCCGGAATATATGTTAAACTACTCATTTCCATGTAGCTGCAGTATAAATTTGAGCTCATTTAGATTTATAATAAAGCAGCAATGGACAATTGAAGAAATTTATATTTTTAGTAACATCAGCCATCTTGAATGGAGGGTGGGTCTGTCGGACACAATTTTGAAAGGGACCCACCCAAGGACCATCCCTGCCAGGTTTGGTTTAATTTGGTTCAGGGGTTTCAGAGGAGAAGATTTAAATGTGAAAGTTTACGACGTACGACGGACAGACAGACAGACAACGACGGACGCCAAGTGATGGCAAAAGCTCACCTGGTCCCTTTGGCCAGATGAACTAAAAAATGTGAAAACATGACAAAATCCAGTTTTCAAAACAGTCTGCATTGATCAATTTGATTGTTGTAAGGCTCTAAATTTCAAATTGCACTGGAAACCACTTCTAGCAGCCCCTGCTGGAAGAAAGAGGCTGCAGCTGTTCTATTATGTGCATGAAGAGTGGACTTCTCGTTTATTTTTTTAAAGGAGGTTATTTATGTATTTGATATACTCAGCACAACCACTAGATAATTTCCCAGTCAAAAAGGGTCATTCTCTACATATCAGAAAAGTTTGTTTGTTTTGTTTGTTTGATGGTGTTTAACGCCACTTTCAACAATATTTCAGTTATATCTGAAAAGTAGATCATATTTCTATATCACATTTATAGTTGAAAAGGATGTTATATTCTAAGAAGGGGCCATTGTGGCCGTGATCATATGGTATTTGGATTTACAATTTCCAATCGATGTCTAGATATCGCCACTGATGTGGATTCGACTCCTGCTCAGGGCAAGGTGTACAACATTATGTGATCAAGTTTGTCAGTGACTTACGGCAGGTCGGTGGTTTTCTCCAGGCCCTCTCATTTCCTCCACCAACAAAACTGAATGCCACGATATAACAGAAAGTGGTGTTAAACACCATAAAACCAACCAAATTAGACAGTTTAAAATATTTAACAAAACTACCACCAATTAATTATATATACTATTTTTGATTTATTTTATGAGTTTGGATTTCTCAGAGGAATATCACAACGAAGGTGAAGCCTCAGATGTAAGATGCAATGAGAAGTCCATTTCGAGCAAAATATATAAACGAAAGTATGTTTATCAATGATTTGGTAAGGTGGAGACATTATAACTTCACACTAGAATACCATAATTGTCAATATCCTGCTTGTTGCTTGATAATAGATATTGTTGTATGTAAAGATTAAAGGTCAAATGTACAAATCATCGATAATATACTTTACAATCTCCAGTATGTTTCTCCTATCAAGGAGGTAAAAATACAGAGGTAAGGTAAGGTAATGTAAGGTATGGTAAGGTATGGTAAGCATAATTATTGAGACACCATTAAACAGACCTTTTCAGCTGCATCCCTCATGAACTGCTTGGCCTTCAAGTCCCATATTGCTGGTACAGTCAGCACCCAGTGAATATCATCATTAGAAAATACATTTTCCCCATAACCAGTCTGTAACTTTTCCACAAGCAAACTTTGGAAATGACTGATAACTGCCGCAAATACATCAACAGCTTTCATGCCTTTCTTGGAACTACATGTACCTTCTATATTGATAGATTCTTCAAGCCATGTGTCTTTTGTTAGTTCATCCTGAAATGTTTAAATTGTTGTTAATAATCTCAAAGTGTATATTATTTATATTCAGGATTTAGTCATTGAAAATCATGTGGGGGGGGGGGTAGTTGTGGCCGTGATCATATGGTAGTTGGATCTACAAATACATAGATGCAATCAGTGCCTATCACCACTGATGTTGTGAGTTCTCCACCAATAAAACTTACCACCACGATATAACTGAAATATTGTTGAAAGTGACATTAAACACCATCAAAACAAACAAACAGAAAAACATGTAATATAATGTGGATGTTTTAATAGACAAGGAATATCATGTGACATGTACCATTGACGTTTTAAGACAATGACATTTACAAAGGTAGTTTAATGCCAACTCAGCAATTTTTTAAGCTATCAGTATTTTCTGTCATCTTAACTAATTTATTGTTTGAATATGCATATCCTTGTGTGGGATTTAAAAACTCACTAGAGCTTGTGTTATAATTGTTTGATTCTTTCCGACTTTAAATAAAGCTTATTGTATTTCATTGTATTGTATTGTCAATTTACGATAATATCCGGAATTCAACCTTATATTTACCGATGTTGTACTAGATTTCGAAAACATCATATGAAAATGCCAATAAAACCCAACACATTTATTATTTTTCAACTTTATTCAAGATGAAAAGAGATAAATGGTTCCTAAATTTTCTCAGCAAATGAAACATGCTCAAAGGACTGAAAAATATATACGATTGACATTTAATTCTTACATTTCCGAAGACAATTTTTTTCAAAATTCTATGTGAATTAGGGACGGACCATTTAACTTGAAGGGGGGGTTATGGTTTTTATCTAAAAAAATATTCTGATTCCCAATATTGCTGAAAAAAATATTCTGATTTTGGTGAAGGATAAAAAAAAATAATTTGATTCAGAGTTTTTGCCATATAACCTAATGTTAAAATCTGGAAAAAAAATTTGCGCTTTGCGCGACAAAAAAAGTAAATATTCTAACTCACATGTTATCTGAAAAAAAATTTCTGAACGAAACAAAAAACCATAACCCCCCTGCAAGTTAAATGGTCTGTCCCTTAAAGACACGAACTAGCTTTTTCTGGAGATTTTCAAGGCCAAGAGGGGGTGTGCATTATGCACCAATGCGCCATATGCTACCCTAATGACGGCAGTTGGATTTTAATAGTGCTAGCTCATTGAAGGAACAGTCCACAAATAGACATCTCACCCCACTCGGACACATTAGCCTGATTGCTTAATGTCGTGTGCTTAGCAGAGAAGTAACAAAAACAAATTTAATAGTCTTTGGTTTGATCAGATTGGGGCTTGAACCCATGATCTACCATACTCGAGGCAGTTACACTACTCATTACTCCACCGATGCAGAAAGATGAAAAAGTTGACCTATTCCAGTGGCACGTCTGTATATATACAAAATGTACCTTGCTTTCATACAACTTCATGTGATCATACATTTTGACAGTCATTTTTCCAGCAGGTCGGTAGTTCTCTGGTTTCTTCCAATAATAAAATGGACAGCCACGATATAATAGAAAAATCCTTATAAGAGACATTCAACATTCATAATTTTTTTAATCTTTTTCTTGTCCTAACATGCTAGGACAAGGTGCATGTTGAAATGGTTACACCAAACCCATTGAGGGTTAGGGTTATGTTGTTTCACTCCATTTTCAACAATATTTCAGTAATATCGTGGCGGTCAGTTTTATTGGTGGAGGAAACCCGAGTACCCGGAGAAATCAACCGACCTGCCGAAAGTAACTGACAAACTTTATCACATAATGTTGTATCGAGTATGCCTCACCTCAGCAGGGTTCGAACTCACAACGTTAGTGGTGTTAGACACTGATTGCACAGGTAGTTGTAAATCCAACTACCATATCCTCACGACCACGATGGCCCCTCCAAACTCATTGATACATGCCATATGATGGTAATGTGAGTGAGGGAGTTATTGTTGCTTAATGCCAAATGAGCAATTTTTTAGCTATATGATGGCAAGAACAAGTTACATTTGATGAGATGATGTCAGCTTTGTACTAGACTAACACGCTTAGTTGGATCTTTATAGTGCTAGCTAACTGAAACAGTCCATATGTAGACATGTCGCTTCGTTTAAACACATTAACATGATTCCAAGCAAATCAGTCCTTATTATTATGTGTTTAGCAGAGAAGCAGCAAATACCAATTTTATAGTCTTTGGTTTGTCTAGACTAGGGTTCAAACCTACGATCTACCACACTCGGGGCAAGCATCCTAACCATTACACCACTTTATAGTCTTTGGTTTGTCTAGACTAGGGTTCAAACCTACGATCTACCACACTCGGGGCAAGCAGACTAACCATTACACCACTTTATAGTCTTTGGTTTGTCTAGACTAGGGTTCAAACCTACGATCTACCACACTCGGGGCAAGCAGACTAACCATTACACCACTTTATAGTCTTTGGTTTGTCTTGACTAGGGTTCAAACCTACGATCTACCACACTCGGGGCAAGCAGACTAACCATTACACCACTTTATAGTCTTTGGTTTGTCTTGACTAGGGTTCAAACCTACGATCTACCACACTCGGGGCAAGCATCCTAACCATTACACCACTTTATAGTCTTTGGTTTGTCTTGACTAGGGTTCAAACCTACGATCTACCACACTCGGGGCAAGCATCCTAACCATTACACCACTTTATAGTCTTTGGTTTGTCTAGACTAGGGTTCAAACCTACGATCTACCACACTCGGGGCAAGCATCCTAACCATTACACCACTTTATAGTCTTTGGTTTGTCTTGACTAGGGTTCAAACCCACGATCTACCACACTCGGGGCAAGCAGACTAACCATTACACCACTTTATAGTCTTTGGTTTGTCTTGACTAGGGTTCAAACCTACGATCTACCACACTCGGGGCAAGCATCCTAACCATTACACCACTTTATAGTCTTTGGTTTGTCTTGACTAGGGTTCAAACCTACGATCTACCACACTCGGGGCAAGCAGACTAACCATTACACCACTTTATAGTCTTTGGTTTGTCTTGACTAGGGTTCAAACCTACGATCTACCACACTCGGGGCAAGCAGACTAACCATTACACCACTTTATAGTCTTTGGTTTGTCTTGACTAGGGTTCAAACCTACGATCTACCACACTCGGGGCAAGCAGACTAACCATTACACCACTTTATAGTCTTTGGTTTGTCTTGACTAGGGTTCAAACCTACGATCTACCACACTCGGGGCAAGCAGACTAACCATTACACCACTTTATAGTCTTTGGTTTGTCTAGACTAGGGTTCAAACCTACGATCTACCACACTCGGGGCAAGCATCCTAACCATTACACCACTTTATAGTCTTTGGTTTGTCTTGACTAGGGTTCAAACCTACGATCTACCACACTCGGGGCAAGCATCCTAACCATTACACCACTTTATAGTCTTTGGTTTGTCTTGACTAGGGTTCAAACCTACGATCTACCACACTCGGGGCAAGCAGACTAACCATTACACCACTTTATAGTCTTTGGTTTGTCTTGACTAGGGTTCAAACCTACGATCTACCACACTCGGGGCAAGCAGACTAACCATTACACCACTTTATAGTCTTTGGTTTGTCTTGACTAGGGTTCAAACCTACGATCTACCACACTCGGGGCAAGCAGACTAACCATTACACCACTTTATAGTCTTTGGTTTGTCTTGACTAGGGTTCAAACCTACGATCTACCACACTCGGGGCAAGCATCCTAACCATTACACCACTTTATAGTCTTTGGTTTGTCTTGACTAGGGTTCAAACCTACGATCTACCACACTCGGGGCAAGCAGACTAACCATTACACCACTTTATAGTCTTTGGTTTGTCTAGACTAGGGTTCAAACCTACGATCTACCACACTCGGGGCAAGCAGACTAACCATTACACCACTTTATAGTCTTTGGTTTGTCTTGACTAGGGTTCAAACCTACGATCTACCACACTCGGGGCAAGCATCCTAACCATTACACCACTTTATAGTCTTTGGTTTGTCTAGACTAGGGTTCAAACCTACGATCTACCACACTCGGGGCAAGCATCCTAACCATTACACCACTTTATAGTCTTTGGTTTGTCTAGACTAGGGTTCAAACCTACGATCTACCACACTCGGGGCAAGCATCCTAACCATTACACCACTTTATAGTCTTTGGTTTGTCTAGACTAGGGTTCAAACCTACGATCTACCACACTTGGGGCAAGCATCCTAACCATTACACCACTTTATAGTCTTTGGTTTGTCTTGACTAGGGTTCAAACCTACGATCTACCACACTCGGGGCAAGCAGACTAACCATTACACCACTTTATAGTCTTTGGTTTGTCTAGACTAGGGTTCAAACCTACGATCTACCACACTCGGGGCAAGCATCCTAACCATTACACCACTTTATAGTCTTTGGTTTGTCTAGACTAGGGTTCAAACCTACGATCTACCACACTCGGGGCAAGCATCCTAACCATTACACCACTTTATAGTCTTTGGTTTGTCTAGACTAGGGTTCAAACCTACGATCTACCACACTCGGGGCAAGCATCCTAACCATTACACCACTTTATAGTCTTTGGTTTGTCTTGACTAGGGTTCAAACCTACGATCTACCACACTCGGGGCAAGCATCCTAACCATTACACCACTTTATAGTCTTTGGTTTGTCTAGACTAGGGTTCAAACCTACGATCTACCACACTCGGGGCAAGCATCCTAACCATTACACCACTTTATAGTCTTTGGTTTGTCTTGACTAGGGTTCAAACCTACGATCTACCACACTCGGGGCAAGCATCCTAACCATTACACCACTTTATAGTCTTTGGTTTGTCTTGACTAGGGTTCAAACCTACGATCTACCACACTCGGGGCAAGCATCCTAACCATTACACCACTTTATAGTCTTTGGTTTGTCTAGACTAGGGTTCAAACCTACGATCTACCACACTCGGGGCAAGCATCCTAACCATTACACCACTTTATAGTCTTTGGTTTGTCTTGACTAGGGTTCAAACCTACGATCTACCACACTCGGGGCAAGCATCCTAACCATTACACCACTTTATAGTCTTTGGTTTGTCTTGACTAGGGTTCAAACCTACGATCTACCACACTCGGGGCAAGCATCCTAACCATTACACCACTTTATAGTCTTTGGTTTGTCTAGACTAGGGTTCAAACCTACGATCTACCACACTCGGGGCAAGCATCCTAACCATTACACCACTTTATAGTCTTTGGTTTGTCTTGACTAGGGTTCAAACCTACGATCTACCACACTCGGGGCAAGCATCCTAACCATTACACCACTTTATAGTCTTTGGTTTGTCTAGACTAGGGTTCAAACCTACGATCTACCACACTCGGGGCAAGCATCCTAACCATTACACCACTTTATAGTCTTTGGTTTGTCTAGACTAGGGTTCAAACCTACGATCTACCACACTCGGGGCAAGCATCCTAACCATTACACCACTTTATAGTCTTTGGTTTGTCTAGACTAGGGTTCAAACCTACGATCTACCACACTCGGGGCAAGCAGACTAACCATTACACCACTTTATAGTCTTTGGTTTGTCTTGACTAGGGTTCAAACCTACGATCTACCACACTCGGGGCAAGCATCCTAACCATTACACCACTTTATAGTCTTTGGTTTGTCTAGACTAGGGTTCAAACCTACGATCTACCACACTCGGGGCAAGCATCCTAACCATTACACCACTTTATAGTCTTTGGTTTGTCTAGACTAGGGTTCAAACCTACGATCTACCACACTCGGGGCAAGCATCCTAACCATTACACCACTTTATAGTCTTTGGTTTGTCTTGACTAGGGTTCAAACCTACGATCTACCACACTCGGGGCAAGCAGACTAACCATTACACCACTTTATAGTCTTTGGTTTGTCTAGACTAGGGTTCAAACCTACGATCTACCACACTCGGGGCAAGCATCCTAACCATTACACCACTTTATAGTCTTTGGTTTGTCTTGACTAGGGTTCAAACCTACGATCTACCACACTCGGGGCAAGCATCCTAACCATTACACCACTTTATAGTCTTTGGTTTGTCTTGACTAGGGTTCAAACCTACGATCTACCACACTCGGGGCAAGCATCCTAACCATTACACCACTTTATAGTCTTTGGTTTGTCTAGACTAGGGTTCAAACCTACGATCTACCACACTCGGGGCAAGCATCCTAACCATTACACCACTTTATAGTCTTTGGTTTGTCTTGACTAGGGTTCAAACCTACGATCTACCACACTCGGGGCAAGCAGACTAACCATTACACCACTTTATAGTCTTTGGTTTGTCTAGACTAGGGTTCAAACCTACGATCTACCACACTCGGGGCAAGCATCCTAACCATTACACCACTTTATAGTCTTTGGTTTGTCTTGACTAGGGTTCAAACCTACGATCTACCACACTCGGGGCAAGCATCCTAACCATTACACCACTTTATAGTCTTTGGTTTGTCTTGACTAGGGTTCAAACCTACGATCTACCACACTCGGGGCAAGCAGACTAACCATTACACCACTTTATAGTCTTTGGTTTGTCTAGACTAGTGTTCAAACCTACGATCTACCACACTCGGGGCAAGCATCCTAACCATTACACCACTTTATAGCCTTTGGTTTGTCTTGACTAGGGTTCAAACCTACGATCTACCACACTCGGGGCAAGCATCCTAACCATTACACCACTTTATAGTCTTTGGTTTGTCTAGACTAGGGTTCAAACCTACGATCTACCACACTCGGGGCAAGCATCCTAACCATTACACCACTTTATAGTCTTTGGTTTGTCTTGACTAGGGTTCAAACCTACGATCTACCACACTCGGGGCAAGCATCCTAACCATTACACCACTTTATAGTCTTTGGTTTGTCTCGACTAGGGTTCAAACCTACGATCTACCACACTCGGGGCAAGCATCCTAACCATTACACCACTTTATAGTCTTTGGTTTGTCTAGACTAGGGTTCAAACCTACGATCTACCACACTCGGGGCAAGCATCCTAACCATTACACCACTTTATAGTCTTTGGTTTGTCTAGACTAGGGTTCAAACCTACGATCTACCACACTCGGGGCAAGCATCCTAACCATTACACCACTTTATAGTCTTTGGTTTGTCTAAACTAGGGTTCAAACCTACGATCTACCACACTCGGGGCAAGCATCCTAACCATTACACCACTTTATAGTCTTTGGTTTGTCTAGACTAGGGTTCAAACCTACGATCTACCACACTCGGGGCAAGCATCCTAACCATTACACCACTTTATAGTCTTTGGTTTGTCTAGACTAGGGTTCAAACCTACGATCTACCACACTCGGGGCAAGCATCCTAACCATTACACCACTTTATAGTCTTTGGTTTGTCTAGACTAGGGTTCAAACCTACGATCTACCACACTCGGGGAAAGCATCCTAACCATTACACCACTTTATAGTCTTTGGTTTGTCTAGACTAGGGCTCAAACCTACGATCTACCACACTCGGGGCAAGCATCCTAACCATTACACCACTTTATAGTCTTTGGTTTGTCTCGACTAGGGTTCAAACCCACGATCTACCACACTCGGGGCAAGCATCCTAACCATTACACCACTTTATAGTCTTTGGTTTGTCTCGACTAGGGTTCAAACCCACGATCTACCACACTCGGGGCAAGCATCCTAACCATTACACCACTTTATAGTCTTTGGTTTGTCTCGACTAGGGTTCAAACCCACGATCTACCACACTCGGGGCAAGCATCCTAACCATTACACCACTTTATAGTCTTTGGTTTGTCTCGACTAGGGTTCAAACCCACGATCTACCACACTCGGGGCAAGCATTCTAACCATTACACCACTGATGCGGTTGATGGCAATGTGCATGTTGGCATGGTTACACTAAACTTAGAAATATTTATATAATATACCTTTTCTCTGTATAACATCATCTTAAAATGCTCAAAATAAAACCATTTGGTAAAATCCTGTTTATCTGGATTGTCTTGGTAGTATTGTCTGGCTTCATAACCAAAACTATGAAAGTTCTGTTTAGGGTCGAACAAAATGCAGGTGGGTGCCTTATAATTCATCCAACCCCCTGCTGTCCATGTGGGACTATGTATTTTGGGATTGTCATGGTCTTTCCTCTTGAGGCAATCATCATAGTCATGTCTTGAACAGTAGGCAAACCCTGAGTAAGTCGTTCCAAAGTCTATAGCGGCCACAAAAAGCTTGTTATGCTTTATCTGAAAATTAAATCAAATTACATTATCAATTGGCATATTTAGAAGCAAGTTAGGCTTGAGCTCATGTCTTCTTCTTTCCTTTAAGTTTAACATTCTGCCCATTCCTCCCTCATTCCTATACCCATATCAAACTTATGAATAATTCTATACATGCATGTGTTAAATTTTTATTTAACCTTTCAGTTAGCTGCAATAATGTAGCTCCTGTGACAAACTTGTGTCTCGGCAGAGCTACAACGCGGTCCCATTCGTCACAATGGAGCAAAAAAAAAAGTTGCAGTTGAAACATAAAAACTCACTATTTACGCTTCAAACATTTCATTATAACTATTACTGATGATCCCAGTCCTTGTTAAATCGGTTTGGCTGAGAAATATATGCTTTTCAAAGGTAGCAACAACCTTGTTCAAATTTATCGATCGTTTTCCATAACCGGAAACTACGGAAGGCGGAGCTTTTCTAAATATGGTATTTCTTACTACACGCTGATGTAAACATTCATGCCTAAATCGCCAAATATGGTATCGACATCCAAATAGTGAGGCCGTAAATGACGAAAATTAAAATGTTCAGAGAGAAGATTTTATTTTGTGGGAATTACATTCTAAAATACTGGTAGGTGATAAAAACTTGTTATAATAATAGACAAAAGGAAAGGTTATGTCTTATTATTGATAAATGCAGGCGTCAGAAGCTCTGTAAGCGAGCGCAAAAAATCTCTGCAGCTGCTCCATTACGTGTAATGGCATCCCGTTATAACCCTTGCGAGTAAGCGAGCATTTAGGGTTTTATTATTAGAACTACCTTTCAGTATACAATTTCTGTCGTAAATAATACTCAGTCCACGAAATTGGCCACTGGTCCGAAGACCGAGGTAAATAAATTTTCAGTCAGTCCAGTAAAAAGGGGTCGGGGGAAATCCATTTAAACAAGAGGCATTGAGGTGCCAAAAGGGAGTCTTCTGTATTTAGCATACTGATCTGGATGTATTTTTTACTTTATATTCCTTACTAAATCCTCTTTATGAAGGATACCAACAGATTTTGTATAAATGACTGACCATTTTCAAGATATGGGGGGGGGGGGGGGGGGGTCTATATGGGACCAACATCCAATTTAACTTTTTAATCTAAGTCTGATTTTGATAATGTTTCTTTCTTAAGATTCCCTATATAATTTTCAGCCTGCATTTTTCAGGGAGATTAAACCTACATGTAGCTTGTATGGTTCCAAGATAAATCTGATCTAAGGGAGCCAAAAGGGATCAATGTCCAGAATGTTAACTTTTTTTTTGTCTCAATACTGATCTCTATGCATTTTTTGTCATTGAATAACAATATACAACATGTACATACTTCACCATAAGTGGAAAACATAAATTTTATAAATATTTTATGGAGAGCAATTTCAAATTAAAGTTGCAATTTCACAAATATGCCTCACTGATTCAACCCTGTCAGCCCTTTCAAGCTTCAGACAACATTTGCAAATTATTTATTTGATAAAAAAACATGTTTTACACCCCTCTCCCTATTTATGTTCTATTATAGTATCAACAGTCATTTTGGATAAGGACACCATAAGGATGATTCTACACAAAATTGTATCAAAAGTTTGTGTCAGATGAGGCAAAAATAAGATCAAACAAATATCTTAGTTTAATTAGATTGCTTTTTTTTTAACAAAAATAATTTTATTGCACTAAATTGCTGTTAACAATTAACTAGGTATACAGCTTTTACCTAGTATCCCTAGTTGTTAATCACTAAATAGCAAGGGATTTGCTATTTAGTGAAGCTTATATTTCAAAATAAATATTGTTTATAGTACACTTTTTAAAGATAATATACAGTACATACTACATACATAATTATTGTAATTATGACATTTAATACACATAATAGCTGTCTATGGTGATTTCACCTGCTTTTTGCATTGACAGTAACATATTAACACTTGCACTTTATATTGTAATTGGGTGAATTGGTTTAATCTAGTAGAGATTTGGCTCCAAGAGATATGTTAGGTGTTTTATATCTTCCTTTAATTGTCGTGGTCATATGCCATAATGGTAGTTGGATTTATAACTACCTATGCAATCAGTGCCTATACCCACTAACTTTGTGAGTTTGAATTCCGCTCAGGCGAGGTGTACTAGATACAAGATTATAATGTGATCAAGTTTTTAAGTATAACTTGCAGCAGGTCAGTAGTTTTCTCTGGGTACTCCGGCTTCCTCCACCCATAAAACTGACCGCCACGACATACGTAACTGAAATATTGTTGAAAGTGGTATTAATCACCATAACCCTAACCCTCAAATGGCATTCAGAGCTATTTTTGTTTTGTATCTTCATCTAATCTTGTTAAGATTTGGCTCTAAGTCCTATTTTTGTTTTGTATCTTCATCTAATCTTGTTAAGATTTGGCTCTAAGTCCTATTTTTGCTTGGTACCTTCTGTCTCTTCCTGCAGAAAGGTACAACTGAAAAAAGCCTGGAGAGTCAAATCTCAAAGAGATTATAATTGGTCAGTCACCATTAATTATTTTTTTCCCTGTGTTCTACTTACATCCCCGTCTGCCATTTTATATTTCTTCAACAGTATATTTTATCTGAAATGGAAATAATGAGATATTTAAGGCATCATTGATTTGATCATAAAAATCATATATTGTTATGGTTATGTTATGTTATGTTAAGCTTTAAAACTGAACAGCTTACATCCCTCTAGAGTCTAAGACCTTCATTTTCAAAAGGCTAAATCTCAAAAGAAACTTTCCTCATTCAAACCATGTGTACATAGTTGTAAATATCATAACATTTGATTTTACTGTACATACCATCCAGTTTTGGACTTTTACTTGTTTGCCATGTGAGTTGCCTCCTGTCTGTTTCAGATGGTCCTGAGTCAATTACTCTCAAGTACATAGTCTGACTCATAACCAGGAAGAAGTTTAATATATTAAAGAGGGCCATTTATTTTATGTAATGCTTAGTGTTGTACTCACATTCTATTATGTCCATCACTATAGAGGTATATGTTAACGTTGTTGATTCTACTTCTACACCGGTCGTTGCTTAACAGTTGCACCAAAATAAGTTCATGTGGTTGTACTTAATGAGATTAGACTTCCGAAGTCATTTTCTCCAGCCTAGATACAGGGCAGAAAATGACTTCGGGAGTCAGAAATATAGAGCAGAAAATGACTTCGGAAGTCTAATCACAACGAGATTAGTTGTCCTTTTACTTTCGTCTCTCGTTTTTTTTTTTTTTTTTCTTCTAAGTTTTCACAAACTTGTATAAAAGTTTATTGGGTAACTGTGTCACATTTTCTATCGTGTTATCTATAGTCTTAAGTTTATAAGTAATATTAATACTTACTCTGATCATATCTGTGTCATTCTAGTTATGATAGAAAGTAAACATCAGTACGTTGATGGTTTTCCGTAACCAAAGAAGAAGGTGATTGAACATGGAAATTCTATGTATCTACTTTCGTTTTTTGTTTTCCACTTCCGTTTGTCACGTGATATGTGTCACCGGTGTTTAAAAAACCAGAGGCTCACATAACCAGGCAATGGAAACGATTATCTCCCTCAGCCATTACAAAATATAGGGGGGTGCTAAAGTGTGTATCGTGTTGGGTAAATGAGTTTGCCAGACATTTATTTATGGATATATTGTGACAAAATATGGATGTAATAGTTTGAAATATATAATTCCCCAAGGAGGTTTGTATTATTTTACATTCAACATACGTCTTGTAAAATTTTGGATGTGAAGTAAAATACAATCAAATTTTGGGCCAAATGTTACCAGCGAGCTGCTGGTAAGATCAGGATCAGAATCAGGAAGGTTTTTAGTTTGACAAATTTTTCTGAATGGTTTTTTGTTCTTTTGTAAGGTATTTTTACCTTAATAATTATTATATAAAAACAGAAAATATAGGTTATATATTTTTATAGAATAAATTAATTAAAAAAAACCACGTGTTTTCATAGAATATGGTAAATCCGAGGATTTATGATATGCAAAGCAGATGTTTGCTTACAAACAATAATTATATATATATATAAGTGTATTTTGTAAACAACTAATGGTACGTAGATACATTGTATCTAACATAGTTAACACTTAATCCAAATTTTATTTAGCATACATATGCATTTTGATTATTTTATTTTATGAATATAAATTGTTATTAAAAACAGAGGATCTATTTAGATCATAGATGAGCTTCACATTCCTACAGGAGTACAGACAGTATTGTAAAATATTTATATCATTTTTTTTTTAAATATAAGCTTATAGACAAACTGTGTTAATCACTATTGGTTCAATTATTTTTTTACAAAAAGTTTCAGTAGTAATTTTATAATACTATACAGTACTATGATTATCTCCCTTTAATAAATTGCTTAAAAAGCATTTTCCCCAATAATTATTGTTAATTCAACTTTCTGCATTTAATTGTTATATTTTGAAAATGTTATCAATATTAAACAATAATTTTTTTTATGTTCATATTTATATGAATATTATAGTTGCAATTATTTAAATTAAATATATCTACCTTGAAGAACTTTCGATTTATTTATATAATCAATGCTCACTTTCTTATAAATATATTGCCGAATTTCCTTCGATATTTTCCGTATATTACAATTATACTTCGGTATTTTCCGACCTATTTCGGTCGATTCTAAATTTGCATAGACACTTCAAATACGTCAGAACAATTATCCAATGAAAAGTTTCTCGATATACGAGCTGGAGAGGCAAATCCGCTGTTTTCCGTATATATAGCGCTCTGACGTCCAACAGCTACAGAAAATCCATAAAAGCCGTTAGACGGCAGAGGAATCTCGGACTAAACCCCGCCCTGCAAGTTAAATGGTCTGTCCCTAAGGGAAAATCACAACACAAAAATTGTATTTTTGGAGTGTCCCTATTATTCTATCTAGAGATACAACAGCAGAAGTAGAAAGTGTAAAGACATCAACAATAACCCCACACCTTTAAACAAAGGAAAAAAACACTACCCAAATTTAGTAGTGAATAAAGTCAGGGGCAGAAGGCAAGTGGCACTAGCATCACAAGTGGACATTAAACTATGCCATATGGTCGATTATTTCAATAAGCAATTGAAATTAGTAAATTTTAAAGCACCAAGAATTTCCCAATATATTATAGTATCAGGTAAAGGGATAGGAAAGGAATGCACGAAATACAGAAAAAATTGGAACACATACATGTATACAGATGGGACACACCCAATGAGAGCTTTGTGGCTGTACAGGATCATCGAGCTTTTGACCGAGATCCAGTCAGAATCACAAACATATTAAGGTTAGTTCAATTATATGTAAATACAGAATGACAAGGAGGCCTTGCCTACAGTAGTTAAAAGTAACATAGACTTTAGTTGCTATAGTGAAAATAATTTAGGGCAAAGAAGCTTTGCCTTTATTCTGTAATTATAAAGTTATAGACATAGACAATTGAGTAGAAAAGCAATTACAAAGATCAGGGAAGCCCTGCTTAAACATATGTACACTTGCTACATACCTGTAACAAAGATAGTACACAGTACATGAACAGGGAGGCCCTGTTCAAAGAAACCAAAAAGAAAAACTATTAGTCAACGAAACCTTGAATAAAAGTCAGCCGAGTCAATCAAGAACAGGGAAGCCCTGCTCACAAAGAAACAACAATACTGTCAAGGAAGCCTTGACTGTAAGTATAAGCCTTGTGGTATACGAATATAAGTTAACATTTAAACAGGAAAGCCCTGAGTAATAGTCAAGGAAGCTTTGACTGGTTAAGTTACTAATTATTACAACAAAAAGGGAAACCCTGCTTAATTTAAGCTAATAATTTATAATCGAGACAGAACAGGGAAGCCCTGTTCAATATTAAGCTTAAAATGACCCGCAAAAACTCAACATCAAAGAAGGGTAACACTGAAGATGGTTGGAAATGTGAGGTATGCTCAATCAAATTTACAGAAGACAAAGCAGAAGTACTAGAATGTGAATACTGCGAAAAACATTTCTGCAGGGCATGTGTTAAACTAAACTGCGCAGAGTATAAATTATTAAGCAAGAGATCCGACTTACATTGGTACTGCCCCCCATGTGAAGAGAAGGCATTGGAAAACCTGAAAATAGAGAAAGAAATATAAGAGAGGTGCAACGACTATTTCAATCTAGTCGAAGCGAGATTTGAAAATCTAGAGAGTAAAATTGATAAGAAGGCAGACATTGACCAAATAAAGGCAATGGTAGAGGAGAGCAAATAAGACACAGCATCAGGTGGGGAAGGTACCAAGGTATATAAAGAGAGTGTCGCACGCCGAAACAATATAATGATCTTCAAAACTAAAGAGTCAGATGACATTGAACCCGATCAAAGAAAAACAGATGACATCATGAGAGTAAATGAACTGTGTAAAATAACAGGGGCTAATCCTGAATCAATCAAGAACGTGACGAGATTAGGGGAAAAAATGAAAAGGATCAAAAGTCAAGGCCAATGAAGGTGGTCTTTGAAGACGAAAAAGCCAAAGGAGTGTTAATGTCAAATTTAAAGAGACTTGCAATAGCAGACGACACATTTAAACAATTAAGTGTAGCACATGACATGACACAAAGAGAAAGGGAGCAAAATAAGAAAACATTAGCAGAGGCCAAGGAAAAGAATGAAGCCATGGATTTAAAGGGGCAGTCGGGGAAATTCATCTTCATGGTAAAAGGGCCACCTTGGGACAGAAAAGTGGCAAAGGTCAAGAAAAAGGACTAGACCCGAAAAAGAAACATGTAAATAAAGAACATGTTTTTAACGAGTACAATGTAAATATGGTGATGGATTTTAACGGCATACAGTGTTATTACACTAATGCAGATAGCTTACCAAATAAACTTGGCGAACTAAAAACAAGAATAAAAGAACGGGATCAAAAATATGACTTGATAGCAATAATGGAGATCTATCTCAAAAATTGCAGATATTTACCAGGGAAGGCAGAACTGCAACTAGAAGGATTCGACCTTTTAATGGGTGAATCAAAAATGAAAAGGTACAGCAATGTATATCAATAAAGACCTGAATGTGGAAGAAGTCAAATTTGAAGGCAACTTTGAGGAATCAATATGGGTCAATATTAAGTTAAATGGAAAGGACAAAATGCTAGTGGGATGTTTATATAAGAGTCCAAGCAGCAATACTGAAAATCTGGAGGAACTGAACAAATTAATAATAGAAGTATCGAAGATGAAGGAATTTTCACACCTACTGATAACAGGAGATTGTAATCTTCCTAAACTAGACTGGAACACATGGACAAGCAGAGGGGAACACGGTGGAGAAATATTCCTAGAAAGTATCAGAGAAAGCTACCTAATCCAACATGTAACAGAGGTTACTAGAGTAAGGGACAATAGTGAAACCAGTATATTAGACTTAATATTAACAAATGTGAAGAAAACATGATTGACGAGATTATATACTCAAGTCCCCTTGGGAGTAGTGACCACTGCGGAATAGAATTTGCGTTCAAATGTTATTATGAGCTAAAAGAAAATAAATCAGAGAGATGGAACTACTTTAAGGGTGACTATGACAACATGAACAACGAGCTAAACCAAGATTGGGACAATTTACTGAACGGAAAAAGCACAAGTCAACAATTGGAAATATTCATGAACATAATAAACGAAGCTAAAAACAAATAAGTACCACGAACAAATTCGAAAGCAAAATCTAAGGGGAAGAAACACAAATTTATCCCATTAGACGACAAAACTATCTTTAAAAAATCAAGAAGAAACATAGATGTTGGCAAAGATACATGGAGACCAAGGATAGCAAGAAATACCAAGAATATATTAAAATGAGAAACCAAGTTAAGGGATTGGTCAGAAAGGCTAAGGCAAATATGGAGAAGGTCAGGAGATAGCAAAAAATGCGAAAACATTCTGGCAATACGCAAATTCAAAGAGAAAAACAAAATCTGGAATATCCGAACTGAAATACAAGAAAGAAAACGGGGAGAACAAAACATCAACAGACAAAGAAAAAGCAGAAATACTAGCAAATGTTTTCAGCAGTGTATTCACCAATGAACCAGATGGGGAAATACCAAATATTGAACCAATCACAATAGACCACGACTGCTTGGAAAAAATCTTTCAAGAAAAGGAAGTATTGAAACTGCTACAAGATCTTAATGTAAATAAATTTCCAGGCCCCGACGGATTACATCCAAAAATGCTCAAAGAACTGAGTGAAGCTTTAGTAAAACCGCTAACAATAATATATAACACATCATTAAGTCTAGGTACAGTGCCAGATAGCTGAAAAGAAGGGAATATCACTGCTTTATTCAAGAAAGGGGACAAATCAGACTGGTCAGCTTAACAAGTGTCATTTGCAAATTAATGGAGAAATTAGTCAGAGTAATAATAGTAAACCATATGATAAAAAACGAACTTTTTAGTAACAAACAATTCGGGTTCATATCAGGCAGATCAACAACATTGCAGCTATTGAGAGTAATGGATGAATGGACAGAAATCCTGGACCATGGAGGTAAAATAGACTCAATATATATATGGATTGCATGAAGGCATTTGACAAAGTCCCACATCAAAGACTGCTTAAGAAAATGGAAAGATACAAAATAAGCGAAACTGTAATCAAATGGGTAGAAAGCTTTTTAAATGATAGAAAACAGAAAGTCACAGTAAATGGAGCAGAATCAAAAAATCATAAAGTTACTAGTGGTATACCACAAGGCAGCGTATGGGACCTATACTTTTCGTCATTTATATAAATGATATGCCAGAATGTGTTGACTCAACTATATACCTTTTCGCAGATGACAACAAGATACTTAGGGAAATAAAGAGTCCGAACGACGAGGAAAAATTACAAAATGATCTGGATGAGCTACAAAAATGGTCAGACACCTGGCTATTAAAGTTCCATTCAAACAAATGCAAAGTGCCGACAGTTTCCAATAGAAAAATGGCTGAAAAAGAGGCAAAACATTATCACTTGTATGACAATAAGGGGAAGGAAGTCAAACTGAAACAGTCAGATGGAGAAAAAGACATAGGGGTTTTAGTTGACGAAACAATATCATTCAGTACGCATATACAAAACCAGATAAATAAGGCAAACAGTATAATGGGACTTATCAGAAGGACATACACGTACCTAGACGAACAGAGCTTCAAATACCTGTTCCGAGCCCTAGTTAGACCACATCTTGAATATGCTGCAGCTGCTTGGTCCCCATACAAATCTGGAGAAATAGAACAAATAGAAAATGTGCAACGAAGAGCCATGAAACAAATACCATCACTAAAAATATGGAATATAACCAAAGGCTAAGGAAACTAAACATGCCAACGGTAAAATATAGAAGGGCAAGAGGGGATATGATAGAGGTATTTAAAATTTTGAATGGAATTTATGACACGCATGCTACAATTGGAATGATGGAATTAAACACACAAGCAAACACAAGGTGCCACAACAAAAAACTAAAGAAACAGTCATGTAGACTAAACGGGAGGAAATACTCATTCACAAGTAGAGTGGTAGATATTTGGAACAGTTTGCCAGAAGAAATTATAGTTGCCAAAACAGTAAAAGAATTTGAAATTGGTCTTGACAACCACTGGAAACACCAAGAGTGCAAATACGACTTTTCGATGGACATAAATATTCGATCAAAAACCGGATGTCACGTAAAGTCGCGCACAAATACGACAGAAAATATCACAGAGGCGGACATAGTGGCTGAGTAAGCCAGCGTCCACAGTAGTTCCTATAGTATCCTATGGTATGATACATTGGTCAATACATTTTGATCGTTTTCCAGTAACAAGTTTGGTCCAGTAGTATACCACCCTTTCCTTCACATCAATAAGCAACGCATAACGTCCTAACTCACCATAAATCATACAGTTCGGTGTGGTAGATTTAAGATTTAGCAAGTTTACAAAAGTTTTATTGTACTTTTTCAATTGACACAATTTTTAAAACTCTGGGCCCGGTTGTTCAAAACAATGGATAAAGTTATCCACTGGACAAATATGATTTATCCTGGACAACTTTGTCCAGTCTAATTTGGTACTGATAAAGTTTTGTCCAGTGGATAAATATGATCGCCAATTGAAATTACATTAGGTTTTTTGTTTGTTGTCATGAAGTTTTCCTCAATTCAATTTCAAAAATAGCATTTCCCCTTTTTGGAAATAGATTACACATAACAGGAGCTAAGATAAATAGACAGATTTTAAATACAAATGTAAATAAATAAACGTTATACAAAAAAATTGAGGAGAAAAAAACATGCATTCCATCAGAACTTATTTCGGATTTAATTTGTTGCGCAGTGCAAGTAAATTAAAGAGAGGTGAAATTGAACAAAATTGGTGGGTGCTTTTGGTTTTCCGTATTCGTGAATTTTCCTTCCCCCAATATTTTTGTTGTTTTTTTTGTGTGCCGTGAATCGTGGTGGGGACATTGTCCGTGAATCCTTTTCAGTCATATTTATTTTACATTCTTTATGAACGCCTCTCGTCTACGTTTTTATGAACCTTTTTTTCCAATGTGATCTTCTGTGTTTGTTCTTTGTTTTTTTCTCTCAACCCGATGTCAATATTACATGAATTACTGGACACATCCACCGTTCAATTGTTGACAAAATAGACCCGATTAGTTAGTATGTAAACGTGACCGAGGACCTCCCCCCCCCCCCCTTTTTTAACATCATAAGTGGAAGAATGGCTAATGATGACATTTGTTACTAGATCTGTTTGTTGTTTTGGATTTAGACTTGGGATCGATTTTAATTGATAATTCTTTTTTTCTGTCTCTCAAAAGTTGGAAATAAATATTATTTATTTTATTTGTCTTTGACAACAGTATGAAAAATGTCATTCAGTGTACGTGTGTAAATTTCTGTGAAAATATCCGATCCTAAGACATGTACGTTAAATGTCCCAAGATCCAATCAATATATTTTGTAAACCGTGATATTTACATGTATATAGAGAGTAGCGCGTAGTCCCAAAAATGTCACTTATTTCAGGCAAGCCCACTTCAATAGATTCCATGTCTTCCAGAACACTATTTGGATATTATAGTTGTAAGATTCCATTTCACTATATCATTAAGTACGGTACAATAATTGAACTGGATCCACTGTATGGTAAGAGCAACGGCAACGGTTGTTTGGTATCGCTTCCGGTGTAGCAGGCAATTTGTTCCGACCCGTCAGATGTACCATCCATCTGACGGGTCGGAACAAATTACACATAAGTAAATCTAGACCCCTTCACGATGATTCTTTACTGAGAAAAATATTCTCCCTTTTGTGTTCAACAATATTCCACTGAAAAATCGTGCACATTAACTGTTGCAAAGGCAATGTTTACCACGAGGGTGAAAGGTTAGTGTACGTGTTTGGTTTTATATATGTGTACGGTAATTTTTTAAGAGACCAAACACGTACACTAACCTTTCACCCTCGTGGTAAACATTGCCTTTGCAACAGTTAATGTGCACGATTTTTCAGTGGAATATTGTTGAACACAAAAGGGAGAATATTTTTCTCAATAAAGAATCATCGTGAAGGGGTTTAGATTCACTATATGTGAAAGTTTCCGTTTTGAAAATATATGAATACAGCATACTTTAAACTCTAAATAAAAATATAAATACATATAAAATAATTAAAATTAATTAGAAATAAAATAGACTTAAATTAGATCGGACACAAGTTATTCCAACTTACAAAGGTCCTCTACAAGATCACTACAAGAGAGATCACTTGACATAGGCAAAGCCTTAAAAAGCGTAAATTTAATTCAGAGCTCACTAGACTGCAGAGCAAATGTTGAACAATTCAACCACCAGTGTTTTGAGAGGAGTGCTAAAATATGTGAACCGCTAGACATTGAGGCTAAAAAACCTAGAATATGCGGGAGACAAATAATGAGAGATAATGTTGAAGCAGAGTCCGGAAGACTACTTTAGGAAGTCAATAACTGTACCTTTTCTCTACTGTACGCTAAATGAAATGAAAACAAGGTTTACCAACCTACACGCCGCTTTGGGACTACAGTTGGTTCCATCAATTATTGAAAATATTGCTCCATAACTGAGCTCCCCCCCCCCCCCCGTCAACAGAGTCTCTGGATCCGCCCCTGGGTGAAGTACATACAATACACTGTGGTTCTTATCTCCTTTGTAAAGGTTAAAATATGTCAATAATATGCCTACCTTTTATTTTCCTGCTAAACCGGAAGCGATACCAAACAACCGTTGCCGTTGCTCTTACCATACAGTGGGGATCATAATAAAAATATTTCTAAAGTTTTGTAATATTGTGTTTTTCGTAAAATAAATATATCTTCATATTTTTATCTACATACCCCCACCCGAATTATTCTACAAGACATGAATGACAAAATGACACACCCTTTAATTACTCTTGCCCTTGCCTCAATGCCGATAAATCTTTTAGGAAAGAAATGAAGTAACTAGCTTCAATTTATTTAAACAAATATTTACTTTGGATTATTATTTCATGATCTGAAGGAAAAAAAAGGTTTCGCTTAAAAAAAACTTGTCTAATACACTGTGTAAGTAACACTAATTAGAAAACAAATGTGTGATTAATCACAATTTGGCTAACACAAATTTGATTACCATATGACTTTGGGAAAAAAATCTATGGAGACATAAATTCCCAGCTCCAACACAAAGATAACAAAATGATTGGTCATAAATCATTTGCAGATCGCAACAAATAAATTGAACTGCCTGAAAAATAACTTGAAACGTCGCTGTACTTAGCAGACCCTTTTTTTATTTTTTTTTATTTTTGGTCTGGATTGCTTTTACACAGGAAGTGCAAAGAATTATGGGAATTGTCCACTGGACAAAATTTTATCCAGTGGATATCTAGCCAACCATTGTCTTTGCTTCTGAACAACCAATTTTATCCACTGGCTAGCTGTCCACTGGATAAGTAGTTGTCCAGTGGACAACTTTATCCAGTGGATAACTTTATCCAGTATTTTGAACAACCGGGCCCTGATCTCCGAGTTATTCAGTAGAATAGACTTGAAAACTTTATCGAAAAGATCTAACTGACACGAGATAGAAAGATTATGAATTTTGCTATTTTCGAGTATCTCATACATGTTCCTTATCAGCCTGGAGGGCCTATGAGAAAGGTGGGGGGGGGGTTCAGTCGGTACATCGGTCCGTGTCCTGGAGAGCCAAGAAGGGGTCGGTGAATCTCTAAAGAACCCCATAGCCGTTTTATCTGGATTTTTTTTCATTATTTTTTTTTAGTTTTAGTTTACTTAGAAACTTCACTTAGACTTCTGGTTGTTTATCATCACTCACATTGACATTGTAACCAGGAAGGCCGTCTCAGCCTGTCCCCAGGGACCAAAAGCAGTCTTGTTCCGCTTTGCAAAATTTCTCTTGGAGGTCCTGCATCTGTGTTTTAATAATCTTTTAAAATTCCCAGTTTTTATAAGTAATACAACCAGATAATTAAACTCTTTAAGCTATTTTAATCTCATGAAATTGACAAGTTAAATATAGATTATTTGTTAATCTTCCACTTTTTACTGATATGCAATCCCTTTGAATAATGTATCTATTATTTTTTAGACATTGCCTTTTTTTTTTAACTTGCACTTTGTTTAATAAAATATTTGAACTACAATGTACATATTAAATCACATATATCTAAACCGCATCGGTGGAGTAATTATTAGTGTTCTCGCCTCGAGTGCGGTAGATGGTGGGTTCGAGTCCCGATCGGGTCATACCAAAGATTATAAAATTGGTATGTGTTGCTTCTCCACTAAGCAAGCAGCATTAATGAGAAAGGGTAAAGAGTGGCTGGCTCGTAATCAGGATAAAGTGTCCGTGGTGGAACAACATGCTAAATATTTCTTTTTCTTCAAACTCTTATTATAATAAATCTTCTATTTAGGGACCGACCATTTAACTTGAAGGGGGTGGTTATGGTATTTTGTTTCGTTCAGAATTTTTTTTTCGGACAACACAAGAGGTAGAATATTTATTTTTTTTGTCGCGCAGAATTTTTCCAGAATTTAACATTAGGTTATATGACAAAAACTCTGAATCAGATTATTATTTTTTTCCTCCATCAAAATCAGAATATTTTTTTCAGCAACATTGGGAATCAGAATATTTTTTTAGAAAAAAACCATAACCCCCCCCCCCCCTTCAAGTTAAATGGTCGTTCCCTTATATTGGGGCAAACCTATTTTTGTATGTGCATGTCCTATAATTTTTTTAATGTACATGTATACGCATTTACGAAATGTGTTATTTACAACAACCAATAACAATTTATAATATCCCTTTTAAATAACTTCTTTATACGGAAATAAAATTAATATAAGCACACACACAAAAAAGGAAGATATTAATAATACGTACAAAGGCATTTATTGTTCTAGTTTCCCGAAATAAAGTTTTTTCTCTCAAAATAATGATAGCTATGTTTCAAATCCTATTTAAAACTCAATACACGTAGCTTTTAATCAATGAAAAAATGAGTACAAATCAAAATAAAATAAAAAGTAATAAAAATTGTGATAGTTTCTTTTCTTAAATGTCAAACTGAGGATGTTATTTATTTGTGAAAAATTAATATTAATTAAAAAAAACATAGAAAACAAAAACAAAAGCAAAACAATAAAAACAAAAACACAAAATATATTAAAAAAAAACACCAACAAAAAAAAAGAGGGAAAAAAAGAATAGAAGTAAAAAACCGTTATTCAAATAAAAATGTTTCAAGAAACTCATACTTCATAAACTTGAGTAATAATTAAAGGTTAATTAAAACGGTCATTTTAATTACTAATCAGCAGGTCAAATAGAAGTATTGACTAAACAAGTAAAGATCAGTGACCCACGCCGACCGTTAACTGTACTCACCTCCCATCAAAAGGTGAACACTATTCTTTATACCTATATAACCCCTGTCTGTGGGGGAGGAGCATCATATATCATCTTATACAAGTTATACACAAAAAAGGAAGAAAAAAAAAACGCATTCAGTCATGGGTGTTACAGATGTTTCTCATAACAGTTTTGAGTTTGAAGATTCTGGAAACTTTACGTTTCAGTATAGTTCTAGTTATGATGAAGATACGTGCTCGTCACCTGACTCCGTTTTCGAATATACATTTCCAACGGTAAGTTAATTTGTTGAATGTCTTGTATTATTATAGTTTGTTTCCTTTATTGCATTTTTTTTTTAAAATAAATATTACCATTAAAACTTTTTTCTTCACAAAAGTTGAGATAATATGAAAAGTTAAGGTCAATTTTAGCAGCACTTCGTGGAGTGAATTTTCTAAGAAAGTAAATGTAATATCTAACTTAGTGCCATCATAACGGTGTCATTTTTCATACTCAGATAAGTTATACCTTTCTTTTTTGTTTTTAGAACAACCTTACATGTAAAAGTTGTTATATTCTCACACCTTACTCCATCCTAATCATTAATTGGACAATAAGTTATTATTATTATTATTATTGAATAATCATTTACTAGTAATTATTTTCAATGGGGAATCATTTTCTATTGATTTAAAAACAAAATATGGTAAGAACTACTGAATTGTTTTTACCGTTGTCCAATCTGCTTGCAGAGGTAATAATAACAATTTTCCCATTATGAGTTAAGGTTTTGGTTGGTGGTGTTTAACGCAATTTTCAACAATATTTCAGTTATACCGTGGCGATCAGTTTTATTGGTAGAGGAAACCGGAATACCCGAAGAAAACCACCGACCCGCCGCAAGTCACTGGCAAACTTAATCACATAATGTTCATTGATTTAAGATAATATCTTTTGTCCATCAATAATTCGTGTAGTTTTTTTTTCCAAGATAACATATTTCATATTTTCATCTTATTTTAGGTATCAGTACAGATGTGTTATGGCTGCCGTGGTATAATTGAAGACCAGTTCATCCTCCGTGTGAATGACCAGTCGTGGCACCCTACCTGTCTTCGCTGTTCCAACTGTCACACCATCCTGGACAACCACGCTACATGTTACGTAAGAAACGGTAACATCTACTGTAGAAAAGAGTAAGTACAGTACACAAGATTCTAAACCAGAGCTCTGATTCTAAACGTTACATTTCCACAATATGTAGGTGAATATAATTTACACCCACCGAGTGTCTTATAAAATAAATACTGTAATGTATATATACATAATACTTTATTCGTTTACATATAATGTATTTATTTATTTCTTCTCACAAACTTTATATTAGTTTCAAGACAATGAATAATTGGGTTAAGTTTGATTATACGATACATGTATTTGTATTACAAATTGAGTTTTTACCCCTATATTTTGTTTTAAATTAAGTGCACCTACATGTAATTTTATATTTTCATAGCGACTTGAGACCAAAACATTTTAATTTTAGTTTATTTTTTTATTTAAAGAGGAAAACCTACAGCCAAGGGGTCCTAGTAGACTTCCTCAACATATGAACATACATCGAATGACACGAATTCAAGAACACAAGAATCAATGGATTTTGTAGAAACCACGAAAATTTTAGCTGCAATAATGTAGCTCCTATGACAAACTTGTGTCTTGCGAGTAAGCGAACATTTAGGGTTTTATTATTAGAACTACGAAAATTTGTGCCAACGAATATAAGTACTTTCACAGTAATTAAATTGAAATTGTTTAGAATTACTGTAACTACAGACAAGAACAAAAATATGACCAAACACTCTTCTTCTCACACACCTCACAGGCGCTCGTGGCACGGACCCCCCCCCTCCCCCCCTTTTTCTAACTTTCTGTTTACAAATTTATTTTCAATACAATTTCTTTATTTCTTTATTATTTCATCACTTTTTCCTTATTTTACCTTGTTCGTGTCAATATTCATACAATCTTATGTTAACATCAAATTGCGTGTGTCGACCCTATATAGATACTAATAATACACAAGGCATGCAACTCGGCAGGTTTAAAATTGTGTGTTAGTAGTTAGGTCTTCATTTCCTTCCAGTAAAATATTTGCTAAATAAATTTATAACAATTATGAAACGTGTTGGTTATGTAATTATAATTGAATCATTTTTTTTTTGCAGAGAGTTTGGTATGCCTTGTGTCAGATGCAATGTCACCATCCGCAGTGATGATTGGATCAGAAAAGCACGTGACAATTGTTACCACTTGGCCTGCTTCAGTTGTGACGTCTGCAACAGACAATTATCAACTGGTGAACAGTTTGCCCTCCATAACAACAGACTTCTCTGCAAAATTCATTATCTGCAAGTTTTACAAGGTAACAGACTTGGAGATGGTAAGACATTAACAACTAATGAAATATCTATAGGCCAAAGACGTCATCGGAAAAGTCCATAACAATTATTTCAAGTGTTTGTTTTTCTTTTAGAAATATTTTATTTAGTTATATACACGAACAAATTATACTTGAAGAAAAAACATCCGTGTTTTCAATATTTTCTACAAAATATTTGTTTTCAATATTTCTACAATAAAACTGTATTTATACAAATAAAACTTGCATATTCTTTAAAAAAAAGAAAAAAGAAGGAAAGACAAACTTTTAAAATGTCACGATTTCAAACTATTATACAGTATCGTACAGTATTATACAGTATCGTACAGTATTATACAGTATCGTACAGTATTATACAGTATCGTACAGTATTATACAGTATCGTACAGTATTATTAACGGAGAATAACATGGTGTTCTAGTTTAGATTAGATATATAGCAGTTTAATAGTTTCATATCATAATGCATCATAAAAATTTGAATATATATATTTTTTTAATTTAAAATTCTTACGGATATATTGTATATCGTTTATTTCACTGGACATTTATTTATACGCAAATAATTCAATTATAATGAAATTCTTATTTTTTTTCCAGACCGTATCGGCAAACGTAAAGCCAAGAGAATGCGTACAGCCTTCAATGAAGACCAGGTGCAGATTTTCCAGTCTTACTTTAACGTGGAACAAAACCCAGACCCACAAGATTTAGACACAATCGCAGATCAAGCTGGGGTTAGCAGACGTGTAGCACAGGTGTGGTTTCAAAATGCACGTGCAAGATCAAAGAAAAACATGCAAATATCAAATACATCACCAGTTTCTGTTTCATCAAAGGACTCAAGTAAGTACCAGTATTTTATCACATGAAATTATGTTGCTTTTATGAACTCACTTGACATTTGGCCTTTGGCCTATTGGGCGAAATAAATATCACTTCTAGGAATTACATTTGCAATGCTTATTCAAATCTTTGATGTGGCCTAGTGGACTCAAAATCTGTATCTTCTAAGAATAAGATTTCATGGCTTTTACATTTTGTTTGAAATTTAGTAATTTTGTAAATCCTAAATCATAAATATTTGCTTTTGTCTTGATGGATGTACATGGTACCGAGTATTTATGAACGTTAAAGGTGTGGTAACACCATTCGATTTTCCGTCCGATTTTACCTTTCGACACACTTTCGACTACAATTATGACCACACCTTTAAGGTAAATTCCAATAATATTTCGATTATGCCTGGCAGAAACGCCCTATCGCATAGACACTGGCAAATCCTTACATTTCTAATTATTTTAGATGTGTTTATTAATTTGTTGTCTTCTTTGTTTTAGGTTCGTCAGAACACAGCTTTGAAAGCTTAGAAGTCCTCGCATACTCCGACTAGACAGTCATCATTCGTCTGAAGCTAATGTGAAAGCTTAGAAAGCTCATAATCCATCGACTAAGTAATCATTCGCCAGAAAACATGCAACTGTGAAAGCTACAAAGCACATATTACAACTAGATAGTTCATCAGAACATGGCTTTGAAAGCTTACAAGGCACACAACACGGCTAGAGAGTAACCATCTGTCAGTGGTCAGAACACAGCTGTGAAAGCTTACTTTGTACCTGAACACGGCTGTGAAGGCCCGATGTGTTCCGAACAGACAGTAATCGATGATCGTGCTAGACACTGAAGTGACCAAAGTGTTTTATTTGTAAATATATATGTTATTTGTATTTATATTGTTGATTATGATATTTTTGTTTATATGAAATATATGTCTATTGTAATATTTTGTTCTCTTGTGTTTTTACATGGGGACAAACTACAGCTCGCTCACTCACAGCTGTTTCCTCTTATTTGAAAAAAACACACGCTGTCCATTATATCAGTAACACAAAAGCCACACGCGCCTGTACATAAAACAAATGCCAATTCTTTAAATAATACATGCATTTTTTAGCACAATACACACACAATAATCTGTTCATACAACAGTTGGAAACTGTGTCATACATAGACATCGAAACTACCACTTAAATAAACAGTAGAACTACAATTATTGAACAACACAAAAATAGAAATATAGTAACACAACACAAACTGAAGCAATACTTGCACAACACAAAATTAAAATAATAGACAAAAAATCAGAGACACAACACAAAAACAAAATCATAATGCTCAAATAAACACAAGACACAACACCAAATTAAATTAATGCTCAAATAAACACAGAAACAACACAAAATTAAATTAATGCTCAAATAAACACAGGAACAACACAAAATTAAATTAATGCTCAAATAAACACAGGAACAACACAAAATTAAATTAGTGCTCAAATAAACACAAGACACAACACAAAATTAAATTAATACATTAAATTAATTCTCAAATAAACACAAAACAGAACACAAAATTAAATTAATGCTCAAATAAACACAGGAACAACACAAAATTAAATTAATGCTCAAATAAACACAAGACACAACACAAAATTAAATTAATACATTAAATTAATTCTCAAATAAACACAAAACAGAACACAAAATTAAATTAATGCTCAAATAAACACAGGAACAACACAAAATTAAAAACAATATTCAAATAAGGCAGAAACAACATTGAAATTTTAAAAAGAGATACAACAAACTTCTAATTTTAATCCTACTAGAACTACATGTTATAAGGTTTGATTTATGGTTTATGATATTTAACGCCACTTTCAACAATATTTCAGTTATATCGTGGCGGTCAGTTTTATTGTTGGAGGAAACCGGAGAAAACACCGACCTTTCGCAAGTCACCGACAAACATCTCGCCATGAACTCTAAAGCAGCTTGCTCAGAATTCGGACAGCTGGTTCTCAAAACTGGACGAAATCTCAGAAAAGTACAGTCTGAACTCGCCCCATGATTTGATAGTTAATCCACCTACAAAATCGTTTTGGAATAGATCTGTTGGCACTACAATAAGTAAATACTATATCAATCAAATGGTGTCAGAAGCTAGATACGGACACTGCCATAATATCTGGTCAAGCTGTGGAACCGAACCATTCGCTGTGACAATGGCAACGCTCAAGGTGAAACTAGCCACAGGAATGCTTACTCTACAGGAACACAAAGCAAAATTTGCAAGGAAAGGTGAAGTCAGCTCCCTTTGTCCTATGTGCAAAAAAGAGACTGAAAACATGGCTCATTTCATATTGCAATGTGCAAGCCTACAGGAAGTAAGAAAACCATTCATGGATAAAGTTTTATCATATCTGGAAACAAATGAGAATCTGACACCTTATGTCACAGACCTAATGGAGGATCAAAATATGCTACAGCTACTAATTGACTGTACAAAATTTGACTTTATACCACTCAAGGAGAGGAGCCATTTAGAAACCTTATCCAGAGGTTTATGTTATAAACTACCAGCAACGATTACGCAAAATAACTACTGTATCATAATAGGATCTAGAAAACCTGAGGATTAATAAGATATCGACACCGTTAGAGAACAGATAGATGTAGATTAGGTATATATGAATATATATATATAAGATTTAGCAGGGTGAAAGCTTGCTGAATCTCGTAATGAATAACCTTTTCTTTTTAGCAATTTTAATTGGATATGCCAGGACATTTTAACGGTTTTGAAATGAAGTTTAGCGGACAATGTATATAATATCCATCGTCACGCTAGTAGTTGTTCTTTTTACCTTTTATTAGTACAAATGACTCTTTTAAACCATTGTACATAATGGTGTATATAGAAATAAATACTTTTAAACCCGTTTTAAACTAGATAGGGATATTTTAGAGATAAGTTAGGGATAAGTGATAGGGGCACACCATACCAGACATTTATGATACTCTATGTCTGGACTTCAGTGGTGAATACCAGTGGCGGTTTTAGAGGGGGACGTGCACCCCCCCTAAAATTCGCAAAGCATATGTTATAACGTTAATTAAGCAGTTCAATAAATAACTTTTCATGAATGGTTAATTCGTGACCTGTAGTAAAATATTCCTACACATTGTAAATACACATTGGGTGTGTTCGCTGATTCATATGTATTCGCAGTCAGTAGTTCAAAGATTATTCCATTCTGATTGGTTCCGAGGTACCAGACATCAACTATTTTCTCACGCTAATTAAACATTATTTCTTCAGTCAATTTTACAACTATAAGAAAAACAAATCTTTACAGATCAAAGCATTTAGTAAACTTAAATCCTGATACTGACCCTGGGAAAGCAACTGTTAAACTGCGAGTCGAGTGCACCGTTTTTTGTAATTTACAAAGCTGGGCGTGAACCTACGCCGTATTGGTGATAGGCTTGTATGAGCTGTTAGATCCAACGACCTAACTCATTGAGCCATCCGGGCCCCAGGAATGCGTTAAAACTAAACCAATAGTTCTTTGAAGGTTTAAAATATCGTGATCGATCAGTCATGAGTTGAACAATTCGCATCACGGTTATTCAAAAAAAAAAGTTTTACTTCAGGTTCTTATAATCTGACAAAAACATACTGTTAACAATTATCCGACAAAATTAAGACTAAAAGTAAAGTTTTTTTGGTCTGATAAAAATGGTGTGGTTGGTTCAAAATTGTCGTTCAAATAAATGTATGTACTTCCTCAGACCCCCAGAGCTTAGGGGGGGGGAGGGTTATCCCCCTGGACCCCCTACCAGGGCACTGTCCTGGAACCGCTGGGGGACCTTAAGCGGTCCCCAGACCCCTCTCCTACTAACGCCCCCCCCCCTAATCCCAAATCCTGGATCCGCCCCTGAATACGTTGGCAACAACGGTTATCCAGGCAGTGGATGAAGATTCAAGATAGGTAACAGGTAACAGGAACGTGGTTCGAACTCACAACTTTAGTGGTGAAAGGCACGGACTGCAACTACCATGGACCATAGTGGGTAAAGTGTTTGGGGAGTGCCATGCTCCACCACTTAAAAAGCCTCTTGTAGATTTAGAAAGAGAGTAGGTGCATTGTAGCTACATTGGTCCCTACCCATCTCTCCATGTAGTCTTACATTCAACACTGGTTGTCTATGTTGTCAACAAACAATCAAAATATTGACCTTAATGGTCCTTTGCTTCAATGAGGGTTCACTGCCGCTACTGGGGTGCACGCCTCTGTATTTATGAATAATTAGTATATAAATATTAATTTTAATAAATAAATTATTTGGTATTAAAGAAGACATTAAATTCTACAACGGCTTGTCATAAATAATGAATTATTAATATATGTTGGATATATGCATACTAATTCCAATATCGGGGGTTGCTTGTTTAAAAATCAAAATGGTTTCCGTATTTCAAAATACATGTATACAAATGTATCTAGATAGAGAAGCACAATGAACCTAAATTATTCATAGAATGTTTTTCATTGGGGAAAAATATTATTTGGACCTCAATACTCGTTATTTATTGTGATTTATCCAACAAGTAAAAACTGTAGGTTGGTATAATTTTGTTGTCGTTGCAAGTCAATTGTTTGGGTATTTTTAGGTTTTTTTTTTTTTTTTTTTTTTTTTTTTTTTTTTTTTTTTTTTACAAAATTTGGAGTTAGAAAATAAACAAAAAACATAGCCCCCTTCCTAAAAATGGAATGGTCGTTCAATAAAATAATAATTTTAGTTCAAGTCACTTGTGAATGTTGTATAGTAGTTAGGGGATCTTTATTCTCTTATTGATAATTATGGAAAATTTAACATATTAATGATCATATATTTCTCTTTCAATATATTCTTCATTACACAAATGACACATGATTTTCTTTGGGGAATATTCTCTCATCGTACCATTCTATTGGATTTTTCGAATTTGAAGTTCCCACTTTTGCTATTCATATTGCTTTATTACTAATAAAATAAAATGGTTCGTTGGCATGTGTGTAAGCTATTTTTCACAAGTTTGAAAATAAAAAAATATACAAAATATATATAATTGTATTAACAAATATACACATGCCAAATATGACATCAGAAATAGCCAAGCCATTTGACCCCTGGATCGAATTGTCAGTGTGGAATTACCCAAAGTATGGGTTCAATCAACCGTGCCATCGTGAATAATACTTATCAATAACAGAACGCACTTCTATTGTTCAGTCTCAAACCTCACTTGTTGAGAGCGTTCGTTCCGTGCATGATAAAGAGAGAAGAAAAAATATACATCACAAAAGATGAAGTTAGACACACGAATTTTAGAAGATTCGGGAAATTTTACGTTCGTCTCGGATGAAGATTCTAATTCCTTGGACTATTACCCGTTCTCCATCGCTGCATTACTCAAGGTATATTTATTATGAATTAATTTACAGACGTTTATTTTTGTAGCATTATCGATTTTTTATGATGTTCTATTATTACCTGTATAATAGAAGGAGGGCGTTCAGTATCATCACCTGTCTCATTAATAATTAATTAGTGGGGAATACATGATGAATATTTGATGCTGTGCATCAAGCCATGCCTCTCTAAATAATAAAATATGCAAAATAGTCTTTAATTTATAGCCAAACAAATACAGTGTATTTAATTACAAAATAATGGTAAAAAAAAAATCAATGCTGTCGAGTAAAATCTCGAAGATATTTGAAAATTATTGAAGGAATATGAGAAGGCAGTTTTGGGAAACGTTGCATTTTTGTCTCTGTTTTTAGCGATGAATAAAACAATAAGTGGAGGATGGAAAAAGGGGGAGGGTTGCAAGAAATTCGGATTACTCCACCCTTCCATCCCGAATTACATCATTTGGAATTTTCTTTTAATTTTATGCCATTTAATAATATAAAAAAAAATTGACAAAAAATATATATTTCAAATGGGGTAAAAAAATCGTTGAATAGGTTTTATATGCTCATGACCCCTCCTCTCATTATCAACTAAACAGGTATTATGATAAAAATAAATACTCTTGAAATATGATGATAAAAAATGTTAATGGAATGTTGAGAAAAATAACTTATTTTCGTATAAATGTTGTATTTTGGTGTCTGTTTGTTAAATAGTAATAACTCGAATAAGACGGTGAGCTATCTATACAGCACACACCACTGCACGCACACAACACACACAGCACATGCAGTGTTCCTCGACTCCAGATGTAAAGCAACTGGTCTGGTCTTACGTCACTATTATACATCAGTAAACACGTAAAAATAAGCTACTAAATATACACCCGAGGGAGCCAAGGATGTTCTTCATCCGATAAAAAGATGACACGCTGGGTGCTTCAAATGTGCGAATTGTGTCTTAAGGAATAAATACAAGCGTCTGTGATTTAATATTCGTCAAAAATTATGGTAAGATTTCCTCGTTGCATGCATGTGTGTAATGTAAATGAATATTTGTTTTTATTTTATTATTTAGAACATTTTTTTTATATTTTTAAAATGGATGTTCTTTGTTCATTGATGAGATTTCATTATATTTTATTGACAAAATAATTGGAAATCAACACACAAGAAATCGATTCCACACGTATAATCTCAGAAACGGCACAAATCCCTCACTATCGATTATCTTCATACAAGCGATGCTGAGTGAGTACTATAGACACTTACGGTTCAAGAAATATGGCTATAGGCTAAAATGAAAATACGCCATTTCATATTGTGAGAAGTAGGATGACAAAGAACCACATGTATTTTCAAAATAAGTCATATGTAGGAGTTATTTTTGAGACTACGTACTCCGCCAGAAAATGGTAATTTATTCATTCATGGAATAATAATAATAATAACACACAATGTATATATATTCAAAACACACGTTGATATGGCGACGGGATACTTTAATATTGAAATTAAAAACCGTTGTTTATAGTGCATTATTTGTTGGTTTCCTAAGAAGGCAGTGTACCACCTCCTCATAGCCACCCCTCCCCCCAAAAAATAAAATTAATATATATTTGTATCAAACATTCATCATTTTTGATTGGAATTGCTCAATAATACTTTCTCAAAAATATCCTTATGTTATGATGCTGGGTGAGTAACAAATAAAAACCTGCACCTAACCTAGTGTTTTATTTCTTAACTTAATTATCAAATGGATTAGGTCTCTAACAGCCAATTTAGAGATGACTTCTAACAAACTTTTAGATGACAATTCTCAGTATAATGGCCATCTAGGTTGTACTGATGTGAAATTTAATAATTTTTATGAAAAGTTCCAAAATTTCTATAATGAATATAAGTACCCAATAATTTTTTATCTATAGAAAGATCTAATTAGGTTAAAATGTATTCCCTTTCTTCTTATTATTATATATTACAACATCTGCTGTGTAACCTTTAGCGTGCTCGTCTCGGGTGTAATATATAGTGGGTTCGGGCTCCTGTACTGTAGGTTCAGATCAAAGACTATAACATTCTTATTTGCTGTTTCTCTGCTCAGTGCACAGCTTTAAGGACTAAGGACAAATACTGGTTGGCTCGGAATAATGTGTCCGGGTGTAGCTACTTGTCTACCCACGGACTGTTGTTTCAGTGGACTTGCACTGTGAAGATCAAATTTAGCATGTTGATCTAGTACACATGATACAATACATCATCATCATATCATTGATTGTAGCTTGTTTTTTGGCCATGATATAGCTGAAATAAAATCTTATTTGGAGTAACACAACAATCACTCACTCAGTACTCTATATTTTATTACATAGTCCTAGTTTTCAATAATTGTATTGGTTTATTTTTCAGACCGAGAGAGATTTGTGTTATGGGTGTGGTGACCTCATCACCGACCGTCACCTCCTACGGGTAAATGATCGCCACTGGCATATCCATTGTCTCCGATGTTCAATTTGTCAAACCGCTTTAGACAGAGATTCTTCCTGTTATATTAAAGATGGCAGTGTGTTTTGTAAAAACGAGTAAGTTATATTTAATTCTGTTTGATAATTACTAATTATGTAGCAGGGGCAGTGGTGATCATATGGTAGTTGGATTTACACCTACCTATACAATCAGTGCCTATCACTACTTTGTGAGTTCGAACCACGCTAAGGCAAGGTGTACTCGATACAACATTGTGTGATAAAGTTTGTCAGTTGTGGCAGGTCGGTGATTTTCTCCAGGAATTCCGGTGTCCACCAATAAAACTGACCGCCACGATATAACTGAAATATTATTGAAAGTGGCGTTAAACACAAAAACCCTAACCCCCAATTATGTTGCTTGTTTAATCTTTTTTGCTACTGTGATTTTTTTCCGAGGTATGCATGACTAGCACAAGTTATCGCCCCTGTTTCTACGCTGCGGACTCATAGTATTTTCAACACCGTTGCACAATGCAGAAATTTTGTTGTTCACAGTATAAAGTTTATATATGCAAACTTTAAACTTTGATTTTATATGTACATTTTGTATACGATGCAAAATATTAGCCGATAATGTCATTTACACTATTTGTTATAAATAGAAAATAGAATCCATGCAAACAATGGGGGTATTTTAAAGTAAAAAATCTAGTACATTGTACTTCATAATACAAATTGAAAAAAGATCATGCGGAAGTCATAGTAATACTATCATCATGAAACATATCTTGATTAAAATAAGATATTTCACTGGCTCCCTTTACTGATTTGTTGCGGCGTTGGAGATTTGAGGAAACCCTATTGTAATTTGATTTGATTTGATTTTTGGTGTTTAACGCCACTTTCATCAATATTTCAGCTATATCATGGCGACCAGTTTTAGTGGTGGAAGAAGCCGGAGAACCCGGAGAGAACCACAGGCACTTGTGTAGAGTCAAAAATATGCTCACTATGTACCTAAAATAGGTATTTTAGGTACATAGCGAGCATATTTTTGACTCTACACAAGCGCCTGTGCACCGACCATGGGCAAGCAACTGGTAAACTTTATCACGTGCGGCTGCGAGTCGAGTGCACCTTTTTTTTTATAATTTACAAAGCCGGGCGCGAACCCACGCCGTATTGGTGATAGGCTTGTACGAGTTGTTAGGTAATCCAACTACCTAACTCATTGAGCCACCCGGGCTCTATTACGGTTCATGTGCATATCCATATGTCATGAAAAACATGTAGTTATAACTTTTACGACAAATTGAATAGCTCGTAGCATGCAACAACACTTTCATAATCTCACAATCGCCATTGTCATTTGATGGTACATATAAGGTCACTCGCACGTGACCCGTAATGGACAGACACTGCGACACACCAGTAAGGGCATCTTCGCTAGCCAAGGGTTACGATTCGGGTCCCCCTTCTCTCCACCCTTGGCGGATCTAGAATACATTTTGAGGATTCACGCTTTAATATTTCATTGGTTACGGCTACCGGTACACGTATCCAATCAGAAGATGTTTTACACGGAGCACATGTTATCGACGAAATGTAAGCAAAGATGCCACTTCCCGTTTTGGTTCCAATGAAAACATCTTTCCCGTCTGCCAAAGCTTTGAAACTTTTCATTTGGTTGACAGTAAGTGCTTTCAAATTAAATTTATCACAAATAAGTTTTTCTTCACTGGGCGCTGCCATTTTCAACTCTCCAACATACGTATAACAAAACGATTATGATTGGCTGGCGATGACGACTTTCTAAGGGGCGCAACTTCGATAAACCACCAGGTGGCATTGCGTGCGAATTTCAAAATGTATTCTAGATCCGCCAAGGGTGGAGAGAAGGGGGACCCGAATAGTAACCCTTGGCTAGCGAAGATGCAGTAAGGGGTACAAGTGAGAGATCTGATTTTAATCCGATTATTCGAGTGAATAATATCACATGACTAAAATTGAATTAACCGCATTTCTACTCAATTGTATTCACTAACATAGTTGGTTAGTTAAAGGTGTTTAACGCCACTTTCAACATGTTAGTGTATGGCGAGAATTTTTTTTTTTTATATCAAAGATTGTAAATTTGCAATACTCATGACTTTTTGTGTGGCTTCCAAAATTGTTTTTACTCCAAAGATAATCACAATAACTAATACGAATGAAAGTATATATATATATTAAAATTGTGTCTGTTTTAATTTGTAGACCTTTTATATATTTTTTTTATTAAAGCCTGACAATTCAATTTTGTTTTTCTTCAAAAAAAGGGGTGACATGACCGTATACTTACCTTTTGTACAAGAGGATATTTAAGATTTTATATTTTAGCGGAAGTTAAGATGCCTATTGTTTGTTTGTTTGATTGATGGTGTTTAACGCCAATCTCAACAATATTTCAGTTATATCGTGGCGGTCAGTTTTATTGGTGGAGGAAACCGTAGTACCCGTAGAAACCCACCGACCTGTCACAAGTCACTGACAAACTTCATCACGTAATGTTGTATCGAGTACACCTCACCATGTACAGGGATCAAACTCACAACTTTAGTGGTGACATGCACTGATTTCTTAGGTAGTTATAAATACAACTATCATACGATCACCACCACCACGTCCCCTAACATAATGATGACAATGTTTTCTATTGATTATTCACACATCGTATTTTATTTGTAGAGAATTCAATAAAACCGATTGTGCTACTTGTAGCAAAACCATTAGAGGAGAGGACTGGGTACGGAAAGCAAGGGACTTAATTTATCATGTTGCTTGTTTTTATTGTGACACTTGTGACAAACCCCTTTCGACGGGTGAACAGTTTGGACTTCAGGGAAAAAGACTTTTGTGTAAAAAGCATTTCATTGAAAGTATAGATGGAAATAGTTCTGATGGTAAGTTATAAAATAGAGTTAATTTTCTTGGCCGATCTGGAGACTACTTAACATTCCGAAGGTTCAGTGGTCCTGAGGTTCAATGGCTCTCGGCCATCTTCGGATAATTCCTTAGCTCTCTCATCACATATCATCCAACCTCGGGTGATTCCGCTGCTCTCTCGTCAACACCTCGTTTATGAAAAGTCAAACTCGGAAAATTTCTATTCACCAGATATTGGTTTACTCGCTTACTAATGCGCAGCTATCTCACTGAATTGCAATTTTCGAAGTTGAACATAGGAGCAGCCTAGGATTTGAATTAAAACGGTTGGAGACTTTGGAATCGTTATTATACTGGATCTATTTACTAAGCGTCACGTGTGTGTGTGTTTTTTAAGAAGTCAATGACCGCTATTATGTCATGTCTTAGGTTATTACGGTCTGCCACAACTCGGACAATTCCTCAGCGTATTTGCCCGAGGTTTGTCGAATGGGGTTAGTGCTGAGTGCGAAACACCCGAAAAATTCCTAGTAGGTTCAATGATCCGAAGTATCTTTAGTCAGAAGGTTAAATGCCTGGCCCAAGTATCGTTTTTACGGGGGTCTATTTTTTTTTATACTGGAAATGAAATTAAAAAATTCATGCCGAAATGCTCTCTTGAAACAAGAATATTCCTCTGTAATGCAAAAATCGTTTTTACAGTCTATTTAAAAGTAAAATGCTTACTATATTTGAGCATTTCAAATCTAATAATACAGGAAAACTCAGATTATACAATAAAACTGGCTCATCATTTGACACTATGATGAAAAATTATCTCGTTTGGCATGCACATAATATAAATAGTCATGTATACATTTAAAAATCTAGAATCTTAAGAAGCCTAAAATAGCGAGGTGATTGATTATATTGTTCTAGGAGTTCAACCCTTGACCTACTTGCTGTTTTGTGTTCAGACTGTTTCATTTCTTGCTCATTGTCTTTCCCTTTAATTAACCATCATTAAAAATAAAAATCGTAAATGTAAACGTTTACTGTATTAAGATATACATTAAAATAATTTCACCAAATCTATACTGTAGAACCATGCTATAATTACTATGCTCGTCTGTCAGTCTGTCAACACATTTTTGTCCTACAGATTGATACAAATACAAGTTCTTTTTCACACTTATTTGTAAAATCCTACAGGAAATATTTTGTATATATGACAACAGACTAAATGTAGTTATAGTTAGACACGCTGGGTGCTAGTGAAGGTTACCAGGCCTCTAACCCACGGAGTTGCTCAGCTCGTCCCCGCCGGGGTGGCGGATAGGGAGAGCCATATTAATGGGGAATGTCGGGTTATAAAACAGAAAGCATGAACGTTTATTATAGTGGGTAACAATATTTGGAGAGTGCGACGCTCCCTGCGCGCTAAAAACTTCCTGTAGATTTCGAAAAAGTGTAGGCACATTATAGCCGCTATAAAAGACTAAAGTGTTCATCCTACCCAATTCTCTGTACCTTTTCAGTAGCAGTCAAACGTCGTTGAACCGGATGACCATCCCTTCCCTCTTTTCTATTATTCTATTATTGTCTACTTCTGAGGAAACTGTTCTCCTATAGTGTCGTCTGGTGAGGTATAGTGCCTGAACCAACGGCGAGAGCACTGTCTATACCTCACGACCAGACAACACTATAGGAAAACTGTTCTCGAGGGAGAAGACAATACTATATTTAGTACATAACATCCCATTCCAGATATAAAAGAAAAACACTCAAATTCAATATAATAATAATGATAATAAGATTTACAATGTAACATTATATTTGCATTGCCAAACCTGGCCATGTTGACAGCAATCGTAACTACTCGGCCATTCTCGCTACCCTGCAAATAACCTCGTGCGTACATAGTAGAAATTCTTCTTAAATTGTTTGCCGGAAGTTAAGTTAAGTTAAGCCGCACAAAAATATAGTCCACGAAAATCCAATGTGGAAGACATACTAAGTAAAACCTAATCATGCAAAACTAATTAAAACTGTAATTGAAATATAGAAAATTGTTTAAAATATAACTTTTTCAAACTTTCATGTAACTGACATGTGAAAAGTAGTGCGATTTATACGCCTAATGCATACGAGGTTATTTGCAGGGTAGCGAGAATGGCCGAGTGGTTACGATTGATGTTGACAGCCGACTATGTACAGCGCTAGTCTATTTTAAGGGAGATAAATCTTGATAAAAATAAATAAGAATTACGCGGGAAAATCTATGCCACAGGTATAGTCACCGCGGGAAATCGTTTGCAACTGGTATAGTTCCCGTTGTCAAGTGTACTGTTCAAAAATAGTTCACACTGATTATCCAATCAAAATACAGCATTTTCATATGTTAGGTACATGCACTAAATAGTTTACATATATTATTATTAAACTTGTTCTCGTCCTGAATATAGCCGATATACTGGGTGCTGGATGTTAAGTATTAATCAATCAAAGGAAGACATACTTTCCTGAGACAATTGGTAATATGGAAATAAAAAGTAATGGTTGGCAATGTGATTATTTTGTTGTATCATTTATTTTCATTGGCGATACACTAACACGAGGAACATCTAACAACATCTCATTTTGGGTCATGTGGGGCAACCTTTCATTCATCTTTGATCGTGCAATCATATGCAAGACAGTTAATATCAGGTGAGTCCTGGTATGTACTTGGTTTTGATACCTAAAGATTTAGTAGGCTCATCGTTGATTGGTCAGTTGAAAATATGAACCCTAACGTGACCGGCCATATGGGATATTGTTAGATGTTAATGTATCGCCAAAAACAACAAATATTTAAAAAAAAAAGATTTTAATTACAATTTATTACAACAAACTATTGCTGACAGTGGAAACTTTTACTCAAATATTTATTTGTACTGGATTTTAATATTTGTCTTAAAACAGGAGCAAGCATAGCAGACACTGTCTGTACAGATACCAGTAGTAATGACGGATCAACAAAACCACGAGCCAAACGACCACGTACGTGTTTTACAGAAGATCAAATTCAGATACTACAGTCTCACTTTCAAAGGGAGATAAATCCAGATTCCCAAGCCATGGAAAAGATTGCCAACAAAGCTGGGGTGCACAAAAGGGTGGCCCAGGTATGGTTTCAGAATGCTAGAGCCAGACAAAAGAAAGAAAAAGGAAAGAAGAAGGGCACCAAATTTAGTAAGTTAGATAACCATTGACATATGGTTTTGGAAGAAATATGTTTTGCTAACCATGATTAAATCTAATTAAAATCAGATCTCTGGATCACTTGCTACCCTTGACTGATATGTCGTGACGTGCTAACTGAGAGTCCCACGCCGCGACGACTGAGAGTCACACGCCGCGACGACTGAGAGTCCCATGCCGCGACATATCAATAAAGGAGAACAAGTGAGAGATCTGATTTTAAGGCCACGATTAGGAGAGACAATTTAATTTCCTTGGACTAATAATAAAATCATACTTTTATTAAAATTTCAATTTCTTGCTTCATGTGCTGTTTTCTCAATTTAAATTTATAGCTCTTCTGGATTTTTACCATCAACTGTCATTCGCTCATCTCTTTCTTTTTCAAGCTTGAATCTACTCTGAAACTGCTCAACCGAATATAACTAAACTTGGCTTCTTCCTTGTGGATGTGTGTTTTAAAAGTATAAGCAATACAAATATTTGAATTCTTACTATTTCATAGGTATTCATAAAAGTCTGTACGCTTCTCACAGGCACCCCATCCAAACCACCCCACCTCCAATAAAATATCCGTATCATTAACTTGATTGATAATTTATGTACAGTAACACTTCTTTGGGACAATAGGTTTGTGTTTAAATGGAAAGGAAATTAGGCAAGTATTAAAATTATAGATAAATTATTTACGAAACAGCGACAAATAATGTTTGAGATGTCCATTGAAATCTCCTATAGGAGTTCGATTTGGTTTATGGTGTTTAATGCCACTTTCAACAATATTTCAGTTATATCGTGGCGGTCAGTTTTATTGGTGGAGGAAACCGGAGTACCCGGAGAAAACTATCGACCTGTCTCAAGTCACTGACAAACTAGATCACATAAAGTTGTATCAGTACACCTTGCCATGAGCGGGATTCGAACTCACAAATTTAGAGGTGATAGGCATTGATTGTACAGGTAGTTGTATTTCCAACTACCATACGATCACGACCATTATAATACAATATTGTTTGTTTTTCTTCAGTTCTACCACCATCATCAAGCAGTTCTGACGGTAGTAACAGTGATAGCCAACAGTCTTATTCAGAGTAACATTATAGTGCCAACATTCTGTGTTTTTATTTTTTATTGATTTTGTTTGTACATAGTCTTTGTCTATTTATTTGTAATTTGTCACAATAAAGACAAAAATAATTTTTAACAATTGTTTTCTTTGTGTTGGGTTAATAACATAGCCAAAGTAGATTAATGGTCTATATCATGACGTAGTCCACAGTGGTTGAGTGTGCTAACTTATAACATACGGTTCCTTGTAGTTAAGTTGCAGTCGTAACTTCGAAAGTTTTAAGATTACCACCATGAATTAGTTAGTTACGGAAGAGGTCACTTCGAAAGTATTACAATCGCCACCATGACTTGGTTACTTGTTAAGGAATATCTGTCTCACAAATGATGACAGATGTATTCCATTTGTCATAATCACGATCCCCTCGTTTTCTCATTCATGACTTTTCACAAGGTTTGTTACTACAGTAACACAACGGGTGCCACTAGAGAAGCAGGTACTGCTTACCCTTCCGCAACACCCGAGTTTTGAGTTGTGGTTGAGTAGTCTACCTCACAACTTAACCACATGTGTTGAGTGGCTTACATAAAAATTTAGCAACTGTGATCGAGAAGTATACCTCATAACGTGTCCGAGTGGGAAGACGTCTGTTTGCGGATGGTGTTTCAGTGAGCTAGCACTGTAAATAAACACTAAGAGACATCATAGATAATCATCTCATCTAAATGCAATTTATTCTCACCATGATATAGTTGAAAAATTTCCAATTTTGCGCTAAACAACAATCAATCACTCCAGAATTGACAATCCTGGCTGGATACACAAGACCCAGGATGAAGACAAACAAACTGGAAAGATGAACAATACGGACCCCAGCAAAAAACTGGGGCGAACCCAGGTGCTTGCTAAGGTTAAGCAGGCCCTGCTTCTTATAAGACACATGCCATGTTGGCGATTCATTTTTTAAAATCTGGTACAAAGCGGACATTATCAACATCTTCACCTTATTGCATTATAACTTATTCTAGCCACGATATACCTGAAAATTTTCTCACTTTGTGTTGAGCAACAATCACTCGCCCATTCTACACACCTGTACATACAAACAAAAACTGTATTGCCATATCATATATGCTAGTTAAAAGAAACAATATTAAAAAGAATATTTAACAAGTTCAAACGACCATTGTCCTCGGTTCCAATGGTCGTTTTGAAAAGACCTTTGTACTTTCCACTTGCTTTTTATGTCTCAAGAATGATTAATTAAACGAACTCTAGCAAATGAAACGTTTGTGACAAATTTTCCTTTCCGCATATAGACACAACTCAGTATTTTGAAAAGTTGTCAGAGAATGACCCCTATACTCTTATTTACTTCATACAATAACTTCTCAAGAAAAACGAAAAGAAACAAGTCTGACCTTTTAATTTTAGGTGGCGCTTTTTCAATATTAAGTAATTTGGATTATGTTGATCGTATCTATCTCATTGAGCTTGAATTAAAGGATACAGCTAGATCTGCTTCTTACATTGACATACACCTCCAAATTGACAGCGAGGACCGATTAAGAACGGACATATACCACAAAATATATGTTTTAAATTTCCCCTTTGTGAACAAAATATATTTATAGAGTGTTGCTGGAATGGGTCAGCTTTTTAATCTTTCAAATACCAGTATATGATTGGGTCGTACATATTCAAACAACTTCAATACACCAATGTGTTGATATTTATAAACTATGATATACCAATAAGTCATCTGCAGTTTCTTTATTGGCCAGACAAAATTATTTTATAATTATGTTTTGATTTGACATGGCTAGGTGTAAAATTCATCTATGTGTCTTTATTATAGATTTTAGTCTTAATACATGATTATGAATCGGTATGGTTTTCATGGGAAGGGAATATATATATATGAAAAAAAAAACCAAAAAACGTCAGTCTAATATTAGCCACGCCGGGCACTTGTTTTTGCAAACTTTAGCCATTCGTTGGAATTTATTGTTTTCTTGTATGAAATTTATTCGTTTTTACTCAAAATTGCATCTGAAATTTTATTTCCATCGTCAACAAAGTTGTTAATTTTGAATAGAAGGTAATGAATTGGAGGGATTTTCAGTCAAACTCACGCAAACCTCGTCGGTGATGTAACGGTTAGTGTGCTTGTCTCGAGTGCAGTAGATCGTGGGTTCGAGTCGCGATCTGGTAAAACCAAAGAAAATAAAAGTGGTATTGGTTGCTTCTCCGCTAAGCGTCATTAAGGAGAAACAGCAAAGACTGGTCGGATAGGAAAATAGAAAACTTTATTTTGATTTCGGCATGTCAACAACATAATAACATAAGCTCTAGAGAGCTTTTTACTGAATATAAAAACATATAAATTAACATTAAAAACAACTTATGTCATGCACTACATAAAGTCATAGTAATTACATTTCAACAAGCATGCAAAATAGATGTACTATTGGCAATCACAAACAGCATTCCATGTGGCAAGTGCCTCTCTAGACAGCTGTTTACAATCACCAACAGCAACTTAGTAGCAATAAAAAAGTAAAATATGTTAAGAATAAGCAATGATGGAAAAGCATTAAAATAAATCAAAAATATCAGAACACAAAATAATAAAATAAAGCAAAGATCATATATAACAAGAAACTGAAAGCAGAACTAAATGCATGCGGAACAGTGACATTTCGATCGAGTCATTCCAGGATTGAATCAAGCTTCTGAACTGGGAGAAGCTGTTTCCCCCCTGAAACGATCCGGAAGGCTATTCCAAAGTGAAGCTGCAGCAAATTTAAATGATTTCTTGCCGTAGGTCGACGTTCTTCCCCTTGGTAGATCCAGCATGTTACTATACCTAAAAGAATATTTGGAAGTTTTAATTTTAACCAAACTGTTCAAACATGTAGGAGACAGATTATTTATAATTTTAAAGGTTTCTAAGGCCATAGTCCTGATTCTGCGCGCTTTGTCCACAAGTTCCAAATATGTGGAATTATAGTCATTATAAACAAAACGTAGTGCTCTTTCTTACACTTTTTCAATTTTGTTGGTGTTTTTATCTGTACAGAAGTGCCATGCCAAAGGGCAAAAATTAAAGTTACTCAATATAAATGTATAAAATATAGTGTGTTTATTCAACTTTGATAGGAAAGGTCCCAAACTTTTCAATATATTTAATTGCTGAGATGTCTTTCTACATAGATTACTTATATGTAAATCAAAATTTAACTGGTAGTCAATGTCTATGCCCAACTGATTTGATTCTACTTTTAATGTAGAAATTAGCTTATCAAAATCAGGACTACAGAAAGATAATGTATTATCATCAGCATAGTTATATAGTGAACCTTGCTTTATAAAAAGAAAAAAAAAATATCATTTATAAAAACGTTATGCTACTAATTTTTGTTTGTTGTTTTCTGTTTGTTAAATATGATTTTAAAAGAGAAACTGAATGAGAAGAAACACCATAAAAAGATAATTTATCGAGTGCAATGTCATGAGGTAAACAGTCAAATGCTTTAGAGAGGTCCATTAAAACAGCAGCTATGCAATAGTTTTTATCAAGGGCCTCTCACCAGTCTTCTAAAAGTATAAGCTTGGTGGTCTGACATCCATGGCCACGCCTAAACGCACACAAATATGGATAAAAAAAAATGGAGTCAAAGAAATCTGATAATGTGTTCGAGTGGGGCGACATGTCTACCCGCGTACTGTTGTATCAATGAACTAGCACTATAAAAATCCAACTAAAGAGTATTGGTCTAGTACAAAGCGGACCTAATCATCATCTCATTGAAAATTAACTTGTTCTCGCCATGATATAGCTAAACATTGCTGAGTTGGCGCTAAACAACAATCACACACTCACTCGAACTCAAGCGGCACCACCGAACCCATTATATTTTAGTACACCCGCCCCTTTATGGGTCGACACCAGGTGACTTTCAGGTATAAGCTCAACAATATTTTATTTGTTTTTACAAAATGGTCAAGTTGTGGTAGCTTTGTGTAGACTAATAGGTATAGAACAAATTCTAATGCACTTGTCATTCCACCATGCTACATCTATTATAATTACAAGTCTTGACATTTATGGTTCGTTCTGCTGATGTGAGATGAAGAACAAGAATAAAATAAACGTTAGAGAAAACCGAAAGGGCAATCAAGAATGAACAATCCAGACACTTGAGCACACAAGACACACTGTCAGGACGAAGACAAACAAAACAAAAATCACAACACAGAAATAAAAAAAAATTAAACAACACGAAAAAACCGGAGTGAACCTTGGTCACTCCTAGATGCTCGCGAGGGGTAAACAGTTCCTGCTTTTAATGAGACACCCATCATATTTCTCATGCCTTTATTTTGTAAAGTTTGATTAACTCATTTGGACCCATAATCCATTTTTGTAAATGTCGTAATCAACTTTTGCAATTTTCAATTTGCAAAATGAGAAATATAACATAAATGTGTGCCAGAGGAGAATCAGTTAGAACAGTTTGTAGGTACCAAAGGGGTAATCAGAAACTGTAAATCGAAGGACAGACAATATGATGCCCAAATGAAGAAGGACAAAAGGACAAACAATGATATATAAAGCACCACACCGCTAGAGCAATAACGATCGAGAAACATGAACCACACAAAACACCAGGGCTGAACTTCTGTGCTCTGGATGTGTGAGAAGTTTCTGCTCCACTAGTGCTACTGTTAAAGAAATATGTAAGTATCAATCAGATTGATCAGTGCAGCAGCAGCACTAAAACTCCTGTCTCCAACTATACAGGAAAATTTACAGTGCAGCAGCAGCACTAAAACTCCTGTCTCCAACATTACAGGAAAATTTACAGTGCAGCAGCAGCACTAAAACTCCTGTCTCCAACAATACAGGAACATTTACAGTGCAGCAGCAGCACTAAAACTCCTGTCTCCAACGATACAGGAAAATTTACAGTGCAGCAGCAGCACTAAAACCCCTGTCTCAAACAATACAGGAACATTTACAGTGCAGCAGCAGCACTAAAACCCCTGTCTCCAACAATACAGGAAAATTTACAGTGCTGCAGAAGCACTAAAACTCCTGTCTCCAACAATACAGGCAAATTTACAGTGCAGCAACGGCACTAAAACCCCTGTCTCCAACAATACAGGAACATTTACAGTGCAGCAGCAGCACAAAAACTCCTGTCTCCAACAATACAGGAAAATTTACAGTGCTGCAGCAGCACTAAAACTCCTGTCTCCAACAATACAGGAATATTTACAGTGCAGCAGCAGCATCACTAAAACTCCTGTCTCCAACAATACAGGAACATTTACAGTGCAGCGGCAGTACTAAAATTCCTGTCTCCAACAATACAGGAAACTTTACAGTGCTGCAGCAGCACTAAAACTCCTGTCTCCAACAATACAGGAAAATTTACAGTGCAGCAGCAGCACTAAAACTCCTGTCTCCAACAATACAGGAACATTTACAGTGCAGCAGCAGCACTAAAACTCCTGTCTCCAACAATACAGGAAAATTTACAGTGCAGCAGCAGCACTAAAACTCCTGTCTCCAACAATACAGGAACATTTACAGTGCAGCAGCAGCACTAAAATTCCTGTCTCCAACAATACAGGAAAATTTACAGTGCAGTAGCAGCACTAAAACTCCTGTCTCCAACATTACAGGAACATTTACAGTGCAGCAGCAGCACTAAAACTCCTGTCTCCAACAATACAGGAACATTTACAGTGCAGCAGCAGCACTAAAACTCTTGTCTCCAACAATACAGGAACATTTACAGTGCAGAAGCAGCACTAAAACTCATGTCTCCAACAATACAGGAAAATTTACAGTGCAGCAGCAGCACTAAAACGCCTGTCTCCAAAAAAACAGGAAAATTTACAGTGCAGCAGCAGCAGGAAAACTCCTGTTTCCAACAATAAAGGAAAATTTACAGTGCAGCAGCAACACTAAAACTCTTGTCTCCAACAATACAGGAACATTTACAGTGCAGCAGCAGCACTAAACTCTTGTCTCCAACAATACAGGAACATTTACAGTGCAGCAGCAGCACTAAAACGCCTGTCTCCAACAATACAGGAAAATTTACAGTGCAGCAGCAGCACTAAAACACCTGTCTCCAAAAAAACAGGAAAATTTACGGTGCATCAGCAGCAATAAAACTCCTGTCTCCAACAATACAGGAAAATTTACAGTGCAGCAGCAGCACTAAAACTCCTGTCTCCAACATTACAGGAACATTTACAGTGCAGCAGCAGCACTAAAACTCCTGTCTCCAACAATACAGGAAAATTTACAGTGCAGCAGCAGCACTAAAACCTCTGTCTCCAACAATACAGGAACATTTACAGTGCAGCAGCAGCACTAAAACTCCTGTCTCCAACAAAACAGGAAAATTTACAGTGCTGCAGCAGCACTAAAACTCCAGTCTCCAACAATACAGGAACATTTACAGTGCAGCAGCAGCACTAAAACTCCTGTCTCCAACAATACAGGAACATTTACAGTGCATCAGCAGCACTAAAACTCCTGTCTCCAACAATACAGGAAAATTTACAGTGCTGCAGCAGTACTAAAACTCCTGTTTCCAACAATACAGGAAAATTTACAGTGCAGCAGCAGCACTAAAACCCCTGTCTCCAACAATACAGGAACATTTACAGTGCAGCAGCAGCACTAAAACTCCTGTCTCCAACATTACAGGAAAATTTACAGAGCTGCAGCAACACTAAAACTCCTGTCTCCAATAATACAGGAATATTTACAGTGCAGCAGAAGCACTAAAACTCCTGTCTCCAACAATACAGGAACATTTACAGTGCAGCAGCAGCACTAAAACTCCTGTCTCCAACAATAGAGGAATATTTACAGTGCTGCAGCAGCACTAAACCTCCTGTCTCCAACAATACAGGAAAATTTACAGTGCAACAGCAGCACTAAAACTTCTGTCTCCAACAATACAGGAACATTTACAGTGCAGCAGCAGCACTAAAACCCCTGTCTCCAACAATACAGGAACATTTACAGTACAGCAGCAGCACTAAAACTCCTGTCTCCAACAAAACAGGAAAATTTACAGTGCTGCAGCAGCACTAAAACTCCTGTCTCCAACAATACAGGAAAATTTACAGTGCAGCAGCAGCACTAAAACTCTTGTCTCCAACAATACAGGAACATTTACAGTGCAGCAGCAGCACTAAAACTCCTGTCTCCAACAATACAGGAAAATTTACAGTGCAGCAGCAGCACTAAAACTCCTGTCTCCAACAATACAGGAACATTTACAGTGCAGCAGCAGCACTAAAACTCTTGTCTCCAACAATACAGGAAAATTTACAGTGCAGCAGCAGCACTAAAACTCCTGTCTCCAACAATACAGGAAAATTTACAGTGCAGCAGCAGCACTAAAACCTCTGTCTCCAACAATACAGGAACATTTACAGTGCAGCAGCAGCACTAAAACTCCTGTCTCCAACAAAACAGGAAAATTTACAGTGCTGCAGCAGCACTAAAACTCCAGTCTCCAACAATACAGGAACATTTACAGTGCAGCAGCAGCACTAAAACTCCTGTCTCCAACAATACAGGAACATTTACAGTGCATCAGCAGCACTAAAACTCCTGTCTCCAACAATACAGGAAAATTTACAGTGCTGCAGCAGTACTAAAACTCCTGTCTCCAACAATACAGGAAAATTTACAGTGCAGCAGCAGCACTAAAACCCCTGTCTCCAACAATACAGGAACATTTACAGTGCAGCAGCAGCACTAAAACTCCTGTCTCCAACATTACAGGAAAATTTACAGAGCTGCAGCAACACTAAAACTCCTGTCTCCAATAATACAGGAATATTTACAGTGCAGCAGAAGCACTAAAACTCCTGTCTCCAACAATACAGGAACATTTACAGTGCAGCAGCAGCACTAAAACTCCTGTCTCCAACAATAGAGGAATATATACAGTGCTGCAGCAGCACTAAACCTCCTGTCTCCAACAATACAGGAAAATTTACAGTGCAACAGCAGCACTAAAACTTCTGTCTCCAACAATACAGGAACATTTACAGTGCAGCAGCAGCACTAAAACCCCTGTCTCCAACAATACAGGAACATTTACAGTACAGCAGCAGCACTAAAACTCCTGTCTCCAACAAAACAGGAAAATTTACAGTGCTGCAGCAGCACTAAAACTCCTGTCTCCAACAATACAGGAAAATTTACAGTGCAGCAGCAGCACTAAAACTCTTGTCTCCAACAATACAGGAACATTTACAGTGCAGCAGCAGCACTAAAACTCCTGTCTCCAACAATACAGGAAAATTTACAGTGCAGCAGCAGCACTAAAACTCCTGTCTCCAACAATACAGGAACATTTACAGTGCAGCAGCAGCACTAAAACTCTTGTCTCCAACAATACAGGAAAATTTACAGTGCAGCAGCAGCACTAAAACTCCTGTCTCCAACAATACAGGAAAATTTACAGTGCAGCAGCAGCACTAAAACTCCTGTTTCCAACAATACAGGAACATTTACAGTGCAGCAGCAGCACTAAAACTCCTATCTCCAACAATACAGGAACATTTACAGTGCAGCAGCAGCACTAAAACTCCTGTTTCCAACAATAAAGGAAAATTTACAGTGCAGCAGCAACACTAAAACTCTTGTCTCCAACAATACAGGAACATTTACAGTGCAGCAGCAGCACTAAACTCTTGTCTCCAACAATACAGGAACATTTACAGTGCAGCAGCAGCACTAAAACGCCTGTCTCCAACAATACAGGAAAATTTACAGTGCAGCAGCAGCACTAAAACTCCTGTCTCCAACAAAACAGGAAAATTTACAGTGCTGCAGCAGCACTAAAACTCCAGTCTCCAACAATACAGGAACATTTACAGTGCAGCAGCAGCACTAAAACTCCTGTCTCCAACAATACAGGAACATTTACAGTGCATCAGCAGCACTAAAACTCCTGTCTCCAACAATACAGGAAAATTTACAGTGCTGCAGCAGCACTAAAACTCCTGTCTCCAACAATACAGGAAAATTTACAGTGCAGCAGCAGCACTAAAACCCCTGTCTCCAACAATACAGGAACATTTACAGTGCAGCAGCAGCACTAAAACTCCTGTCTCCAACATTACAGGAAAATTTACAGAGCTGCAGCAGCACTAAAACTCCTGTCTCCAATAATACAGGAATATCTACAGTGCAGCAGAAGCACTAAAACTCCTGTCTCCAACAATACAGGAACATTTACAGTGCAGCAGCAGCACTAAAACTCCTGTCTCCAACAATAGAGGAAAATTTACAGTGCTGCAGCAGCACTAAACCTCCTGTCTCCAGCAATACAGGAAAATTTACAGTGCAACAGCAGCACTAAAACTTCTGTCTCCAACAATACAGGAACATTTACAGTGCAGCAGCAGCACTAAAACCCCTGTCTCCAACAATACAGGAACATTTACAGTGCAGCAGCAGCACTAAAACTCCTGTCTCCAACAAAACAGGAAAATTTACAGTGCTGCAGCAGCACTAAAACTCCTGTCTCCAACAATACAGGAAAATTTACAGTGCAGCAGCAGCACTAAAACTCTTGTCTCCAACAATACAGGAAAATGTACAGTGCAGCAGCAGCACTAAAACTCCTGTCTCCAACAATACAGGAAAATTTACAGTGCAGCAGCAGCACTAAAACTCCTGTCTCCAACAATACAGGAACATTTACAGTGCAGCAGCACCACTAAAACTCTTGTCTCCAACAATACAGGAAAATTTAAAGTGCAGCAGCAGCACTAAAACTCCTGTCTCCAACAATACAGGAAAATGTATAGTGCAGCAGCAGCACTAAAACGCCTGTCTCCAACAATACAGGAAATATTACAGTGCAGCAGCAGCACTAAAACTCCTGTCTCCAACAATACAGGAAAATATACAGTGCAGCAGTAGCACTAAAACTCCTGTCTCCAACAATACAGGAAAATGTATAGTGCAGCAGCAGCACTAAAACGCCTGTCTCCAACAATACAGGAAAATTTACAGTGCAGCAGCAGCACTAAAACTCCTGTCTCCAACAAAACAGGAAAATTTACAGTGCTGCAGCAGCACTAAAACTCCAGTCTCCAACAATACAGGAACATTTACAGTGCAGCAGCAGCACTAAAACTCCTGTCTCCAACAATACAGGAACATTTACAGTGCATCAGCAGCACTAAAACTCCTGTCTCCAACAATACAGGAAAATTTACAGTGCTGCAGCAGCACTAAAACTCCTGTCTCCAACAATACAGGAAAATTTACAGTGCAGCAGCAGCACTAAAACCCCTGTCTCCAACAATACAGGAACATTTACAGTGCAGCAGCAGCACTAAAACTCCTGTCTCCAACATTACAGGAAAATTTACAGAGCTGCAGCAGCACTAAAACTCCTGTCTCCAATAATACAGGAATATCTACAGTGCAGCAGAAGCACTAAAACTCCTGTCTCCAACAATACAGGAACATTTACAGTGCAGCAGCAGCACTAAAACTCCTGTCTCCAACAATAGAGGAAAATTTACAGTGCTGCAGCAGCACTAAACCTCCTGTCTCCAACAATACAGGAAAATTTACAGTGCAACAGCAGCACTAAAACTTCTGTCTCCAACAATACAGGAACATTTACAGTGCAGCAGCAGCACTAAAACCCCTGTCTCCAACAATACAGGAACATTTACAGTGCAGCAGCAGCACTAAAACTCCTGTCTCCAACAAAACAGGAAAATTTACAGTGTTGCAGCAGCACTAAAACTCCTGTCTCCAACAATACAGGAAAATTTACAGTGCAGCAGCAGCACTAAAACTCCTGTCTCCAACAATACAGGAACATTTACAGTGCAGCAGCAGCACTAAAACTCTTGTCTCCAACAATACAGGAAAATTTAAAGTGCAGCAGCAGCACTAAAACTCCTGTCTCCAACAATACAGGAAAATGTATAGTGCAGCAGCAGCACGAAAACGCCTGTCTCCAACAATACAGGAAATATTACAGTGCAGCAGCAGCACTAAAACTCCTGTCTCCAACAATACAGGAAAATATACAGTGCAGCAGTAGCACTAAAACTCCTGTCTCCAACAATACAGGAAAATTTACAGTGCAGCAGCAGCACTAAAATTCCTGTCTCCAACAATACAGGAAAATTTACAGTGCAGCAGCAGCACTAAAACTCCTGTCTCCAACAATACAGGAAAATTTACAGTGCAGCAGCAGTACTAAAACTCCTGTCTTCAACATTACAGGAAAATTTACAGTGCAGCTGCAGCACTAAAACTCCTGTCTCCAACAATACAGGAACATTTACAGTGCAGCAGCAGCACTAAAACTCCTGTCTCCAACAATACAGGAACATTTACAGTGCAGCAGCAGCACTAAAACTCTTGTCTCCAACAATACAGGAAAATTTACAGTGCAGCAGCAGCACTAAAACTCCTGTCTCCAACAATACAGGAAAATTTACAGTGCAGCAGCAGCACTAAAACTCCTGTTTCCAACAATACAGGAACATTTACAGTGCAGCAGCAGCACTAAAACTCCTATCTCCAACAATACAGGAACATTTACAGTGCAGCAGCAGCACTAAAACTCCTGTCTCCAACAATACAGGAAAATTTACAGTGCAGCAGCAGCACTAAAACTGCTGTCTCCAACAATACAGGAACATTTACAGTGCAGCAGCAGCACTAAAACCCCTGTCTCCAACAATACAGGAACATTTACAGTGCAGCAGCAGCACTAAAACTCCTGTCTCCAACAAAACAGGAAAATTTACAGTGCTGCAGCAGCACTAAAACTTCTGTCTCCAACAATACAGGAAAATTTACATTGCAGCAGCAGCACTAAAACTCCTGTCTCCAACATTACAGGAAAATTTACAGTGCAGCAGCAGCACTAAAACTCCTGTCTCCAACAATACAGGAACATTTACAGTGCAGCAGCAGCACTAAAACTTTTGTCTCCAACAATACAGGAAAATTTAAAGTGCAGCAGCAGCACTAAAACTCCTGTCTCCAACAATACAGGAAAATGTATAGTGCAGCAGCAGCACTAAAACGCCTGTCTCCAACAATACAGGAAATATTACAGTGCAGCAGCAGCACTAAAACTCCTGTCTCCAACAATACAGGAAAATATACAGTGCAGCAGTAGCACTAAAACTCCTGTCTCCAACAATACAGGAAAATGTATAGTGCAGCAGCAGCACTAAAACGCCTGTCTCCAACAATACAGGAAATATTACAGTGCAGCAGCAGCACTAAAACTCCTGTCTCCAACAATACAGGAAAATATACAGTGCAGCAGTAGCACTAAAACTCCTGTCTCCAACAATACAGGAAAATATACAGTGCAGCAGTAGCACTAAAACTCCTGTCTCCAACAATACAGGAAAATTTACAGTGCAGCAGCAGTACTAAAACTCCTGTCTTCAACATTACAGGAAAATTTACAGTGCAGCTGCAGCACTAAAACTCCTGTCTCCAACAATACAGGAACATTTACAGTGCAGCAGCAGAACTAAAACTCCTGTCTCCAACAATACAGGAACATTTACAGTGCAGCAGCAGCACTAAAACTCTTGTCTCCAACAATACAGGAAAATTTACAGTGCAGCAGCAGCACTAAAACTCCTGTCTCCAACAATACAGGAAAATTTACAGTGCAGCAGCAGCACTAAAACTCCTGTTTCCAACAATACAGGAACATTTACAGTGCAGCAGCAGCACTAAAACTCCTATCTCCAACAATACAGGAACATTTACAGTGCAGCAGCAGCACTAAAACTCCTGTCTCCAACAATACAGGAAAATTTACAGTGCAGCAGCAGCACTAAAACTGCTGTCTCCAACAATACAGGAACATTTACAGTGCAGCAGCAGCACTAAAACCCCTGTCTCCAACAATACAGGAACATTTACAGTGCAGCAGCAGCACTAAAACTCCTGTCTCCAACAAAACAGGAAAATTTACAGTGCTGCAGCAGCACTAAAACTCCTGTCTCCAACAATACAGGAAAATTTACAGTGCAGCAGCAGCACTAAAACTCCTGTCTCCAACATTACAGGAAAATTTACAGAGCTGCAGCAGCACTAAAACTCCTGTCTCCAATAATACAGGAATATTTACAGTGCAGCAGAAGCACTAAAACTCCTGTCTCCAACAATACAGGAACATTTACAGTGCAGCAGCAGCACTAAAACTCCGGTCTCCAACAATAGAGGAAAATTTACAGTGCTGCAGCAGCACTAAACCTCCTGTCTCCAACAATAGAGGAAAATTTACAGTGCAACAGCAGCACTGAAACTTCTGTCTCCAACAATACAGGAACATTTACAGTGCAGCAGCAGCACTAAAACCCCTGTCTCCAACAATACAGGAACATTTACAGTGCAGCAGCAGCACTAAAACTCCTGTCTCCAACAAAACAGGAAAATTTACAGTGCTGCAGCAGCACTAAAACTCCTGTCTCCAACAATACAGGAAAATTTACAGTGCAGCAGCAGCACTAAAACTCTTGTCTCCAACAATACAGGAAAATTTACAGTGCAGCAGCAGCACTAAAACTCCTGTCTCCAACAATACAGGAAAATTTACAGTGCAGCAGCAGCACTAAAACTCTTGTCTCCAACAATACAGGAAAATGTATAGTGCAGCAGCAGCACTAAAACGCCTGTCTCCAACAATACAGGAAAATTTACAGTGCAGCAGCAGTACTAAAACTCCTGTCTTCAACATTACAGGAAAATTTACAGTGCAGCTGCAGCACTAAAACTCCTGTCTCCAACAATACAGGAACATTTACAGTGCAGCAGCAGAACTAAAACTCCTGTCTCCAACAATACAGGAACATTTACAGTGCAGCAGCAGCACTAAAACTCTTGTCTCCAACAATACAGGAACATTTACAGTGCAGCAGCAGCACTAAAACTCCTGTCTCCAACAATACAGGAAAATTTACAGTGCAGCAGCAGCACTAAAACTCCTGTTTCCAACAATACAGGAACATTTACAGTGCAGCAGCAGCACTAAAACTCCTATCTCCAACAATACAGGAACATTTACAGTGCAGCAGCAGCACTAAAACTCCTGTCTCCAACAATACAGGAAAATTTACAGTGCAGCAGCAGCACTAAAACTGCTGTCTCCAACAATACAGGAACATTTACAGTGCAGCAGCAGCACTAAAACCCCTGTCTCCAACAATACAGGAACATTTACAGTGCAGCAGCAGCACTAAAACTCCTGTCTCCAACAAAACAGGAAAATTTACAGTGCTGCAGCAGCACTAAAACTCCTGTCTCCAACAATACAGGAAAATTTACAGTGCAGCAGCAGCACTAAAACTCCTGTCTCCAACATTACAGGAAAATTTACAGAGCTGCAGCAGCACTAAAACTCCTGTCTCCAATAATACAGGAATATTTACAGTGCAGCAGAAGCACTAAAACTCCTGTCTACAACAATACAGGAACATTTACAGTGCAGCAGCAGCACTAAAACTCCTGTCTCCAACAATAGAGGAAAATTTACAGTGCTGCAGCAGCACTAAACCTCCTGTCTCCAACAATAGAGGAAAATTTACAGTGCAACAGCAGCACTAAAACTTCTGTCTCCAACAATACAGGAACATTTACAGTGCAGCAGCAGCACTAAAACCCCTGTCTCCAACAATACAGGAACATTTACAGTGCAGCAGCAGCACTAAAACTCCTGTCTCCAACAAAACAGGAAAATTTACAGTGCTGCAGCAGCACTAAAACTCCTGTCTCCAACAATACAGGAAAATTTACAGTGCAGCAGCAGCACTAAAACTCTTGTCTCCAACAATACAGGAAAATTTACAGTGCAGCAGCAGCACTAAAACTCCTGTCTCCAACAATACAGGAAAATTTACAGTGCAGCAGCAGCACTAAAACTCTTGTCTCCAACAATACAGGAAAATGTATAGTGCAGCAGCAGCACTAAAACGCCTGTCTCCAACAATACAGGAAATATTACAGTGCAGCAGCAGCACTAAAACTCCTGTCTCCAACAATACAGGAAAATATACAGTGCAGCAGTAGCACTAAAACTCCTGTCTCCAACAATACAGGAAAATGTATAGTGCAGCAGCAGCACTAAAACGCCTGTCTCCAACAATACAGGAAATATTACAGTGCAGCAGCAGCACTAAAACTCCTGTCTCCAACAATACAGGAAAATATACAGTGCAGCAGTAGCACTAAAACTCCTGTCTCCAACAATACAGGAAAATTTACAGTGCAGCAGCAGCACTAAAACTCCTGTCTCCAACAATACAGGAAAATGTATAGTGCAGCAGCAGCACTAAAACGCCTGTCTCCAACAATACAGGAAATATTACAGTGCAGCAGCAGCACTAAAACTCCTGTCTCCAACAATACAGGAAAATTTACAGTGCAGCAGCAGCACTAAAACTCCTGTCTCCAACAATACAGGAAAATTTACAGTGCAGCAGCAGCACTAAAACTCTTGTCTCCAACAATACAGGAAAATGTATAGTGCAGCAGCAGCACTAAAACGCCTGTCTCCAACAATACAGGAGATATTACAGTGCAGCAGCAGCACTAAAACTCCTGTCTCCAACAATACAGGAAAATATACAGTGCAGCAGTAGCACTAAAACTCCTGTCTCCAACAATACAGGAAAATGTATAGTGCAGCAGCAGCACTAAAACGCCTGTCTCCAACAATACAGGAAATATTACAGTGCAGCAGCAGCACTAAAACTCCTGTCTCCAACAATACAGGAAAATATACAGTGCAGCAGTAGCACTAAAACTCCTGTCTCCAACAATACAGGAAAATTTACAGTGCAGCAGCAGCACTAAAACTCCTGTCTCCAACAATACAGGAAAATGTATAGTGCAGCAGCAGCACTAAAACGCCTGTCTCCAACAATACAGGAAATATTACAGTGCAGCAGCAGCACTAAAACTCCTGTCTCCAACAATACAGGAAAATATACAGTGCAGCAGTAGCACTAAAACTCCTGTCTCCAACAATACAGGAAAATTTACAGTGCTGCAGCAGCACTAAAATTCCTGTCTCCAACAATACAGGAAAATTTACAGTGCAGCAGCAGCACTAAAACTCTTGTCTCCAACAATACAGGAAAATTTACAGTGCAGCAGCAGTACTAAAACTCCTGTCTTCAACATTACAGGAAAATTTACAGTGCAGCTGCAGCACTAAAACTCCTGTCTCCAACAATACAGGAACATTTACAGTGCAGCAGCAGCACTAAAACTCCTGTCTCCAACAATACAGGAACATTTACAGTGCAGCAGCAGCACTAAAACTCTTGTCTCCAACAATACAGGAAAATTTACAGTGCATCAGCAGCACTAAAACTCCTGTCTCCAACAATACAGGAAAATTTACAGTGCAGCAGCAGCACTAAAACTCCTGTTTCCAACAATACAGGAACATTTACAGTGCAGCAGCAGCACTAAAACTCCTATCTCCAACAATACAGGAACATTTACAGTGCAGCAGCAGCACTAAAACTCCTGTCTCCAACAATACAGGAAAATTTACAGTGCAGCAGCAGCACTAAAACTGCTGTCTCCAACAATACAGGAACATTTACAGTGCAGCAGCAGCACTAAAACTCCTGTCTCCAACAATACAGGAACATTTACAGTGCAGCGGCAGCACTAAAACTCCTGTCTCCAACAATACAGGAAAATGTACAGTGCAGCAGCAGCACTAAAACTCCTTTCTCCAACAATACAGGAAAATTTACAGTGCTGCAGCAGCACTAAAATTCCTGTCTCCAACAATACAGGAAAATTTACAGTGCAGCAGCAGTACTAAAACCCCTGTCTTCAACATTACAGGAAAATTTACAGTGCAGCAGCAGCACTAAAACTCCTGTCTCCAACAATACAGGAACATTTACAGTGCAGCAGCAGCACTAAAACTCTTGTCTCCAACAATACAGGAACATTTACAGTGCAGCAGCAGCACTAAAACTCCTGTCTCCAACAATACAGGAAAATTTACAGTGCAGCAGCGGCACTAAAACTCCTGTCTCCAACAATACAGGAAAATTTACAGTGCAGCAGCAGCACTAAAACTCCTGTTTCCAACAATACAGGAACATTTACAGTGCAGCAGCAGCACTAAAACTCCTGTCTCCAACAATACAGGAACATTTACAGTGCAGCAGCAGCACTAAAACTCTTGTCTCCAACAATACAGGAAAATTTACAGTGCAGAGCAGCACTAAAACTCCTGTCTCCTACAATACAGGAACATTTACAGTGCAGCAGCAGCACTAAAACTCTTGTCTCCAACAATACAGGAAAATTTACAGTGCAGCAGCAGCACTAAAACTCCTGTCTCCAACAATACAGGAAAATTTACAGTGCAGCAGCAGCACTAAAACTCCTGTCTCCAACAATACAGGAAAATTTACAGTGCAGCAGCAGCACTAAAACTCTTGTCTCCAACAATACAGGAAAATTTACAGTGCAGCAGCAGCACTAAAACTCCTGTCTCCAACAATACAGGAAAATTTACAGTGCAGCAGCAGCACTAAAACTCCTGTCTCCAACAATACAGGAACATTTACAGTGCAGCAGCAGCACTAAAACTCTTGTCTCCAACAATACAGGAAAATTTAAAGTGCAGCAGCAGCACTAAAACTCCTGTCTCCAACAATACAGGAAAATTTAGAGTGCAGCAGCAGCACTAAAACTCCTGTCTCCAACAATACAGGAAAATTTATAGTGCAGCAGCAGCACTAAAATTCCTGTCTCCAACAATACAGGAAAATTTACAGTGCAGCAGCAGCACTAAAACCCCTGTCTCCAACAATACAGGAACATTTACAGTGCAGCAGCAGCACTAAAACTCCTGTCTCCAACAATACAGGAAAATTTACAGTGCAGCAGCAGCACTAAAACTCCTGTCTCCAACAATACAGGAAAATTTACAGTGCAGCAGCAGCACTAAAACTCCTGTCTCCAACAATACAGGAACATTTACAGTGCAGCAGCAGCACTAAAACTCCTGTCTCCAACAATACAGGAAAATTTAAAGTGCAGCAGCAGCACTAAAACTCCTGTCTCCAACAATACAGGAAAATTTATAGTGCAGCAGCAGCACTAAAACTCCTGTCTCCAACAATACAGGAAAATTTACAGTGCAGCAGCAGTACTAAAACTCCTGTCTTCAACATTACAGGAAAATTTACAGTGCAGCAGCAGCACTAAAACTCCTGTCTCCAACAATACAGGAACATTTACAGTGCAGCAGCAGCACTAAAACTCCTGTCTCCAACAATACAGGAACATTTACAGTGCAGCAGCAGCACTAAAACTCTTGTCTCCAACAATACAGGAAAATTTACAGTGCAGCAGCAGCACTAAAACTCCTGTCTCCAACAATACAGGAAAATTTACAGTGCAGCAGCAGCACTAAAACTCCTGTTTCCAACAATACAGGAACATTTACAGTGCAGCAGCAGCACTAAAACTCCTATCTCCAACAATACAGGAACATTTACAGTGCAGCAGCAGCACTAAAACTCCTGTCTCCAACAATACAGGAAAATTTACAGTGCAGCAGCAGCACTAAAACTGCTGTCTCCAACAATACAGGAACATTTACAGTGCAGCAGCAGCACTAAAACTCTTGTCTCCAACAATACAGGAAAATTTACAGTGCAGCAGCAGCACTAAAACTCCTGTCTCCAACAATACAGGAAAATTTACAGTGCAGCAGCAGCACTAAAATTCCTGTCTCCAACAATACAGGAACATTTACAGTGCAGCAGCAGCACTAAAACTCCTGTCTCCAACAATACAGGAACATTTACAGTGCAGCGGCAGCACTAAAACTCCTGTCTCCAACAATACAGGAAAATTTACAGTGCAGCAGCAGCACTAAAACTCCTGTCTCCAACAATACAGGAAAATTTACAGTGCTGCAGCAGCACTAAAACTCCTTTCTCCAACAATACAGGAAAATTTACAGTGCTGCAGCAGCACTAAAACTCCTGTCTCCAACAATACAGGAACATTTACAGTGCAGAAGCAGCACTAAAACTCCTGTCTCCAACAATACAGGAAAATATACAGTGCTGCAGCAGCACTAAAACTCCTGTCTCCAACAATACAGGAAAATTTACAGTGCAGCAGCAGCACTAAAACCCCTGTCTCCAACAATACAGGAACATTTACAGTGCAGCAGCAGCACTAAAACTCTTGTCTCCAACAATACAGGAACATTTACAGTGCAGCAGCAGCACTAAAACTCCTGTCTCCAATAATACAGGAAAATTTACAGTGCAGCAGCAGCACTAAAACTCCTGTCTCCAACAATACAGGAAAATTTACAGTGCAGCAGCAGTACTAAAACTCCTGTCTTCAACATTACAGGAAAATTTACAGTGCAGCTGCAGCACTAAAACTCCTGTCTCCAACAATACAGGAACATTTACAGTGCAGCAGCAGCACTAAAACTCCTGTCTCCAACAATACAGGAACATTTACAGTGCAGCAGCAGCACTAAAACTCTTGTCTCCAACAATACAGGAAAATTTACAGTGCAGCAGCAGCACTAAAACTCCTGTCTCCAACAATACAGGAAAATTTACAGTGCAGCAGCAGCACTAAAACTCCTGTTTCCAACAATACAGGAAAATTTACAGTGCTGCAGCAGCACTAAAACTCCTGTCTCCAACAATACAGGAACATTTACAGTGCAGCAGCAGCACTAAAACTCTTGTCTCCAACAATACAGGAACATTTACAGTGCAGCAGCAGCACTAAAACTCTTGTCTCCAACAATACAGGAAAATTTACAGTGCAGCAGCGGCACTAAAACTCCTGTCTCCAACAATACAGGAAAATTTACAGTGCAGCAGCAGCACTAAAACTCCTGTTTCCAACAATACAGGAACATTTACAGTGCAGCAGCAGCACTAAAACTCCTGTCTCCAACAATACAGGAACATTTACAGTGCAGCAGCAGCACTAAAACTCCTGTCTCCAACAATACAGGAAAATTTACAGTGCAGCAGCAGCACTAAAACTCCTGTCTCCAACAATACAGGAAAATTTACAGTGCAGCAGCAGCACTAAAACTCTTGTCTCCAACAATACAGGAAAATTTACAGTGCAGCAGCAGCACTAAAACTCCTGTCTCCAACAATACAGGAAAATTTACAGTGCAGCAGCGGCACTAAAACTCCTGTCTCCAACAATACAGGAAAATTTACAGTGCAGCAGCAGCACTAAAACTCCTGTCTCCAACAATACAGGAACATTTACAGTGCAGCAGCAGCACTAAAACTCCTGTCTCCAACAATACAGGAACATTTACAGTGCAGCAGCAGCACTAAAACTCCTGTCTCCAACAATACAGGAAAATTTAAAGTGCAGCAGCAGCACTAAAACTCCTGTCTCCAACAATACAGGAAAATTTATAGTGCAGCAGCAGCACTAAAACTCCTGTCTCCAACAATACAGGAAAATTTACAGTGCAGCAGCAGCACTAAAACTCCTGTCTTCAACATTACAGGAAAATTTACAGTGCAGCAGCAGCACTAAAACTCCTGTCTCCAACAATACAGGAACATTTACAGTGCAGCAGCAGCACTAAAACTCCTGTCTCCAACAATACAGGAACATTTACAGTGCAGCAGCAGCACTAAAACTCTTGTCTCCAACAATACAGGAAAATTTACAGTGCAGCAGCAGCACTAAAACTCCTGTCTCCAACAATACAGGAAAATTTACAGTGCAGCAGCAGCACTAAAACTCCTGTTTCCAACAATACAGGAACATTTACAGTGCAGCAGCAGCACTAAAACTCCTATCTCCAACAATACAGGAACATTTACAGTGCAGCAGCAGCACTAAAACTCCTGTCTCCAACAATACAGGAAAATTTACAGTGCAGCAGCAGCACTAAAACTGCTGTCTCCAACAATACAGGAACATTTACAGTGCAGCAGCAGCACTAAAACTCTTGTCTCCAACAATACAGGAAAATTTACAGTGCAGCAGCAGCACTAAAACTCCTGTCTCCAACAATACAGGAAAATTTACAGTGCAGCAGCAGCACTAAAATTCCTGTCTCCAACAATACAGGAACATTTACAGTGCAGCAGCAGCACTAAAACTCCTGTCTCCAACAATACAGGAACATTTACAGTGCAGCGGCAGCACTAAAACTGCTGTCTCCAACAATACAGGAAAATTTACAGTGCAGCAGCAGCACTAAAACTCCTGTCTCCAACAATACAGGAAAATTTACAGTGCTGCAGCAGCACTAAAACTCCTTTCTCCAACAATACAGGAAAATTTACAGTGCTGCAGCAGCACTAAAACTCCTGTCTCCAACAATACAGGAACATTTACAGTGCAGAAGCAGCACTAAAACTCCTGTCTCCAACAATACAGGAAAATATACAGTGCTGCAGCAGCACTAAAACTCCTGTCTCCAACAATACAGGAAAATTTACAGTGCAGCAGCAGCACTAAAACCCCTGTCTCCAACAATACAGGAACATTTACAGTGCAGCAGCAGCACTAAAACTCTTGTCTCCAACAATACAGGAACATTTACAGTGCAGCAGCAGCACTAAAACTCCTGTCTCCAACAATACAGGAAAATTTACAGTGCAGCAGCAGCACTAAAACTCCTGTCTCCAACAATACAGGAAAATTTACAGTGCAGCAGCAGTACTAAAACTCCTGTCTTCAACATTACAGGAAAATTTACAGTGCAGCTGCAGCACTAAAACTCCTGTCTCCAACAATACAGGAACATTTACAGTGCAGCAGCAGCACTAAAACTCCTGTCTCCAACAATACAGGAACATTTACAGTGCAGCAGCAGCACTAAAACTCTTGTCTCCAACAATACAGGAAAATTTACAGTGCAGCAGCAGCACTAAAACTCCTGTCTCCAACAATACAGGAAAATTTACAGTGCAGCAGCAGCACTAAAACTCCTGTTTCCAACAATACAGGAACATTTACAGTGCAGCAGCAGCACTAAAACTCCTATCTCCAACAATACAGGAACATTTACAGTGCAGCAGCAGCACTAAAACTCCTGTCTCCAACAATACAGGAAAATTTACAGTGCAGCAGCAGCACTAAAACTGCTGTCTCCAACAATACAGGAACATTTACAGTGCAGCAGCAGCACTAAAACTCTTGTCTCCAACAATACAGGAAAATTTACAGTGCAGCAGCAGCACTAAAACTCCTGTCTCCAACAATACAGGAAAATTTACAGTGCAGCAGCAGCACTAAAACTCCTGTCTCCAACAATACAGGAAAATGTACAGTGCAGAAGCAGCACTAAAACTCCTTTCTCCAACAATACAGGAAAATTTACAGTGCTGCAGCAGCACTAAAATTCCTGTCTCCAACAATACAGGAAAATTTACAGTGCAGCAGCAGTACTAAAACCCCTGTCTTCAACATTACAGGAAAATTTACAGTGCAGCAGCAGCACTAAAACTCCTGTCTCCAACAATACAGGAACATTTACAGTGCAGCAGCAGCACTAAAACTCTTGTCTCCAACAATACAGGAACATTTACAGTGCAGCAGCAGCACTAAAACTCTTGTCTCCAACAATACAGGAAAATTTACAGTGCAGCAGCGGCACTAAAACTCCTGTCTCCAACAATACAGGAAAATTTACAGTGCAGCAGCAGCACTAAAACTCCTGTTTCCAACAATACAGGAACATTTACAGTGCAGCAGCAGCACTAAAACTCCTGTCTCCAACAATACAGGAACATTTACAGTGCAGCAGCAGCACTAAAACTCCTGTCTCCAACAATACAGGAAAATTTACAGTGCAGCAGCAGCACTAAAACTCCTGTCTCCAACAATACAGGAAAATTTACAGTGCAGCAGCAGCACTAAAACTCTTGTCTCCAACAATACAGGAAAATTTACAGTGCAGCAGCAGCACTAAAACTCCTGTCTCCAACAATACAGGAAAATTTACAGTGCAGCAGCGGCACTAAAACTCCTGTCTCCAACAATACAGGAACATTTACAGTGCAGCAGCAACACTAAAACTCTTGTCTCCAACAATACAGGAAAATTTAAAGTGCAGCAGCAGCACTAAAACTCCTGTCTCCAACAATACAGGAAAATTTACAGTGCAGCAGCAGCACTAACACTCCTGTCTCCAACAATACAGGAAAATTTATAGTGCAGCAGCAGCACTAAAATTCCTGTCTCCAACAATACAGGAAAATTTACAGTGCAGCAGCAGCACTAAAACCCCTGTCTCCAACAATACAGGAACATTTACAGTGCAGCAGCAGCACTAAAACTCCTGTCTCCAACAATACAGGAAAATTTACAGTGCAGCAGCAGCACTAAAACTCCTGTCTCCAACAATACAGGAAAATTTACAGTGCAGCAGCAGCACTAAAACTCCTGTCTCCAACAATACAGGAACATTTACAGTGCAGCAGCAGCACTAAAACTCCTGTCTCCAACAATACAGGAAAATTTACAGTGCAGCAGCAGCACTAAAACTCCTGTCTCCAACAATACAGGAAAATTTATAGTGCAGCAGCAGCACTAAAACTCCTGTCTCCAACAATACAGGAAAATTTACAGTGCAGCAGCAGCACTAAAACTCCTGTCTTCAACATTACAGGAACATTTACAGTGCAGCTGCAGCACTAAAACTCCTGTCTCCAACAATACAGGAACATTTACAGTGCAGCAGCAGCACTAAAACTCTTGTCTCCAACAATACAGGAAAATTTACAGTGCAGCAGCAGCACTAAAACTCCTGTCTCCAACAATACAGGAAAATTTACAGTGCAGCAGCAGCACTAAAACTCCTGTCTCCAACAATACAGGAACATTTACAGTGCAGCAGCAACACTAAAACTCTTGTCTCCAACAATACAGGAAAATTTAAAGTGCAGCAGCAGCACTAAAACTCCTGTCTCCAACAATACAGGAAAATTTACAGTGCAGCAGCAGCACTAAAACTCCTGTCTCCAACAATACAGGAAAATTTATAGTGCAGCAGCAGCACTAAAATTCCTGTCTCCAACAATACAGGAAAATTTACAGTGCAGCAGCAGCACTAAAACTCCTGTCTCCAACAATACAGGAACATTTACAGTGCAGCAGCAGCACTAAAACTCCTGTTTCCAACAATACAGGAACATTTACAGTGCAGCAGCAGCACTAAAACTCCTGTCTCCAACAATACAGGAACATTTAAAGTGCAGCAGCAGCACTAAAACTCCTGTCTCCAACAATACAGGAAAATTTACAGTGCAGAGCAGCACTAAAACTCCTGTCTCCAACAATACAGGAACATTTACAGTGCAGCAGCAGCACTAAAACTCTTGTCTCCAACAATACAGGAAAATTTACAGTGCAGCAGCAGCACTAAAACTCCTGTCTCCAACAATACAGGAAAATTTACAGTGCAGCAGCAGCACTAAAACTCTTGTCTCCAACAATACAGGAAAATTTACAGTGTAGCAGCAGCACTAAAACTCCTGTCTCCAACAATACAGGAAAATTTACAGTGCAGCAGCAGCACTAAAACTCCTGTCTCCAACAATACAGGAACATTTACAGTGCAGCAGCAGCACTAAAACTCCTGTCTCCAACAATACAGGAAAATTTACAGTGCAGAGCAGCACTAAAACTCCTGTCTCCAACAATACAGGAACATTTACAGTGCAGCAGCAGCACTAAAACTCTTGTCTCCAACAATACAGGAAAATTTACAGTGCAGCAGCAGCACTAAAACCCCTGTCTCCAACAATACAGGAACATTTACAGTGCAGCAGCAGCACTAAAACTCCTGTCTCCAACAATACAGGAAAATTTACAGTGCAGCAGCAGCACTAAAACTCCTGTCTCCAACAATACAGGAAAATTTACAGTGCAGCAGCAGCACTAAAACTCCTGTCTCCAACAATACAGGAAAATTTACAGTGCAGCAGCAGTACTAAAACTCCTGTCTTCAACATTACAGGAAAATTTACAGTGCAGCTGCAGCACTAAAACTCCTGTCTCCAACAATACAGGAACATTTACAGTGCAGCAGCAGCACTAAAACTCCTGTCTCCAACAATACAGGAACATTTACAGTGCAGCAGCAGCACTAAAACTCTTGTCTCCAACAATACAGGAAAATTTACAGTGCAGCAGCAGCACTAAAACTCCTGTCTCCAACAATACAGGAAAATTTACAGTGCAGCAGCAGCACTAAAACTCCTGTTTCCAACAATACAGGAACATTTACAGTGCAGCAGCAGCACTAAAACTCCTATCTCCAACAATACAGGAACATTTACAGTGCAGCAGCAGCACTAAAACTCCTGTCTCCAACAATACAGGAAAATTTACAGTGCAGCAGCAGCACTAAAACTGCTGTCTCCAACAATACAGGAACATTTACAGTGCAGCAGCAGCACTAAAACTCTTGTCTCCAACAATACAGGAAAATTTACAGTGCAGCAGCAGCACTAAAACTCCTGTCTCCAACAATACAGGAAAATTTACAGTGCAGCAGCAGCACTAAAACTCCTGTCTCCAACAATACAGGAACATTTACAGTGCAGCGGCAGCACTAAAACTCCTGTCTCCAACAATACAGGAAAATGTACAGTGCAGCAGCAGCACTAAAACTCCTTTCTCCAACAATACAGGAAAATTTACAGTGCTGCAGCAGCACTAAAATTCCTGTCTCCAACAATACAGGAAAATTTACAGTGCAGCAGCAGTACTAAAACCCCTGTCTTCAACATTACAGGAAAATTTACAGTGCAGCAGCAGCACTAAAACTCCTGTCTCCAACAATACAGGAACATTTACAGTGCAGCAGCAGCACTAAAACTCTTGTCTCCAACAATACAGGAACATTTACAGTGCAGCAGCAGCACTAAAACTCTTGTCTCCAACAATACAGGAAAATTTACAGTGCAGCAGCGGCACTAAAACTCCTGTCTCCAACAATACAGGAAAATTTACAGTGCAGCAGCAGCACTAAAACTCCTGTTTCCAACAATACAGGAACATTTACAGTGCAGCAGCAGCACTAAAACTCCTGTCTCCAACAATACAGGAACATTTACAGTGCAGCAGCAGCACTAAAACTCCTGTCTCCAACAATACAGGAAAATTTACAGTGCAGCAGCAGCACTAAAACTCCTGTCTCCAACAATACAGGAAAATTTACAGTGCAGCAGCAGCACTAAAACTCTTGTCTCCAACAATACAGGAAAATTTACAGTGCAGCAGCAGCACTAAAACTCCTGTCTCCAACAATACAGGAAATTTACAGTGCAGCAGCGGCACTAAAACTCCTGTCTCCAACAATACAGGAAAATTTACAGTGCAGCAGCAGCACTAAAACTCCTGTCTCCAACAATACAGGAACATTTACAGTGCAGCAGCAGCACTAAAACTCCTGTCTCCAACAATACAGGAAAATTTAAAGTGCAGCAGCAGCACTAAAACTCCTGTCTCCAACAATACAGGAAAATTTATAGTGCAGCAGCAGCACTAAAACTCCTGTCTCCAACAATACAGGAAAATTTACAGTGCAGCAGCAGTACTAAAACTCCTGTCTTCAACATTACAGGAAAATTTACAGTGCAGCAGCAGCACTAAAACTCCTGTCTCCAACAATACAGGAACATTTACAGTGCAGCAGCAGCACTAAAACTCCTGTCTCCAACAATACAGGAACATTTACAGTGCAGCAGCAGCACTAAAACTCTTGTCTCCAACAATACAGGAAAATTTACAGTGCAGCAGCAGCACTAAAACTCCTGTCTCCAACAATACAGGAAAATTTACAGTGCAGCAGCAGCACTAAAACTCCTGTTTCCAACAATACAGGAACATTTACAGTGCAGCAGCAGCACTAAAACTCCTATCTCCAACAATACAGGAACATTTACAGTGCAGCAGCAGCACTAAAACTCCTGTCTCCAACAATACAGGAAAATTTACAGTGCAGCAGCAGCACTAAAACTGCTGTCTCCAACAATACAGGAACATTTACAGTGCAGCAGCAGCACTAAAACTCTTGTCTCCAACAATACAGGAAAATTTACAGTGCAGCAGCAGCACTAAAACTCCTGTCTCCAACAATACAGGAAAATTTACAGTGCTGCAGCAGCACTAAAACTCCTTTCTCCAACAATACAGGAAAATTTACAGTGCTGCAGCAGCACTAAAACTCCTGTCTCCAACAATACAGGAACATTTACAGTGCAGAAGCAGCACTAAAACTCCTGTCTCCAACAATACAGGAAAATATACAGTGCTGCAGCAGCACTAAAACTCCTGTCTCCAACAATACAGGAAAATTTACAGTGCAGCAGCAGCACTAAAACCCCTGTCTCCAACAATACAGGAACATTTACAGTGCAGCAGCAGCACTAAAACTCTTGTCTCCAACAATACAGGAACATTTACAGTGCAGCAGCAGCACTAAAACTCCTGTCTCCAATAATACAGGAAAATTTACAGTGCAGCAGCAGCACTAAAACTCCTGTCTCCAACAATACAGGAAAATTTACAGTGCAGCAGCAGTACTAAAACTCCTGTCTTCAACATTACAGGAAAATTTACAGTGCAGCTGCAGCACTAAAACTCCTGTCTCCAACAATACAGGAACATTTACAGTGCAGCAGCAGCACTAAAACTCCTGTCTCCAACAATACAGGAACATTTACAGTGCAGCAGCAGCACTAAAACTCTTGTCTCCAACAATACAGGAAAATTTACAGTGCAGCAGCAGCACTAAAACTCCTGTCTCCAACAATACAGGAAAATTTACAGTGCAGCAGCAGCACTAAAACTCCTGTCTCCAACAATACAGGAACATTTACAGTGCAGCAGCAGCACTAAAACTCCTGTCTCCAACAATACAGGAAAATTTACAGTGCAGCAGCAGCACTAAAACTCCTGTCTCCAACAATACAGGAAAATTTACAGTGCAGCAGCAGCACTAAAACTCTTGTCTCCAACAATACAGGAAAATTTACAGTGCAGCAGCAGCACTAAAACTCCTGTCTCCAACAATACAGGAAATTTACAGTGCAGCAGCGGCACTAAAACTCCTGTCTCCAACAATACAGGAAAATTTACAGTGCAGCAGCAGCACTAAAACTCCTGTCTCCAACAATACAGGAAAATTTACAGTGCAGCAGCAGCACTAAAACTCCTGTCTCCAACAATACAGGAACATTTACAGTGCAGCAGCAGCACTAAAACTCCTGTCTCCAACAATACAGGAAAATTTAAAGTGCAGCAGCAGCACTAAAACTCCTGTCTCCAACAATACAGGAAAATTTATAGTGCAGCAGCAGCACTAAAACTCCTGTCTCCAACAATACAGGAAAATTTACAGTGCAGCAGCAGTACTAAAACTCCTGTCTTCAACATTACAGGAAAATTTACAGTGCAGCAGCAGCACTAAAACTCCTGTCTCCAACAATACAGGAACATTTACAGTGCAGCAGCAGCACTAAAACTCCTGTCTCCAACAATACAGGAACATTTACAGTGCAGCAGCAGCACTAAAACTCTTGTCTCCAACAATACAGGAAAATTTACAGTGCAGCAGCAGCACTAAAACTCCTGTCTCCAACAATACAGGAAAATTTACAGTGCAGCAGCAGCACTAAAACTCCTGTTTCCAACAATACAGGAACATTTACAGTGCAGCAGCAGCACTAAAACTCCTATCTCCAACAATACAGGAACATTTACAGTGCAGCAGCAGCACTAAAACTCCTGTCTCCAACAATACAGGAAAATTTACAGTGCAGCAGCAGCACTAAAACTGCTGTCTCCAACAATACAGGAACATTTACAGTGCAGCAGCAGCACTAAAACTCTTGTCTCCAACAATACAGGAAAATTTACAGTGCAGCAGCAGCACTAAAACTCCTGTCTCCAACAATACAGGAAAATTTACAGTGCTGCAGCAGCACTAAAACTCCTTTCTCCAACAATACAGGAAAATTTACAGTGCTGCAGCAGCACTAAAACTCCTGTCTCCAACAATACAGGAACATTTACAGTGCAGAAGCAGCACTAAAACTCCTGTCTCCAACAATACAGGAAAATATACAGTGCTGCAGCAGCACTAAAACTCCTGTCTCCAACAATACAGGAAAATTTACAGTGCAGCAGCAGCACTAAAACCCCTGTCTCCAACAATACAGGAACATTTACAGTGCAGCAGCAGCACTAAAACTCTTGTCTCCAACAATACAGGAACATTTACAGTGCAGCAGCAGCACTAAAACTCCTGTCTCCAATAATACAGGAAAATTTACAGTGCAGCAGCAGCACTAAAACTCCTGTCTCCAACAATACAGGAAAATTTACAGTGCAGCAGCAGTACTAAAACTCCTGTCTTCAACATTACAGGAAAATTTACAGTGCAGCTGCAGCACTAAAACTCCTGTCTCCAACAATACAGGAACATTTACAGTGCAGCAGCAGCACTAAAACTCCTGTCTCCAACAATACAGGAACATTTACAGTGCAGCAGCAGCACTAAAACTCTTGTCTCCAACAATACAGGAAAATTTACAGTGCAGCAGCAGCACTAAAACTCCTGTCTCCAACAATACAGGAAAATTTACAGTGCAGCAGCAGCACTAAAACTCCTGTCTCCAACAATACAGGAACATTTACAGTGCAGCGGCAGCACTAAAACTCCTGTCTCCAACAATACAGGAAAATGTACAGTGCAGCAGCAGCACTAAAACTCCTTTCTCCAACAATACAGGAAAATTTACAGTGCTGCAGCAGCACTAAAATTCCTGTCTCCAACAATACAGGAAAATTTACAGTGCAGCAGCAGTACTAAAACCCCTGTCTTCAACATTACAGGAAAATTTACAGTGCAGCAGCAGCACTAAAACTCCTGTCTCCAACAATACAGGAACATTTACAGTGCAGCAGCAGCACTAAAACTCTTGTCTCCAACAATACAGGAACATTTACAGTGCAGCAGCAGCACTAAAACTCTTGTCTCCAACAATACAGGAAAATTTACAGTGCAGCAGCGGCACTAAAACTCCTGTCTCCAACAATACAGGAAAATTTACAGTGCAGCAGCAGCACTAAAACTCCTGTTTCCAACAATACAGGAACATTTACAGTGCAGCAGCAGCACTAAAACTCCTGTCTCCAACAATACAGGAACATTTACAGTGCAGCAGCAGCACTAAAACTCCTGTCTCCAACAATACAGGAAAATTTACAGTGCAGCAGCAGCACTAAAACTCCTGTCTCCAACAATACAGGAACATTTACAGTGCAGCAGCAGCACTAAAACTCCTGTCTCCAACAATACAGGAAAATTTACAGTGCAGCAGCGGCACTAAAACTCCTGTCTCCAACAATACAGGAAAATTTACAGTGCTGCAGCAGCACTAAAACTCCTGTTTCCAACAATACAGGAACATTTACAGTGCAGCAGCAGCACTAAAACTCCTGTCTCCAACAATACAGGAACATTTACAGTGCAGCAGCAGCACTAAAACTCTTGTCTCCAACAATACAGGAAAATTTACAGTGCAGAGCAGCACTAAAACTCCTGTCTCCTACAATACAGGAACATTTACAGTGCAGCAGCAGCACTAAAACTCTTGTCTCCAACAATACAGGAAAATTTACAGTGCAGCAGCAGCACTAAAACTCCTGTCTCCAACAATACAGGAAAATTTACAGTGCAGCAGCAGCACTAAAACTCCTGTCTCCAACAATACAGGAAAATTTACAGTGCAGCAGCAGCACTAAAACTCTTGTCTCCAACAATACAGGAAAATTTACAGTGCAGCAGCAGCACTAAAACTCCTGTCTCCAACAATACAGGAAAATTTACAGTGCAGCAGCAGCACTAAAACTCCTGTCTCCAACAATACAGGAACATTTACAGTGCAGCAGCAGCACTAAAACTCTTGTCTCCAACAATACAGGAAAATTTAAAGTGCAGCAGCAGCACTAAAACTCCTGTCTCCAACAATACAGGAAAATTTAGAGTGCAGCAGCAGCACTAAAACTCCTGTCTCCAACAATACAGGAAAATTTATAGTGCAGCAGCAGCACTAAAATTCCTGTCTCCAACAATACAGGAAAATTTACAGTGCAGCAGCAGCACTAAAACCCCTGTCTCCAACAATACAGGAACATTTACAGTGCAGCAGCAGCACTAAAACTCCTGTCTCCAACAATACAGGAAAATTTACAGTGCAGCAGCAGCACTAAAACTCCTGTCTCCAACAATACAGGAAAATTTACAGTGCAGCAGCAGCACTAAAACTCCTGTCTCCAACAATACAGGAACATTTACAGTGCAGCAGCAGCACTAAAACTCCTGTCTCCAACAATACAGGAAAATTTAAAGTGCAGCAGCAGCACTAAAACTCCTGTCTCCAACAATACAGGAAAATTTATAGTGCAGCAGCAGCACTAAAACTCCTGTCTCCAACAATACAGGAAAATTTACAGTGCAGCAGCAGTACTAAAACTCCTGTCTTCAACATTACAGGAAAATTTACAGTGCAGCAGCAGCACTAAAACTCCTGTCTCCAACAATACAGGAACATTTACAGTGCAGCAGCAGCACTAAAACTCCTGTCTCCAACAATACAGGAACATTTACAGTGCAGCAGCAGCACTAAAACTCTTGTCTCCAACAATACAGGAAAATTCACAGTGCAGCAGCAGCACTAAAACTCCTGTCTCCAACAATACAGGAAAATTTACAGTGCAGCAGCAGCACTAAAACTCCTGTTTCCAACAATACAGGAACATTTACAGTGCAGCAGCAGCACTAAAACTCCTATCTCCAACAATACAGGAACATTTACAGTGCAGCAGCAGCACTAAAACTCCTGTCTCCAACAATACAGGAAAATTTACAGTGCAGCAGCAGCACTAAAACTGCTGTCTCCAACAATACAGGAACATTTACAGTGCAGCAGCAGCACTAAAACTCTTGTCTCCAACAATACAGGAAAATTTACAGTGCAGCAGCAGCACTAAAACTCCTGTCTCCAACAATACAGGAAAATTTACAGTGCAGCAGCAGCACTAAAATTCCTGTCTCCAACAATACAGGAACATTTACAGTGCAGCAGCAGCACTAAAACTCCTGTCTCCAACAATACAGGAACATTTACAGTGCAGCGGCAGCACTAAAACTCCTGTCTCCAACAATACAGGAAAATTTACAGTGCAGCAGCAGCACTAAAACTCCTGTCTCCAACAATACAGGAAAATTTACAGTGCTGCAGCAGCACTAAAACTCCTTTCTCCAACAATACAGGAAAATTTACAGTGCTGCAGCAGCACTAAAACTCCTGTCTCCAACAATACAGGAACATTTACAGTGCAGAAGCAGCACTAAAACTCCTGTCTCCAACAATACAGGAAAATATACAGTGCTGCAGCAGCACTAAAACTCCTGTCTCCAACAATACAGGAAAATTTACAGTGCAGCAGCAGCACTAAAACCCCTGTCTCCAACAATACAGGAACATTTACAGTGCAGCAGCAGCACTAAAACTCTTGTCTCCAACAATACAGGAACATTTACAGTGCAGCAGCAGCACTAAAACTCCTGTCTCCAATAATACAGGAAAATTTACAGTGCAGCAGCAGCACTAAAACTCCTGTCTCCAACAATACAGGAAAATTTACAGTGCAGCAGCAGTACTAAAACTCCTGTCTTCAACATTACAGGAAAATTTACAGTGCAGCTGCAGCACTAAAACTCCTGTCTCCAACAATACAGGAACATTTACAGTGCAGCAGCAGCACTAAAACTCCTGTCTCCAACAATACAGGAACATTTACAGTGCAGCAGCAGCACTAAAACTCTTGTCTCCAACAATACAGGAAAATTTACAGTGCAGCAGCAGCACTAAAACTCCTGTCTCCAACAATACAGGAAAATTTACAGTGCAGCAGCAGCACTAAAACTCCTGTTTCCAACAATACAGGAAAATTTACAGTGCTGCAGCAGCACTAAAACTCCTGTCTCCAACAATACAGGAACATTTACAGTGCAGCAGCAGCACTAAAACTCTTGTCTCCAACAATACAGGAACATTTACAGTGCAGCAGCAGCACTAAAACTCTTGTCTCCAACAATACAGGAAAATTTACAGTGCAGCAGCGGCACTAAAACTCCTGTCTCCAACAATACAGGAAAATTTACAGTGCAGCAGCAGCACTAAAACTCCTGTTTCCAACAATACAGGAACATTTACAGTGCAGCAGCAGCACTAAAACTCCTGTCTCCAACAATACAGGAACATTTACAGTGCAGCAGCAGCACTAAAACTCCTGTCTCCAACAATACAGGGAAATTTACAGTGCAGCAGCAGCACTAAAACTCCTGTCTCCAACAATACAGGAAAATTTACAGTGCAGCAGCAGCACTAAAACTCTTGTCTCCAACAATACAGGAAAATTTACAGTGCAGCAGCAGCACTAAAACTCCTGTCTCCAACAATACAGGAAAATTTACAGTGCAGCAGCGGCACTAAAACTCCTGTCTCCAACAATACAGGAAAATTTACAGTGCAGCAGCAGCACTAAAACTCCTGTCTCCAACAATACAGGAAAATTTACAGTGCAGCAGCAGCACTAAAACTCCTGTCTCCAACAATACAGGAACATTTACAGTGCAGCAGCAGCACTAAAACTCCTGTCTCCAACAATACAGGAAAATTTAAAGTGCAGCAGCAGCACTAAAACTCCTGTCTCCAACAATACAGGAAAATTTATAGTGCAGCAGCAGCACTAAAACTCCTGTCTCCAACAATACAGGAAAATTTACAGTGCAGCAGCAGTACTAAAACTCCTGTCTTCAACATTACAGGAAAATTTACAGTGCAGCAGCAGCACTAAAACTCCTGTCTCCAACAATACAGGAACATTTACAGTGCAGCAGCAGCACTAAAACTCCTGTCTCCAACAATACAGGAACATTTACAGTGCAGCAGCAGCACTAAAACTCTTGTCTCCAACAATACAGGAAAATTTACAGTGCAGCAGCAGCACTAAAACTCCTGTCTCCAACAATACAGGAAAATTTACAGTGCAGCAGCAGCACTAAAACTCCTGTTTCCAACAATACAGGAACATTTACAGTGCAGCAGCAGCACTAAAACTCCTATCTCCAACAATACAGGAACATTTACAGTGCAGCAGCAGCACTAAAACTCCTGTCTCCAACAATACAGGAAAATTTACAGTGCAGCAGCAGCACTAAAACTGCTGTCTCCAACAATACAGGAAAATATACAGTGCAGCAGCAGCACTAAAACTCCTGTCTCCAACAATACAGGAAAATTTACAGTGCAGCAGCAGCACTAAAGCTCCTGTCTCCAACAATACAGGAAAATTTATAGTGCAGCAGCAGCACTAAAATTCCTGTCTCCAACAATACAGGAAAATTTACAGTGCAGCAGCAGCACTAAAACCCCTGTCTCCAACAATACAGGAACATTTACAGTGCAGCAGCAGCACTAAAACTCCTGTCTCCAACAATACAGGAAAATTTACAGTGCAGCAGCAGCACTAAAACTCCTGTCTCCAACAATACAGGAAAATTTACAGTGCAGCAGCAGCACTAAAACTCCTGTCTCCAACAATACAGGAACATTTACAGTGCAGCAGCAGCACTAAAACTCCTGTCTCCAACAATACAGGAAAATTTACAGTGCAGCAGCAGCACTAAAACTCCTGTCTCCAACAATACAGGAAAATTTATAGTGCAGCAGCAGCACTAAAACTCCTGTCTCCAACAATACAGGAAAATTTACAGTGCAGCAGCAGCACTAAAACTCCTGTCTTCAACATTACAGGAACATTTACAGTGCAGCTGCAGCACTAAAACTCCTGTCTCCAACAATACAGGAACATTTACAGTGCAGCAGCAGCACTAAAACTCTTGTCTCCAACAATACAGGAAAATTTACAGTGCAGCAGCAGCACTAAAACTCCTGTCTCCAACAATACAGGAAAATTTACAGTGCAGCAGCAGCACTAAAACTCCTGTCTCCAACAATACAGGAACATTTACAGTGCAGCAGCAACACTAAAACTCTTGTCTCCAACAATACAGGAAAATTTAAAGTGCAGCAGCAGCACTAAAACTCCTGTCTCCAACAATACAGGAAAATTTATAGTGCAGCAGCAGCACTAAAATTCCTGTCTCCAACAATACAGGAAAATTTACAGTGCAGCAGCAGCACTAAAACTCCTGTCTCCAACAATACAGGAACATTTACAGTGCAGCAGCAGCACTAAAACTCCTGTTTCCAACAATACAGGAACATTTACAGTGCAGCAGCAGCACTAAAACTCCTGTCTCCAACAATACAGGAACATTTAAAGTGCAGCAGCAGCACTAAAACTCCTGTCTCCAACAATACAGGAAAATTTACAGTGCAGAGCAGCACTAAAACTCCTGTCTCCAACAATACAGGAACATTTACAGTGCAGCAGCAGCACTAAAACTCTTGTCTCCAACAATACAGGAAAATTTACAGTGCTGCAGCAGCACTAAAACTCCTGTCTCCAACAATACAGGAAAATTTACAGTGCAGCAGCAGCACTAAAACTCTTGTCTCCAACAATACAGGAAAATTTACAGTGCAGCAGCAGCACTAAAACTCCTGTCTCCAACAATACAGGAAAATTTACAGTGCAGCAGCAGCACTAAAACTCCTGTCTCCAACAATACAGGAACATTTACAGTGCAGCAGCAGCACTAAAACTCCTGTCTCCAACAATACAGGAAAATTTACAGTGCAGAGCAGCACTAAAACTCCTGTCTCCAACAATACAGGAACATTTACAGTGCAGCAGCAGCACTAAAACTCTTGTCTCCAACAATACAGGAAAATTTACAGTGCAGCAGCAGCACTAAAACCCCTGTCTCCAACAATACAGGAACATTTACAGTGCAGCAGCAGCACTAAAACTCCTGTCTCCAACAATACAGGAAAATTTACAGTGCAGCAGCAGCACTAAAACTCCTGTCTCCAACAATACAGGAAAATTTACAGTGCAGCAGCAGCACTAAAACTCCTGTCTCCAACAATACAGGAAAATTTACAGTGCAGCAGCAGTACTAAAACTCCTGTCTTCAACATTACAGGAAAATTTACAGTGCAGCTGCAGCACTAAAACTCCTGTCTCCAACAATACAGGAACATTTACAGTGCAGCAGCAGCACTAAAACTCCTGTCTCCAACAATACAGGAACATTTACAGTGCAGCAGCAGCACTAAAACTCTTGTCTCCAACAATACAGGAAAATTTACAGTGCAGCAGCAGCACTAAAACTCCTGTCTCCAACAATACAGGAAAATTTACAGTGCAGCAGCAGCACTAAAACTCCTGTTTCCAACAATACAGGAACATTTACAGTGCAGCAGCAGCACTAAAACTCCTATCTCCAACAATACAGGAACATTTACAGTGCAGCAGCAGCACTAAAACTCCTGTCTCCAACAATACAGGAAAATTTACAGTGCAGCAGCAGCACTAAAACTGCTGTCTCCAACAATACAGGAACATTTACAGTGCAGCAGCAGCACTAAAACTCTTGTCTCCAACAATACAGGAAAATTTACAGTGCAGCAGCAGCACTAAAACTCCTGTCTCCAACAATACAGGAAAATTTACAGTGCAGCAGCAGCACTAAAACTCCTGTCTCCAACAATACAGGAACATTTACAGTGCAGCGGCAGCACTAAAACTCCTGTCTCCAACAATACAGGAAAATGTACAGTGCAGCAGCAGCACTAAAACTCCTTTCTCCAACAATACAGGAAAATTTACAGTGCTGCAGCAGCACTAAAATTCCTGTCTCCAACAATACAGGAAAATTTACAGTGCAGCAGCAGTACTAAAACCCCTGTCTTCAACATTACAGGAAAATTTACAGTGCAGCAGCAGCACTAAAACTCCTGTCTCCAACAATACAGGAACATTTACAGTGCAGCAGCAGCACTAAAACTCCTGTCTCCAACAATACAGGAAAATTTACAGTGCAGCAGCAGCACTAAAACTTCTGTCTCCAACAATACAGGAAAATTTATAGTGCAGCAGCAGCACTAAAACTCCTGTCTCCAACAATACAGGAAAATTTACAGTGCAGCAGCAGCACTAAAACTCCTGTCTTCAACATTACAGGAACATTTACAGTGCAGCTGCAGCACTAAAACTCCTGTCTCCAACAATACAGGAACATTTACAGTGCAGCAGCAGCACTAAAACTCTTGTCTCCAACAATACAGGAAAATTTACAGTGCAGCAGCAGCACTAAAACTCCTGTCTCCAACAATACAGGAAAATTTACAGTGCAGCAGCAGCACTAAAACTCCTGTCTCCAACAATACAGGAACATTTACAGTGCAGCAGCAACACTAAAACTCTTGTCTCCAACAATACAGGAAAATTTAAAGTGCAGCAGCAGCACTAAAACTCCTGTCTCCAACAATACAGGAAAATTTACAGTGCAGCAGCAGCACTAAAACTCCTGTCTCCAACAATATAGGAAAATTTATAGTGCAACAGCAGCACTAAAATTCCTGTCTCCAACAATACAGGAAAATTTACAGTGCAGCAGCAGCACTAAAACTCCTGTCTCCAACAATACAGGAACATTTACAGTGCAGCAGCAGCACTAAAACTCCTGTTTCCAACAATACAGGAACATTTACAGTGCAGCAGCAGCACTAAAACTCCTGTCTCCAACAATACAGGAACATTTAAAGTGCAGCAGCAGCACTAAAACTCCTGTCTCCAACAATACAGGAAAATTTACAGTGCAGAGCAGCACTAAAACTCCTGTCTCCAACAATACAGGAACATTTACAGTGCAGCAGCAGCACTAAAACTCTTGTCTCCAACAATACAGGAAAATTTACAGTGCAGCAGCAGCACTAAAACTCCTGTCTCCAACAATACAGGAAAATTTACAGTGCAGCAGCAGCACTAAAACTCTTGTCTCCAACAATACAGGAAAATTTACAGTGCAGCAGCAGCACTAAAACTCCTGTCTCCAACAATACAGGAAAATTTACAGTGCAGCAGCAGCACTAAAACTCCTGTCTCCAACAATACAGGAACATTTACAGTGCAGCAGCAGCACTAAAACTCCTGTCTCCAACAATACAGGAAAATTTACAGTGCAGAGCAGCACTAAAACTCCTGTCTCCAACAATACAGGAACATTTACAGTGCAGCAGCAGCACTAAAACTCTTGTCTCCAACAATACAGGAAAATTTACAGTGCAGCAGCAGCACTAAAACCCCTGTCTCCAACAATACAGGAACATTTACAGTGCAGCAGCAGCACTAAAACTCCTGTCTCCAACAATACAGGAAAATTTACAGTGCAGCAGCAGCACTAAAACTCCTGTCTCCAACAATACAGGAAAATTTACAGTGCAGCAGCAGCACTAAAACTCCTGTCTCCAACAATACAGGAAAATTTACAGTGCAGCAGCAGTACTAAAACTCCTGTCTTCAACATTACAGGAAAATTTACAGTGCAGCTGCAGCACTAAAACTCCTGTCTCCAACAATACAGGAACATTTACAGTGCAGCAGCAGCACTAAAACTCCTGTCTCCAACAATACAGGAACATTTACAGTGCAGCAGCAGCACTAAAACTCTTGTCTCCAACAATACAGGAAAATTTACAGTGCAGCAGCAGCACTAAAACTCCTGTCTCCAACAATACAGGAAAATTTACAGTGCAGCAGCAGCACTAAAACTCCTGTTTCCAACAATACAGGAACATTTACAGTGCAGCAGCAGCACTAAAACTCCTATCTCCAACAATACAGGAAAATTTACAGTGCAGCAGCAGCACTAAAACTCCTGTCTCCAACAATACAGGAAAATTTACAGTGCAGCAGCAGCACTAAAACTGCTGTCTCCAACAATACAGGAACATTTACAGTGCAGCAGCAGCACTAAAACTCTTGTCTCCAACAATACAGGAAAATTTACAGTGCAGCAGCAGCACTAAAACTCCTGTCTCCAACAATACAGGAAAATTTACAGTGCAGCAGCAGCACTAAAACTCCTGTCTCCAACAATACAGGAACATTTACAGTGCAGCGGCAGCACTAAAACTCCTGTCTCCAACAATACAGGAAAATGTACAGTGCAGCAGCAGCACTAAAACTCCTTTCTCCAACAATACAGGAAAATTTACAGTGCTGCAGCAGCACTAAAATTCCTGTCTCCAACAATACAGGAAAATTTACAGTGCAGCAGCAGTACTAAAACCCCTGTCTTCAACATTACAGGAAAATTTACAGTGCAGCAGCAGCACTAAAACTCCTGTCTCCAACAATACAGGAACATTTACAGTGCAGCAGCAGCACTAAAACTCTTGTCTCCAACAATACAGGAACATTTACAGTGCAGCAGCAGCACTAAAACTCTTGTCTCCAACAATACAGGAAAATTTACAGTGCAGCAGCGGCACTAAAACTCCTGTCTCCAACAATACAGGAAAATTTACAGTGCAGCAGCAGCACTAAAACTCCTGTTTCCAACAATACAGGAACATTTACAGTGCAGCAGCAGCACTAAAACTCCTGTCTCCAACAATACAGGAACATTTACAGTGCAGCAGCAGCACTAAAACTCCTGTCTCCAACAATACAGGAAAATTTACAGTGCAGCAGCAGCACTAAAACTCCTGTCTCCAACAATACAGGAAAATTTACAGTGCAGCAGCAGCACTAAAACTCTTGTCTCCAACAATACAGGAAAATTTACAGTGCAGCAGCAGCACTAAAACTCCTGTCTCCAACAATACAGGAAATTTACAGTGCAGCAGCGGCACTAAAACTCCTGTCTCCAACAATACAGGAAAATTTACAGTGCAGCAGCAGCACTAAAACTCCTGTCTCCAACAATACAGGAAAATTTACAGTGCAGCAGCAGCACTAAAACTCCTGTCTCCAACAATACAGGAACATTTACAGTGCAGCAGCAGCACTAAAACTCCTGTCTCCAACAATACAGGAAAATTTAAAGTGCAGCAGCAGCACTAAAACTCCTGTCTCCAACAATACAGGAAAATTTATAGTGCAGCAGCAGCACTAAAACTCCTGTCTCCAACAATACAGGAAAATTTACAGTGCAGCAGCAGTACTAAAACTCCTGTCTTCAACATTACAGGAAAATTTACAGTGCAGCAGCAGCACTAAAACTCCTGTCTCCAACAATACAGGAACATTTACAGTGCAGCAGCAGCACTAAAACTCCTGTCTCCAACAATACAGGAACATTTACAGTGCAGCAGCAGCACTAAAACTCTTGTCTCCAACAATACAGGAAAATTTACAGTGCAGCAGCAGCACTAAAACTCCTGTCTCCAACAATACAGGAAAATTTACAGTGCAGCAGCAGCACTAAAACTCCTGTTTCCAACAATACAGGAACATTTACAGTGCAGCAGCAGCACTAAAACTCCTATCTCCAACAATGCAGGAACATTTACAGTGCAGCAGCAGCACTAAAACTCCTGTCTCCAACAATACAGGAAAATTTACAGTGCAGCAGCAGCACTAAAACTGCTGTCTCCAACAATACAGGAACATTTACAGTGCAGCAGCAGCACTAAAACTCCTGTCTCCAACAATACAGGAAAATTTACAGTGCAGCAGCAGCACTAAAACTCCTGTCTCAAACAATACAGGAAAATTTACAGTGAAGCAGCAGCACTAAAACTCCTGTCTCCAACAATACAGGAAAATTTACAGTGCAGCAGCAGCACTAAAACTCCTGTCTCCAACAATACAGGAACATTTACAGTGCAGCAGCAGCACTAAAACTCCTGTCTCCAACAATACAGGAACATTTACAGTGCAGCAGCAGCACTAAAACTCTTGTCTCCAACAATACAGGAAAATTTACAGTGCAGCAGCAGCACTAAAACTCCTGTCTCCAACAATACAGGAAAATTTACAGTGCAGCAGCAGCACTAAAACTCCTGTTTCCAACAATACAGGAACATTTACAGTGCAGCAGCAGCACTAAAACTCCTATCTCCAACAATACAGGAACATTTACAGTGCAGCAGCAGCACTAAAACTCCTGTCTCCAACAATACAGGAAAATTTACAGTGCAGCAGCAGCACTAAAACTCCTGTCTCCAACAATACAGGAACATTTACAGTGCAGCAGCAGCACTAAAACTCTTGTCTCCAACAATACAGGAAAATTTACAGTGCAGCAGCAGCACTAAAACTCCTGTCTCCAACAATACAGGAAAATTTACAGTGCTGCAGCAGCACTAAAACTCCTTTCTCCAACAATACAGGAAAATTTACAGTGCTGCAGCAGCACTAAAACTCCTGTCTCCAACAATACAGGAACATTTACAGTGCAGAAGCAGCACTAAAACTCCTGTCTCCAACAATACAGGAAAATATACAGTGCTGCAGCAGCACTAAAACTCCTGTCTCCAACAATACAGGAAAATTTACAGTGCAGCAGCAGCACTAAAACCCCTGTCTCCAACAATACAGGAACATTTACAGTGCAGCAGCAGCACTAAAACTCTTGTCTCCAACAATACAGGAACATTTACAGTGCAGCAGCAGCACTAAAACTCCTGTCTCCAATAATACAGGAAAATTTACAGTGCAGCAGCAGCACTAAAACTCCTGTCTCCAACAATACAGGAAAATTTACAGTGCAGCAGCAGTACTAAAACTCCTGTCTTCAACATTACAGGAAAATTTACAGTGCAGCTGCAGCACTAAAACTCCTGTCTCCAACAATACAGGAACATTTACAGTGCAGCAGCAGCACTAAAACTCCTGTCTCCAACAATACAGGAACATTTACAGTGCAGCAGCAGCACTAAAACTCTTGTCTCCAACAATACAGGAAAATTTACAGTGCAGCAGCAGCACTAAAACTCCTGTCTCCAACAATACAGGAAAATTTACAGTGCAGCAGCAGCACTAAAACTCCTGTCTCCAACAATACAGGAACATTTACAGTGCAGCGGCAGCACTAAAACTCCTGTCTCCAACAATACAGGAAAATGTACAGTGCAGCAGCAGCACTAAAACTCCTTTCTCCAACAATACAGGAAAATTTACAGTGCTGCAGCAGCACTAAAATTCCTGTCTCCAACAATACAGGAAAATTTACAGTGCAGCAGCAGTACTAAAACCCCTGTCTTCAACATTACAGGAAAATTTACAGTGCAGCAGCAGCACTAAAACTCCTGTCTCCAACAATACAGGAACATTTACAGTGCAGCAGCAGCACTAAAACTCTTGTCTCCAACAATACAGGAACATTTACAGTGCAGCAGCAGCACTAAAACTCTTGTCTCCAACAATACAGGAAAATTTACAGTGCAGCAGCGGCACTAAAACTCCTGTCTCCAACAATACAGGAAAATTTACAGTGCAGCAGCAGCACTAAAACTCCTGTTTCCAACAATACAGGAACATTTACAGTGCAGCAGCAGCACTAAAACTCCTGTCTCCAACAATACAGGAACATTTACAGTGCAGCAGCAGCACTAAAACTCCTGTCTCCAACAATACAGGAAAATTTACAGTGCAGCAGCAGCACTAAAACTCTTGTCTCCAACAATACAGGAAAATTTACAGTGCAGCAGCAGCACTAAAACTCCTGTCTCCAACAATACAGGAAAATTTACAGTGCAGCAGCAGCACTAAAACTCCTGTCTCCAACAATATAGGAAAATTTATAGTGCAACAGCAGCACTAAAATTCCTGTCTCCAACAATACAGGAAAATTTACAGTGCAGCAGCAGCACTAAAACTCCTGTCTCCAACAATACAGGAACATTTACAGTGCAGCAGCAGCACTAAAACTCCTGTTTCCAACAATACAGGAACATTTACAGTGCAGCAGCAGCACTAAAACTCCTGTCTCCAACAATACAGGAACATTTAAAGTGCAGCAGCAGCACTAAAACTCCTGTCTCCAACAATACAGGAAAATTTACAGTGCAGAGCAGCACTAAAACTCCTGTCTCCAACAATACAGGAACATTTACAGTGCAGCAGCAGCACTAAAACTCTTGTCTCCAACAATACAGGAAAATTTACAGTGCAGCAGCAGCACTAAAACTCCTGTCTCCAACAATACAGGAAAATTTACAGTGCAGCAGCAGCACTAAAACTCTTGTCTCCAACAATACAGGAAAATTTACAGTGCAGCAGCAGCACTAAAACTCCTGTCTCCAACAATACAGGAAAATTTACAGTGCAGCAGCAGCACTAAAACTCCTGTCTCCAACAATACAGGAACATTTACAGTGCAGCAGCAGCACTAAAACTCCTGTCTCCAACAATACAGGAAAATTTACAGTGCAGAGCAGCACTAAAACTCCTGTCTCCAACAATACAGGAACATTTACAGTGCAGCAGCAGCACTAAAACTCTTGTCTCCAACAATACAGGAAAATTTACAGTGCAGCAGCAGCACTAAAACCCCTGTCTCCAACAATACAGGAACATTTACAGTGCAGCAGCAGCACTAAAACTCCTGTCTCCAACAATACAGGAAAATTTACAGTGCAGCAGCAGCACTAAAACTCCTGTCTCCAACAATACAGGAAAATTTACAGTGCAGCAGCAGCACTAAAACTCCTGTCTCCAACAATACAGGAAAATTTACAGTGCAGCAGCAGTACTAAAACTCCTGTCTTCAACATTACAGGAAAATTTACAGTGCAGCTGCAGCACTAAAACTCCTGTCTCCAACAATACAGGAACATTTACAGTGCAGCAGCAGCACTAAAACTCCTGTCTCCAACAATACAGGAACATTTACAGTGCAGCAGCAGCACTAAAACTCTTGTCTCCAACAATACAGGAAAATTTACAGTGCAGCAGCAGCACTAAAACTCCTGTCTCCAACAATACAGGAAAATTTACAGTGCAGCAGCAGCACTAAAACTCCTGTTTCCAACAATACAGGAACATTTACAGTGCAGCAGCAGCACTAAAACTCCTATCTCCAACAATACAGGAAAATTTACAGTGCAGCAGCAGCACTAAAACTCCTGTCTCCAACAATACAGGAAAATTTACAGTGCAGCAGCAGCACTAAAACTGCTGTCTCCAACAATACAGGAACATTTACAGTGCAGCAGCAGCACTAAAACTCTTGTCTCCAACAATACAGGAAAATTTACAGTGCAGCAGCAGCACTAAAACTCCTGTCTCCAACAATACAGGAAAATTTACAGTGCAGCAGCAGCACTAAAACTCCTGTCTCCAACAATACAGGAACATTTACAGTGCAGCGGCAGCACTAAAACTCCTGTCTCCAACAATACAGGAAAATGTACAGTGCAGCAGCAGCACTAAAACTCCTTTCTCCAACAATACAGGAAAATTTACAGTGCTGCAGCAGCACTAAAATTCCTGTCTCCAACAATACAGGAAAATTTACAGTGCAGCAGCAGTACTAAAACCCCTGTCTTCAACATTACAGGAAAATTTACAGTGCAGCAGCAGCACTAAAACTCCTGTCTCCAACAATACAGGAACATTTACAGTGCAGCAGCAGCACTAAAACTCTTGTCTCCAACAATACAGGAACATTTACAGTGCAGCAGCAGCACTAAAACTCTTGTCTCCAACAATACAGGAAAATTTACAGTGCAGCAGCGGCACTAAAACTCCTGTCTCCAACAATACAGGAAAATTTACAGTGCAGCAGCAGCACTAAAACTCCTGTTTCCAACAATACAGGAACATTTACAGTGCAGCAGCAGCACTAAAACTCCTGTCTCCAACAATACAGGAACATTTACAGTGCAGCAGCAGCACTAAAACTCCTGTCTCCAACAATACAGGAAAATTTACAGTGCAGCAGCAGCACTAAAACTCCTGTCTCCAACAATACAGGAAAATTTACAGTGCAGCAGCAGCACTAAAACTCTTGTCTCCAACAATACAGGAAAATTTACAGTGCAGCAGCAGCACTAAAACTCCTGTCTCCAACAATACAGGAAATTTACAGTGCAGCAGCGGCACTAAAACTCCTGTCTCCAACAATACAGGAAAATTTACAGTGCAGCAGCAGCACTAAAACTCCTGTCTCCAACAATACAGGAAAATTTACAGTGCAGCAGCAGCACTAAAACTCCTGTCTCCAACAATACAGGAACATTTACAGTGCAGCAGCAGCACTAAAACTCCTGTCTCCAACAATACAGGAAAATTTAAAGTGCAGCAGCAGCACTAAAACTCCTGTCTCCAACAATACAGGAAAATTTATAGTGCAGCAGCAGCACTAAAACTCCTGTCTCCAACAATACAGGAAAATTTACAGTGCAGCAGCAGTACTAAAACTCCTGTCTTCAACATTACAGGAAAATTTACAGTGCAGCAGCAGCACTAAAACTCCTGTCTCCAACAATACAGGAACATTTACAGTGCAGCAGCAGCACTAAAACTCCTGTCTCCAACAATACAGGAACATTTACAGTGCAGCAGCAGCACTAAAACTCTTGTCTCCAACAATACAGGAAAATTTACAGTGCAGCAGCAGCACTAAAACTCCTGTCTCCAACAATACAGGAAAATTTACAGTGCAGCAGCAGCACTAAAACTCCTGTTTCCAACAATACAGGAACATTTACAGTGCAGCAGCAGCACTAAAACTCCTATCTCCAACAATGCAGGAACATTTACAGTGCAGCAGCAGCACTAAAACTCCTGTCTCCAACAATACAGGAAAATTTACAGTGCAGCAGCAGCACTAAAACTGCTGTCTCCAACAATACAGGAACATTTACAGTGCAGCAGCAGCACTAAAACTCCTGTCTCCAACAATACAGGAAAATTTACAGTGCAGCAGCAGCACTAAAACTCCTGTCTCAAACAATACAGGAAAATTTACAGTGAAGCAGCAGCACTAAAACTCCTGTCTCCAACAATACAGGAAAATTTACAGTGCAGCAGCAGCACTAAAACTCCTGTCTCCAACAATACAGGAACATTTACAGTGCAGCAGCAGCACTAAAACTCCTGTCTCCAACAATACAGGAACATTTACAGTGCAGCAGCAGCACTAAAACTCTTGTCTCCAACAATACAGGAAAATTTACAGTGCAGCAGCAGCACTAAAACTCCTGTCTCCAACAATACAGGAAAATTTACAGTGCAGCAGCAGCACTAAAACTCCTGTTTCCAACAATACAGGAACATTTACAGTGCAGCAGCAGCACTAAAACTCCTATCTCCAACAATACAGGAACATTTACAGTGCAGCAGCAGCACTAAAACTCCTGTCTCCAACAATACAGGAAAATTTACAGTGCAGCAGCAGCACTAAAACTCCTGTCTCCAACAATACAGGAACATTTACAGTGCAGCAGCAGCACTAAAACTCTTGTCTCCAACAATACAGGAAAATTTACAGTGCAGCAGCAGCACTAAAACTCCTGTCTCCAACAATACAGGAAAATTTACAGTGCTGCAGCAGCACTAAAACTCCTTTCTCCAACAATACAGGAAAATTTACAGTGCTGCAGCAGCACTAAAACTCCTGTCTCCAACAATACAGGAACATTTACAGTGCAGAAGCAGCACTAAAACTCCTGTCTCCAACAATACAGGAAAATATACAGTGCTGCAGCAGCACTAAAACTCCTGTCTCCAACAATACAGGAAAATTTACAGTGCAGCAGCAGCACTAAAACCCCTGTCTCCAACAATACAGGAACATTTACAGTGCAGCAGCAGCACTAAAACTCTTGTCTCCAACAATACAGGAACATTTACAGTGCAGCAGCAGCACTAAAACTCCTGTCTCCAATAATACAGGAAAATTTACAGTGCAGCAGCAGCACTAAAACTCCTGTCTCCAACAATACAGGAAAATTTACAGTGCAGCAGCAGTACTAAAACTCCTGTCTTCAACATTACAGGAAAATTTACAGTGCAGCTGCAGCACTAAAACTCCTGTCTCCAACAATACAGGAACATTTACAGTGCAGCAGCAGCACTAAAACTCCTGTCTCCAACAATACAGGAACATTTACAGTGCAGCAGCAGCACTAAAACTCTTGTCTCCAACAATACAGGAAAATTTACAGTGCAGCAGCAGCACTAAAACTCCTGTCTCCAACAATACAGGAAAATTTACAGTGCAGCAGCAGCACTAAAACTCCTGTCTCCAACAATACAGGAACATTTACAGTGCAGCGGCAGCACTAAAACTCCTGTCTCCAACAATACAGGAAAATGTACAGTGCAGCAGCAGCACTAAAACTCCTTTCTCCAACAATACAGGAAAATTTACAGTGCTGCAGCAGCACTAAAATTCCTGTCTCCAACAATACAGGAAAATTTACAGTGCAGCAGCAGTACTAAAACCCCTGTCTTCAACATTACAGGAAAATTTACAGTGCAGCAGCAGCACTAAAACTCCTGTCTCCAACAATACAGGAACATTTACAGTGCAGCAGCAGCACTAAAACTCTTGTCTCCAACAATACAGGAACATTTACAGTGCAGCAGCAGCACTAAAACTCTTGTCTCCAACAATACAGGAAAATTTACAGTGCAGCAGCGGCACTAAAACTCCTGTCTCCAACAATACAGGAAAATTTACAGTGCAGCAGCAGCACTAAAACTCCTGTTTCCAACAATACAGGAACATTTACAGTGCAGCAGCAGCACTAAAACTCCTGTCTCCAACAATACAGGAACATTTACAGTGCAGCAGCAGCACTAAAACTCCTGTCTCCAACAATACAGGAAAATTTACAGTGCAGCAGCAGCACTAAAACTCCTGTCTCCAACAATACAGGAAAATTTACAGTGCAGCAGCAGCACTAAAACTCTTGTCTCCAACAATACAGGAAAATTTACAGTGCAGCAGCAGCACTAAAACTCCTGTCTCCAACAATACAGGAAAATTTACAGTGCAGCAGCAGCACTAAAACTCCTGTCTCCAACAATACAGGAAAATTTACAGTGCAGCAGCGGCACTAAAACTCCTGTCTCCAACAATACAGGAACATTTACAGTGCAGCAGCAACACTAAAACTCTTGTCTCCAACAATACAGGAAAATTTAAAGTGCAGCAGCAGCACTAAAACTCCTGTCTCCAACAATACAGGAAAATTTACAGTGCAGCAGCAGCACTAAAACTCCTGTCTCCAACAATACAGGAAAATTTATAGTGCAGCAGCAGCACTAAAATTCCTGTCTCCAACAATACAGGAAAATTTACAGTGCAGCAGCAGCACTAAAACCCCTGTCTCCAACAATACAGGAACATTTACAGTGCAGCAGCAGCACTAAAACTCCTGTCTCCAACAATACAGGAAAATTTACAGTGCAGCAGCAGCACTAAAACTCCTGTCTCCAACAATACAGGAAAATTTACAGTGCAGCAGCAGCACTAAAACTCCTGTCTCCAACAATACAGGAACATTTACAGTGCAGCAGCAGCACTAAAACTCCTGTCTCCAACAATACAGGAAAATTTACAGTGCAGCAGCAGCACTAAAACTCCTGTCTCCAACAATACAGGAAAATTTATAGTGCAGCAGCAGCACTAAAACTCCTGTCTCCAACAATACAGGAAAATTTACAGTGCAGCAGCAGCACTAAAACTCCTGTCTTCAACATTACAGGAACATTTACAGTGCAGCTGCAGCACTAAAACTCCTGTCTCCAACAATACAGGAACATTTACAGTGCAGCAGCAGCACTAAAACTCTTGTCTCCAACAATACAGGAAAATTTACAGTGCAGCAGCAGCACTAAAACTCCTGTCTCCAACAATACAGGAAAATTTACAGTGCAGCAGCAGCACTAAAACTCCTGTCTCCAACAATACAGGAACATTTACAGTGCAGCAGCAACACTAAAACTCTTGTCTCCAACAATACAGGAAAATTTAAAGTGCAGCAGCAGCACTAAAACTCCTGTCTCCAACAATACAGGAAAATTTACAGTGCAGCAGCAGCACTAAAACTCCTGTCTCCAACAATACAGGAAAATTTATAGTGCAGCAGCAGCACTAAAATTCCTGTCTCCAACAATACAGGAAAATTTACAGTGCAGCAGCAGCACTAAAACCCCTGTCTCCAACAATACAGGAACATTTACAGTGCAGCAGCAGCACTAAAACTCCTGTCTCCAACAATACAGGAACATTTACAGTGCAGCAGCAGCACTAAAACTCCTGTCTCCAACAATACAGGAAAATTTACAGTGCAGAGCAGCACTAAAACTCCTGTCTCCAACAATACAGGAACATTTACAGTGCAGCAGCAGCACTAAAACTCTTGTCTCCAACAATACAGGAAAATTTACAGTGCAGCAGCAGCACTAAAACCCCTGTCTCCAACAATACAGGAACATTTACAGTGCAGCAGCAGCACTAAAACTCCTGTCTCCAACAATACAGGAAAATTTACAGTGCAGCAGCAGCACTAAAACTCCTGTCTCCAACAATACAGGAAAATTTACAGTGCAGCAGCAGCACTAAAACTCCTGTCTCCAACAATACAGGAACATTTACAGTGCAGCAGCTGCACTAAAACTCCTGTCTCCAACAATACAGGAAAATTTACAGTGCAGCAGCAGCACTAAAACTCCTGTCTCCAACAATACAGGAAAATTTATAGTGCAGCAGCAGCACTAAAACTCCTGTCTCCAACAATACAGGAAAATTTACAGTGCAGCAGCAGTACTAAAACTCCTGTCTTCAACATTACAGGAAAATTTACAGTGCAGCTGCAGCACTAAAACTCCTGTCTCCAACAATACAGGAACATTTACAGTGCAGCAGCAGCACTAAAACTCCTGTCTCCAACAATACAGGAACATTTACAGTGCAGCTGCAGCTCTAAAACTCTTGTCTCCAACAATACAGGAAAATTTACAGTGCAGCAGCAGCACTAAAACTCCTGTCTCCAACAATACAGGAAAATTTACAGTGCAGCAGCAGCACTAAAACTCCTGTTTCCAACAATACAGGAACATTTACAGTGCAGCAGCAGCACTAAAACTCCTATCTCCAACAATACAGGAACATTTACAGTGCAGCAGCAGCACTAAAACTCCTGTCTCCAACAATACAGGAAAATTTACAGTGCAGCAGCAGCACTAAAACTGCTGTCTCCAACAATACAGGAACATTTACAGTGCAGCAGCAGCACTAAAACTCTTGTCTCCAACAATACAGGAAAATTTACAGTGCAGCAGCAGCACTAAAACTCCTGTCTCCAACAATACAGGAAAATTTACAGTGCAGCAGCAGCACTAAAACTCCTGTCTCCAACAATACAGGAACATTTACAGTGCAGCAGCAGCACTAAAACTCCTGTTTCCAACAATACAGGAACATTTACAGTGCAGCAGCAGCACTAAAACTCCTGTCTCCAACAATACAGGAACATTTACAGTGCAGCAGCAGCACTAAAACTCCTGTCTCCAACAATACAGGAAAATTTACAGTGCAGAGCAGCACTAAAACTCCTGTCTCCAACAATACAGGAACATTTACAGTGCAGCAGCAGCACTAAAACTCTTGTCTCCAACAATACAGGAAAATTTACAGTGCAGCAGCAGCACTAAAACTCCTATCTCCAACAATACAGGAACATTTACAGTGCAGCAGCAGCACTAAAACTCCTGTCTCCAACAATACAGGAAAATTTACAGTGCAGCAGCAGCACTAAAACTGCTGTCTCCAACAATACAGGAACATTTACATTGCAGCAGCAGCACTAAAACTCTTGTCTCCAACAATACAGGAAAATTTACAGTGCAGCAGCAGCACTAAAACTCCTGTCTCCAACAATACAGGAAAATTTACAGTGCAGCAGCAGCACTAAAACTCCTGTCTCCAACAATACAGGAACATTTACAGTGCAGCAGCAGCACTAAAACTCCTGTTTCCAACAATACAGGAACATTTACAGTGCAGCAGCAGCACTAAAACTCCTGTCTCCAACAATACAGGAACATTTAAAGTGCAGCAGCAGCACTAAAACTCCTGTCTCCAACAATACAGGAAAATTTACAGTGCAGAGCAGCACTAAAACTCCTGTCTCCAACAATACAGGAACATTTACAGTGCAGCAGCAGCACTAAAACTCTTGTCTCCAACAATACAGGAAAATTTACAGTGCAGCAGCAGCACTAAAACTCCTGTCTCCAACAATACAGGAAAATTTACAGTGCAGCAGCAGCACTAAAACTCTTGTCTCCAACAATACAGGAAAATTTACAGTGCAGCAGCAGCACTAAAACTCCTGTCTCCAACAATACAGGAAAATTTACAGTGCAGCAGCAGCACTAAAACTCCTGTCTCCAACAATACAGGAACATTTACAGTGCAGCAGCAACACTAAAACTCTTGTCTCCAACAATACAGGAAAATTTAAAGTGCAGCAGCAGCACTAAAACTCCTGTCTCCAACAATACAGGAAAATTTACAGTGCAGCAGCAGCACTAAAACTCCTGTCTCCAACAATACAGGAAAATTTATAGTGCAGCAGCAGCACTAAAATTCCTGTCTCCAACAATACAGGAAAATTTACAGTGCAGCAGCAGCACTAAAACCCCTGTCTCCAACAATACAGGAACATTTACAGTGCAGCAGCAGCACTAAAACTCCTGTCTCCAACAATACAGGAACATTTACAGTGCAGCAGCGGCACTAAAACTCCTGTCTCCAACAATACAGGAAAATTTACAGTGCAGAGCAGCAGTAAAACTCCTGTCTCCAACAATACAGGAACATTTACAGTGCAGCAGCAGCACTAAAACTCTTGTCTCCAACAATACAGGAAAATTTACAGTGCAGCAGCAGCACTAAAACCCCTGTCTCCAACAATACAGGAACATTTACAGTGCAGCAGCAGCACTAAAACTCCTGTCTCCAACAATACAGGAAAATTTACAGTGCAGCAGCAGCACTAAAACTCCTGTCTCCAACAATACAGGAAAATTTACAGTGCAGCAGCAGCACTAAAACTCCTGTCTCCAACAATACAGGAACATTTACAGTGCAGCAGCAGCACTAAAACTCCTGTCTCCAACAATACAGGAAAATTTACAGTGCAGCAGCAGCACTAAAACTCCTGTCTCCAACAATACAGGAAAATTTATAGTGCAGCAGCAGCACTAAAACTCCTGTCTCCAACAATACAGGAAAATTTACAGTGCAGCAGCAGTACTAAAACTCCTGTCTTCAACATTACAGGAAAATTTACAGTGCAGCTGCAGCACTAAAACTCCTGTCTCCAACAATACAGGAACATTTACAGTGCAGCAGCAGCACTAAAACTCCTGTCTCCAACAATACAGGAACATTTACAGTGCAGCTGCAGCACTAAAACTCTTGTCTCCAACAATACAGGAACATTTACAGTGCAGCAGCAGCACTAAAACTCCTGTCTCCAACAATACAGGAAAATTTACAGTGCAGCAGCAGCACTAAAACTCCTGTTTCCAACAATACAGGAACATTTACAGTGCAGCAGCAGCACTAAAACTCCTATCTCCAACAATACAGGAACATTTACAGTGCAGCAGCAGCACTAAAACTCCTGTCTCCAACAATACAGGAAAATTTACAGTGCAGCAGCAGCACTAAAACTGCTGTCTCCAACAATACAGGAACATTTACAGTGCAGCAGCAGCACTAAAACTCTTGTCTCCAACAATACAGGAAAATTTACAGTGCAGCAGCAGCACTAACACTCCTGTCTCCAACAATACAGGAAAATTTACAGTGCAGCAGCAGCACTAAAACTCCTGTCTCCAACAATACAGGAACATTTACAGTGCAGCAGCAGCACTAAAACTCCTGTTTCCAACAATACAGGAACATTTACAGTGCAGCAGCAGCACTAAAACTCCTGTCTCCAACAATACAGGAACATTTACAGTGCAGCAGCAGCACTAAAACTCCTGTCTCCAACAATACAGGAAAATTTACAGTGCAGAGCAGCACTAAAACTCCTGTCTCCAACAATACAGGAACATTTACAGTGCAGCAGCAGCACTAAAACTCTTGTCTCCAACAATACAGGAAAATTTACAGTGCAGCAGCAGCACTAAAACTCCTGTCTCCAACAATACAGGAAAATTTACAGTGCAGCAGCAGCACTAAAACTCCTGTCTCCAATAATACAGGAAAATTTACAGTGCAGCAGCAGCACTAAAACTCCTGTCTCCAACAATACAGGAAAATTTACAGTGCAGCAGCAGCACTAAAACTCCTGTCTCCAACAATACAGGAACATTTACAGTGCAGCAGCAGCACTAAAACTCCTGTCTCCAACAATACAGGAAAATTTACAGTGCAGCAGCAGCACTAAAACTCCTGTCTCCAACAATACAGGAAAATTTATAGTGCAGCAGCAGCACTAAAATTCCTGTCTCCAACAATACAGGAAAATTTACAGTGCAGCAGCAGCACTAAAACCCCTGTCTCCAACAATACAGGAACATTTACAGTGCAGCAGCAGCACTAAAACTCCTGTCTCCAACAATACAGGAAAATTTACAGTGCAGCAGCAGCACTAAAACTCCTGTCTCCAACAATACAGGAAAATTTACAGTGCAGCAGCAGCACTAAAACTCCTGTCTCCAACAATACAGGAACATTTACAGTGCAGCAGCAGCACTAAAACTCCTGTCTCCAACAATACAGGAAAATTTACAGTGCAGCAGCAGCACTAAAACTCCTGTCTCCAACAATACAGGAAAATTTATAGTGCAGCAGCAGCACTAAAACTCCTGTCTCCAACAATACAGGAATATTTACAGTGCAGCAGCAGTACTAAAACTCCTGTCTGCAACATTACAGGAAAATTTACAGTGCAGCAGCAGCACTAAAACTCCTGTCTCCAACAATACAGGAACATTTACAGTGCAGCAGCAGCACTAAAACTCCTGTCTCCAACAATACAGGAACATTTACAGTGCAGCAGCAGCACTAAAACTCTTGTCTCCAACAATACAGGAAAATTTACAGTGCAGCAGCAGCACTAAAACTCCTGTCTCCAACAATACAGGAAAATTTACAGTGCAGCAGCAGCACTAAAACTGCTGTCTCCAACAATACAGGAACATTTACAGTGCAGCAGCAGCACTAAAACTCTTGTCTCCAACAATACAGGAAAATTTACAGTGCAGCAGCAGCACTAAAACTCCTGTCTCCAACAATACAGGAAAATTTACAGTGCTGCAGCAGCACTAAAACTCCTTTCTCCAACAATACAGGAAAATTTACAGTGCTGCAGCAGCACTAAAACTCCTGTCTCCAACAATACAGGAACATTTACAGTGCAGAAGCAGCACTAAAACTCCTGTCTCCAACAATACAGGAAAATATACAGTGCTGCAGCAGCACTAAAACTCCTGTCTCCAACAATACAGGAAAATTTACAGTGCAGCAGCAGCACTAAAACCCCTGTCTCCAACAATACAGGAACATTTACAGTGCAGCAGCAGCACTAAAACTCTTGTCTCCAACAATACAGGAACATTTACAGTGCAGCAGCAGCACTAAAACTCCTGTCTCCAATAATACAGGAAAATTTACAGTGCAGCAGCAGCACTAAAACTCCTGTCTCCAACAATACAGGAAAATTTACAGTGCAGCAGCAGTACTAAAACTCCTGTCTTCAACATTACAGGAAAATTTACAGTGCAGCTGCAGCACTAAAACTCCTGTCTCCAACAATACAGGAACATTTACAGTGCAGCAGCAGCACTAAAACTCCTGTCTCCAACAATACAGGAACATTTACAGTGCAGCAGCAGCACTAAAACTCTTGTCTCCAACAATACAGGAAAATTTACAGTGCAGCAGCAGCACTAAAACTCCTGTCTCCAACAATACAGGAAAATTTACAGTGCAGCAGCAGCACTAAAACTCCTGTCTCCAACAATACAGGAACATTTACAGTGCAGCGGCAGCACTAAAACTCCTGTCTCCAACAATACAGGAAAATGTACAGTGCAGCAGCAGCACTAAAACTCCTTTCTCCAACAATACAGGAAAATTTACAGTGCTGCAGCAGCACTAAAATTCCTGTCTCCAACAATACAGGAAAATTTACAGTGCAGCAGCAGTACTAAAACCCCTGTCTTCAACATTACAGGAAAATTTACAGTGCAGCAGCAGCACTAAAACTCCTGTCTCCAACAATACAGGAACATTTACAGTGCAGCAGCAGCACTAAAACTCTTGTCTCCAACAATACAGGAACATTTACAGTGCAGCAGCAGCACTAAAACTCTTGTCTCCAACAATACAGGAAAATTTACAGTGCAGCAGCGGCACTAAAACTCCTGTCTCCAACAATACAGGAAAATTTACAGTGCAGCAGCAGCACTAAAACTCCTGTTTCCAACAATACAGGAACATTTACAGTGCAGCAGCAGCACTAAAACTCCTGTCTCCAACAATACAGGAACATTTACAGTGCAGCAGCAGCACTAAAACTCCTGTCTCCAACAATACAGGAAAATTTACAGTGCAGCAGCAGCACTAAAACTCCTGTCTCCAACAATACAGGAAAATTTACAGTGCAGCAGCAGCACTAAAACTCTTGTCTCCAACAATACAGGAAAATTTACAGTGCAGCAGCAGCACTAAAACTCCTGTCTCCAACAATACAGGAAAATTTACAGTGCAGCAGCGGCACTAAAACTCCTGTCTCCAACAATACAGGAACATTTACAGTGCAGCAGCAACACTAAAACTCTTGTCTCCAACAATACAGGAAAATTTAAAGTGCAGCAGCAGCACTAAAACTCCTGTCTCCAACAATACAGGAAAATTTACAGTGCAGCAGCAGCACTAAAACTCCTGTCTCCAACAATACAGGAAAATTTATAGTGCAGCAGCAGCACTAAAATTCCTGTCTCCAACAATACAGGAAAATTTACAGTGCAGCAGCAGCACTAAAACCCCTGTCTCCAACAATACAGGAACATTTACAGTGCAGCAGCAGCACTAAAACTCCTGTCTCCAACAATACAGGAAAATTTACAGTGCAGCAGCAGCACTAAAACTCCTGTCTCCAACAATACAGGAAAATTTACAGTGCAGCAGCAGCACTAAAACTCCTGTCTCCAACAATACAGGAACATTTACAGTGCAGCAGCAGCACTAAAACTCCTGTCTCCAACAATACAGGAAAATTTACAGTGCAGCAGCAGCACTAAAACTCCTGTCTCCAACAATACAGGAAAATTTATAGTGCAGCAGCAGCACTAAAACTCCTGTCTCCAACAATACAGCAAAATTTACAGTGCAGCAGCAGCACTAAAACTCCTGTCTTCAACATTACAGGAACATTTACAGTGCAGCTGCAGCACTAAAACTCCTGTCTCCAACAATACAGGAACATTTACAGTGCAGCAGCAGCACTAAAACTCTTGTCTCCAACAATACAGGAAAATTTACAGTGCAGCAGCAGCACTAAAACTCCTGTCTCCAACAATACAGGAAAATTTACAGTGCAGCAGCAGCACTAAAACTCCTGTCTCCAACAATACAGGAACATTTACAGTGCAGCAGCAACACTAAAACTCTTGTCTCCAACAATACAGGAAAATTTAAAGTGCAGCAGCAGCACTAAAACTCCTGTCTCCAACAATACAGGAAAATTTACAGTGCAGCAGCAGCACTAAAACTCCTGTCTCCAACAATACAGGAAAATTTATAGTGCAGCAGCAGCACTAAAATTCCTGTCTCCAACAATACAGGAAAATTTACAGTGCAGCAGCAGCACTAAAACCCCTGTCTCCAACAATACAGGAACATTTACAGTGCAGCAGCAGCACTAAAACTGCTGTCTCCAACAATACAGGAACATTTACAGTGCAGCAGCAGCACTAAAACTCCTGTCTCCAACAATACAGGAAAATTTACAGTGCAGAGCAGCACTAAAACTCCTGTCTCCAACAATACAGGAACATTTACAGTGCAGCAGCAGCACTAAAACTCTTGTCTCCAACAATACAGGAAAATTTACAGTGCAGCAGCAGCACTAAAACCCCTGTCTCCAACAATACAGGAACATTTACAGTGCAGCAGCAGCACTAAAACTCCTGTCTCCAACAATACAGGAAAATTTACAGTGCAGCAGCAGCACTAAAACTCCTGTCTCCAACAATACAGGAAAATTTACAGTGCAGCAGCAGCACTAAAACTCCTGTCTCCAACAATACAGGAACATTTACAGTGCAGCAGCTGCACTAAAACTCCTGTCTCCAACAATACAGGAAAATTTACAGTGCAGCAGCAGCACTAAAACTCCTGTCTCCAACAATACAGGAAAATTTATAGTGCAGCAGCAGCACTAAAACTCCTGTCTCCAACAATACAGGAAAATTTACAGTGCAGCAGCAGTACTAAAACTCCTGTCTTCAACATTACAGGAACATTTACAGTGCAGCTGCAGCACTAAAACTCCTGTCTCCAACAATACAGGAACATTTACAGTGCAGCAGCAGCACTAAAACTCCTGTCTCCAACAATACAGGAACATTTACAGTGCAGCTGCAGCACTAAAACTCTTGTCTCCAACAATACAGGAAAATTTACAGTGCAGCAGCAGCACTAAAACTCCTGTCTCCAACAATACAGGAAAATTTACAGTGCAGCAGCAGCACTAAAACTCCTGTTTCCAACAATACAGGAACATTTACAGTGCAGCAGCAGCACTAAAACTCCTATCTCCAACAATACAGGAACATTTACAGTGCAGCAGCAGCACTAAAACTCCTGTCTCCAACAATACAGGAAAATTTACAGTGCAGCAGCAGCACTAAAACTGCTGTCTCCAACAATACAGGAACATTTACAGTGCAGCAGCAGCACTAAAACTCTTGTCTCCAACAATACAGGAAAATTTACAGTGCAGCAGCAGCACTAAAACTCCTGTCTCCAACAATACAGGAAAATTTACAGTGCAGCAGCAGCACTAAAACTCCTGTCTCCAACAATACAGGAACATTTACAGTGCAGCAGCAGCACTAAAACTCCTGTTTCCAACAATACAGGAACATTTACAGTGCAGCAGCAGCACTAAAACTCCTGTCTCCAACAATACAGGAACATTTACAGTGCAGCAGCAGCACTAAAACTCCTGTCTCCAACAATACAGGAAAATTTACAGTGCAGAGCAGCACTAAAACTCCTGTCTCCAACAATACAGGAACATTTACAGTGCAGCAGCAGCACTAAAACTCTTGTCTCCAACAATACAGGAAAATTTACAGTGCAGCAGCAGCACTAAAACTCCTATCTCCAACAATACAGGAACATTTACAGTGCAGCAGCAGCACTAAAACTCCTGTCTCCAACAATACAGGAAAATTTACAGTGCAGCAGCAGCACTAAAACTGCTGTCTCCAACAATACAGGAACATTTACAGTGCAGCAGCAGCACTAAAACTCTTGTCTCCAACAATACAGGAAAATTTACAGTGCAGCAGCAGCACTAAAACTCCTGTCTCCAACAATACAGGAAAATTTACAGTGCAGCAGCAGCACTAAAACTCCTGTCTCCAACAATACAGGAACATTTACAGTGCAGCAGCAGCACTAAAACTCCTGTTTCCAACAATACAGGAACATTTACAGTGCAGCAGCAGCACTAAAACTCCTGTCTCCAACAATACAGGAACATTTAAAGTGCAGCAGCAGCACTAAAACTCCTGTCTCCAACAATACAGGAAAATTTACAGTGCAGAGCAGCACTAAAACTCCTGTCTCCAACAATACAGGAACATTTACAGTGCAGCAGCAGCACTAAAACTCTTGTCTCCAACAATACAGGAAAATTTACAGTGCAGCAGCAGCACTAAAACTCCTGTCTCCAACAATACAGGAAAATTTACAGTGCAGCAGCAGCACTAAAACTCTTGTCTCCAACAATACAGGAAAATTTACAGTGCAGCAGCAGCACTAAAACTCCTGTCTCCAACAATACAGGAAAATTTACAGTGCAGCAGCAGCACTAAAACTCCTGTCTCCAACAATACAGGAACATTTACAGTGCAGCAGCAACACTAAAACTCTTGTCTCCAACAATACAGGAAAATTTAAAGTGCAGCAGCAGCACTAAAACTCCTGTCTCCAACAATACAGGAAAATTTACAGTGCAGCAGCAGCACTAAAACTCCTGTCTCCAACAATACAGGAAAATTTATAGTGCAGCAGCAGCACTAAAATTCCTGTCTCCAACAATACAGGAAAATTTACAGTGCAGCAGCAGCACTAAAACCCCTGTCTCCAACAATACAGGAACATTTACAGTGCAGCAGCAGCACTAAAACTCCTGTCTCCAACAATACAGGAACATTTACAGTGCAGCAGCGGCACTAAAACTCCTGTCTCCAACAATACAGGAAAATTTACAGTGCAGAGCAGCAGTAAAACTCCTGTCTCCAACAATACAGGAACATTTACAGTGCAGCAGCAGCACTAAAACTCTTGTCTCCAACAATACAGGAAAATTTACAGTGCAGCAGCAGCACTAAAACCCCTGTCTCCAACAATACAGGAACATTTACAGTGCAGCAGCAGCACTAAAACTCCTGTCTCCAACAATACAGGAAAATTTACAGTGCAGCAGCAGCACTAAAACTCCTGTCTCCAACAATACAGGAAAATTTACAGTGCAGCAGCAGCACTAAAACTCCTGTCTCCAACAATACAGGAACATTTACAGTGCAGCAGCAGCACTAAAACTCCTGTCTCCAACAATACAGGAAAATTTACAGTGCAGCAGCAGCACTAAAACTCCTGTCTCCAACAATACAGGAAAATTTATAGTGCAGCAGCAGCACTAAAACTCCTGTCTCCAACAATACAGGAAAATTTACAGTGCAGCAGCAGTACTAAAACTCCTGTCTTCAACATTACAGGAAAATTTACAGTGCAGCTGCAGCACTAAAACTCCTGTCTCCAACAATACAGGAACATTTACAGTGCAGCAGCAGCCCTAAAACTCCTGTCTCCAACAATACAGGAACATTTACAGTGCAGCTGCAGCACTAAAACTCTTGTCTCCAACAATACAGGAACATTTACAGTGCAGCAGCAGCACTAAAACTCCTGTCTCCAACAATACAGGAAAATTTACAGTGCAGCAGCAGCACTAAAACTCCTGTTTCCAACAATACAGGAACATTTACAGTGCAGCAGCAGCACTAAAACTCCTATCTCCAACAATACAGGAACATTTACAGTGCAGCAGCAGCACTAAAACTCCTGTCTCCAACAATACAGGAAAATTTACAGTGCAGCAGCAGCACTAAAACTGCTGTCTCCAACAATACAGGAACATTTACAGTGCAGCAGCAGCACTAAAACTCTTGTCTCCAACAATACAGGAAAATTTACAGTGCAGCAGCAGCACTAACACTCCTGTCTCCAACAATACAGGAAAATTTACAGTGCAGCAGCAGCACTAAAACTCCTGTCTCCAACAATACAGGAACATTTACAGTGCAGCAGCAGCACTAAAACTCCTGTTTCCAACAATACAGGAACATTTACAGTGCAGCAGCAGCACTAAAACTCCTGTCTCCAACAATACAGGAACATTTACAGTGCAGCAGCAGCACTAAAACTCCTGTCTCCAACAATACAGGAAAATTTACAGTGCAGAGCAGCACTAAAACTCCTGTCTCCAACAATACAGGAACATTTACAGTGCAGCAGCAGCACTAAAACTCTTGTCTCCAACAATACAGGAAAATTTACAGTGCAGCAGCAGCACTAAAACTCCTGTCTCCAACAATACAGGAAAATTTACAGTGCAGCAGCAGCACTAAAACTCTTGTCTCCAATAATACAGGAAAATTTACAGTGCAGCAGCAGCACTAAAACTCCTGTCTCCAACAATACAGGAAAATTTACAGTGCAGCAGCAGCACTAAAACTCCTGTCTCCAACAATACAGGAACATTTACAGTGCAGCAGCAACACTAAAACTCTTGTCTCCAACAATACAGGAAAATTTAAAGTGCAGCAGCAGCACTAAAACTCCTGTCTCCAACAATACAGGAAAATTTACAGTGCAGCAGCAGCACTAAAACTCCTGTCTCCAACAATACAGGAAAATTTATAGTGCAGCAGCAGCACTAAAATTCATGTCTCCAACAATACAGGAAAATTTACAGTGCAGCAGCAGCACTAAAACCCCTGTCTCCAACAATACAGGAACATTTACAGTGCAGCAGCAGCACTAAAACTCCTGTCTCCAACAATACAGGAAAATTTACAGTGCAGCAGCAGCACTAAAACTCCTGTCTCCAACAATACAGGAAAATTTACAGTGCAGCAGCAGCACTAAAACTCCTGTCTCCAACAATACAGGAACATTTACAGTGCAGCAGCAGCACTAAAACTCCTGTCTCCAACAATACAGGAAAATTTACAGTGCAGCAGCAGCACTAAAACTCCTGTCTCCAACAATACAGGAAAATTTATAGTGCAGCAGCAGCACTAAAACTCCTGTCTCCAACAATACAGGAATATTTACAGTGCAGCAGCAGTACTAAAACTCCTGTCTGCAACATTACAGGAAAATTTACAGTGCAGCAGCAGCACTAAAACTCCTGTCTCCAACAATACAGGAACATTTACAGTGCAGCAGCAGCACTAAAACTCCTGTCTCCAACAATACAGGAACATTTACAGTGCAGCAGCAGCACTAAAACTCTTGTCTCCAACAATACAGGAAAATTTACAGTGCAGCAGCAGCACTAAAACTCCTGTCTCCAACAATACAGGAAAATTTACAGTGCAGCAGCAGCACTAAAACTCCTGTTTCCAACAATACAGGAACATTTACAGTGCAGCAGCAGCACTAAAACTCCTATCTCCAACAATACAGGAACATTTACAGTGCAGCAGCAGCACTAAAACTCCTGTCTCCAACAATACAGGAAAATTTACAGTGCAGCAGCAGCACTAAAACTGCTGTCTCCAACAATACAGGAACATTTACAGTGCAGCAGCAGCACTAAAACTCTTGTCTCCAACAATACAGGAACATTTACAGTGCAGCAGCAGCACTAAAACTCCTGTCTCCAACAATACAGGAAAATTTACAGTGCAGCAGCAGCACTAAAACTCCTGTCTCCAACAATACAGGAACATTTACAGTGCAGCAGCAGCACTAAAACTCCTGTCTCCAACAATACAGGAACATTTACAGTGCAGCGGCAGCACTAAAACTGCTGTCTCCAACAATACAGGAAAATTTACAGTGCAGCAGCAGCACTAAAACTCCTGTCTCCAACAATACAGGAAAATTTACAGTGCTGCAGCAGCACTAAAACTCCTTTCTCCAACAATACAGGAAAATTTACAGTGCTGCAGCAGCACTAAAACTCCTGTCTCCAACAATACAGGAACATTTACAGTGCAGCAGCAGCACTAAAACTCCTGTCTCCAACAATACAGGAAAATATACAGTGCTGCAGCAGCACTAAAACTCCTGTCTCCAACAATACAGGAAAATTTACAGTGCAGCAGCAGCACTAAAACTCCTGTCTCCAACAATACAGGAAAATTTACAGTGCAGCAGCGGCACTAAAACTCCTGACTCCAACAATACAGGAAAATTTACAGTGCAGCAGCAGCAATAAAACTCCTGTTTCCAACAATACAGGAACATTTACAGTGCAGCAGCAGCACTAAAACTCCTGTCTCCAACAATACAGGAACATTTACAGTGCAGCAGCAGCACTAAAACTCCTGTCTCCAACAATACAGGAAAATTTACAGTGCAGCAGCAGCACTAAAACTCCTGTCTCCAACAATACAGGAAAATTTACAGTGCAGCAGCAGCACTAAAACTCCTGTCTCCAACAATACAGGAACATTTACAGTGCAGCAGCAGCACTAAAACTCCTGTCTCCAACAATACAGGAACATTTACAGTGCAGCAGCAGCACTAAAACTCCTGTCTCCAACAATACAGGAACATTTACAGTGCAGCAGCAGCACTAAAACTCCTGTCTCCAACAATACAGGAAAATATACAGTGCTGCAGCAGCACTAAAACTCCTGTCTCCAACAATACAGGAACATTTACAGTGCAGCAGCAGCACTAAAACTCCTGTCTCCAACAATACAGGAAAATTTACAGTGCAGCAGCGGCACTAAAACTCCTGTCTCCAACAATACAGGAAAATTTACAGTGCAGCAGCAGCAATAAAACTCCTGTTTCCAACAATACAGGAACATTTACAGTGCAGCAGCAGCACTAAAACTCCTGTCTCCAACAATACAGGAACATTTACAGTGCAGCAGCAGCACTAAAACTCCTGTCTCCAACAATACAGGAAAATTTACAGTGCAGCAGCAGCACTAAAACTCCTGTCTCCAACAATACAGGAACATTTACAGTGCAGCAGCAGCACTAAAACTCTTGTCTCCAACAATACAGGAAAATTTACAATGCAGCAGCAGCACTAAAACTCCTGTCTCCAACAATACAGGAAAATTTACAGTGCAGCATCAGCACTAAAACTCCTGTCTCCAACAATACAGGAACATTTACAGTGCAGCAGCAGCACTAAAACTCCTGTCTCCAACAATACAGGAACATTTACAGTGCAGCAGCAGCACTAAAACTGCTGTCTCCAACAATACAGGAAAATTTACAGTGCAGCAGCAGCACTAAAACTCCTGTCTCCAACAATACAGGAAAATTTACAGTGCTGCAGCAACACTAAAACTCCTGTCTCCAACAATACAGGAAAATTTACAGTGCTGCAACAGCACTAAAATTCCTGTCTCCAACAATACAGGAAAATTTACAGTTCAGCAGCAGCACTAAATCCCCTGTCTCCAACAATACAGGAACATTTACAGTGCAGCAGCAGCACTAAAACTCCTGTCTCCAACAATACAGGAAAATTTACAGTGCAGCAGCAGCACAAAAACTCCTGTCTCCAACAATACAGGAAAATTTACAGTGCAGCAGCAGCACTAAAACTCCTGTCTCCAACAATACAGGAAAATTTATAGTGCAGCAGCAGCACTAAAACTCCTGTCTCCAACAATACAGGAAAATTTACAGTTCAGCAGCAGCACTAAATCCCCTGTCTCCAACAATACAGGAACATTTACAGTGCAGCAGCAGCACTAAAACTCCTGTCTCCAACAATACAGGAAAATTTACAGTGCAGCAGCAGCACAAAAACTCCTGTCTCCAACAATACAGGAAAATTTACAGTGCAGCAGCAGCACTAAAACTCCTGTCTCCAACAATACAGGAAAATTTACAGTGCAGCAGCAGCACTAAAACTCCTGTCTCCAACAATACAGGAAAATTTATAGTGCAGCAGCAGCACTAAAACTCCTGTCTCCAACAATACAGGAAAATTTACAGTGCAGCAGCAGTACTAAAACTCCTGTCTTCAACATTACAGGAAAATTTACAGTGCAGCAGCAGCACTAAAACTCCTGTCTCCAACAATACAGGAAAATTTACAGTGCAGCAGCAGCACTAAAACCTCTGTCTCCAACAATACAGGAACATTTACAGTGCAGCAGCAGCACAAAAACTCCTGTCTCCAACAAAACAGGAAAATTTACAGTGCTGCAGCAGCACTAAAACTCCTGTCTCCAACAATACAGGAACATTTACAGTGCAGCAGCAGCACTAAAACTCCTGTCTCCAACAATACAGGAACATTTACAGTGCAGCAGCAGCACTAAAACTCCTGTCTCCAACAATACAGGAAAATTTACAGTGCAGCAGCAGCACTAAAACTGCTGTCTCCAACAATACAGGAAAATTTACAGTGCAGCAGCAGCACTAAAACTCCTGTTTCCAACAATACAGGAACATTTACAGTGCAGCAGCAGCACTAAAACTCCTATCTCCAACAATACAGGAACATTTACAGTGCAGCAGCAGCACTAAAACTCCTGTCTCCAACAATACAGGAAAATTTACAGTGCAGCAGCAGCACTAAAACTGCTGTCTCCAACAATACAGGAACATTTACAGTGCAGCAGCAGCACTAAAACTCTTGTCTCCAACAATACAGGAACATTTACAGTGCAGCAGCAGCACTAAAACTCCTGTCTCCAACAATACAGGAAAATTTACAGTGCAGCAGCAGCACTAAAACTCCTGTCTCCAACAATACAGGAACATTTACAGTGCAGCAGCAGCACTAAAACTCCTGTCTCCAACAATACAGGAACATTTACAGTGCAGCGGCAGCACTAAAACTGCTGTCTCCAACAATACAGGAAAATTTATAGTGCAGCAGCAGCACTAAAACTCCTGTCTCCAACAATACAGGAAAATTTACAGTGCTGCAGCAGCACTAAAACTCCTTTCTCCAACAATACAGGAAAATTTACAGTGCAGCAGCAGCACTAAAACTCCTGTCTCCAACAATACAGGAACATTTACAGTGCAGCAGCAGCACTAAAACTCCTGTCTCCAACAATACTGGAAAATATACAGTGCTGCAGCAGCACTAAAACTCCTGTCTCCAACAATACAGGAAAATTTACAGTGCAGCAGCAGCACTAAAACCCCTGTCTCCAACAATACAGGAACATTTACAGTGCAGCAGCAGCACTAAAACTCTTGTCTCCAACAATACAGGAACATTTACAGTGCAGCAGCAGCACTAAAACTCCTGTCTCCAACAATACAGGAAAATTTACAGTGCAGCAGCGGCACTAAAACTCCTGTCTCCAACAATACAGGAAAATTTACAGTGCAGCAGCAGCAATAAAACTCCTGTTTCCAACAATACAGGAACATTTACAGTGCAGCAGCAGCACTAAAACTCCTGTCTCCAACAATACAGGAACATTTACAGTGCAGCAGCAGCACTAAAACTCCTGTCTCCAACAATACAGGAAAATTTACAGTGCAGCAGCAGCACTAAAACTCCTGTCTCCAACAATACAGGAACATTTACAGTGCAGCAGCAGCACTAAAACTCTTGTCTCCAACAATACAGGAAAATTTACAATGCAGCAGCAGCACTAAAACTCCTGTCTCCAACAATACAGGAAAAATTAAAGTGCAGCATCAGCACTAAAACTCCTGTCTCCAACAATACAGGAACATTTACAGTGCAGCAGCAGCACTAAAACTCCTGTCTCCAACAATACAGGAACATTTACAGTGCAGCAGCAGCACTAAAACTGCTGTCTCCAACAATACAGGAAAATTTATAGTGCAGCAGCAGCACTAAAACTCCTGTCTCCAACAATACAGGAAAATTTACAGTGCAGCAGCAGTACTAAAACTCCTGTCTTCAACATTACAGGAAAATTTACAGTGCAGCAGCAGCACTAAAACTCCTGTCTCCATCAATACAGGAAAATTTACAGTGCAGCAGCAGCACTAAAACCTCTGTCTCCAACAATACAGGAACATTTACAGTGCAGCAGCAGCACAAAAACTCCTGTCTCCAACAAAACAGGAAAATTTACAGTGCTGCAGCAGCACTAAAACTCCTGTCTCCAACAATACAGAAAACATTTACAGTGCAGCAGCAGCACTAAAACTCCTGTCTCCAACAATACAGGAACATTTACAGTGCATCAGCAGCACTAAAACTCCTGTCTCCAACAATACAGGAAAATTTTCAGTGCTGCAGCAGCACTAAAACTCCTGTCTCCAACAATACAGGAAAATTTACAGTGCAGCAGCAGCACTAAAACCCCTGTCTCCAACAATACAGGAAAATTTACAGTGCAGCAGCAGCACTAAAACTCCTGTCTCCAACAATACAGGAAAATTTACAGTGCTGCAGCAGCACTAAAATTCCTGTCTCCAACAATACAGGAACATTTACAGTGCAGCAGCAGCACTAAAACACCTGTCTCCAACAATACAGGAAAATATACAGTGCTGCAGCAGCACTAAAACTCCTGTCTCCAACAATACAGGAAAATTTACAGTGCTGCAGCAACACTAAAACTCCTGTCTCCAACAATACAGGAAAATTTACAATGCTGCAACAGCACTAAAATTCCTGTCTCCAACAATACAGGAAAATTTACAATTCAGCAGCAGCACTAAATCCCCTGTCTCCAACAATACAGGAACATTTACAGTGCAGCAGCAGCACTAAAACTCCTGTCTCCAACAATACAGGAAAATTTACAGTGCAGCAGCAGCACAAAAACTCCTGTCTCCAACAATACAGGAAAATTTACAGTGCAGCAGCAGCACTAAAACTCCTGTCTCCAACAATACAGGAACATTTACAGTGCAGCAGCAGCACTAAAACTCTTGTCTCCAACAATACAGGAAAATTTACAATGCAGCAGTAGCACTAAAACTCCTGTCTCCAACAATACAGGAACATTTACAGTGCAGCAGCAGCACTAAAACTCCTGTCTCCAACAATACAGGAAAATATACAGTGCTGCAGCAGCACTAAAACTCCTGTCTCCAACAATACAGGAAAATTTACAGTGCAGCAGCAGCACTAAAACTCCTGTCTCCAACAATACAGGAAAATTTACAGTGCAGCAGCGGCACTAAAACTCCTGACTCCAACAATACAGGAAAATTTACAGTGCAGCAGCAGCAATAAAACTCCTGTTTCCAACAATACAGGAACATTTACAGTGCAGCAGCAGCACTAAAACTCCTGTCTCCAACAATACAGGAACATTTACAGTGCAGCAGCAGCACTAAAACTCCTGTCTCCAACAATACAGGAAAATTTACAGTGCAGCAGCAGCACTAAAACTCCTGTCTCCAACAATACAGGAAAATTTACAGTGCAGCAGCAGCACTAAAACTCCTGTCTCCAACAATACAGGAACATTTACAGTGCAGCAGCAGCACTAAAACTCCTGTCTCCAACAATACAGGAACATTTACAGTGCAGCAGCAGCACTAAAACTCCTGTCTCCAACAATACAGGAACATTTACAGTGCAGCAGCAGCACTAAAACTCCTGTCTCCAACAATACAGGAAAATATACAGTGCTGCAGCAGCACTAAAACTCCTGTCTCCAACAATACAGGAACATTTACAGTGCAGCAGCAGCACTAAAACTCCTGTCTCCAACAATACAGGAAAATTTACAGTGCAGCAGCGGCACTAAAACTCCTGTCTCCAACAATACAGGAAAATTTACAGTGCAGCAGCAGCAATAAAACTCCTGTTTCCAACAATACAGGAACATTTACAGTGCAGCAGCAGCACTAAAACTCCTGTCTCCAACAATACAGGAACATTTACAGTGCAGCAGCAGCACTAAAACTCCTGTCTCCAACAATACAGGAAAATTTACAGTGCAGCAGCAGCACTAAAACTCCTGTCTCCAACAATACAGGAACATTTACAGTGCAGCAGCAGCACTAAAACTCTTGTCTCCAACAATACAGGAAAATTTACAATGCAGCAGCAGCACTAAAACTCCTGTCTCCAACAATACAGGAACATTTACAGTGCAGCAGCAGCACTAAAACTCCTGTCTCCAACAATACAGGAACATTTACAGTGCAGCAGCAGCACTAAAACTGCTGTCTCCAACAATACAGGAAAATTTACAGTGCAGCAGCAGCACTAAAACTCCTGTCTCCAACAATACAGGAAAATTTACAGTGCTGCAGCAACACTAAAACTCCTGTCTCCAACAATACAGGAAAATTTACAGTGCTGCAACAGCACTAAAATTCCTGTCTCCAACAATACAGGAAAATTTACAGTTCAGCAGCAGCACTAAATCCCCTGTCTCCAACAATACAGGAACATTTACAGTGCAGCAGCAGCACTAAAACTCCTGTCTCCAACAATACAGGAAAATTTACAGTGCAGCAGCAGCACAAAAACTCCTGTCTCCAACAATACAGGAAAATTTACAGTGCAGCAGCAGCACTAAAACTCCTGTCTCCAACAATACAGGAAAATTTATAGTGCAGCAGCAGCACTAAAACTCCTGTCTCCAACAATACAGGAAAATTTACAGTTCAGCAGCAGCACTAAATCCCCTGTCTCCAACAATACAGGAACATTTACAGTGCAGCAGCAGCACTAAAACTCCTGTCTCCAACAATACAGGAACATTTACAGTGCAGCGGCAGCACTAAAACTGCTGTCTCCAACAATACAGGAAAATTTATAGTGCAGCAGCAGCACTAAAACTCCTGTCTCCAACAATACAGGAAAATTTACAGTGCTGCAGCAGCACTAAAACTCCTTTCTCCAACAATACAGGAAAATTTACAGTGCAGCAGCAGCACTAAAACTCCTGTCTCCAACAATACAGGAACATTTACAGTGCAGCAGCAGCACTAAAACTCCTGTCTCCAACAATACTGGAAAATATACAGTGCTGCAGCAGCACTAAAACTCCTGTCTCCAACAATACAGGAAAATTTACAGTGCAGCAGCAGCACTAAAACCCCTGTCTCCAACAATACAGGAACATTTACAGTGCAGCAGCAGCACTAAAACTCTTGTCTCCAACAATACAGGAACATTTACAGTGCAGCAGCAGCACTAAAACTCCTGTCTCCAACAATACAGGAAAATTTACAGTGCAGCAGCGGCACTAAAACTCCTGTCTCCAACAATACAGGAAAATTTACAGTGCAGCAGCAGCAATAAAACTCCTGTTTCCAACAATACAGGAACATTTACAGTGCAGCAGCAGCACTAAAACTCCTGTCTCCAACAATACAGGAACATTTACAGTGCAGCAGCAGCACTAAAACTCCTGTCTCCAACAATACAGGAAAATTTACAGTGCAGCAGCAGCACTAAAACTCCTGTCTCCAACAATACAGGAACATTTACAGTGCAGCAGCAGCACTAAAACTCTTGTCTCCAACAATACAGGAAAATTTACAATGCAGCAGCAGCACTAAAACTCCTGTCTCCAACAATACAGGAAAAATTAAAGTGCAGCATCAGCACTAAAACTCCTGTCTCCAACAATACAGGAACATTTACAGTGCAGCAGCAGCACTAAAACTCCTGTCTCCAACAATACAGGAACATTTACAGTGCAGCAGCAGCACTAAAACTGCTGTCTCCAACAATACAGGAAAATTTATAGTGCAGCAGCAGCACTAAAACTCCTGTCTCCAACAATACAGGAAAATTTACAGTGCAGCAGCAGTACTAAAACTCCTGTCTTCAACATTACAGGAAAATTTACAGTGCAGCAGCAGCACTAAAACTCCTGTCTCCAACAATACAGGAAAATTTACAGTGCAGCAGCAGCACTAAAACCTCTGTCTCCAACAATACAGGAACATTTACAGTGCAGCAGCAGCACAAAAACTCCTGTCTCCAACAAAACAGGAAAATTTACAGTGCTGCAGCAGCACTAAAACTCCTGTCTCCAACAATACAGAAAACATTTACAGTGCAGCAGCAGCACTAAAACTCCTGTCTCCAACAATACAGGAACATTTACAGTGCATCAGCAGCACTAAAACTCCTGTCTCCAACAATACAGGAACATTTACAGTGCAGCAGCAGCACTAAAACTCCTGTCTCCAACAATACAGGAACATTTACAGTGCAGCAGCAGCACTAAAACTGCTGTCTCCAACAATACAGGAAAATTTATAGTGCAGCAGCAGCACTAAAACTCCTGTCTCCAACAATACAGGAAAATTTACAGTGCAGCAGCAGTACTAAAACTCCTGTCTTCAACATTACAGGAAAATTTACAGTGCAGCAGCAGCACTAAAACTCCTGTCTCCAACAATACAGGAAAATTTACAGTGCAGCAGCAGCACTAAAACCTCTGTCTCCAACAATACAGGAACATTTACAGTGCAGCAGCAGCACAAAAACTCCTGTCTCCAACAAAACAGGAAAATTTACAGTGCTGCAGCAGCACTAAAACTCCTGTCTCCAACAATACAGAAAACATTTACAGTGCAGCAGCAGCACTAAAACTCCTGTCTCCAACAATACAGGAACATTTACAGTGCATCAGCAGCACTAAAACTCCTGTCTCCAACAATACAGGAAAATTTTCAGTGCTGCAGCAGCACTAAAACTCCTGTCTCCAACAATACAGGAAAATTTACAGTGCAGCAGCAGCACTAAAACCCCTGTCTCCAACAATACAGGAAAATTTACAGTGCAGCAGCAGCACTAAAACTCCTGTCTCCAACAATACAGGAAAATTTACAGTGCTGCAGCAGCACTAAAATTCCTGTCTCCAACAATACAGGAACATTTACAGTGCAGCAGCAGCACTAAAACACCTGTCTCCAACAATACAGGAAAATATACAGTGCTGCAGCAGCACTAAAACTCCTGTCTCCAACAATACAGGAAAATTTACAGTGCTGCAGCAACACTAAAACTCCTGTCTCCAACAATACAGGAAAATTTACAATGCTGCAACAGCACTAAAATTCCTGTCTCCAACAATACAGGAAAATTTACAATTCAGCAGCAGCACTAAATCCCCTGTCTCCAACAATACAGGAACATTTACAGTGCAGCAGCAGCACTAAAACTCCTGTCTCCAACAATACAGGAAAATTTACAGTGCAGCAGCAGCACAAAAACTCCTGTCTCCAACAATACAGGAAAATTTACAGTGCAGCAGCAGCACTAAAACTCCTGTCTCCAACAATACAGGAACATTTACAGTGCAGCAGCAGCACTAAAACTCTTGTCTCCAACAATACAGGAAAATTTACAATGCAGCAGCAGCACTAAAACTCCTGTCTCCAACAATACAGGAACATTTACAGTGCAGCAGCAGCACTAAAACTCCTGTCTCCAACAATACAGGAAAATATACAGTGCTGCAGCAGCACTAAAACTCCTGTCTCCAACAATACAGGAAAATTTACAGTGCAGCAGCAGCACTAAAACTCCTGTCTCCAACAATACAGGAAAATTTACAGTGCAGCAGCGGCACTAAAACTCCTGACTCCAACAATACAGGAAAATTTACAGTGCAGCAGCAGCAATAAAACTCCTGTTTCCAACAATACAGGAACATTTACAGTGCAGCAGCAGCACTAAAACTCCTGTCTCCAACAATACAGGAACATTTACAGTGCAGCAGCAGCACTAAAACTCCTGTCTCCAACAATACAGGAAAATTTACAGTGCAGCAGCAGCACTAAAACTCCTGTCTCCAACAATACAGGAAAATTTACAGTGCAGCAGCAGCACTAAAACTCCTGTCTCCAACAATACAGGAACATTTACAGTGCAGCAGCAGCACTAAAACTCCTGTCTCCAACAATACAGGAACATTTACAGTGCAGCAGCAGCACTAAAACTCCTGTCTCCAACAATACAGGAACATTTACAGTGCAGCAGCAGCACTAAAACTCCTGTCTCCAACAATACAGGAAAATATACAGTGCTGCAGCAGCACTAAAACTGCTGTCTCCAACAATACAGGAACATTTACAGTGCAGCAGCAGCACTAAAACTCCTGTCTCCAACAATACAGGAAAATTTACAGTGCAGCAGCGGCACTAAAACTCCTGTCTCCAACAATACAGGAAAATTTACAGTGCAGCAGCAGCAATAAAACTCCTGTTTCCAACAATACAGGAACATTTACAGTGCAGCAGCAGCACTAAAACTCCTGTCTCCAACAATACAGGAACATTTACAGTGCAGCAGCAGCACTAAAACTCCTGTCTCCAACAATACAGGAAAATTTACAGTGCAGCAGCAGCACTAAAACTCCTGTCTCCAACAATACAGGAACATTTACAGTGCAGCAGCAGCACTAAAACTCTTGTCTCCAACAATACAGGAAAATTTACAATGCAGCAGCAGCACTAAAACTCCTGTCTCCAACAATACAGGAAAATTTACAGTGCAGCATCAGCACTAAAACTCCTGTCTCCAACAATACAGGAACATTTACAGTGCAGCAGCAGCACTAAAACTCCTGTCTCCAACAATACAGGAACATTTACAGTGCAGCAGCAGCACTAAAACTGCTGTCTCCAACAATACAGGAAAATTTACAGTGCAGCAGCAGCACTAAAACTCCTGTCTCCAACAATACAGGAAAATTTACAGTGCTGCAGCAACACTAAAACTCCTGTCTCCAACAATACAGGAAAATTTACAGTGCTGCAACAGCACTAAAATTCCTGTCTCCAACAATACAGGAAAATTTACAGTTCAGCAGCAGCACTAAATCCCCTGTCTCCAACAATACAGGAACATTTACAGTGCAGCAGCAGCACTAAAACTCCTGTCTCCAACAATACAGGAAAATTTACAGTGCAGCAGCAGCACAAAAACTCCTGTCTCCAACAATACAGGAAAATTTACAGTGCAGCAGCAGCACTAAAACTCCTGTCTCCAACAATACAGGAAAATTTATAGTGCAGCAGCAGCACTAAAACTCCTGTCTCCAACAATACAGGAAAATTTACAGTTCAGCAGCAGCACTAAATCCCCTGTCTCCAACAATACAGGAACATTTACAGTGCAGCAGCAGCACTAAAACTCCTGTCTCCAACAATACAGGAACATTTACAGTGCAGCGGCAGCACTAAAACTGCTGTCTCCAACAATACAGGAAAATTTATAGTGCAGCAGCAGCACTAAAACTCCTGTCTCCAACAATACAGGAAAATTTACAGTGCTGCAGCAGCACTAAAACTCCTTTCTCCAACAATACAGGAAAATTTACAGTGCAGCAGCAGCACTAAAACTCCTGTCTCCAACAATACAGGAACATTTACAGTGCAGCAGCAGCACTAAAACTCCTGTCTCCAACAATACTGGAAAATATACAGTGCTGCAGCAGCACTAAAACTCCTGTCTCCAACAATACAGGAAAATTTACAATGCAGCAGCAGCACTAAAACCCCTGTCTCCAACAATACAGGAACATTTACAGTGCAGCAGCAGCACTAAAACTCTTGTCTCCAACAATACAGGAACATTTACAGTGCAGCAGCAGCACTAAAACTCCTGTCTCCAACAATACAGGAAAATTTACAGTGCAGCAGCGGCACTAAAACTCCTGTCTCCAACAATACAGGAAAATTTACAGTGCAGCAGCAGCAATAAAACTCCTGTTTCCAACAATACAGGAACATTTACAGTGCAGCAGCAGCACTAAAACTCCTGTCTCCAACAATACAGGAACATTTACAGTGCAGCAGCAGCACTAAAACTCCTGTCTCCAACAATACAGGAAAATTTACAGTGCAGCAGCAGCACTAAAACTCCTGTCTCCAACAATACAGGAACATTTACAGTGCAGCAGCAGCACTAAAACTCTTGTCTCCAACAATACAGGAAAATTTACAATGCAGCAGCAGCACTAAAACTCCTGTCTCCAACAATACAGGAAAAATTAAAGTGCAGCATCAGCACTAAAACTCCTGTCTCCAACAATACAGGAACATTTACAGTGCAGCAGCAGCACTAAAACTCCTGTCTCCAACAATACAGGAACATTTACAGTGCAGCAGCAGCACTAAAACTGCTGTCTCCAACAATACAGGAAAATTTATAGTGCAGCAGCAGCACTAAAACTCCTGTCTCCAACAATACAGGAAAATTTACAGTGCAGCAGCAGTACTAAAACTCCTGTCTTCAACATTACAGGAAAATTTACAGTGCAGCAGCAGCACTAAAACTCCTGTCTCCAACAATACAGGAAAATTTACAGTGCAGCAGCAGCACTAAAACCTCTGTCTCCAACAATACAGGAACATTTACAGTGCAGCAGCAGCACAAAAACTCCTGTCTCCAACAAAACAGGAAAATTTACAGTGCTGCAGCAGCACTAAAACTCCTGTCTCCAACAATACAGAAAACATTTACAGTGCAGCAGCAGCACTAAAACTCCTGTCTCCAACAATACAGGAACATTTACAGTGCATCAGCAGCACTAAAACTCCTGTCTCCAACAATACAGGAAAATTTTCAGTGCTGCAGCAGCACTAAAACTCCTGTCTCCAACAATACAGGAAAATTTACAGTGCAGCAGCAGCACTAAAACCCCTGTCTCCAACAATACAGGAAAATTTACAGTGCAGCAGCAGCACTAAAACTCCTGTCTCCAACAATACAGGAAAATTTACAGTGCTGCAGCAGCACTAAAATTCCTGTCTCCAACAATACAGGAACATTTACAGTGCAGCAGCAGCACTAAAACACCTGTCTCCAACAATACAGGAAAATATACAGTGCTGCAGCAGCACTAAAACTCCTGTCTCCAACAATACAGGAAAATTTACAGTGCTGCAGCAACACTAAAACTCCTGTCTCCAACAATACAGGAAAATTTACAATGCTGCAACAGCACTAAAATTCCTGTCTCCAACAATACAGGAAAATTTACAATTCAGCAGCAGCACTAAATCCCCTGTCTCCAACAATACAGGAACATTTACAGTGCAGCAGCAGCACTAAAACTCCTGTCTCCAACAATACAGGAAAATTTACAGTGCAGCAGCAGCACAAAAACTCCTGTCTCCAACAATACAGGAAAATTTACAGTGCAGCAGCAGCACTAAAACTCCTGTCTCCAACAATACAGGAACATTTACAGTGCAGCAGCAGCACTAAAACTCTTGTCTCCAACAATACAGGAAAATTTACAATGCAGCAGCAGCACTAAAACTCCTGTCTCCAACAATACAGGAAAATTTATAGTGCAGCATCAGCACTAAAACTCCTGTCTCCAACAATACAGGAACATTTACAGTGCAGCAGCAGCACTAAAACTCCTGTCTCCAACAATACAGGAACATTTACAATGCAGCAGCAGCACTAAAACTGCTGTCTCCAACAATACAGGAAAATTTACAGTGCAGCAGCAGCACTAAAACTCCTGTCTCCAACAATACAAGAAAATTTACAGTGCTGCAGCAACACTAAAACTCCTGTCTCCAACAATACAGGAAAATTTACAGTGCTGCAACAGCACTAAAACTCCTGTCTCCAACAATACAGGAAAATTTACAGTGCAGCAGCAGCACTAAAACTCCTGTCTCCAACAATACAGGAAAATTTACAGTGCAGCAGCAGCACTAAAACTCCTGTCTCCAACAATACAGGAAAATTTATAGTGCAGCGGCAGCACTAAAACTCCTGTCTCCAACAATACAGGAAAATTTACAGTGCAGCAGCAGTACTAAAACTCCTGTCTTCAACATTACAGGAAAATTTACAGTGCAGCAGCAGCACTAAAACTCCTGTCTCCAACAATACAGGAAAATTTACAGTGCAGCAGCAGCACTAAAACCTCTGTCTCCAACAATACAGGAACATTTACAGTGCAGCAGCAGCACAAAAACTCCTGTCTCCAACAAAACAGGAAAATTTACAGTGCTGCAGCAGCACTAAAACTCCAGTCTCCAACAATACAGGAACATTTACAGTGCAGCAGCAGCACTAAAACTCCTGTCTCCAACAATACAGGAACATTTACAGTGCATCAGCAGCACTAAAACTCCTGTCTCCAACAATACAGGAAAATTTTCAGTGCTGCAGCAGCACTAAAACTCCTGTCTCCAACAATACAGGAAAATTTACAGTGCAGCAGCAGCACTAAAACCCCTGTCTCCAACAATACAGGAAAATTTACAGTGCAGCAGCAGCACTAAAACTCCTGTCTCCAACAATACAGGAAAATTTACAGTGCTGCAGCAGCACTAAAATTCCTGTCTCCAACAATACAGGAACATTTACAGTGCAGCAGCAGCACTAAAACTCCTGTCTCCAACAATACAGGAAAATATACAGTGCTGCAGCAGCACTAAAACTCCTGTCTCCAACAATACAGGAAAATTTACAGTGCTGCAGCAACACTAAAACTCCTGTCTCCAACAATACAGGAAAATTTACAATGCTGCAACAGCACTAAAATTCCTGTCTCCAACAATACAGGAAAATTTACAGTTCAGCAGCAGCACTAAATCCCCTGTCTCCAACAATACAGGAACATTTACAGTGCAGCAGCAGCACTAAAACTCCTGTCTCCAACAATACAGGAAAATTTACAGTGCAGCAGCAGCACAAAAACTCCTGTCTCCAACAATACAGGAAAATTTACAGTGCAGCAGCAGCACTAAAACTCCTGTCTCCAACAATACAGGAACATTTACAGTGCAGCAGCAGCACTAAAACTCCTGTCTCCAACAATACAGGAAAATTTACAGTGCAGCAGCAGCACTAAAACTCCTGTCTCCAACAATACAGGAAAATTTACAGTGCAGCAGCAGCACTAAAACCCCTGTCTCCAACAATACAGGAAAATTTACAGTGCAGCAGCAGCACTAAAACTCCTGTCTCCAACAATACAGGAAAATTTACAGTGCTGCAGCAGCACTAAAACTCCTGTCTCCAACAATACAGGAACATTTACAGTGCAGCAGCAGCACTAAAACTCCTGTCTCCAACAATACAGGAAAATATACAGTGCTGCAGCAGCACTAAAACTCCTGTCTCCAACAATACAGGAAAATTTTCAGTGCTGCAACAGCACTAAAACTCCTGTCTCCAACAATACAGGAAAATTTACAGTGCAGCAGCAGCACTAAAACCCATGTCTCCAACAATACAGGAAAATTTACAGTGCAGCAGCAGCACTAAAACTCCTGTCTCCAACAATACAGGAAAATTTACAGTGCTGCAGCAGCACTAAAACTCCTGTCTCCAACAATACAGGAACATTTACAGTGCAGCAGCAGCACTAAAACTCCTGTCTCCAACAATACAGGAAAATATACAGTGCTGCAGCAGCACTAAAACTCCTGTCTCCAACAATACAGGAAAATTTACAGTGCTGCAGCAACACTAAAACTCCTGTCTCCAACAATACAGGAAAATTTACAGTGCTGCAACAGCACTAAAATTCCTGTCTCCAACAATACAGGAAAATTTACAGTTCAGTAGCAGCACTAAATCCCCTGTCTCCAACAATACAGGAACATTTACAGTGCAGCAGCAGCACTAAAACTCCTGTCTCCAACAATACAGGAAAATTTACAGTGCAGCAGCAGCACAAAAACTCCTGTCTCCAACAATACAGGAAAATTTACAGTGCAGCAGCAGCACTAAAACTCCTGTCTCCAACAATACAGGAACATTTACAGTGCAGCAGCAGCACTAAAACTCCTGTCTCCAACAATACAGGAAAATTTACAGTGCAGCAGCAGCACTAAAACTCCTGTCTCCAACAATACAGGAAAATTTATAGTGCAGCAGCAGCACTAAAACTCCTGTCTCCAACAATACAGGAAAATTTACAGTGCAGCAGCAGTACTAAAACTCCTGTCTTCAACATTACAGGAAAATTTACAGTGCAGCAGCAGCACTAAAACTCCTGTCTCCAACAATACAGGAAAATTTACAGTGCAGCAGCAGCACTAAAACCTCTGTCTCCAACAATACAGGAACATTTACAGTGCAGCAGCAGCACAAAAACTCCTGTCTCCAACAAAACAGGAAAATTTACAGTGCTGCAGCAGCACTAAAACTCCAGTCTCCAACAATACAGGAACATTTACAGTGCAGCAGCAGCACTAAAACTCCTGTCTCCAACAATACAGGAACATTTACAGTGCATCAGCAGCACTAAAACTCCTGTCTCCAACAATACAGGAAAATTTACAGTGCAGCAGCAGCACTAAAACCCCTGTCTCCAACAATACAGGAACATTTACAGTGCAGCAGCAGCACTAAAACTGCTGTCTCCAACAATACAGGAAAATTTACAGTGCAGCAGCAGCACTAAAACTCCTGTCTCCAACAATACAGGAAAATTTACAGTGCTGCAGCAACACTAAAACTCCTGTCTCCAACAATACAGGAAAATTTACAGTGCTGGAACAGCACTAAAATTCCTGTCTCCAACAATACAGGAAAATTTACAGTTCAGCAGCAGCACTAAATCCCCTGTCTCCAACAATACAGGAACATTTACAGTGCAGCAGCAGCACTAAAACTCCTGTCTCCAACAATACAGGAAAATTTACAGTGCAGCAGCAGCATAAAAACTCCTGTCTCCAACAATACAGGAAAATTTACAGTGCAGCAGCAGCACTAAAACTCCTGTCTCCAACAATACAGGAAAATTTACAGTGCAGCAGCAGCACTAAAACTGCTGTCTCCAACAATACAGGAAAATTTACAGTGCAGCAGCAGCACTAAAACTCCTGTCTCCAACAATACAGGAAAATTTACAGTGCAGCAGCAGTACTAAAACTCCTGTCTTCAACATTACAGGAAAATTTACAGTGCAGCAGCAGCACTAAAACTCCTGTCTCCAACAATACAGGAAAATTTACAGTGCAGCAGCAGCACTAAAACCTCTGTCTCCAACAATACAGGAACATTTACAGTGCAGCAGCAGCACAAAAACTCCTGTCTCCAACAAAACAGGAAAATTTACAGTGCTGCAGCAGCACTAAAACTCCAGTCTCCAACAATACAGGAACATTTACAGTGCAGCAGCAGCACTAAAACTCCTGTCTCCAACAATACAGGAAAATTTACAGTGCAGCAGCAGCACTAAAACCCCTGTCTCCAACAATACAGGAAAATTTACAGTGCAGCAGCAGCACTAAAACTCCTGTCTCCAACAATACAGGAAAATTTACAGTGCTGCAGCAGCACTAAAACTCCTGTCTCCAACAATACAGGAACATTTACAGTGCAGCAGCAGCACTAAAACTCCTGTCTCCAACAATACAGGAAAATATACAGTGCTGCAGCAGCACTAAAACTCCTGTCTCCAACAATACAGGAAAATTTACAGTGCTGCAGCAACACTAAAACTCCTGTCTCCAACAATACAGGAAAATTTACAATGCTGCAACAGCACTAAAATTCCTGTCTCCAACAATACAGGAAAATTTACAGTTCAGCAGCAGCACTAAATCCCCTGTCTCCAACAATACAGGAACATTTACAGTGCAGCAGCAGCACTAAAACTCCTGTCTCCAACAATACAGGAAAATTTACAGTGCAGCAGCAGCACAAAAACTCCTGTCTCCAACAATACAGGAAAATTTACAGTGCAGCAGCAGCACTAAAACTCCTGTCTCCAACAATACAGGAACATTTACAGTGCAGCAGCAGCACTAAAACTCCTGTCTCCAACAATACAGGAAAATTTACAGTGCAGCAGCAGCACTAAAACTCCTGTCTCCAACAATACAGGAAAATTTATAGTGCAGCAGCAGCACTAAAACTCCTGTCTCCAACAATACAGGAAAATTTACAGTGCAGCAGCAGTACTAAAACTCCTGTCTTCAACATTACAGGAAAATTTACAGTGCAGCAGCAGCACTAAAACTCCTGTCTCCAACAATACAGGAAAATTTACAGTGCAGCAGCAGCACTAAAACCTCTGTCTCCAACAATACAGGAACATTTACAGTGCAGCAGCAGCACAAAAACTCCTGTCTCCAACAAAACAGGAAAATTTACAGTGCTGCAGCAGCACTAAAACTCCAGTCTCCAACAATACAGGAACATTTACAGTGCAGCAGCAGCACTAAAACTCCTGTCTCCAACAATACAGGAAAATTTACAGTGCAGCAGCAGCACTAAAACCCCTGTCTCCAACAATACAGGAAAATTTACAGTGCAGCAGCAGCACTAAAACTCCTGTCTCCAACAATACAAGAAAATTTACAGTGCTGCAGCAGCACTAAAACTCCTGTCTCCAACAATACAGGAACATTTACAGTGCAGCAGCAGCACTAAAACTCCTGTCTCCAACAATACAGGAAAATATACAGTGCTGCAGCAGCACTAGAACTCCTGTCTCCAACAATACAGGAAAATTTTCAGTGCTGCAGCAGCACTAAAACTCCTGTCTCCAACAATACAGGAAAATTTACAGTGCAGCAGCAGCACTAAAACCCCTGTCTCCAACAATACAGGAAAATTTACAGTGCAGCAGCAGCACTAAAACTCCTGTCTCCAACAATACAGGAAAATTTACAGTGCTGCAGCAGCACTAAAACTCCTGTCTCCAACAATACAGGAACATTTACAGTGCAGCAGCAGCACTAACACTCCTGTCTCCAACAATACAGGAAAATATACAGTGCTGCAGCAGCACTAAAACTCCTGTCTCCAACAATACAGGACAATTTACAGTGCTGCAGCAACACTAAAACTCCTGTCTCCAACAATACAGGAAAATTTACAGTGCTGCAACAGCACTAAAATTCCTGTCTCCAACAATACAGGAAAATTTACAGTTCAGTAGCAGCACTAAATCCCCTGTTTCCAACAATACAGGAACATTTACAGTGCAGCAGCAGCACTAAAACCCCTGTCTCCAACAATACAGGAAAATTTACAGTGCAGCAGCAGCACAAAAACTCCTGTCTCCAACAATACAGGAAAATTTACAGTGCAGCAGCAGCACTAAAACTCCTGTCTCCAACAATACAGGAACATTTACAGTGCAGCAGCAGCACTAAAACTCCTGTCTCCAACAATACAGGAAAATTTACAGTGCAGCAGCAGCACTAAACTCCTGTCTCCAACAATACAGGAAAATTTATAGTGCAGCAGCAGCACTAAAACTCCTGTCTCCAACAATACAGGAAAATTTACAGTGCAGCAGCAGTACTAAAATTCCTGTCTTCAACATTACAGGAAAATTTACAGTGCAGCAGCAGCACTAAAACTCCTGTCTCCAACAATACAGGAAAATTTACAGTGCAGCAGCAGCACTAAAACCTCTGTCTCCAACAATACAGGAACATTTACAGTGCAGCAGCAGCACAAAAACTCCTGTCTCCAACAAAACAGGAACATTTACAGTGCTGCAGCAGCACTAAAACTCCAGTCTCCAACAATACAGGAACATTTACAGTGCAGCAGCAGCACTAAAACTCCTGTCTCCAACAATACAGGAACATTTACAGTGCATCAGCAGCACTAAAACTCCTGTCTCCAACAATACAGGAAAATTTTCAGTGCTGCAGCAGCACTAAAACTCCTGTCTCCAACAATACAGGAAAATTTACAGTGCAGCAGCAGCACTAAAACCCCTGTCTCCAACAATACAGGAAAATTTACAGTGCAGCAGCAGCACTAAAACTCCTGTCTCCAACAATACAGGAAAATTTACAGTGCTGCAGCAGCACTAAAACTCCTGTCTCCAACAATACAGGAACATTTACAGTGCAGCAGCAGCACTAAAACCCCTGTCTCCAACAATACAGGAAAATTTACAGTGCAGCAGCAGCACTAAAACTCCTGTCTCCAACAATACAGGAAAATTTTCAGTGCTGCAGCAGCACTAAAACTCCTGTCTCCAACAATACAGGAAAATTTACAGTGCAGCAGCAGCACTAAAACTCCTGTCTCCAACAATACAGGAAAATATACAGTGCTGCTGCAGCACTAAAACTCCTGTCTCCAACAATACAGGAAAATTTACAGTGCAGCAGCAGCACTAAAACCCCTGTCTCCAACAATACAGGAACATTTACAATGCAGCAGCAGCACTAAAACTCTTGTCTCCAACAATACAGGAACATTTACAGTGCAGCAGCAGCACTAAAACCTCTGTCTCCAACAATACAGGAACATTTACAGTGCAGCAGCAGCACAAAAACTCCTGTCTCCAACAAAACAGGAAAATTTACAGTGCTGCAGCAGCACTAAAACTCCAGTCTCCAACAATACAGGAACATTTACAGTGCAGCAGCAGCACTAAAACTCCTGTCTCCAACAATACAGGAACATTTACAGTGCATCAGCAGCACTAAAACTCCTGTCTCCAACAATACAGGAAAATTTTCAGTTCTGCAGCAGCACTAAAACTCCTGTCTCCAACAATACATGAAAATTTACAGTGCAGCAGCAGCACTAAAACCCCTGTCTCCAACAATACAGGAAAATTTACAGTGCAGCAGCAGCACTAAAACTCCTGTCTCCAACAATACAGGAAAATTTTCAGTGCAGCAGCAGCACTAAAACTCCTGTCTCCAACAATACAGGAAAATTTACAGTGCAGCAGCAGCACTAAAACCCCTGTCTCCAACAATACAGGAAAATTTACAGTGCAGCAGCAGCACTAAAACTCCTGTCTCCAACAATACAGGAAAATTTACAGTGCTGCAGCAGCACTAAAACTCCTGTCTCCAACAATACAGGAACATTTACAGTGCAGCAGCAGCACTAAAACTCCTGTCTCCAACAATACAGGAAAATATACAGTGCTGCAGCAGCACTAAAACTCCTGTCTCCAACAATACAGGAAAATTTACAGTGCAGCAGCAGCACTAAAACCCCTGTCTCCAACAATACAGGAACATTTACAATGCAGCAGCAGCACTAAAACTCTTGTCTCCAACAATACAGGAACATTTACAGTGCAGCAGCAGCACTAAAACTCTTGTCTCCAACAATACAGGAAAATTTACAGTGCAGCAGCAGCACTAAAACTCCTGTCTCCAACAATACAGGAAAATTTACAGTGCAGCAGCAGCACTAAAACTCCTGTTTCCAACAATACAGGAACATTTACAGTGCAGCAGCAGCACTAAAACCCCTGTCTCCAACAATACAGGAACATTTACAATGCAGCAGCAGCACTAAAACTCTTGTCTCCAACAATACAGGAACATTTACAGAGCAGCAGCAGCACTAAAACCTCTGTCTCCAACAATACAGGAACATTTACAGTGCAGCAGCAGCACAAAAACTCCTGTCTCCAACAAAACAGGAAAATTTACAGTGCTGCAGCAGCACTAAAACTCCAGTCTCCAACAATACAGGAACATTTACAGTGCAGCAGCAGCACTAAAACTCCTGTCTCCAACAATACAGGAACATTTACAGTGCATCAGCAGCACTAAAACTCCTGTCTCCAACAATACAGGAAAATTTTCAGTGCTGCAGCAGCACTAAAACTCCTGTCTCCAACAATACAGGAAAATTTACAGTGCAGCAGCAGCACTAAAACTCCTGTCTCCAACAATACAGGAAAATTTACAGTGCAGCAGCAGCACTAAAACTCCTGTCTTCAACAATACAGGAAAATTTTCAGTGCTGCAGCAGCACTAAAACTCCTGTCTCCAACAATACAGGAAAATTTACAGTGCAGCAGCAGCACTAAAACCCCTGTCTCCAACAATACAGGAAAATTTACAGTGCAGCAGCAGCACTAAAACTCCTGTCTCCAACAATACAGGAAAATTTACAGTGCTGCAGCAGCACTAAAACTCCTGTCTCCAACAATACAGGAAAATTTACAGTGCAGCAGCAGCACTAAAACCCTTGTCTCCAACAATACAGGAACATTTACAATGCAGCAGCAGCACTAAAACTCTTGTCTCCAACAATACAGGAACATTTACAGTGCAGCAGCAGCACTAAAACTCTTGTCTCCAACAATACAGGAAAATTTACAGTGCAGCAGCAGCACTAAAACTCCTGTCTCCAACAATACAGGAAAATTTACAGTGCAGCAGCAGCACTAAAACTCCTGTTTCCAACAATACAGGAACATTTACAGTGCAGCAGCAGCACTAAAACTCCTGTCTCCAACAATACAGGAACATTTACAGTGCAGCAGCAGCACTAAAATTCCTGTCTCCAACAATACAGGAAAATTTACAGTGCAGAGCAGCACTAAAACTCCTGTCTCCAACAATACAGGAACATTTACAGTGCAGCAGCAGCACTAAAACTCCTGTCTCCAACAATACAGGAAAATTTACAGTGCAGCATCAGCACTAAAACTCCTGTCTCCAACAATACAGGAACATTTACAGTTTAAAAGCAGCACCACTAAAACTCCTGTCTCCAACAATACAGGAACATTTACAGTGCAGCAGCAGCACTAAAACTGCTGTCTCCAACAATACAGGAAAATTTACAGTGCAGCAGCAGCACTAAAACTCCTGTCTCCAACAATACAGGAAAATTTACAGTGCTGCAGCAACACTAAAGCTCCTGTCTCCAACAATACAGGAAAATTTACAGTGCTGCAACAGCACTAAAATTCCTGTCTCCAACAATACAGGAAAATTTACAGTTCAGCAGCAGCACTAAATCCCCTGTCTCCAACAATACAGGAACATTTACAGTGCAGCAGCAGCACTAAAACTCCTGTCTCCAACAATACAGGAAAATTTACAGTGCAGCAGCAGCACAAAAACTCCTGTCTCCAACAATACAGGAAAATTTACAGTGCAGCAGCAGCACTAAAACTCCTGTCTCCAACAATACAGGAACATTTACAGTGCAGCAGCAGCACTAAAACTCCTGTCTCCAACAATACAGGAAAATTTACAGTGCAGCAGCAGCACTAAAACTCCTGTCTCCAACAATACAGGAAAATTTATAGTGCAGCAGCAGCACTAAAACTCCTGTCTCCAACAATACAGGAAAATTTACAGTGCAGCAGCAGTACTAAAACTCCTGTCTTCAACATTACAGGAAAATTTACAGTGCAGCAGCAGCACTAAAACTCCTGTCTCCAACAATACAGGAACATTTACAGTGCAGCAGCAGCACTAAAACTCTTGTCTCCAACAATACAGGAACATTTACAGTGCAGCAGCAGCACTAAAACTCCTGTCTCCAACAATACAGGAACATTTACAGTGCAGCAGCAGCACTAAAACTCCTGTCTCCAACAATACAGGAAAATTTACAGTGCAGAGCAGCACTAAAACTCCTGTCTCCAACAATACAGGAACATTTACAGTGCAGCAGCAGCACTAAAACTCCTGTCTCCAACAATACAGGAAAATTTACAGTGCAGCATCAGCACTAAAACTCCTGTCTCCAACAATACAGGAACATTTACAGTTTAAAAGCAGCACCACTAAAACTCCTGTCTCCAACAATACAGGAACATTTACAGTGCAGCAGCAGCACTAAAACTGCTGTCTCCAACAATACAGGAAAATTTACAGTGCAGCAGCAGCACTAAAACTCCTGTCTCCAACAATACAGGAAAATTTACAGTGCTGCAGCAACACTAAAACTCCTGTCTCCAACAATACAGGAAAATTTACAGTGCTGCAACAGCACTAAAATTCCTGTCTCCAACAATACAGGAACATTTACAGTGCAGCAGCAGCACTAAAACTCCTGTCTCCAACAATACAGGAAAATTTACAGTGCAGCAGCAGCACAAAAACTCCTGTCTCCAACAATACAGGAAAATTTACAGTGCAGCAGCAGCACTAAAACTCCTGTCTCCAACAATACAGGAACATTTACAGTGCAGCAGCAGCACTAAAACTCCTGTCTCCAACAATACAGGAAAATTTATAGTGCAGCAGCAGCACTAAAACTCCTGTCTCCAACAATACAGGAAAATTTACAGTGCAGCAGCAGTACTAAAACTCCTGTCTTCAACATTACAGGAAAATTTACAGTGCAGCAGCAGCACTAAAACTCCTGTCTCCAACAATACAGGAACATTTACAGTGCAGCAGCAGCACTAAAACTCCTGTCTCCAACAATACAGGAACATTTACAGTGCATCAGCAGCACTAAAACTCCTGTCTCCAACAATACAGGAAAATTTTCAGTGCTGCAGCAGCACTAAAACTCCTGTCTCCAACAATACAGGAAAATTTACAGTGCAGCAGCAGCACTAAAACCCCTGTCTCCAACAATACAGGAAAATTTACAGTGCAGCAGCAGCACTAAAACTCCTGTCTCCAACAATACAGGAAAATTTTCAGTGCTGCAGCAGCACTAAAACTCCTGTCTCCAACAATACAGGAAAATTTACAGTGCAGCAGCAGCACTAAAACCCCTGTCTCCAACAATACAGGAAAATTTACAGTGCAGCAGCAGCACTAAAACTCCTGTCTCCAACAATACAGGAAAATTTACAGTGCTGCAGCAGCACTAAAACTCCTGTCTCCAACAATACAGGAACATTTACAGTGCAGCAGCAGCACTAAAACTCCTGTCTCCAACAATACAGGAAAATATACAGTGCTGCAGCAGCACTAAAACTCCTGTCTCCAACAATACAGGAAAATTTACAGTGCAGCAGCAGCACTAAAACCCTTGTCTCCAACAATACAGGAACATTTACAATGCAGCAGCAGCACTAAAACTCTTGTCTCCAACAATACAGGAACATTTACAGTGCAGCAGCATCACTAAAACTCTTGTCTCCAACAATACAGAAAAATTTACAGTGCAGCAGCAGCACTAAAACTCCTGTCTCCAACAATACAGGAAAATTTACAGTGCAGCAGCAGCACTAAAACTCCTGTTTCCAACAATACAGGAACATTTACAGTGCAGCAGCAGCACTAAAACTCCTGTCTCCAACAATACAGGAACATTTACAGTGCAGCAGCAGCACTAAAACTCCTGTCTCCAACAATACAGGAAAATTTACAGTGCAGAGCAGCACTAAAACTCCTGTCTCCAACAATACAGGAACATTTACAGCGCAGCAGCAGCACTAAAACTCCTGTCTCCAACAATACAGGAAAATTTACAGTGCAGCATCAGCACTAAAACTCCTGTCTCCAACAATACAGGAACATTTACAGTTTAAAAGCAGCACCACTAAAACTCCTGTCTCCAACAATACAGGAACATTTACAGTGCAGCAGCAGCACTAAAACTGCTGTCTCCAACAATACAGGAAAATTTACAGTGCAGCAGCAGCACTAAAACTCCTGTCTCCAACAATACAGGAAAATTTACAGTGCAGCAGCAACACTAAAGCTCCTGTCTCCAACAATACAGGAAAATTTACAGTGCTGCAACAGCACTAAAATTCCTGTCTCCAACAATACAGGAAAATTTACAGTTCAGCAGCAGCACTAAATCCCATGTCTCCAACAATACAGGAACATTTACAGTGCAGCAGAAGCACTAAAACTCCTGTCTCCAACAATACAGGAAAATTTACAGTGCAGCAGCAGCACAAAAACTCCTGTCTCCAACAATACAGGAAAATTTACAGTGCAGCAGCAGCACTAAAACTCCTGTCTCCAACAATACAGGAACATTTACAGTGCAGCAGCAGCACTAAAACTCCTGTCTCCAACAATACAGGAAAATTTACAGTGCAGCAGCAGCACTAAAACTCCTGTCTCCAACAATACAGGAAAATTTATAGTGCAGCAGCAGCACTAAAACTCCTGTCTCCAACAATACAGGAAAATTTACAGTGCAGCAGCAGTACTAAAACTCCTGTCTTCAACATTACAGGAAAATTTACAGTGCAGCAGCAGCACTAAAACTCTTGTCTCCAACAATACAGGAACATTTACAGTGCAGCAGCAGCACTAAAACTCTTGTCTCCAACAATACAGGAACATTTACAGTGCAGCAGCAGCACTAAAACTCCTGTCTCCAACAATACAGGAACATTTACAGTGCAGCAGCAGCACTAAAACTCCTGTCTCCAACAATACAGGAAAATTTACAGTGCAGAGCAGCACTAAAACTCCTGTCTCCAACAATACAGGAACATTTACAGTGCAGCAGCAGCACTAAAACTCCTGTCTCCAACAATACAGGAAAATTTACAGTGCAGCATCAGCACTAAAACTCCTGTCTCCAACAATACAGGAACATTTACAGTTTAAAAGCAGCACCACTAAAACTCCTGTCTCCAACAATACAGGAACATTTACAGTGCAGCAGCAGCACTAAAACTGCTGTCTCCAACAATACAGGAAAATTTACAGTGCAGCAGCAGCACTAAAACTCCTGTCTCCAACAATACAGGAAAATTTACAGTGCTGCAGCAACACTAAAACTCCTGTCTCCAACAATACAGGAAAATTTACAGTGCTGCAACAGCACTAAAATTCCTGTCTCCAACAATACAGGAAAATTTACAGTGCTGCAGCAGCACTAAATCCCCTGTCTCCAACAATACAGGAAAATTTACAGTGCAGCAGCAGCACTAAAACTCCTGTCTCCAACAATACAGGAAAATTTACAGTGCAGCAGCAGCACTAAAACTCCTGTCTCCAACAATACAGGAAAATTTATAGTGCAGCAGCAGCACTAAAACTCCTGTCTCCAACAATACAGGAAAATTTACAGTGCAGCAGCAGTACTAAAACTCCTGTCTTCAACATTACAGGAAAATTTACAGTGCAGCAGCAGCACTAAAACTCCTGTCTCCAACAATACAGGAACATTTACAGTGCAGCAGCAGCACTAAAACTCTTGTCTCCAACAATACAGGAACATTTACAGTGCAGCAGCAGCACTAAAACTCTTGTCTCCAACAATACAGGAAAATTTACAGTGCAGCAGCAGCACTAAAACTCCTGTCTCCAACAATACAGGAACATTTACAGCGCAGCAGCAGCACTAAAACTCCTGTCTCCAACAATACAGGAACATTTACAATGCAGCAGCAGCACTAAAACTCCTGTCTCCAACAATACAGGAAAATTTACAGTGCAGCAGCAGCACTAAAACTCTTGTCTCCAACAATACAGGAACATTTACAGTGCAGCAGCAGCACTAAAACTCTTGTCTCCAACAATACAGGAAAATTTACAGTGCAGCAGCAGCACTAAAACTCCTGTCTCCAACAATACAGGAACATTTACAGTGCAGCAGCAGCACTAAAACTCCTGTCTCCAACAATACAGGAACATTTACAGTGCAGCAGCAGCACTAAAACTCCTGTCTCCAACAATACAGGAACATTTACAGTGCAGCAGCAGCACTAAAACTGCTGTCTCCAACAATACAGGAACATTTTCAGTGCAGCAGCAGCACTAAAACTCCTGTCTCCAACATTACAGGAAAATTTACAGTGCTGCAGCAGCACTAAAACTCCTGTCTCCAACAATACAGGAACATTTACAGTGCAGCAACAGCACTAAAACCCCTGTCTCCAACAATACAGGAACATTTACAGTGCAGCAGCAGCACTAAAACTCCTGTCTCCAACAATACAGGGAAATTTACAGTGCTGCAGCAGCACTAAAACTCCTGTCTCCAACATTACAGGAACATTTACAGTGCAGCAGCAGCAATAAAACTCCTGTCTCCAACAATACAGGGAAAATTACAGTGCAGCAGCAGCACTAAAGCTCCTGTCTCCAACAATACAGGAACATTTACAGTGCAGCAGCAGCACTAAAACCCCTGTCTCCAACAATACAGGAACATTTACAGTTCAGCAGCAGCACTAAAACTCCTGTCTCCAACAATACAGGAAAATTTACAGTGCAGCAGCAGCACTAAAACTCCTGTCTCCAACAATACAGGAACATTTACAGTGCAGCAGCAGCACTACAACTCCTGTCTCCAACAATACAGGAAAATTTACAGTGCAGCAGCAGCACTAAAACTCCTGTCTTCAACAATACAGGAACATTTACAGTGCAGCAGCAGCACTAAAACTGCTGTCTCCAACAATACAGGAACATTTACAGTGCAGCAGCAGCACTAAAACTCCTGTCTCCAACAATACAGGAACATTTACAGTGCAGCAGTAGCACTAAAACTCCTGTCTCCAACATTACAGGAAAATTTACAGTGCTGCAGCAGCACTAAAACTCTAGTCTCCAACAATACAGGAACATTTACAGTGCAGCAGCAGCACTAAAACCCCTGTCTCCAACAACACAGGAACATTTACAGTGCAGCAGCACCACTAAAACTCCTGTCTCCAACAATACAGGAACATTTACAGTGCTGCAGCAGCACTAAAACTCCTGTCTCCAACAATACAGGAAAATTTACAGTGCAGCAGCAGCACTAAAACCCCTGTCTCCAACAATACAGGAACATTTACAGTGCAGCAGTAGCACTAAAACTCCTGTCTCCAACATTACAGGAAATTTTACAGTGCTGCAGCAGCACTAAAACTCCTGTCTCCAACAATACAGGAATATTTACAGTGCAGCAGAAGCACTAAAACTCCTGTCTTCAACAATACAGGAACATTTACAGTGCAACTGCAGCACTAAAACTCCTGTCTCCAACAATACAGGAAAATTTACAGTGCTGCAGCAGCACTAAACCTCCTGTCTCCAACAATACAGGAAAATTTACAGTGCACCAGCAGCACTAAAACCTGTCTCCAACAATACAGGAACATTTACAGTGCAGCAACAGCACTAAAACTCCTGTCTCCAACAATACAGGAAAATTTACAGTGCAGCAGCAGCACTAAAGAACCTGTCTCCAACAATACAGGAAAATTTACAGTGAAGCAGCAGCACTAAAACTCCTGTCTCCAACATTACAGGATAATTTACAGTGCTGCAGCAGCACTAAACCTCCTGTCTCCAACAATACAGGAAAATTTACAGTGCACCAGCAGCACTAAAACTCCTGTCTCCAACAATACAGGAACATTTACAGTGCAGCAACAGCACTAAAACTCCTGTCTCCAACAATACAGGAAAATTTACAGTGCAGCAGCAGCACTAAAGAACCTGTCTCCAACAATACAGGAAAATTTACAGTGAAGCAGCAGCACTAAAACTCCTGTCTCCAACATTACAGGATAATTTACAGTGCTGCAGCAGCACTAAAACTCCTGTCTCCAACAATGCAGGAACATTTACAGTGCAGCAGCAGCACTAAAACCCCTGTCTCCAACAATACAGGAACATTTACAGTGCAGCAGCAGCACTAAAACTCCTGTCTCCAACAATACAGGAAAATTTACAGTGCTGCAGCAGCACTAAAACTCCTGTCTCCAACAATACAGGAAAATTTACAGTGCAGCAGCAGCACTAAAACTCCTGTCTCCAACAATACAGGAAAATTTACAGTGCAGCAGCAGCACTAAAACTCCTGTCTCCAACAATACAGGAAAATTTACAGTGCAGCAGCAGCAATAAAACTCCTGTCTCCAACAATACAGGAACATTTACAGTGCAGCAGCAGCACTAAAACTCCTGTCTCCAACAATACAGGAACATTTACAGTGCAGCAGCAGCACTAAAACTCCTGTCTCCAACAATACAGGAAAATTTACAGTGCAGCAGCAGCACTAACACTCCTGTCTCCAACAATACAGGAACATTTACAGTGCAGCAGCAGCACTAAAACTCCTGTCTCCAACAATACAGGAAAATTTAGAGTGCAGCAGCAGCACTAAAACCCCTGTCTCCAACAATACAGGAACATTTACAGTGCAGCAGCAGCACTAAAACTCCTGTCTCCAACAATACAGAAAAATTTACAGTGCAGCAGCAGCACTAAAGCTCTTGTCTCCAACAATACAGGAACATTTACAGTGCAGCAGCAGCACTAAAACTCCTGTCTCCAACAATACAGGAAAATTTACAGTGCAGCAGCAGCACTAAAACCCCTGTCTCCAACAATACAGGAACATTTACAGTGCAGCAGCAGCACTAAAACTCCTGTCTCCAACAATACAGGAAAATTTACAGTGCAGCAGCAGCACTAAAGCTCTTGTCTCCAACAATACAGGAACATTTACAGTGCAGCTGCAGCACTAAAACTCCTGTCTCCAACAATACAGGAAAATTTACAGTGCAGCAGCAGCACTAAAACTCCTGTCTCCAACAATACAGGAAAATTTAGAGTGCAGCAGCAGCACTAAAACTCTTGTCTCCAACAATACAGGAAAATTTACAGTGCAGCAGCAGCACTAAAACTCCTGTCTCCAACAATACAGGAAAATTTACAGTGCAGCAGCAGCACTGAAACTCCTGTCTCCAACAATACAGGAAAATTTAAAGTGCAGCAGCAGCACTAAAACGCCTGTCTCCAACAATACAGGAAAATTTACAGTGCAGCAGCAGCACTAAAACTCTTGTCTCCAACAATACAGGAACATTTACAGTGCTGCAGCAGCACTAAAATTCCTGTCTCCAACAATACAGGAACATTTACAGTGCTGCAGCAGCACTAAAACTCCTGTCTCCAACAATACAGGAAAATTTACAGTGCAGCAGCAGCACTAAAACTCCTGTCTTCAACAATACAGGAACATTTACAGTGCAGCAGCAGCACTACAACTCCTGTCTCCAACAATACAGGAAAATTTACAGTGCAGCAGCAGCACTAAAACTCCTGTCTTCAACAATACAGGAACATTTACAGTGCAGCAGCAGCACTAAAACTGCTGTCTCCAACAATACAGGAACATTTACAGTGCAGCAGCAGCACTAAAACTCCTGTCTCCAACAATACAGGAAAATTTACAGTGCAGCAGCAGCACTAAAACCCCTGTCTCCAACAATACAGGAACATTTACAGTGCAGCAGTAGCACTAAAACTCCTGTCTCCAACATTACAGGAAATTTTACAGTGCTGCAGCAGCACTAAAACTCCTGTCTCCAACAATACAGGAATATTTACAGTGCAGCAGAAGCACTAAAACTCCTGTCTCCAACAATACAGGAAAATTTACAGTGCAGCAGCAGCACTAAAACCCCTGTCTCCAACAATACAGGAACATTTACAGTGCAGCAGCACCATTAAAACTCAAGTCTCCAACAATACAGGAACATTTACAGTGCTGCAGCAGCACTAAAACCCCTGTCTCCAACAATACAGGAACATTTACAGTGCAGCAGCAGCACTAAAACTCCTGTCTCCAACAATACAGGGAAATTTACAGTGCTGCAGCAGCACTAAAACTCCTGTCTCCAACATTACAGGAACATTTACAGTGCAGCAGCAGCAATAAAACTCCTGTCTCCAACAATACAGGGAAAATTACAGTGCAGCAGCAGCACTAAAGCTCCTGTCTCCAACAATACAGGAACATTTACAGTGCAGCAGCAGCACTAAAACCCCTGTCTCCAACAATACAGGAACATTTACAGTTCAGCAGCAGCACTAAAACTCCTGTCTCCAACAATACAGGAAAATTTACAGTGCAGCAGCAGCACTAAAACTCCTGTCTCCAACAATACAGGAACATTTACAGTGCAGCAGCAGCACTACAACTCCTGTCTCCAACAATACAGGAAAATTTACAGTGCAGCAGCAGCACTAAAACTCCTGTCTTCAACAATACAGGAACATTTACAGTGCAGCAGTAGCACTAAAACTCCTGTCTCCAACATTACAGGAAAATTTACAGTGCTGCAGCAGCACTAAAACTCTAGTCTCCAACAATACAGGAACATTTACAGTGCAGCAGCAGCACTAAAACCCCTGTCTCCAACAACACAGGAACATTTACAGTGCAGCAGCACCACTAAAACTCCTGTCTCCAACAATACAGGAACATTTACAGTGCTGCAGCAGCACTAAAACTCCTGTCTCCAACAATACAGGAAAATTTACAGTGCAGCAGCAGCACTAAAACCCCTGTCTCCAACAATACAGGAACATTTACAGTGCAGCAGTAGCACTAAAACTCCTGTCTCCAACATTACAGGAAATTTTACAGTGCTGCAGCAGCACTAAAACTCCTGTCTCCAACAATACAGGAATATTTACAGTGCAGCAGAAGCACTAAAACTCCTGTCTTCAACAATACAGGAACATTTACAGTGCAACTGCAGCACTAAAACTCCTGTCTCCAACAATACAGGAAAATTTACAGTGCTGCAGCAGCACTAAACCTCCTGTCTCCAACAATACAGGAAAATTTACAGTGCACCAGCAGCACTAAAACCTGTCTCCAACAATACAGGAACATTTACAGTGCAGCAACAGCACTAAAACTCCTGTCTCCAACAATACAGGAAAATTTACAGTGCAGCAGCAGCACTAAAGAACCTGTCTCCAACAATACAGGAAAATTTACAGTGAAGCAGCAGCACTAAAACTCCTGTCTCCAACATTACAGGATAATTTACAGTGCTGCAGCAGCACTAAACCTCCTGTCTCCAACAATACAGGAAAATTTACAGTGCACCAGCAGCACTAAAACTCCTGTCTCCAACAATACAGGAACATTTACAGTGCAGCAACAGCACTAAAACTCCTGTCTCCAACAATACAGGAAAATTTACAGTGCAGCAGCAGCACTAAAGAACCTGTCTCCAACAATACAGGAAAATTTACAGTGAAGCAGCAGCACTAAAACTCCTGTCTCCAACATTACAGGATAATTTACAGTGCTGCAGCAGCACTAAAACTCCTGTCTCCAACAATGCAGGAACATTTACAGTGCAGCAGCAGCACTAAAACCCCTGTCTCCAACAATACAGGAACATTTACAGTGCAGCAGCAGCACTAAAACTCCTGTCTCCAACAATACAGGAAAATTTACAGTGCTGCAGCAGCACTAAAACTCCTGTCTCCAACAATACAGGAAAATTTACAGTGCAGCAGCAGCACTAAAACTCCTGTCTCCAACAATACAGGAAAATTTACAGTGCAGCAGCAGCACTAAAACTCCTGTCTCCAACAATACAGGAAAATTTACAGTGCAGCAGCAGCAATAAAACTCCTGTCTCCAACAATACAGGAACATTTACAGTGCAGCAGCAGCACTAAAACTCCTGTCTCCAACAATACAGGAACATTTACAGTGCAGCAGCAGCACTAAAACTCCTGTCTCCAACAATACAGGAAAATTTACAGTGCAGCAGCAGCACTAACACTCCTGTCTCCAACAATACAGGAACATTTACAGTGCAGCAGCAGCACTAAAACTCCTGTCTCCAACAATACAGGAAAATTTACAGTGCAGCAGCAGCACTAAAACCCCTGTCTCCAACAATACAGGAACATTTACAGTGCAGCAGTAGCACTAAAACTCCTGTCTCCAACATTACAGGAAATTTTACAGTGCTGCAGCAGCACTAAAACTCCTGTCTCCAACAATACAGGAATATTTACAGTGCAGCAGAAGCACTAAAACTCCTGTCTTCAACAATACAGGAACATTTACAGTGCAACTGCAGCACTAAAACTCCTGTCTCCAACAATACAGGAAAATTTACAGTGCTGCAGCAGCACTAAACCTCCTGTCTCCAACAATACAGGAAAATTTACAGTGCACCAGCAGCACTAAAACCTGTCTCCAACAATACAGGAACATTTACAGTGCAGCAACAGCACTAAAACTCCTGTCTCCAACAATACAGGAAAATTTACAGTGCAGCAGCAGCACTAAAGAACCTGTCTCCAACAATACAGGAAAATTTACAGTGAAGCAGCAGCACTAAAACTCCTGTCTCCAACATTACAGGATAATTTACAGTGCTGCAGCAGCACTAAACCTCCTGTCTCCAACAATACAGGAAAATTTACAGTGCACCAGCAGCACTAAAACTCCTGTCTCCAACAATACAGGAACATTTACAGTGCAGCAACAGCACTAAAACTCCTGTCTCCAACAATACAGGAAAATTTACAGTGCAGCAGCAGCACTAAAGAACCTGTCTCCAACAATACAGGAAAATTTACAGTGAAGCAGCAGCACTAAAACTCCTGTCTCCAACATTACAGGATAATTTACAGTGCTGCAGCAGCACTAAAACTCCTGTCTCCAACAATGCAGGAACATTTACAGTGCAGCAGCAGCACTAAAACCCCTGTCTCCAACAATACAGGAACATTTACAGTGCAGCAGCAGCACTAAAACTCCTGTCTCCAACAATACAGGAAAATTTACAGTGCTGCAGCAGCACTAAAACTCCTGTCTCCAACAATACAGGAAAATTTACAGTGCAGCAGCAGCACTAAAACTCCTGTCTCCAACAATACAGGAAAATTTACAGTGCAGCAGCAGCACTAAAACTCCTGTCTCCAACAATACAGGAAAATTTACAGTGCAGCAGCAGCAATAAAACTCCTGTCTCCAACAATACAGGAACATTTACAGTGCAGCAGCAGCACTAAAACTCCTGTCTCCAACAATACAGGAACATTTACAGTGCAGCAGCAGCACTAAAACTCCTGTCTCCAACAATACAGGAAAATTTACAGTGCAGCAGCAGCACTAACACTCCTGTCTCCAACAATACAGGAACATTTACAGTGCAGCAGCAGCACTAAAACTCCTGTCTCCAACAATACAGGAAAATTTAGAGTGCAGCAGCAGCACTAAAACCCCTGTCTCCAACAATACAGGAACATTTACAGTGCAGCAGCAGCACTAAAACTCCTGTCTCCAACAATACAGGAAAATTTACAGTGCAGCAGCAGCACTAAAGCTCTTGTCTCCAACAATACAGGAACATTTACAGTGCAGCAGCAGCACTAAAACTCCTGTCTCCAACAATACAGGAAAATTTACAGTGCAGCAGCAGCACTAAAACCCCTGTCTCCAACAATACAGGAACATTTACAGTGCAGCAGCAGCACTAAAACTCCTGTCTCCAACAATACAGGAAAATTTACAGTGCAGCAGCAGCACTAAAGCTCTTGTCTCCAACAATACAGGAACATTTACAGTGCAGCTGCAGCACTAAAACTCCTGTCTCCAACAATACAGGAAAATTTACAGTGCAGCAGCAGCACTAAAACTCCTGTCTCCAACAATACAGGAAAATTTAGAGTGCAGCAGCAGCACTAAAACTCTTGTCTCCAACAATACAGGAAAATTTACAGTGCAGCAGCAGCACTAAAACTCCTGTCTCCAACAATACAGGAAAATTTACAGTGCAGCAGCAGCACTGAAACTCCTGTCTCCAACAATACAGGAAAATTTAAAGTGCAGCAGCAGCACTAAAACGCCTGTCTCCAACAATACAGGAAAATTTACAGTGCAGCAGCATCACTAAAACTCTTGTCTCCAACAATACAGGAACATTTACAGTGCTGCAGCAGCACTAAAATTCCTGTCTCCAACAATACAGGAACATTTACAGTGCTGCAGCAGCACTAAAACTCCTGTCTCCAACAATACAGGAAAATTTACAGTGCAGCAGCAGCACTAAAACTCCTGTCTTCAACAATACAGGAACATTTACAGTGCAGCAGCAGCACTACAACTCCTGTCTCCAACAATACAGGAAAATTTACAGTGCAGCAGCAGCACTAAAACTCCTGTCTTCAACAATACAGGAACATTTACAGTGCAGCAGCAGCACTAAAACTGCTGTCTCCAACAATACAGGAACATTTACAGTGCAGCAGCAGCACTAAAACTCCTGTCTCCAACAATACAGGAAAATTTACAGTGCAGCAGCAGCACTAAAACCCCTGTCTCCAACAATACAGGAACATTTACAGTGCAGCAGTAGCACTAAAACTCCTGTCTCCAACATTACAGGAAATTTTACAGTGCTGCAGCAGCACTAAAACTCCTGTCTCCAACAATACAGGAATATTTACAGTGCAGCAGAAGCACTAAAACTCCTGTCTCCAACAATACAGGAAAATTTACAGTGCAGCAGCAGCACTAAAACCCCTGTCTCCAACAATACAGGAACATTTACAGTGCAGCAGCACCATTAAAACTCAAGTCTCCAACAATACAGGAACATTTACAGTGCTGCAGCAGCACTAAAACTCCTGTCTCCAACAATACAGGAAAATTTACAGTGCAGCAACAGCACTAAAACTCCTGTCTCCAACAATACAGGAAAATTTACAGTGCAGCAGCAGCACTAAAACAACTGTCTCCAACAATACAGGAAAATTTACAGTGCAGCAGCAGCACTAAAGAACCTGTCTCCAACAATACAGGAAAATTTACAGTGAAGCAGCAGCACTAAAACTCCTGTCTCCAACATTACAGGATAATTTACAGTGCTGCAGCAGCACTAAAACTCCTGTCTCCAACAATACAGGAACATTTACAGTGCAACAGCAGCACTAAAACCCCTGTCTCCAACAATACAGGAACATTTACAGTGCAGCAGCAGCACTAAAACTCCTGTCTCCAACAATACAGGAAAATTTACAGTGCAGCAGCAGCAATAAAACTCCTGTCTCCAACAATACAGGAACATTTACAGTGCAGCAGCAGCACTAAAACTCCTGTCTCCAACAATACAGGAACATTTACAGTGCAGCAGCAGCACTAAAACTCCTGTCTCCAACAATACAGGAAAATTTACAGTGCAGCAGCAGCACTAACACTCCTGTCTCCAACAATACAGGAACATTTACAGTGCAGCAGCAGCACTAAAACTCCTGTCTCCAACAATACAGGAAAATTTAGAGTGCAGCAGCAGCACTAAAACCCCTGTCTCCAACAATACAGGAACATTTACAGTGCAGCAGCAGCACTAAAACTCCTGTCTCCAACAATACAGGAAAATTTACAGTGCAGCAGCAGCACTAAAGCTCTTGTCTCCAACAATACAGGAACATTTACAGTGCAGCAGCAGCACTAAAACTCCTGTCTCCAACAATACAGGAAAATTTACAGTGCAGCAGCAGCACTAAAACCCCTGTCTCCAACAATACAGGAACATTTACAGTGCAGCAGCAGCACTAAAACTCCTGTCTCCAACAATACAGGAAAATTTACAGTGCAGCAGCAGCACTAAAGCTCTTGTCTCCAACAATACAGGAACATTTACAGTGCAGCTGCAGCACTAAAACTCCTGTCTCCAACAATACAGGAAAATTTACAGTGCAGCAGCAGCACTAAAACTCCTGTCTCCAACAATACAGGAAAATTTAGAGTGCAGCAGCAGCACTAAAACTCTTGTCTCCAACAATACAGGAAAATTTACAGTGCAGCAGCAGCACTAAAACTCCTGTCTCCAACAATACAGGAAAATTTACAGTGCAGCAGCAGCACTGAAACTCCTGTCTCCAACAATACAGGAAAATTTAAAGTGCAGCAGCAGCACTAAAACGCCTGTCTCCAACAATACAGGAAAATTTACAGTGCAGCAGCAGCACTAAAACTCTTGTCTCCAACAATACAGGAACATTTACAGTGCTGCAGCAGCACTAAAATTCCTGTCTCCAACAATACAGGAACATTTACAGTGCTGCAGCAGCACTAAAACTCCTGTCTCCAACAATACAGGAAAATTTACAGTGCAGCAGCAGCACTAAAACTCCTGTCTTCAACAATACAGGAACATTTACAGTGCAGCAGCAGCACTACAACTCCTGTCTCCAACAATACAGGAAAATTTACAGTGCAGCAGCAGCACTAAAACTCCTGTCTTCAACAATACAGGAACATTTACAGTGCAGCAGCAGCACTAAAACTGCTGTCTCCAACAATACAGGAACATTTACAGTGCAGCAGCAGCACTAAAACTCCTGTCTCCAACAATACAGGAAAATTTACAGTGCAGCAGCAGCACTAAAACCCCTGTCTCCAACAATACAGGAATATTTACAGTGCAGCAGAAGCACTAAAACTCCTGTCTCCAACAATACAGGAAAATTTACAGTGCAGCAGCAGCACTAAAACCCCTGTCTCCAACAATACAGGAACATTTACAGTGCTGCAGCACCATTAAAACTCAAGTCTCCAACAATACAGGAACATTTACAGTGCTGCAGCAGCACTAAAACTCCTGTCTCCAACAATACAGGAAAATTTACAGTGCAGCAACAGCACTAAAACTCCTGTCTCCAACAATACAGGAAAATTTACAGTGCAGCAGCAGCACTAAAACAACTGTCTCCAACAATACAGGAAAATTTACAGTGCAGCAGCAGCACTAAAGAACCTGTCTCCAACAATACAGGAAAATTTACAGTGAAGCAGCAGCACTAAAACTCCTGTCTCCAACATTACAGGATAATTTACAGTGCTGCAGCAGCACTAAAACTCCTGTCTCCAACAATACAGGAACATTTACAGTGCAGCAGCAGCACTAAAACCCCTGTCTCCAACAATACAGGAACATTTACAGTGCAGCAGCAGCACTAAAACTCCTGTCTCCAACAATACAGGAAAATTTACAGTGCTGCAGCAGCACTAAAACTCCTGTCTCCAACAATACAGGAAAATTTACAGTGCAGCAGCAGCACTAAAACTACTGTCTCCAACAATACAGGAAAATTTACAGTGCAGCAGCAGCACTAAAACTCCTGTCTCCAACAATACAGGAAAATTTACAGTGCAGCAGCAGCAATAAAACTCCTGTCTCCAACAATACAGGAACATTTACAGTGCAGCAGCAGCACTAAAACTCCTGTCTCCAACAATACAGGAACATTTACAGTGCAGCAGCAGCACTAAAACTCCTGTCTCCAACAATACAGGAAAATTTACAGTGCAGCAGCAGCACTAACACTCCTGTCTCCAACAATACAGGAACATTTACAGTGCAGCAGCAGCACTAAAACTCCTGTCTCCAACAATACAGGAAAATTTACAGTGCAGCAGCAGCACTAAAACCCCTGTCTCCAACAATACAGGAACATTTACAGTGCAGCAGCAGCACTAAAACTCCTGTCTCCAACAATACAGGAAAATTTACAGTGCAGCAGCAGCACTAAAGCTCTTGTCTCCAACAATACAGGAACATTTACAGTGCAGCAGCAGCACTAAAACTCCTGTCTCCAACAATACAGGAAAATTTACAGTGCAGCAGCAGCACTAAAACTCCTGTCTCCAACAATACAGGAACATTTACAGTGCAGCAGCAGCACTAAAACTCTTGTCTCCAACAATACAGGAAAATTTACAGTGCAGCAGCAGCACTAAAACTCCTGTCTCCAACAATACAGGAAAATTTACAGTGCAGCAGCAGTACTAAAACTCCTGTCTCCAACAATACAGGAAAATTTATAGTGCAGCAGCAGCACTAAAACGCCTGTCTCCAACAATACAGGAAAATTTACAGTGCAGCAGCAGCACTAAAACTCTTGTCTCCAACAATACAGGAACATTTACAGTGCTGCAGCAGCACTAAAATTCCTGTCTCCAACAATACAGGAAAATTTACAGTGCTGCAGCAGCACTAAAACTCCTGTCTCCAACAATACAGGAACATTTACAGTGCAGCAGCAGCACTAAAACTCCTGTCTCCAACAATACAGGAACATTTACAGTGCAGCAGCAGCACTAAAACTCTTGTTTCCAACAATACAGGAAAATTTACAGTGCAGCAGCAGCACTAAAACTCCTGTCTCCAACAATACAGGAACATGTACAGTGCAGCAGCAGCACTAAAACTCCTGTCTCCAACAATACAGGAAAATTTACAGTGCAGCAGCAGCACTAAAACTCCTGTCTCCAACAATACAGGAAAATTTAGAGTGCAGCAGCAGCACTAAAACTCTTGTCTCCAACAATACAGGAAAATTTACAGTGCAGCAGCAGCACTAAAACTCCTGTCTCCAACAATACAGGAAAATTTACAGTGCAGCAGCAGCACTGAAACTCCTGTCTCCAACAATACAGGAAAATTTATAGTGCAGCAGCAGCACTAAAACGCCTGTCTCCAACAATACAGGAAAATTTACAGTGCAGCAGCAGCACTAAAACTCTTGTCTCCAACAATACAGGAACATTTACAGTGCTGCAGCAGCACTAAAATTCCTGTCTCCAACAATACAGGAAAATTTACAGTCCTGCAGCAGCACTAAAACTCCTGTCTCCAACAATACAGGAAAATTTACAGTGCAGCAGCAGCACTAAAACTCCTGTCTTCAACAATACAGGAACATTTACAGTGCAGCAGCAGCACTAAAACTGCTGTCTCCAACAATACAGGAAAATTTACAGTGCAGCAGCAGCACTAAAACTCCTGTCTTCAACAATACAGGAAAATTTACAGTGCAGCAGCAGCACTAAAACTCCTGTCTCCAACAATACAGGAAAATTTAGAGTGCAGCAGCAGCACTAAAACTCTTGTCTCCAACAATACAGGAAAATTTACAGTGCAGCAGCAGCACTAAAACTCCTGTCTCCAACAATACAGGAAAATTTACAGTGCAGCAGCAGCACTGAAACTCCTGTCTCCAACAATACAGGAACATTTATAGTGCAGCAGCAGCACTAAAACGCCTGTCTCCAACAATACAGGAAAATTTACAGTGCAGCAGCAGCACTAAAACTCTTGTCTCCAACAATACAGGAACATTTACAGTGCAGCTGCAGCACTAAAACTCCTGTCTCCAACAATACAGGCAAATTTACAGTGCAGCAGCAGCACTAAAACTCCTGTCTCCAACAATACAGGAAAATTTAGAGTGCAGCAGCAGCACTAAGACTCTTGTCTCCAACAATACAGGAAAATTTACAGTGCAGCAGCAGCACTAAAACTCCTGTCTCCAACAATACAGGAAAATTTACAGTGCAGCAGCAGCACTGAAACTCCTGTCTCCAACAATACAGGAAAATTTATAGTGCAGCAGCAGCACTAAAACGCCTGTCTCCAACAATACAGGAAAATTTACAGTGCAGCAGCAGCACTAAAACTCCTGTCTCCAACAATACAGGAACATTTACAGTGCAGCAGCAGCACTAAAACTGCTGTCTCCAACAATACAGGAAAATTTACAGTGCAGCAGCAGCACTAAAACCCCTGTCTCCAACAATACAGGAACATTTACAGTGCAGCAGCAGCACTAAAACTCCTGTCTCCAACAATACAGGAAAATTTACAGTGCAGCAGCAGCACTAAAGCTCTGTCTCCAACAATACAGGAACATTTACAGTGCAGCTGCAGCACTAAAACTCCTGTCTCCAACAATACAGGAAAATTTACAGTGCAGCAGCAGCACTAAAACTCCTGTCTCCAACAATACAGGAAAATTTAGAGTGCAGCAGCAGCACTAAAACTCTTGTCTCCAACAATACAGGAAAATTTACAGTGCAGCAGCAGCACTAAAACTCCTGTCTCCAACAATACAGGAAAATTTACAGTGCAGCAGCAGCACTGAAACTGCTGTCTCCAACAATACAGGAAAATTTATAGTGCAGCAGCAGCACTAAAACGCCTGTCTCCAACAATACAGGAAAATTTACAGTGCAGCAGCAGCACTAAAACTCTTGTCTCCAACAATACAGGAACATTTACAGTGCTGCAGCAGCACTAAAATTCCTGTCTCCAACAATACAGGAAAATTTACAGTCCTGCAGCAGCACTAAAACTCCTGTCTCCAACAATACAGGAAAATTTACAGTGCAGCAGCAGCACTAAAACTCCTGTCTTCAACAATACAGGAACATTTACAGTGCAGCAGCAGCACTAAAACTGCTGTCTCCAACAATACAGGAAAATTTACAGTGCAGCAGCAGCACTAAAACTCCTGTCTTCAACAATACAGGAAAATTTACAGTGCAGCAGCAGCACTAAAACTCCTGTCTCCAACAATACAGGAAAATTTAGAGTGCAGCAGCAGCACTAAAACTCTTGTCTCCAACAATACAGGAAAATTTACAGTGCAGCAGCAGCACTAAAACTCCTGTCTCCAACAATACAGGAAAATTTACAGTGCAGCAGCAGCACTGAAACTCCTGTCTCCAACAATACAGGAACATTTATAGTGCAGCAGCAGCACTAAAACGCCTGTCTCCAACAATACAGGAAAATTTACAGTGCAGCAGCAGCACTAAAACTCTTGTCTCCAACAATACAGGAACATTTACAGTGCTGCAGCAGCACTAAAATTCCTGTCTCCAACAATACAGGAACATTTACAGTGCAGCAGCAGCACTAAAACTCCTGTCTCCAACAATACAGGAAAATTTACAGTGCAGCAGCAGCACTAAAACCCCTGTCTCCAACAATACAGGAACATTTACAGTGCAGCAGCAGCACTAAAACTCCTGTCTCCAACAATACAGGAAAATTTACAGTGCAGCAGCAGCACTAAAGCTCTTGTCTCCAACAATACAGGAACATTTACAGTGCATCTGCAGCACTAAAACTCCTGTCTCCAACAATACAGGAAAATTTACAGTGCAGCAGCAGCACTAAAACTCCTGTCTCCAACAATACAGGAAAATTTAGAGTGCAGCAGCAGCACTAAAACTCTTGTCTCCAACAATACAGGAAAATTTACAGTGCAGCAGCAGCACTAAAACTCCTGTCTCCAACAATACAGGAAAATTTACAGTGCAGCAGCAGCACTGAAACTCCTGTCTCCAACAATACAGGAAAATTTAAAGTGCAGCAGCAGCACTAAAACGCCTGTCTCCAACAATACAGGAAAATTTACAGTGCAGCAGCAGCACTAAAACTCTTGTCTCCAACAATACAGGAACATTTACAGTGCTGCAGCAGCACTAAAATTCCTGTCTCCAACAATACAGGAACATTTACAGTGCTGCAGCAGCACTAAAACTCCTGTCTCCAACAATACAGGAAAATTTACAGTGCAGCAGCAGCACTAAAACTCCTGTCTTCAACAATACAGGAACATTTACAGTGCAGCAGCAGCACTACAACTCCTGTCTCCAACAATACAGGAAAATTTACAGTGCAGCAGCAGCACTAAAACTCCTGTCTTCAACAATACAGGAACATTTACAGTGCAGCAGCAGCACTAAAACTGCTGTCTCCAACAATACAGGAACATTTACAGTGCAGCAGCAGCACTAAAACTCCTGTCTCCAACAATACAGGAAAATTTACAGTGCAGCAGCAGCACTAAAACCCCTGTCTCCAACAATACAGGAACATTTACAGTGCAGCAGTAGCACTAAAACTCCTGTCTCCAACATTACAGGAAATTTTACAGTGCTGCAGCAGCACTAAAACTCCTGTCTCCAACAATACAGGAATATTTACAGTGCAGCAGAAGCACTAAAACTCCTGTCTCCAACAATACAGGAAAATTTACAGTGCAGCAGCAGCACTAAAACCCCTGTCTCCAACAATACAGGAACATTTACAGTGCAGCAGCACCATTAAAACTCAAGTCTCCAACAATACAGGAACATTTACAGTGCTGCAGCAGCACTAAAACTCCTGTCTCCAACAATACAGGAAAATTTACAGTGCAGCAACAGCACTAAAACTCCTGTCTCCAACAATACAGGAAAATTTACAGTGCAGCAGCAGCACTAAAACAACTGTCTCCAACAATACAGGAAAATTTACAGTGCAGCAGCAGCACTAAAGAACCTGTCTCCAACAATACAGGAAAATTTACAGTGAAGCAGCAGCACTAAAACTCCTGTCTCCAACATTACAGGATAATTTACAGTGCTGCAGCAGCACTAAAACTCCTGTCTCCAACAATACAGGAACATTTACAGTGCAGCAGCAGCACTAAAACCCCTGTCTCCAACAATACAGGAACATTTACAGTGCAGCAGCAGCACTAAAACTCCTGTCTCCAACAATACAGGAAAATTTACAGTGCTGCAGCAGCACTAAAACTCCTGTCTCCAACAATACAGGAAAATTTACAGTGCAGCAGCAGCACTAAAACTACTGTCTCCAACAATACAGGGAAATTTACAGTGCAGCAGCAGCACTAAAACTCCTGTCTCCAACAATACAGGAAAATTTACAGTGCAGCAGCAGCAATAAAACTCCTGTCTCCAACAATACAGGAACATTTACAGTGCAGCAGCAGCACTAAAACTCCTGTCTCCAACAATACAGGAACATTTACAGTGCAGCAGCAGCACTAAAACTCCTGTCTCCAACAATACAGGAAAATTTACAGTGCAGCAGCAGCACTAACACTCCTGTCTCCAACAATACAGGAACATTTACAGTGCAGCAGCAGCACTAAAACTCCTGTCTCCAACAATACAGGAAAATTTACAGTGCAGCAGCAGCACTAAAACCCCTGTCTCCAACAATACAGGAACATTTACAGTGCAGCAGCAGCACTAAAACTCCTGTCTCCAACAATACAGGAAAATTTACAGTGCAGCAGCAGCACTAAAGCTCTTGTCTCCAACAATACAGGAACATTTACAGTGCAGCAGCAGCACTAAAACTCCTGTCTCCAACAATACAGGAAAATTTACAGTGCAGCAGCAGCACTAAAACTCCTGTCTCCAACAATACAGGAACATTTACAGTGCAGCAGCAGCACTAAAACTCTTGTCTCCAACAATACAGGAAAATTTACAGTGCAGCAGCAGCACTAAAACTCCTGTCTCCAACAATACAGGAAAATTTACAGTGCAGCAGCAGCACTAAAACTCCTGTCTCCAACAATACAGGAAAATTTATAGTGCAGCAGCAGCACTAAAACGCCTGTCTCCAACAATACAGGAAAATTTACAGTGCAGCAGCAGCACTAAAACTCTTGTCTCCAACAATACAGGAACATTTACAGTGCTGCAGCAGCACTAAAATTCCTGTCTCCAACAATACAGGAAAATTTACAGTGCTGCAGCAGCACTAAAACTCCTGTCTCCAACAATACAGGAACATTTACAGTGCAGCAGCAGCACTAAAACTCCTGTCTCCAACAATACAGGAACATTTACAGTGCAGCAGCAGCACTAAAACTCTTGTTTCCAACAATACAGGAAAATTTACAGTGCAGCAGCAGCACTAAAACTCCTGTCTCCAACAATACAGGAACATGTACAGTGCAGCAGCAGCACTAAAACTCCTGTCTCCAACAATACAGGAAAATTTACAGTGCAGCAGCAGCACTAAAGCTCTTGTCTCCAACAATACAGGAACATTTACAGTGCAGCTGCAGCACTAAAACTCCTGTCTCCAACAATACAGGAAAATTTACAGTGCAGCAGCAGCACTAAAACTCCTGTCTCCAACAATACAGGAAAATTTACAGTGCAGCAGCAGCACTAAAACCCCTATCTCCAACAATACAGGAACATTTACAGTGCAGCAGCAGCACTAAAACTCCTGTCTCCAACAATACAGGAAAATTTACAGTGCAGCAGCAGCACTAAAGCTCTTGTCTCCAACAATACAGGAACATTTACAGTGCAGCTGCAGCACTAAAACTCCTGTCTCCAACAATACAGGCAAATTTACAGTGCAGCAGCAGCACTAAAACTCCTGTCTCCAACAATACAGGAAAATTTAGAGTGCAGCAGCAGCACTAAGACTCTTGTCTCCAACAATACAGGAAAATTTACAGTGCAGCAGCAGCACTAAAACTCCTGTCTCCAACAATACAGGAAAATTTACAGTGCAGCAGCAGCACTGAAACTCCTGTCTCCAACAATACAGGAAAATTTATAGTGCAGCAGCAGCACTAAAACGCCTGTCTCCAACAATACAGGAAAATTTACAGTGCAGCAGCAGCACTAAAACTCTTGTCTCCAACAATACAGGAACATTTACAGTGCTGCAGCAGCACTAAAACTCCTGTCTCCAACAATACAGGAAAATTTACAGTGCAGCAGCAGCACTAAAACTCCTGTCTTCAACAATACAGGAACATTTACAGTGCAGCAGCAGCACTACAACTCCTGTCTCCAACAATACAGGAAAATTTACAGTGCAGCAGCAGCACTAAAACTCCTGTCTTCAACAATACAGGAACATTTACAGTGCAACAGCAGCACTAAAACTGCTGTCTCCAACAATACAGGAACATTTACTGTGCAGCAGCAGCACTAAAACTCCTGTCTCCAACAATACAGGAACATTTACAGTGCAGCAGCAGCACTAAAACCCCTGTCTCCAACATTACAGGAAAATTTACAGTGCTGCAGCAGCACTAAAACTCTAGTCTCCAACAATACAGGAACATTTACAGTGCAGCAGCAGCACTAAAACCCCTGTCTCCAACAATACAGGAACATTTACAGTGCAGCAGCACCATTAAAACTCAAGTCTCCAACAATACAGGAACATTTACAGTGCTGCAGCAGCACTAAAACTCCTGTCTCCAACAATACAGGAAAATTTACAGTGCAGCAGCAGCACTAAAACCCCTGTCTCCAACAATACAGGAAAATTTACAGTGCAGCAGCAGCACTAAAGCTCTTGTCTCCAACAATACAGGAACATTTACAGTGCAGCTGCAGCACTAAAACTCCTGTCTCCAACAATACAGGAAAATTTACAGTGCAGCAGCAGCACTAAAACTCCTGTCTCCAACAATACAGGAAAATTTACAGTGCAGCAGCAGCACTAAAACCCCTATCTCCAACAATACAGGAACATTTACAGTGCAGCAGCAGCACTAAAACTCCTGTCTCCAACAATACAGGAAAATTTACAGTGCAGCAGCAGCACTAAAGCTCTTGTCTCCAACAATACAGGAACATTTACAGTGCAGCTGCAGCACTAAAACTCCTGTCTCCAACAATACAGGAAAATTTACAGTGCAGCAGCAGCACTAAAACTCCTGTCTCCAACAATACAGGAAAATTTAGAGTGCAGCAGCAGCACTAAGACTCTTGTCTCCAACAATACAGGAAAATTTACAGTGCAGCAGCAGCACTAAAACTCCTGTCTCCAACAATACAGGAAAATTTACAGTGCAGCAGCAGCACTAAAATTCTTGTCTCCAACAATACAGGAACATTTACAGTGCTGCAGCAGCACTAAAACTCCTGTCTCCAACAATACAGGAAAATTTACAGTGCAGCAGCAGCACTAAAACTCCTGTCTTCAACAATACAGGAACATTTACAGTGCAGCAGCAGCACTAAAACTGCTGTCTCCAAAAATACAGGAACATTTACAGTGCAGCAGCAGCACTACAACTCCTGTCTCCAACAATACAGGAAAATTTACAGTGCAGCAGCAGCACTAAAACTCCTGTCTTCAACAATACAGGAACATTTACAGTGCAACAGCAGCACTAAAACTGCTGTCTCCAACAATACAGGAACATTTACTGTGCAGCAGCAGCACTAAAACTCCTGTCTCCAACAATACAGGAACATTTACAGTGCAGCAGCAGCACTAAAACCCCTGTCTCCAACATTACAGGAAAATTTACAGTGCTGCAGCAGCACTAAAACTCTAGTCTCCAACAATACAGGAACATTTACAGTGCAGCAGCAGCACTAAAACCCCTGTCTCCAACAATACAGGAACATTTACAGTGCAGCAGCACCATTAAAACTCAAGTCTCCAACAATACAGGAACATTTACAGTGCTGCAGCAGCACTAAAACTCCTGTCTCCAACAATACAGGAAAATTTACAGTGCAGCAGCAGCACTAAAACCCCTGTCTCCAACAATACAGGAACATTTACAGTGCAGCAGTAGCACTAAAACTCCTGTCTCCAACATTACAGGAAATTTTACAGTGCTGCAGCAGCACTAAAACTCCTGTCTCCAACAATACAGGAATATTTACAGTGCAGCAGAAGCACTAAAACTCCTGTCTCCAACAATACAGGAAAATTTACAGTGCAGCAGCAGCACTAAAACCCCTGTCTCCAACAATACAGGAACATTTACAGTGCAGCAGCACCATTAAAACTCAAGTCTCCAACAATACAGGAACATTTACAGTGCTGCAGCAGCACTAAAACTCCTGTCTCCAACAATACAGGAAAATTTACAGTGCAGCAACAGCACTAAAACTCCTGTCTCCAACAATACAGGAAAATTTACAGTGCAGCAGCAGCACTAAAACAACTGTCTCCAACAATACAGGAAAATTTACAGTGCAGCAGCAGCACTAAAGAACCTGTCTCCAACAATACAGGAAAATTTACAGTGAAGCAGCAGCACTAAAACTCCTGTCTCCAACATTACAGGATAATTTACAGTGCAGCAGCAGCACTAAAACTCCTGTCTCCAACAATACAGGAACATTTACAGTGCAGCAGCAGCACTAAAACCCCTGTCTCCAACAATACAGGAACATTTACAGTGCAGCAGCAGCACTAAAACTCCTGTCTCCAACAATACAGGAAAATTTACAGTGCTGCAGCAGCACTAAAACTCCTGTCTCCAACAATACAGGAAAATTTACAGTGCAGCAGCAGCACTAAAACTACTGTCTCCAACAATACAGGAAAATTTACAGTGCAGCAGCAGCACTAAAACTCCTGTCTCCAACAATACAGGAAAATTTACAGTGCAGCAGCAGCAATAAAACTCCTGTCTCCAACAATACAGGAACATTTACAGTGCAGCAGCAGCACTAAAACTCCTGTCTCCAACAATACAGGAACATTTACAGTGCAGCAGCAGCACTAAAACTCCTGTCTCCAACAATACAGGAAAATTTACAGTGCAGCAGCAGCACTAACACTCCTGTCTCCAACAATAAAGGAACATTTACAGTGCAGCAGCAGCACTAAAACTCCTGTCTCCAACAATACAGGAAAATTTACAGTGCAGCAGCAGCACTAAAACCCCTGTCTCCAACAATACAGGAACATTTACAGTGCAGCAGCAGCACTAAAACTCCTGTCTCCAACAATACAGGAAAATTTACAGTGCAGCAGCAGCACTAAAGCTCTTGTCTCCAACAATACAGGAACATTTACAGTGCAGCAGCAGCACTAACACTCCTGTCTCCAACAATACAGGAAAATTTACAGTGCAGCAGCAGCACTAAAACTCCTGTCTCCAACAATACAGGAACATTTACAGTGCAGCAGCAGCACTAAAACTCTTGTCTCCAACAATACAGGAAAATTTACAGTGCAGCAGCAGCACTAAAACTCCTGTCTCCAACAATACAGGAAAATTTACAGTGCAGCAGCAGCACTAAAACTCCTGTCTCCAACAATACAGGAAAATTTATAGTGCAGCAGCAGCACTAAAACGCCTGTCTCCAACAATACAGGAAAATTTACAGTGCAGCAGCAGCACTAAAACTCTTGTCTCCAACAATACAGGAACATTTACAGTGCTGCAGCAGCACTAAAATTCCTGTCTCCAACAATACAGGAAAATTTACAGTGCTGCAGCAGCACTAAAACTCCTGTCTCCAACAATACAGGAACATTTACAGTGCAGCAGCAGCACTAAAACTCCTGTCTCCAACAATACAGGAACATTTACAGTGCAGCAGCAGCACTAAAACTCTTGTTTCCAACAATACAGGAAAATTTACAGTGCAGCAGCAGCACTAAAACTCCTGTCTCCAACAATACAGGAACATGTACAGTGCAGCAGTAGCACTAAAACTCCTGTCTCCAACAATACAGGAACATGTACAGTGCAGCAGTAGCACTAAAACTCCTGTCTCCAACAATACAGGAAAATTTACAGTGCAGCAGCAGTACTAAAACCCCTGTCTCCAACAATACAGGAACATTTACAGTGCAGCAGCAGCACTAAAACACCTGTCTCCAACAATACAGGAAAATTTACAGTGCAGCAGCAGCACTAAAACTCCTGTCTTCAACATTACAGGAAAATTTACAGTGCAGCAGCAGCACTAAAACTCCTGTCTTCAACAATACAGGAACATTTACAGTGCAGCAGCAGCACTAAAACTCCTGTCTCCAACAATACAGGAAAATTTACAGTGCAGCAGCAGTACTAAAACTCCTGTCTTCAACATTACAGGAAAATTTACAGTGCAGTAGCAGCACTAAAACTCCTGTTTCCAACAATACAGGAACATTTACAGTGCAGCAGCAGCACTAAAACTCCTGTCTCCAACAATACAGGAAAATTTACAGTGCAGCAGCAGCACTAAAACTCCTGTCTCCAACAATACAGGAAAATTTACAGTGCAGCAGCAGCACTAAAACTCCTCTCTCCAACAATACAGGAACATTTACAGTGCAGCAGCAGCACTAAAACTCCTGTCTCCAACAATACAGGAACATTTACAGTGCAGCAGCAGCACTAAAACTGCTGTCTCCAACAATACAGGAAAATTTACAGTGCAGCAGCAGCACTAAAACTCCTGTCTCCAACAATACAGGAAAATTTACAGTGCTGCAGCAACACTAAAACTCCTGTCTCCAACAATACAGGAAAATTTACAGTGCTGCAGCAGCACTAAAATTCTTGTCTCCAACAATACAGGAAAATTTACAGTGCAGCAGCAGCACTAAAACCCCTGTCTCCAACAATACAGGAACATTTACAGTGCAGCAGCAGCACTAAAACTCCTGTCTCCAACAATACAGGAAAATTTACATTGCAGCAGCAGCACTAAAACTCCTGTCAGCAGCACTAAAACTCTTGTCTCCAACAATACAGTAAAATTTACAGTTCAGCAGCAGCACTAAAACTCCTTTCTCCAATAATACAGGAAAATTTACAGTGCTGCAGCAGCACTAAACCTCCTGTCTCCAACAATACAGAAAAATTTACAGTGCAACAGCAGCACTAAAACTCCTGTCTCCAACAATACAGGAACATTTACAGTGCAGCAGCAGCACTAAAACCCCTGTCTCCAACAATACAGGAACATTTACAGTGCAGCAGCAGCACTAAAACTCCTGTCTCCAACAATACAGGAACATGTACAGTGCAGCAGTAGCACTAAAACTCCTGTCTCCAACAATACAGGAAAATTTACAGTGCAGCAGCAGCACTAAAACTCCTGTCTCCAACAATACAGGAAAATTTACAGTGCAGCAGCAGCACTAAAACTCCTGTCTCCAACAATACAGGAACATTTACAGTGCAGCAGCAGCACTAAAACTCTTGTCTCCAACAATACAGGAAAATTTACAGTGCAGCAGCAGCACTAAAACTCCTGTCTCCAACAATACAGGAAAATTTACAGTGCAGCAGCAGCACTAAAACTCCTGTCTCCAACAATACAGGAAAATTTATAGTGCAGCAGCAGCACTAAAACGCCTGTCTCCAACAATACAGGAAAATTTACAGTGCAGCAGCAGCACTAAAACTCTTGTCTCCAACAATACAGGAACATTTACAGTGCTGCAGCAGCACTAAAATTCCTGTCTCCAACAATACAGGAAAATTTACAGTGCTGCAGCAGCACTAAAACTCCTGTCTCCAACAATACAGGAACATTTACAGTGCAGCAGCAGCACTAAAACTCCTGTCTCCAACAATACAGGAACATTTACAGTGCAGCAGCAGCACTAAAACTCTTGTTTCCAACAATACAGGAAAATTTACAGTGCAGCAGCAGCACTAAAACTCCTGTCTCCAACAATACAGGAACATGTACAGTGCAGCAGTAGCACTAAAACTCCTGTCTCCAACAATACAGGAACATGTACAGTGCAGCAGTAGCACTAAAACTCCTGTCTCCAACAATACAGGAAAATTTACAGTGCAGCAGCAGTACTAAAACCCCTGTCTCCAACAATACAGGAACATTTACAGTGCAGCAGCAGCACTAAAACACCTGTCTCCAACAATACAGGAAAATTTACAGTGCAGCAGCAGCACTAAAACTCCTGTCTTCAACATTACAGGAAAATTTACAGTGCAGCAGCAGCACTAAAACTCCTGTCTTCAACAATACAGGAACATTTACAGTGCAGCAGCAGCACTAAAACTCCTGTCTCCAACAATACAGGAAAATTTACAGTGCAGCAGCAGTACTAAAACTCCTGTCTTCAACATTACAGGAAAATTTACAGTGCAGTAGCAGCACTAAAACTCCTGTTTCCAACAATACAGGAACATTTACAGTGCAGCAGCAGCACTAAAACTCCTGTCTCCAACAATACAGGAAAATTTACAGTGCAGCAGCAGCACTAAAACTCCTGTCTCCAACAATACAGGAACATTTACAGTGCAGCAGCAGCACTAAAACTCTTGTCTCCAACAATACAGGAAAATTTACAGTGCAGCAGCAGCACTAAAACTCCTGTCTCCAACAATACAGGAAAATTTACAGTGCAGCAGCAGCACTAAAACTCCTGTCTCCAACAATACAGGAACATTTACAGTGCAGCAGCAGCACTAAAACTCCTGTCTCCAACAATACAGGAACATTTACAGTGCAGCAGCAGCACTAAAACTGCTGTCTCCAACAATACAGGAAAATTTACAGTGCAGCAGCAGCACTAAAACTCCTGTCTCCAACAATACAGGAAAATTTACAGTGCTGCAGCAACACTAAAACTCCTGTCTCCAACAATACAGGAAAATTTACAGTGCTGCAGCAGCACTAAAATTCTTGTCTCCAACAATACAGGAAAATTTACAGTGCAGCAGCAGCACTAAAACCCCTGTCTCCAACAATACAGGAACATTTACAGTGCAGCAGCAGCACTAAAACTCCTGTCTCCAACAATACAGGAAAATTTACATTGCAGCAGCAGCACTAAAACTCCTGTCAGCAGCACTAAAACTCTTGTCTCCAACAATACAGTAAAATTTACAGTTCAGCAGCAGCACTAAAACTCCTTTCTCCAATAATACAGGAAAATTTACAGTGCTGCAGCAGCACTAAACCTCCTGTCTCCAACAATACAGAAAAATTTACAGTGCAACAGCAGCACTAAAACTCCTGTCTCCAACAATACAGGAACATTTACAGTGCAGCAGCAGCACTAAAACCCCTGTCTCCAACAATACAGGAACATTTACAGTGCAGCAGCAGCACTAAAACTCCTGTCTCCAACAATACAGGAACATGTACAGTGCAGCAGTAGCACTAAAACTCCTGTCTCCAACAATACAGGAAAATTTACAGTGCAGCAGCAGCACTAAAACTCCTGTCTCCAACAATACAGGGAAATTTACAGTGCTGCAGCAGCACTAAAACTCCTGTCTCCAACAATACAGGAAAATTTACAGTGCTGCAGCAGCACTAAAATTCCTGTCTCCAACAATACAGGGAAATTTACAGTGCAGCAGCAGCACTAAAACTCCTGTCTCCAACAATACAGGAAAATTTACAGTGCAGCAGCAGCACTAAAACTCCTGTCTCAAACAATACAGGAAAATTTACAGTGAAGCAGCAGCACTAAAACTCCTGTCTCCAACAATACAGGAAAATTTACAGTGCAGCAGCAGCACTAAAACTCCTGTCTCCAACATTACAGGAAAATTTACAGTGCAGCAGCAGTACTAAAACCCCTGTCTCCAACAATACAGGAACATTTACAGTGCAGCAGCAGCACTAAAACTCCTGTCTCCAACAATACAGGAACATTTACAGTGCAGCAGCAGCACTAAAACTCCTGTCTTCAACATTACAGGAAAATTTACAGTGCAGCAGCAGCACTAAAACTCCTGTCTTCAACAATACAGGAACATTTACAGTGCAGCAGCAGCACTAAAACTCCTGTCTCCAACAATACAGGAAAATTTACAGTGCAGCAGCAGTACTAAAACTCCTGTCTTCAACATTACAGGAAAATTTACAGTGCAGTAGCAGCACTAAAACTCCTGTTTCCAACAATACAGGAACATTTACAGTGCAGCAGCAGCACTAAAACTCCTGTCTCCAACAATACAGGAAAATTTACAGTGCAGCAGCAGCACTAAAACTCCTGTCTCCAACAATACAGGAACATTTACAGTGCAGCAGCAGCACTAAAACTCTTGTCTCCAACAATACAGGAAAATTTACAGTGCAGCAGCAGCACTAAAACTCCTGTCTCCAACAATACAGGAAAATTTACAGTGCAGCAGCAGCACTAAAACTCCTGTCTCCAACAATACAGGAACATTTACAGTGCAGCAGCAGCACTAAAACTCCTGTCTCCAACAATACAGGAACATTTACAGTGCAGCAGCAGCACTAAAACTGCTGTCTCCAACAATACAGGAAAATTTACAGTGCAGCAGCAGCACTAAAACTCCTGTCTCCAACAATACAGGAAAATTTACAGTGCTGCAGCAACACTAAAACTCCTGTCTCCAACAATACAGGAAAATTTACAGTGCTGCAGCAGCACTAAAATTCTTGTCTCCAACAATACAGGAAAATTTACAGTGCAGCAGCAGCACTAAAACCCCTGTCTCCAACAATACAGGAACATTTACAGTGCAGCAGCAGCACTAAAACTCCTGTCTCCAACAATACAGGAAAATTTACATTGCAGCAGCAGCACTAAAACTCCTGTCAGCAGCACTAAAACTCTTGTCTCCAACAATACAGTAAAATTTACAGTTCAGCAGCAGCACTAAAACTCCTTTCTCCAATAATACAGGAAAATTTACAGTGCTGCAGCAGCACTAAACCTCCTGTCTCCAACAATACAGAAAAATTTACAGTGCAACAGCAGCACTAAAACTCCTGTCTCCAACAATACAGGAACATTTACAGTGCAGCAGCAGCACTAAAACCCCTGTCTCCAACAATACAGGAACATTTACAGTGCAGCAGCAGCACTAAAACTCCTGTCTCCAACAATACAGGAACATGTACAGTGCAGCAGTAGCACTAAAACTCCTGTCTCCAACAATACAGGAAAATTTACAGTGCAGCAGCAGCACTAAAACTCCTGTCTCCAACAATACAGGGAAATTTACAGTGCTGCAGCAGCACTAAAACTCCTGTCTCCAACAATACAGGAAAATTTACAGTGCTGCAGCAGCACTAAAATTCCTGTCTCCAACAATACAGGAAAATTTACAGTGCAGCAGCAGCACTAAAACTCCTGTCTCCAACAATACAGGAAAATTTACAGTGCAGCAGCAGCACTAAAACTCCTGTCTCAAACAATACAGGAAAATTTACAGTGAAGCAGCAGCACTAAAACTCCTGTCTCCAACAATACAGGAAAATTTACAGTGCAGCAGCAGCACTAAAACTCCTGTCTCCAACAATACAGGAACATTTACAGTGCAGCACCAGTACTAAAACTCCTGTCTTCAACATTACAGGAAAATTTACAGTGCAGCAGCAGCACTAAAACTCCTGTCTCCAACAATACAGGAACATTTACAGTGCAGCAGCAGCACTAAAACTCTTGTCTCCAACAACACAGGAACATTTACAATGCAGCAGCAGCACTAAAATTCCTGTCTCCAACAATACAGGAAAATTTACAGTGCAGCAGCAGCACTAAAACGCCTGTCTCCAACAATACAGGAACATTTACAGTGCAGCAGCAGCACTAAAACTCTTGTCTCCAACAACACAGGAACATTTACAGTGCAGCAGCAGCACTAAAACTCCTGTCTCCAACAATACAGGAAAATTTACAGTGCAGCAGCAGCACTGAAACTCCTGTCTCCAACAATACAGGAAAATTTATAGTGCAGCAGCAGCACTAAAACGCCTGTCTCCAACAATACAGGAAAATTTACAATGCAGCAGCAGCACTAAAACTCTTGTCTCCAACAATACAGGAACATTTACAGTGCTGCAGCAGCACTAAAACTCCTGTCTCCAACAATACAGGAAAATTTACAGTGCAGCAGCAGCACTAAAACTCCTGTCTTCAACAATACAGGAACATTTACAGTGCAGCAGCAGCACTAAAACTGCTGTCTCCAAAAATACAGGAACATTTACAGTGCAGCAGCAGCACTACAACTCCTGTCTCCAACAATACAGGAAAATTTACAGTGCAGCAGCAGCACTAAAACTCCTGTCTTCAACAATACAGGAACATTTACAGTGCAACAGCAGCACTAAAACTGCTGTCTCCAACAATACAGGAACATTTACTGTGCAGCAGCAGCACTAAAACTCCTGTCTCCAACAATACAGGAACATTTACAGTGCAGCAGCAGCACTAAAACCCCTGTCTCCAACATTACAGGAAAATTTACAGTGCTGCAGCAGCACTAAAACTCCTGTTTCCAACAATACAGGAACATTTACAGTGCAGCAGCAGCACTAAAACTCCTGTTTCCAACAATACAGGAACATTTACAGTGCAGCAGCAGCACTAAAACTCCTGTCTCCAACAATACAGGAACATTTACAGTGCAGCAGCAGCACTAAAACTCTTGTCTCCAACAATACAGGAAAATTTACAGTGCAGCAGCAGCACTAAAACTCCTGTCTCCAACAATACAGGAAAATTTACAGTGCAGCAGCAGCACTAAAACTCCTGTCTCCAACAATACAGGAACATTTACAGTGCAGCAGCAGCACTAAAACTCCTGTCTCCAACAATACAGGAACATTTACAGTGCAGCAGCAGCACTAAAACTGCTGTCTCCAACAATACAGGAAAATTTACAGTGCAGCAGCAGCACTAAAACTCCTGTCTCCAACAATACAGGAAAATTTACAGTGCTGCAGCAACACTAAAACTCCTGTCTCCAACAATACAGGAAAATTTACAGTGCTGCAGCAGCACTAAAATTCTTGTCTCCAACAATACAGGAAAATTTACAGTGCAGCAGCAGCACTAAAACCCCTGTCTCCAACAATACAGGAACATTTACAGTGCAGCAGCAGCACTAAAACTCCTGTCTCCAACAATACAGGAAAATTTACATTGCTGCAGCAGCACTACAACTCCTGTCAGCAGCACTAAAACTCTTGTCTCCAACAATACAGTAAAATTTACAGTTCAGCAGCAGCACTAAAACTCCTTTCTCCAATAATACAGGAAAATTTACAGTGCTGCAGCAGCACTAAACCTCCTGTCTCCAACAATACAGAAAAATTTACAGTGCAACAGCAGCACTAAAACTCCTGTCTCCAACAATACAGGAACATTTACAGTGCAGCAGCAGCACTAAAACCCCTGTCTCCAACAATACAGGAACATTTACAGTGCAGCAGCAGCACTAAAACTCCTGTCTCCAACAATACAGGAACATGTACAGTGCAGCAGTAGCACTAAAACTCCTGTCTCCAACAATACAGGAAAATTTACAGTGCAGCAGCAGCACTAAAACTCCTGTCTCCAACAATACAGGGAAATTTACAGTGCTGCAGCAGCACTAAAACTCCTGTCTCCAACAATACAGGAAAATTTACAGTGCTGCAGCAGCACTAAAATTCCGGTCTCCAACAACACAGGAACATTTACAATGCAGCAGCAGCACTAAAATTCCTGTCTCCAACAATACAGGAAAATGTACAGTGCAGCAGCAGCACTAAAACGCCTGTCTCCAACAATACAGGAACATTTACAGTGCAGCAGCAGCACTAAAACTCTTGTCTCCAACAACACAGGAACATTTACAGTGCAGCAGCAGCACTAAAACTCCTGTCTCCAACAATACAGGAAAATTTACAGTGCAGCAGCAGCACTGAAACTCCTGTCTCCAACAATACAGGAAAATTTATAGTGCAGCAGCAGCACTAAAACGCCTGTCTCCAACAATACAGGAAAATTTACAATGCAGCAGCAGCACTAAAACTCTTGTCTCCAACAATACAGGAACATTTACAGTGCTGCAGCAGCACTAAAACTCCTGTCTCCAACAATACAGGAAAATTTACAGTGCAGCAGCAGCACTAAAACTCCTGTCTTCAACAATACAGGAACATTTACAGTGCAGCAGCAGCACTAAAACTGCTGTCTCCAAAAATACAGGAACATTTACAGTGCAGCAGCAGCACTACAACTCCTGTCTCCAACAATACAGGAAAATTTACAGTGCAGCAGCAGCACTAAAACTCCTGTCTTCAACAATACAGGAACATTTACAGTGCAACAGCAGCACTAAAACTGCTGTCTCCAACAATACAGGAACATTTACTGTGCAGCAGCAGCACTAAAACTCCTGTCTCCAACAATACAGGAACATTTACAGTGCAGCAGCAGCACTAAAACCCCTGTCTCCAACATTACAGGAAAATTTACAGTGCTGCAGCAGCACTAAAACTCCTGTTTCCAACAATACAGGAACATTTACAGTGCAGCAGCAGCACTAAAACTCCTGTTTCCAACAATACAGGAACATTTACAGTGCAGCAGCAGCACTAAAACTCCTGTCTCCAACAATACAGGAAAATTTACAGTGCAGCAGCAGCACTAAAACTCCTGTCTCCAACAATACAGGAACATTTACAGTGCAGCAGCAGCACTAAAACTCTTGTCTCCAACAATACAGGAAAATTTACAGTGCAGCAGCAGCACTAAAACTCCTGTCTCCAACAATACAGGAAAATTTACAGTGCAGCAGCAGCACTAAAACTCCTGTCTCCAACAATACAGGAACATTTACAGTGCAGCAGCAGCACTAAAACTCCTGTCTCCAACAATACAGGAACATTTACAGTGCAGCAGCAGCACTAAAACTGCTGTCTCCAACAATACAGGAAAATTTACAGTGCAGCAGCAGCACTAAAACTCCTGTCTCCAACAATACAGGAAAATTTACAGTGCTGCAGCAACACTAAAACTCCTGTCTCCAACAATACAGGAAAATTTACAGTGCTGCAGCAGCACTAAAATTCTTGTCTCCAACAATACAGGAAAATTTACAGTGCAGCAGCAGCACTAAAACCCCTGTCTCCAACAATACAGGAACATTTACAGTGCAGCAGCAGCACTAAAACTCCTGTCTCCAACAATACAGGAAAATTTACATTGCTGCAGCAGCACTAAAACTCCTGTCAGCAGCACTAAAACTCTTGTCTCCAACAATACAGTAAAATTTACAGTTCAGCAGCAGCACTAAAACTCCTTTCTCCAATAATACAGGAAAATTTACAGTGCTGCAGCAGCACTAAACCTCCTGTCTCCAACAATACAGAAAAATTTACAGTGCAACAGCAGCACTAAAACTCCTGTCTCCAACAATACAGGAACATTTACAGTGCAGCAGCAGCACTAAAACCCCTGTCTCCAACAATACAGGAACATTTACAGTGCAGCAGCAGCACTAAAACTCCTGTCTCCAACAATACAGGAACATGTACAGTGCAGCAGTAGCACTAAAACTCCTGTCTCCAACAATACAGGAAAATTTACAGTGCAGCAGCAGCACTAAAACTCCTGTCTCCAACAATACAGGGAAATTTACAGTGCTGCAGCAGCACTAAAACTCCTGTCTCCAACAATACAGGAAAATTTACAGTGCTGCAGCAGCACTAAAATTCCTGTCTCCAACAATACAGGAAAATTTACAGTGCAGCAGCAGCACTAAAACTCCTGTCTCCAACAATACAGGAAAATTTACAGTGCAGCAGCAGCACTAAAACTCCTGTCTCAAACAATACAGGAAAATTTACAGTGAAGCAGCAGCACTAAAACTCCTGTCTCCAACAATACAGGAAAATTTACAGTGCAGCAGCAGCACTAAAACTCCTGTCTCCAACAATACAGGAACATTTACAGTGCAGCACCAGTACTAAAACTCCTGTCTTCAACATTACAGGAAAATTTACAGTGCAGCAGCAGCACTAAAACTCCTGTCTCCAACAATACAGGAACATTTACAGTGCAGCAGCAGCACTAAAACTCTTGTCTCCAACAACACAGGAACATTTACAATGCAGCAGCAGCACTAAAATTCCTGTCTCCAACAATAGAGGAAAATTTACAGTGCAGCAGCAGCACTAAAACGCCTGTCTCCAACAATACAGGAACATTTACAGTGCAGCAGCAGCACTAAAACTCTTGTCTCCAACAACACAGGAACATTTACAGTGCAGCAGCAGCACTAAAACTCCTGTCTCCAACAATACAGGAAAATTTACAGTGCAGCAGCAGCACTGAAACTCCTGTCTCCAACAATACAGGAAAATTTATAGTGCAGCAGCAGCACTAAAACGCCTGTCTCCAACAATACAGGAAAATTTACAATGCAGCAGCAGCACTAAAACTCTTGTCTCCAACAATACAGGAACATTTACAGTGCTGCAGCAGCACTAAAACTCCTGTCTCCAACAATACAGGAAAATTTACAGTGCAGCAGCAGCACTAAAACTCCTGTCTTCAACAATACAGGAACATTTACAGTGCAGCAGCAGCACTAAAACTGCTGTCTCCAAAAATACAGGAACATTTACAGTGCAGCAGCAGCACTACAACTCCTGTCTCCAACAATACAGGAAAATTTACAGTGCAGCAGCAGCACTAAAACTCCTGTCTTCAACAATACAGGAACATTTACAGTGCAACAGCAGCACTAAAACTGCTGTCTCCAACAATACAGGAACATTTACTGTGCAGCAGCAGCACTAAAACTCCTGTCTCCAACAATACAGGAAAATTTACAGTGCAGCAGCAGCACTAAAACCCCTGTCTCCAACATTACAGGAAAATTTACAGTGCTGCAGCAGCACTAAAACTCCTGTCTCCAACAATACAGGAATATTTACAGTGCAGCAGAAGCACTAAAACTCCTGTCTCCAACAATACAGGAAAATTTACAGTGCAGCAGCAGCACTAAAACCCCTGTCTCCAACAATACAGGAACATTTACAGTGCAGCAGCACCATTAAAACTCAAGTCTCCAACAATACAGGAACATTTACAGTGCTGCAGCAGCACTAAAACTCCTGTCTCCAACAATACAGGAAAATTTACAGTGCAGCAGCAGCACTAAAACCCCTGTCTCCAACAATACAGGAACATTTACAGTGCAGCAGTAGCACTAAAACTCCTGTCTCCAACATTACAGGAAATTTTACAGTGCTGCAGCAGCACTAAAACTCCTGTCTCCAACAATACAGGAATATTTACAGTGCAGCAGAAGCACTAAAACTCCTGTCTCCAACAATACAGGAACATTTACAGTGCAGCAGCAGCACTAAAACTCCTGTCTCCATCATTACAGGAAAATTTACAGTGCAGCAGCAGCACTAAAACTCCTGTCTCCAACAATACAGGAAAATTTACAGTGCTGCAGCAGCACTAAAACTCCTGTCTCCAACAATACAGGAAAATTTACAGTGCAGCAGCAGCACTAAAACTACTGTCTCCAACAATACAGGAAAATTTACAGTGCAGCAGCAGCACTAAAACTCCTGTCTCCAACAATACAGGAAAATTTACAGTGCAGCAGCAGCAATAAAACTCCTGTCTCCAACAATACAGGAACATTTACAGTGCAGCAGCAGCACTAAAACTCCTGTCTCCAACAATACAGGAACATTTACAGTGCAGCAGCAGCACTAAAACTCCTGTCTCCAACAATACAGGAAAATTTACAGTGCAGCAGCAGCACTAACACTCCTGTCTCCAACAATACAGGAACATTTACAGTGCAGCAGCAGCACTAAAACTCCTGTCTCCAACAATACAGGAAAATTTACAGTGCAGCAGCAGCACTAAAACCCCTGTCTCCAACAATACAGGAACATTTACAGTGCAGCAGCAGCACTAAAACTCCTGTCTCCAACAATACAGGAAAATTTACAGTGCAGCAGCAGCACTAAAACCCCTGTCTCCAACAATACAGGAACATTTACAGTGCAGCAGCAGCACTAAAACTCCTGTCTCCAACAATACAGGAAAATTTACAGTGCAGCAGCAGCACTAAAGCTCTTGTCTCCAACAATACAGGAACATTTACAGTGCAGCAGCAGCACTAAAACTCCTGTCTCCAACAATACAGGAAAATTTACAGTGCAGCAGCAGCACTAAAACTCCTGTCTCCAACAATACAGGAACATTTACAGTGCAGCAGCAGCACTAAAACTCTTGTCTCCAACAATACAGGAAAATTTACAGTGCAGCAGCAGCACTAAAACTCCTGTCTCCAACAATACAGGAAAATTTACAGTGCAGCAGCAGCACTAAAACTCCTGTCTCCAACAATACAGGAAAATTTATAGTGCAGCAGCAGCACTAAAACGCCTGTCTCCAACAATACAGGAAAATTTACAGTGCAGCAGCAGCACTAAAACTCTTGTCTCCAACAATACAGGAACATTTACAGTGCTGCAGCAGCACTAAAATTCCTGTCTCCAACAATACAGGAAAATTTACAGTGCAGCAGCAGCACTAAAACTCCTGTCTCCAACAATACAGGAACATTTACAGTGCAGCAGCAGCACTAAAACTCCTGTCTCCAACAATACAGGAACATTTACAGTGCAGCAGCAGCACTAAAACTCTTGTTTCCAACAATACAGGAAAATTTACAGTGCAGCAGCAGCACTAAAACTCCTGTCTCCAACAATACAGGAACATGTACAGTGCAGCAGTAGCACTAAAACTCCTGTCTCCAACAATACAGGAAAATTTACAGTGCAGCAGCAGTACTAAAACCCCTGTCTCCAACAATACAGGAACATTTACAGTGCAGCAGCAGCACTAAAACACCTGTCTCCAACAATACAGGAAAATTTACAGTGCAGCAGCAGCACTAAAACTCCTGTCTTCAACATTACAGGAAAATTTACAGTGCAGCAGCAGCACTAAAACTCCTGTCTTCAACAATACAGGAACATTTACAGTGCAGCAGCAGCACTAAAACTCCTGTCTCCAACAATACAGGAAAATTTACAGTGCTGCAGCAGTACTAAAACTCCTGTCTTCAACATTACAGGAAAATTTACAGTGCAGCAGCAGCACTAAAACTCCTGTTTCCAACAATACAGGAACATTTACAGTGCAGCAGCAGCACTAAAACTCCTGTCTCCAACAATACAGGAAAATTTACAGTGCAGCAGCAGCACTAAAACTCCTGTCTCCAACAATACAGGAACATTTACAGTGCAGCAGCAGCACTAAAACTCTTGTCTCCAACAATACAGGAAAATTTACAGTGCAGCAGCAGCACTAAAACTCCTGTCTCCAACAATACAGGAAAATTTACAGTGCAGCAGCAGCACTAAAACTCCTGTCTCCAACAATACAGGAACATTTACAGTGCAGCAGCAGCACTAAAACTCCTGTCTCCAACAATACAGGAACATTTACAGTGCAGCAGCAGCACTAAAACTCCTGTCTCCAACAATACAGGAACATTTACAGTGCAGCAGCAGCACTAAAACTCCTGTCTCCAACAATACAGGAAAATTTACAGTGCAGCAGCAGCACTAAAACTCCTGTCTCCAACAATACAGGAAAATTTACAGTGCTGCAGCAACACTAAAACTCCTGTCTCCAACAATACAGGAAAATTTACAGTGCTGCAGCAGCACTAAAATTCTTGTCTCCAACAATACAGGAAAATTTACAGTGCAGCAGCAGCACTAAAACCCCTGTCTCCAACAATACAGGAACATTTACAGTGCAGCAGCAGCACTAAAACTCCTGTCTCCAACAATACAGGAAAATTTACATTGCAGCAGCAGCACTAAAACTCCTGTCAGCAGCACTAAAACTCTTGTCTCCAATAATACAGTAAAATTTACAGTTCAGCAGCAGCACTAAAACTCCTTTCTCCAACAATACAGGAAAATTTACAGTGCTGCAGCAGCACTAAGCCTCCTGTCTCCAACAATACAGAAAAATTTACAGTGCAACAGCAGCACTAAAACTCCTGTCTCCAACAATACAGGAACATTTACAGTGCAGCAGCAGCACTAAAACCCCTGTCTCCAACAATACAGGAACATTTACAGTGCAGCAGCAGCACTAAAACTCCTGTCTCCAACAATACAGGAACATGTACAGTGCAGCAGTAGCACTAAAACTCCTGTCTCCAACAATACAGGAAAATTTACAGTGCAGCAGCAGCACTAAAACTCCTGTCTCCAACAATACAGGGAAATTTACAGTGCTGCAGCAGCACTAAAACTCCTGTCTCCAACAATACAGGAAAATTTACAGTGCTGCAGCAGCACTAAAATTCCTGTCTCCAACAATACAGGAAAATTTACAGTGCAGCAGCAGCACTAAAACTCCTGTCTCCAACAATACAGGAAAATTTACAGTGCAGCAGCAGCACTAAAACTCCTGTCTCAAACAATACAGGAAAATTTACAGTGAAGCAGCAGCACTAAAACTCCTGTCTCCAACAATACAGGAAAATTTACAGTGCAGCAGCAGCACTAAAACTCCTGTCTCCAACAATACAGGAACATTTACAGTGCAGCACCAGTACTAAAACTCCTGTCTTTAACATTACAGGAAAATTTACAGTGCAGCAGCAGCACTAAAACTCCTGTCTCCAACAATACAGGAACATTTACAGTGCAGCAGCAGCACTAAAACTCTTGTCTCCAACAACACAGGAACATTTACAATGCAGCAGCAGCACTAAAACTCAAGTCTCCAACAATACAGGAAAATTTACAGTGCAGCAGCAGCACTAAAACGCCTGTCTCCAACAATACAGGAACATTTACAGTGCAGCAGCAGCACTAAAACTCTTGTCTCCAACAACACAGGAACATTTACAGTGCAGCAGCAGCACTAAAACTCCTGTCTCCAACAATACAGGAAAATTTACAGTGCAGCAGCAGCACTAAAACGCCTGTCTCCAACAATACAGGAACATTTACAGTGCAGCAGCAGCACTAAAACTCTTGTCTCCAACAATACAGGAAAATTTACAGTGCAGCAGCAGCACTAAAACTCCTGTCTCCAACAATACAGGAACATTTACAGTGCAGCAGCAGCACTAAAACTCCTGTCTCCAACAATACAGGAACATTTACAGTGCAGCAGCAGCACTAAAACTCCTGTCTCCAACAATACAGGAACATTTACAGTGCAGCAGAAGCAGTAAAACTCCTGTCTCCAACAATACAGGAAAATTTACATTGCAGCAGCAGCACTAAAACTCCTGTCTCCAACAATAAAGGAAAATTTACAGTGCAGCAGCAGCACTAAAACTCCTGTCTCCAACAATACAGGAACATTTACAGTGCAGCAGCAGCACTAAAACTCATGTCTCCAACAATACAGGAACATGTACAGTGCAGCAGTAGCACTAAAACTCCTGTCTCCAACAATACAGGAAAATTTACAGTGCAGCAGCAGCACTAAAACCCCTGTCTCCAACAATACAGGAAAATTTACAGTGCTGCAGCAGCACTAAAACTCCTGTCTCCAACAATACAGGAAAATTTACAGTGCTGCAGCAGCACTAAAATTCCTGTCTCCAACAATACAGGGAAATTTACAGTGCAGCAGCAGCACTAAAACCCCTGTCTCCAACAATACAGGAACATTTACAGTGCAGCAGCAGCACTAAAACTCCTGTCTCCAACAATACAGGAAAATTTACAGTGCAGCAGCAGCACTAAAACTCCTGTCTCCAACAATACAGGAAAATTTACAGTGCAGCAGCAGCACTAAAACTCCTGTCTCCAACAATACAGGAAAATTTACAGTGCAGCAGCAGCACTAAAACTCCTGTCTCAAACAATACAGGAAAATTTACAGTGAAGCAGCAGCACTAAAACTCCTGTCTCCAACAATACAGGAAAATTTACAGTGCAGCAGCAGCACTAAAACTCCTGTCTCCAACAATACAGGAACATTTACAGTGCAGCACCAGTACTAAAACTCCTGTCTTCAACATTACAGGAAAATTTACAGTGCAGCAGCAGCACTAAAACGCCTGTCTCCAACAATACAGGAACATTTACAGTGCAGCAGCAGCACTAAAACTCTTGTCTCCAACAACACAGGAACATTTACAGTGCAGCAGCAGCACTAAAACTCCTGTCTCCAACAATACAGGAAAATTTACAGTGCAGCAGCAGCACTAAAACGCCTGTCTCCAACAATACAGGAACATTTACAGTGCAGCAGCAGCACTAAAACTCTTGTCTCCAACAATACAGGAAAATTTACAGTGCAGCAGCAGCACTAAAACTCCTGTCTCCAACAATACAGGAAAATTTACAGTGCAGCAGCAGCACTAAAACTCCTGTCTCCAACAATACAGGAACATTTACAGTGCAGCAGCAGCACTAAAACTCCTGTCTCCAACAATACAGGAACATTTACAGTGCAGCAGCAGCACTAAAACTCCTGTCTCCAACAATACAGGAACATTTAAAGTGCAGCAGCAGCACTAAAACTCCTGTCTCCAACAATACAGGAACATTTACAGTGCAACAGAAGCAGTAAAACTCCTGTCTCCAACAATACAGGAAAATTTACATTGCAGCAGCAGCACTAAAACTCCTGTCTCCAACAATAAAGGAAAATTTACAGTGCAGCAGCAGCACTAAAACTCCTGTCTCCAACAATACAGGAACATTTACAGTGCAGCAGCAGCACTAAAACTCCTGTCTCCAACAATACAGGAAAATTTACAGTGCAGCAGCAGCACTAAAACTCCTGTCTCCAACAATACAGGAAAATTTACAGTGCAGCAACAGCACTAAAACTCCTGTCTCCAACAATACAGGAAAATTTACAGTACAGCAACAGCACTAAAACTCCTGTCTCCAACAATACAGGAAAATTTACAGTGCAGCAGCAGCACTAAAACTCCTGTCTTCAACATTACAGGAAAATTTAGTGCAGCAGCAGCACTAAAACTCCTGTCTCCAACAATACAGGAACATGTACAGTGCAGCAGTAGCACTAAAACTCCTGTCTCCAACAATACAGGAAAATTTACAGTGCAGCAGCAGCACTAAAACTCCTGTCTCCAACAATACAGGAAAATTTACAGTGCTGCAGCAGCACTAAAACTCCTGTCTCCAACAATACAGGAAAATTTACAGTGCTGCAGCAGCACTAAAACTCCTGTCTCCAACAATACAGGAAAATTTACAGTGCAGCAGCAGCACTAAAACTCCTGTCTCCAACAATACAGGAACATTTACAGTGCAGCAGCAGCACTAAAACTCCTGTCTCCAACAATACAGGAACATTTACAGTGCAGCACCAGTACTAAAACTCCTGTCTTCAACATTACAGGAAAATTTACAGTGCAGCAGCAGCACTAAAACTCCTGTCTCCAACAATACAGGAACATTTACAGTGCAGCAGCAGCACTAAAACTCTTGTCTCCAACAACACAGGAACATTTACAATGCAGCAGCAGCACTAAAACTCAAGTCTCCAACAATACAGGAAAATTTACAGTGCAGCAGCAGCACTAAAACGCCTGTCTCCAACAATACAGGAACATTTACAGTGCAGCAGCAGCACTAAAACTCTTGTCTCCAACAACACAGGAACATTTACAGTGCAGCAGCAGCTCTAAAACTCCTGTCTCCAACAATACAGGAAAATTTACAGTGCAGCAGCAGCACTAAAACGCCTGTCTCCAACAATACAGGAACATTTACAGTGCAGCAGCAGCACTAAAACTCTTGTCTCCAACAATACAGGAAAATTTACAGTGCAGCAGCAGCACTAAAACTCCTGTCTCCAACAATACAGGAAAATTTACAGTGCAGCAGCAGCACTAAAACTCCTGTCTCCAACAATACAGGAACATTTACAGTGCAGCAGCAGCACTAAAATTCCTGTCTCCAACAATACAGGAACATTTACAGTGCAGCAGCAGCACTAAAACTCCTGTCTCCAACAATACAGGAACATTTACAGTGCAGCAGCAGCACTAAAACTCCTGTCTCCAACAATACAGGAACATTTACAGTGCAGCAGAAGCAGTAAAACTCCTGTCTCCAACAATACAGGAAAATTTACATTGCAGCAGCAGCACTAAAACTCCTGTCTCCAACAATAAAGGAAAATTTACAGTGCAGCAGCAGCACTAAAACTCCTGTCTCCAACAATACAGGAACATTTACAGTGCAGCAGCAGCACTAAAACTCATGTCTCCAACAATACAGGAACATGTACAGTGCAGCAGTAGCACTAAAACTCCTGTCTCCAACAATACAGGAAAATTTACAGTGCAGCAGCAGCACTAAAACCCCTGTCTCCAACAATACAGGAAAATTTACAGTGCTGCAGCAGCACTAAAACTCCTGTCTCCAACAATACAGGAAAATTTACAGTGCTGCAGCAGCACTAAAATTCCTGTCTCCAACAATACAGGGATATTTACAGTGCAGCAGCAGCACTAAAACCCCTGTCTCCAACAATACAGGAACATTTACAGTGCAGCAGCAGCACTAAAACTCCTGTCTCCAACAATACAGGAAAATTTACAGTGCAGCAGCAGCACTAAAACTCCTGTCTCCAACAATACAGGAAAATTTACAGTGCAGCAGCAGCACTAAAACTCCTGTCTCCAACAATACAGGAAAATTTACAGTGCAGCAGCAGCACTAAAACTCCTGTCTCAAACAATACAGGAAAATTTACAGTGAAGCAGCAGCACTAAAACTCCTGTCTCCAACAATACAGGAAAATTTACAGTGCAGCAGCAGCACTAAAACTCCTGTCTCCAACAATACAGGAACATTTACAGTGCAGCACCAGTACTAAAACTCCTGTCTTCAACATTACAGGAAAATTTACAGTGCAGCAGCAGCACTAAAACTCTTGTCTCCAACAACACAGGAACATTTACAGTGCAGCAGCAGCACTAAAACTCCTGTCTCCAACAATACAGGAAAATTTACAGTGCAGCAGCAGCACTAAAACGCCTGTCTCCAACAATACAGGAACATTTACAGTGCAGCAGCAGCACTAAAACTCTTGTCTCCAACAATACAGGAAAATTTACAGTGCAGCAGCAGCACTAAAACTCCTGTCTCCAACAATACAGGAAAATTTACAGTGCAGCAGCAGCACTAAAACTCCTGTCTCCAACAATACAGGAACATTTACAGTGCAGCAGCAGCACTAAAACTCCTGTCTCCAACAATACAGGAACATTTACAGTGCAGCAGCAGCACTAAAACTCCTGTCTCCAACAATACAGGAACATTTAAAGTGCAGCAGCAGCACTAAAACTCCTGTCTCCAACAATACAGGAACATTTACAGTGCAACAGAAGCAGTAAAACTCCTGTCTCCAACAATACAGGAAAATTTACATTGCAGCAGCAGCACTAAAACTCCTGTCTCCAACAATAAAGGAAAATTTACAGTGCAGCAGCAGCACTAAAACTCCTGTCTCCAACAATACAGGAACATTTACAGTGCAGCAGCAGCACTAAAACTCCTGTCTCCAACAATACAGGAAAATTTACAGTGCAGCAGCAGCACTAAAACTCCTGTCTCCAACAATACAGGAAAATTTACAGTGCAGCAACAGCACTAAAACTCCTGTCTACAACAATACAGGAAAATTTACAGTACAGCAACAGCACTAAAACTCCTGTCTCCAACAATACAGGAAAATTTACAGTGCAGCAGCAGCACTAAAACTCCTGTCTTCAACATTACAGGAAAATTTACAGTGCAGCAGCAGCACTAAAACTCCTGTCTCCAACAATACAGGAACATGTACAGTGCAGCAGTAGCACTAAAACTCCTGTCTCCAACAATACAGGAAAATTTACAGTGCAGCAGCAGCACTAAAACTCCTGTCTCCAACAATACAGGAAAATTTACAGTGCTGCAGCAGCACTAAAACTCCTGTCTCCAACAATACAGGAAAATTTACAGTGCTGCAGCAGCACTAAAACTCCTGTCTCCAACAATACAGGAAAATTTACAGTGCAGCAGCAGCACTAAAACTCCTGTCTCCAACAATACAGGAACATTTACAGTGCAGCAGCAGCACTAAAACTCCTGTCTCCAACAATACAGGAAAATTTACAGTGCAGCAGCAGCACTAAAACTCCTGTCTCCAACAATACAGGAAAAGTTACAGTGCAGCAGCAGCACTAAAACTCCTGTCTCCAACAATACAGGAAAATTTACAGTGCAGCAGCAGCACTAAAACTCCTGTCTCAAACAATACAGGAAAATTTACAGTGCAGCAGCAGCACTAAAACTCCTGTCTCAAACAATACAGGAAAATTTACAGTGCAGCAGCAGCACTAAAACTCCTGTCTCCAACAATACAGGAACATTTACAGTGCAGCACCAGTACTAAAACTCCTGTCTTCAACATTACAGGAACATTTTCAGTGTAGCAGCAGCACTAAAACTCCTGTCTCCAACAATACAGGAACATTTACAGTGCAGCAGCAGCAATAAAACTCTTGTCTACAACAACACAGGAACATTTACAGTGCAGCAGCAGCACTAAAACTCCTGTCTCCAACAATACAGGAAAATTTACAGTGCAGCAGCAGCACTAAAACGCCTGTCTCCAACAATACAGGAACATTTACAGTGCAGCAGCAGCACTAAAACTCCTGTCTCCAACAATACAGGAACATTTACAGTGCAGCAGCAGCACTAAAACTCCTGTCTCCAACAATAAAGGAAAATTTACAGTGCAGCAGCAGCACTAAAACTCCTGTCTCCAACAATACAGGAACATTTACAGTGCAGCAGCAGCACTAAAACTCCTGTCTCCAACAATACAGGAAAATTTACAGTGCTGCAGCAGCACTAAACCTCCTGTCTCCAACAATACAGAAAAATTTACAGTGCAACAGCAGCACTAAAACTCCTGTCTCCAACAATACAGGAACATATACAGTGCAGCAGCAGCACTAAAACCCCTGTCTCCAACAATACAGGAACATTTACAGTGCAGCAGCAGCACTAAAACTCCTGTCTCCAACAATACAGGAAAATTTACAGTGCTGCAGCAGCACTAAAACTCCTGTCTCCAACAATACAGGAAAATTTACAGTGCTGCAGCAGCACTAAAACTCCTGTCTCCAACAATACAGGAAAATTTACAGTGCAGCAGCAGCACTAAAACTCCTGTCTCCAACAATAAAGGAAAATTTACAGTGCAGCAGCAGCACTAAAACTCCTGTCTCCAACAATACAGGAACATTTACAGTGCAGCAGCAGCACTAAAACTCCTGTCTCCAACAATACAGGAAAATTTACAGTGCTGCAGCAGCACTAAAACTCCTGTCTCCAACAATACAGGAAAATTTACAGTGCTGCAACAGCACTAAACCTCCTGTCTCCAACAATACAGAAAAATTTACAGTGCAACAGCAGCACTAAAACTCCTGTCTCCAACAATACAGGAACATATACAGTGCAGCAGCAGCACTAAAACCCCTGTCTCCAACAATACAGGAACATTTACAGTGCAGCAGCAGCACTAAAACTCCTGTCTCCAACAATACAGGAAAATTTACAGTGCTGCAGCAGCACTAAAACTCCTGTCTCCAACAATACAGGAAAATTTACAGTGCTGCAGCAGCACTAAAACTCCTGTCTCCAACAATACAGGAAAATTTACAGTGCAGCAGCAGCACTAAAACTCCTGTCTCCAACAATACAGGAACATTTACAGTGCAGCAGCAGCACTAAAACTCCTGTCTCCAACAATACAGGACAATTTACAGTGCAGCAGCAGCACTAAAACTCCTGTCTCCAACAATACAGGAAAAGTTACAGTGCAGCAGCAGCACTAAAACTGCTGTCTCCAACAATACAGGAAAATTTACAGTGCAGCAGCAGCACTAAAACTCCTGTCTCCAACAATACAGGAACATTTACAGTGCAGCAGCAGCACTAAAACTCCTGTCTCCAACAATACAGGAACATTTACAGTGCAGCAGCAACACTAAAACAACTGTCTCCAACAATACAGAAAAATTTACAGTGCAGCAGCAGCACTAAAGAACCTGTCTCCAACAATACAGGAAAATTTACAGTAAAGCAGCAGCACTAAAACTCCTGTCTCCAACATTACAGGATAATTTACACTGCAGCAGCAGCACTAAAACTCCTGTCTCCAACAATACAGGAACATTTACAGTGCAGCAGCAGCACTAAAACTCCTGTCTCCAACAATACAGGAACATTTACAGTGCAGCAGCAGCACTAAAACTCCTGTCTCCAACAATACAGGAAAATTTACAGTGCAGCAGCACCACTAAAACTCCTGTCTCCAACAATACAGGAACATTTACAGTGCTGCAGCAGCACTAAAACTCCTGTCTCCAACAATACAGGAAAATTTACAGTGCAGCAGCAGCACTAAAACGCCTGTCTCCAACAATACAGGAACATTTACAGTGCAGCAGTAGCACTAAAACTCCTGTCTCCAACATTACAGGAAATTTTACAGTGCTGCAACAGCACTAAAACTCCTGTCTCCAACAATACAGGAATATTTACAGTGCAGCAGAAGCACTAAAACTCCTGTCTCCAACAATACAGGAACATTTACAGTGCAGCAGCAGCACTAAAACTCCTGTCTCCAACAATACAGGAAAATTTACAGTGCTGCAGCAGCACTAAACCTCCTGTCTCCAACAATACAGGAAAATTTACAGTGCACAAACAGCACTAAAACCTGTCTCCAACAATACAGGAACATTTACTGTGCATCAGCAGCACTAAAACTCCTGTCTCCAACAATACAGGAAAATTTACAGTGCAGCAGCAGCACTAAAACAACTGTCTCCAACAATACAGGAAAATTTACAGTGCAGCAGCAGCACTAAAGAACCTGTCTCCAACAATACAGGAAAATTTACAGTGAAGCAGCAGCACTAAAACTCCTGTCTCCAACATTACAGGGTAATTTACAGTGCTGCAGCAGCACTAAAACTCCTGTCTCCAACAATACAGGAACATTTACAGTGCAGCAGCAGCACTAAAACTCCTGTCTCCATCAATACAGGAAAATTTACAGTGCAGCAGCAGCACTAAAACCCCTGTCTCCAACAATACAGGAACATTTACAGTGCAGCAGCAGCACTAAAACTCCTGTCTCCAACATTACAGGAAAATTTACAGTGCTGCAGCAGCACTAAAACTCCAGTCTCCAACAATACAGGAACATTTACAGTGCAGCAGCAGCACTAAAACCCCTGTCTCCAACAATACAGGAACATTTACAGTGCAGCAGCACCACTAAAACTCCTGTCTCCAACAATACAGGAACATTTACAGTGCTGCAGCAGCACTAAAACTCCTGTCTCCAACATTACATGAAATTTTACAGTGCTGCAGCAGCACTAAAACTCCTGTCTCCAACAATACAGGAAAATTTACAGTGCTGCAGCAGAACTAAACCTCCTGTCTCCAACAATACAGGAAAATTTACAGTGCACCAGCAGCACTAAAACCTGTCTCCAACAATACAGGAACATTTACAGTGCAGCAGCAGCACTAAATCTCCTGTCTCCAACAATACAGGAAAATTTACAGTGCAGCAGCAGCACTAAAACAACTGTCTCCAACAATACAGAAAAATTTACAGTGCAGCAGCAGCACTAAAGAACCTGTCTCCAACAATACAGGAAAATTTACAGTGAAGCAGCAGCACTAAAACTCCTGTCTCCAACATTACAGGATAATTTACAGTGCAGCAGCAGCACTAAAACTCCTGTCTCCAACAATACAGGAACATTTACAGTGCAGCAGCAGCACTAAAACTCCTGTCTCCAACAATACAGGAACATTTACAGTGCAGCAGCAGCACTAAAACTCCTGTCTCCAACAATACAGGAAAATTTACAGTGCAGCAGCACCACTAAAACTCCTGTCTCCAACAATACAGGAAAATTTACAGTGCAGCAGCAGCACTAAAACCCCTGTCTCCAACAATACAGGAACATTTACAGTGCAGCAGTAGCACTAAAACTCCTGTCTCCAACATTACAGGAAATTTTACAGTGCTGCAACAGCACTAAAACTCCTGTCTCCAACAATACAGGAATATTTACAGTGCAGCAGAAGCATTAAAACTCCTGTCTCCAACAATACAGGAACATTTACAGTGCAGCAGCAGCACTAAAACTCCTGTCTCCAACAATACAGGAAAATTTACAGTGCACAAGCAGCACTAAAACCTGTCTCCAACAATACAGGAAAATTTACTGTGCATCAGCAGCACTAAAACTCCTGTCTCCAACAATACAGGAAAATTTACAGTGCAGCAGCAGCACTAAAACAACTGTCTCCAACAATACAGGAAAATTTACAGTGCAGCAGCAGCACTAAAGAACCTGTCTCCAACAATACAGGAAAATTTACAGTGAAGCAGCAGCACTAAAACTCCTGTCTCCAACATTACAGGATAATTTACAGTGCTGCAGCAGCACTAAAACTCCTGTCTCCAACAATACAGGAACATTTACAGTGCAGCAGCACCACTAAAACTCCTGTCTCCAACAATACAGGAAAATTTACAGTGCAGCAGCAGCACTAAAACGCCTGTCTCCAACAATACAGGAAAATTTACAGTGCAGCAGGAGCACTAAAACCCCTGTCTCCAACAATACAGGAACATTTACAGTGTTGCAGCAGCACTAAAATTCTGTCTCCAACAATACAGGGAAATTTACAGTGCTGCAGCAGCACTAAAACTCCTGTCTCCAACATTACAGGAACATTTACAGTGCAGCAGCAGCAATAAAACTCCTGTCTCCAACAATATAGGAAAATTTACAGTGCAGCAGCAGCACTAAAACTCTTGTCTCCAACAATACAGGAACATTTACAGTGCAGCAGCAGCACTAAAACTCTTGTCTCCAACAATACAGGAACATTTACAGTGGTGCAGCAGTACTAAAACTCCTGTCTTCAACATTACAGGAAAATTTACAGTGCAGCAGCAGCACTAAAACTCCTGTCTCCAACATTACATGAAATTTTACAGTGCTGCAGCAGCACTAAAACTCCTGTCTCCAACAATACAGGAAAATTTACAGTGCTGCAGCAGCACTAAACCTCCTGTCTCCAACAATACAGGAAAATTTACAGTGCACCAGCAGCACTAAAACCTGTCTCCAACAATACAGGAACATTTACAGTGCAGCAGCAGCACTAAATCTCCTGTCTCCAACAATACAGGAAAATTTACAGTGCAGCAGCAGCACTAAAACAACTGTCTCCAACAATACAGAAAAATTTACAGTGCAGCAGCAGCACTAAAGAACCTGTCTCCAACAATACAGGAAAATTTACAGTGAAGCAGCAGCACTAAAACTCCTGTCTCCAACATTACAGGATAATATACAGTGCAGCAGCAGCACTAAAACTCCTGTCTCCAACAATACAGGAACATTTACAGTGCAGCAGCAGCACTAAAACTCCTGTCTCCAACAATACAGGAACATTTACAGTGCAGCAGTAGCACTAAAACTCCTGTCTCCAACATTACAGAAAATTTTACAGTGCTGCAACAGCACTAAAACCCCTGTCTCCAACAATACAGGAAAATTTACAGTGCAGCAGCACTACTAAAACTCCTGTCTCCAACAATACAGGAACATTTACAGTGCAGCAGCAGCACTAAAACTCCTGTCTCCAACAATACAGGAACATTTACAGTGCAGCAGCAGCACTAAAACTCCTGTCTCCAACAATACAGGAAAATTTACAGTGCTGCAGCAGCACTAAAACTCCAGTCTCCAACAATACAGGAACATTTACAGTGCAGCAGCAGCACTAAAACCCTGTCTCCAACAATACAGGAACATTTACAGTGCAGCAGCACCACTAAAACTCCTGTCTCCAACAATACAGGAACATTTACAGTGCAGCAGTAGCACTAAAACTCCTGTCTCCAACATTACAGAAAATTTTACAGTGCTGCAACAGCACTAAAACCCCTGTCTCCAACAATACAGAAAATTTACAGTGCAGCGGCAGCACTAAAACTCCTGTCTCCAACAATACAGGAAAATTTACAGTGCAGCAGCAGCACTAAAACGCCTGTCTCCAACAATACAGGAAAATTTACAGTGCAGCAGGAGCACTAAAACCCCTGTCTCCAACAATACAGGAACATTTATAGTGCAGCAGCAGCACTAAAACTCCTGTCTCCAACAATACAGGAACATTCACAGTGCAGCAGCAGCACTAAAACTCCTGTCTCCAACAATACAGGAAAATTTACAGTGCAGCAGCAGCACTAACACTCCTGTCTCCAACAATACAGGAACATTTACAGTGCAGCAGCAGCACTAAAACTTCTGTCTCCAACAATACAGGAACATTTACAGTGCAGCAGCAGCACTAAAACTCCTGTCTCCAACAATACAAGAACATTTACAGTGCAGCAGCAGCACTAAAACTCCTGTCTCCAACAATACAGGAAAATTTACAGTGCAGCAGCAGCACTAACACCCCTGTCTCCAACAATACAGGAACATTTATAGTGCAGCAGCAGCACTAAAACTCCTGTCTCCAACATTACAGGAAAATTTACAGTGCAGCAGCAGCACTAAAAACCCTGTCTCCAACAATACGGGAACATTTACAGTGCAGCAGCACCACTAAAACTCCTGTCTCCAACAATACAGGAAAATTTACAGTGCAGCAGCAGCACTAAAACTCCTGTCTCCAACAATACAGGAAAATTTACAGTGCAGCAGCAGCACTAAAACCCCTGTCTCCAACAATACAGGAACATTTATAGTGCAGCAGCAGCACTAAAACTCCTGTCTCCAACATTACAGGAAAATTTACAGTGCTGCAGCAGCACTAAAACTCCAGTCTCCAACAATACAGGAACATTTACAGTGCAGCAGCAGCACTAAAACCCCTGTCTCCAACAATACGGGAACATTTACAGTGCAGCAGCACCACTAAAACTCCTGTCTCCAACAATACAGGAACATTTACAGTGCAGCAGCAGCACTAAAACTCCTGTCTCCAACAATACAGGAAAATTTACAGTGCTGCAGCAGCACTAAACCTCCTGTCTCCAACAATACAAGAAAATTTACAGTGCACCAGCAGCACTAAAACCTGTCTCCAACAATACAGGAACATTTACAGTGCAGCAGCAGCACTAAAATTCCTGTCTCCAACAATACAGGAAAATTTACAGTGCAGCAGCAGCACTAAAACAACTGTCTCCAACAATACAGGAAAATTTACAGTGCAGCAGCAGCACTAAAGAACCTGTCTCCAACAATACAGGAACATTTACAGTGCAGCAGCAGCACTAAAACTCCTGTCTCCAACAATACAGGAACATTTACAGTGCAGCAGCAGCACTAAAACTCCTGTCTCCAACAATACAGGAACATTTACAGTGCAGCAGCAGCAGAAAACTCCTGTCTCCAACAATACAGGAAAATTTACAGTGCAGCAGCAGCACTAAAACTCCTGTCTCCAACAATACAGGAACATTTACAGTGCAGCAGCAGCACTAAAACTCCTGTCTCCAACAATACAGGAACATTTACAGTGCAGCAGCAGCACTAAAACTCCTGTCTCCAACAATACAGGAAAATTTACAGTGCTGCAGCAGCACTAAAACTCCAGTCTCCAACAATACAGGAACATTTACAGTGCAGCAGCAGCACTAAAACCCCTGTCTCCAACAATACAGGAACATTTACAGTGCAGCAGCACCACTAAAACTCCTGTCTCCAACAATACAGGAACATTTACAGTGCAGCAGTAGCACTAAAACTCCTGTCTCCAACATTACAGAAAATTTTACAGTGCTGCAACAGCACTAAAACCCCTGTCTCAAACAATACAGAAAATTTACAGTGCAGCGGCAGCACTAAAACTCCTGTCTCCAACAATACAGGAAAATTTACAGTGCAGCAGCAGCACTAAAACGCCTGTCTCCAACAATACAGGAACATTCACAGTGCAGCAGCAGCACTAAAACTCCTGTCTCCAACAATACAGGAAAATTTACAGTGCAGCAGCAGCACTAACACTCCTGTCTCCAACAATACAGGAAAATTTACAGTGCTGCAGCAGCACTAAAACTCCAGTCTCCAACAATACAGGAACATTTACAGTGCAGCAGCAGCACTAAAACCCCTGTCTCCAACAATACAGGAACATTTACAGTGCAGCAGCACCACTAAAACTCCTGTCTCCAACAATACAGGAACATTTACAGTGCAGCAGTAGCACATAAACTCCTGTCTCCAACATTACAGAAAATTTTACAGTGCTGCAACAGCACTAAAACCCCTGTCTCCAACAATACAGAAAATTTACAGTGCAGCGGCAGCACTAAAACTCCTGTCTCCAACAATACAGGAACATTTATAGTGCAGCAGCAGCACTAACACCCCTGTCTCCAACAATACAGGAACATTTATAGTGCAGCAGCAGCACTAAAACTCCTGTCTCCAACATTACAGGAAAATTTACAGTGCAGCAGCAGCACTAAAAACCCTGTCTCCAACAATACAGGAACATTTACAGTGCAGCAGCACCACTAAAACTCCTGTCTCCAACAATACAGGAAAATTTACAGTGCAGCAGCAGCACTAAAGAACCTGTCTCCAACAATACAGGAAAATTTACAGTGCAGCAGGAGCACTAAAACCCCTGTCTCCAACAATACAGGAACATTTATAGTGCAGCAGCAGCACTAAAACTCCTGTCTCCAACAATACAGGAACATTCACAGTGCAGCAGCAGCACTAAAACTCCTGTCTCCAACAATACAGGAAAATTTACAGTGCAGCAGCAGCACTAACACTCCTGTCTCCAACAATACAGGAACATTTACAGTGCAGCAGCAGCACTAAAACTTCTGTCTCCAACAATACAGGAACATTTACAGTGCAGCAGCAGCACTAAAACTCCTGTCTCCAACAATACAAGAACATTTACAGTGCAGCAGCAGCACTAAAACTCCTGTCTCCAACAATACAGGAAAATTTACAGTGCAGCAGCAGCACTAACACCCCTGTCTCCAACAATACAGGAACATTTATAGTGCAGCAGCAGCACTAAAACTCCTGTCTCCAACATTACAGGAAAATTTACAGTGCAGCAGCAGCACTAAAAACCCTGTCTCCAACAATACGGGAACATTTACAGTGCAGCAGCACCACTAAAACTCCTGTCTCCAACAATACAGGAAAATTTACAGTGCAGCAGCAGCACTAAAACTCCTGTCTCCAACAATACAGGAAAATTTACAGTGCAGCAGCAGCACTAAAACCCCTGTCTCCAACAATACAGGAACATTTATAGTGCAGCAGCAGCACTAAAACTCCTGTCTCCAACATTACAGGAAAATTTACAGTGCTGCAGCAGCACTAAAACTCCAGTCTCCAACAATACAGGAACATTTACAGTGCAGCAGCAGCACTAAAACCCCTGTCTCCAACAATACGGGAACATTTACAGTGCAGCAGCACCACTAAAACTCCTGTCTCCAACAATACAGGAACATTTACAGTGCAGCAGCACCACTAAAACTCCTGTCTCCAACAATACAGGAAAATTTACAGTGCTGCAGCAGCACTAAACCTCCTGTCTCCAACAATACAGGAAAATTTACAGTGCACCAGCAGCACTAAAACCTGTCTCCAACAATACAGGAACATTTACAGTGCAGCAGCAGCACTAAAATTCCTGTCTCCAACAATACAGGAAAATTTACAGTGCAGCAGCAGCACTAAAACAACTGTCTCCAACAATACAGGAAAATTTACAGTGCAGCAGCAGCACTAAAGAACCTGTCTCCAACAATACAGGAAAATTTACAGTGCAGCAGCAGCACTAAAACTCCTGTCTCCAACAATACAGGAACATTTACAGTGCAGCAGCAGCACTAAAACTCCTGTCTCCAACAATACAGGAACATTTACAGTGCAGCAGCAGCAGAAAACTCCTGTCTCCAACAATACAGGAAAATTTACAGTGCAGCAGCAGCACTAAAACTCCTGTCTCCAACAATACAGGAACATTTACAGTGCAGCAGCAGCACTAAAACTCCTGTCTCCAACAATACAGGAACATTTACAGTGCAGCAGCAGCACTAAAACTCCTGTCTCCAACAATACAGGAAAATTTACAGTGCTGCAGCAGCACTAAAACTCCAGTCTCCAACAATACAGGAACATTTACAGTGCAGCAGCAGCACTAAAACCCCTGTCTCCAACAATACAGGAACATTTACAGTGCAGCAGCACCACTAAAACTCCTGTCTCCAACAATACAGGAACATTTACAGTGCAGCAGTAGCACTAAAACTCCTGTCTCCAACATTACAGAAAATTTTACAGTGCTGCAACAGCACTAAAACCCCTGTCTCCAACAATACAGAAAATTTACAGTGCAGCGGCAGCACTAAAACTCCTGTCTCCAACAATACAGGAAAATTTACAGTGCAGCAGCAGCACTAAAACGCCTGTCTCCAACAATACAGGAACATTCACAGTGCAGCAGCAGCACTAAAACTCCTGTCTCCAACAATACAGGAAAATTTACAGTGCAGCAGCAGCACTAACACTCCTGTCTCCAACAATACAGGAACATTTACAGTGCAGCAGCAGCACTAAAACTTCTGTCTCCAACAATACAGGAACATTTACAGTGCAGCAGCAGCACTAAAACTCCTGTCTCCAACAATACAGGAACATTTACAGTGCAGCAGCAGCACTAAAACTCCTGTCTCCAACAATACAGGAAAATTTACAGTGCTGCAGCAGCACTAAAACTCCAGTCTCCAACAATACAGGAACATTTACAGTGCAGCAGCAGCACTAAAACCCCTGTCTCCAACAATACAGGAACATTTACAGTGCAGCAGCACCACTAAAACTCCTGTCTCCAACAATACAGGAACATTTACAGTGCAGCAGTAGCACATAAACTCCTGTCTCCAACATTACAGAAAATTTTACAGTGCTGCAACAGCACTAAAACCCCTGTCTCCAACAATACAGAAAATTTACAGTGCAGCGGCAGCACTAAAACTCCTGTCTCCAACAATACAGGAACATTTATAGTGCAGCAGCAGCACTAAAACTCCTGTCTCCAACAATACAGGAACATTCACAGTGCAGCAGCAGCACTAAAACTCCTGTCTCCAACAATACAGGAAAATTTACAGTGCAGCAGCAGCACTAACACTCCTGTCTCCAACAATACAGGAACATTTACAGTGCAGCAGCAGCACTAAAACTTCTGTCTCCAACAATACAGGAACATTTACAGTGCAGCAGCAGCACTAAAACTCCTGTCTCCAACAATACAAGAACATTTACAGTGCAGCAGCAGCACTAAAACTCCTGTCTCCAACAATACAGGAAAATTTACAGTGCAGCAGCAGCACTAACACCCCTGTCTCCAACAATACAGGAACATTTATAGTGCAGCAGCAGCACTAAAACTCCTGTCTCCAACATTACAGGAAAATTTACAGTGCAGCAGCAGCACTAAAAACCCTGTCTCCAACAATACAGGAACATTTACAGTGCAGCAGCACCACTAAAACTCCTGTCTCCAACAATACAGGAAAATTTACAGTGCAGCAGCAGCACTAAAGAACCTGTCTCCAACAATACAGGAAAATTTACAGTGCAGCAGCAGCACTAAAACTCCTGTCTCCAACAATACAGGAACATTTACAGTGCAGCAGCAGCACTAAAACTCCTGTCTCCAACAATACAGGAACATTTACAGTGCAGCAGCAGCAGAAAACTCCTGTCTCCAACAATACAGGAAAATTTACAGTGCAGCAGCAGCACTAAAACTCATGTCTCCAACAATACAGGAACATTTACAGTGCAGCAGCAGCACTAAAACTCCTGTCTCCAACAATACAGGAACATTTACAGTGCAGCAGCAGCACTAAAACTCCTGTCTCCAACAATACAGGAACATTTACAGTGCTGCAGCAGCACTAAAACTCCAGTCTCCAACAATACAGGAACATTTACAGTGCAGCAGCAGCACTAAAACCCCTGTCTCCAACAATACAGGAACATTTACAGTGCAGCAGCACCACTAAAACTCCTGTCTCCAACAATACAGGAACATTTACAGTGCAGCAGTAGCACTAAAACTCCTGTCTCCAACATTACAGAAAATTTTACAGTGCTGCAACAGCACTAAAACCCCTGTCTCCAACAATACAGAAAATTTACAGTGCAGCGGCAGCACTAAAACTCCTGTCTCCAACAATACAGGAAAATTTACAGTGCAGCAGCAGCACTAAAACGCCTGTCTCCAACAATACAGGAAAATTTACAGTGCAGCAGGAGCACTAAAACCCCTGTCTCCAACAATACAGGAACATTTATAGTGCAGCAGCAGCACTAAAACTCCTGTCTCCAACAATACAGGAACATTCACAGTGCAGCAGCAGCACTAAAACTCCTGTCTCCAACAATACAGGAAAATTTACAGTGCAGCAGCAGCACTAACACTCCTGTCTCCAACAATACAGGAACATTTACAGTGCAGCAGCAGCACTAAAACTTCTGTCTCCAACAATACAGGAACATTTACAGTGCAGCAGCAGCACTAAAACTCCTGTCTCCAACAATACAAGAACATTTACAGTGCAGCAGCAGCACTAAAACTTCTGTCTCCAACAATACAGGAACATTTACAGTGCAGCAGCAGCACTAAAACCCCTGTCTCCAACAATACAGGAACATTTATAGTGCAGCAGCAGCACTAAAACTCCTGTCTCCAACATTACAGGAAAATTTACAGTGCAGCAGCAGCACTAAAAACCCTGTCTCCAACAATACGGGAACATTTACAGTGCAGCAGCACCACTAAAACTCCTGTCTCCAACAATACAGGAACATTTACAGTGCTGCAGCAGCACTAAAACTCCTGTCTCCAACAATACAGGAAAATTTACAGTGCAGCAGCAGCACTAAAACCCCTGTCTCCAACAATACAGGAACATTTACAGTGCAGCAGTAGCACTAAAACTGCTGTCTCCAACATTACATGAAATTTTACAGTGCTGCAGCAGCACTAAAACCCCTGTCTCCAACAATACAGGAACATTTACAGTGCAGCAGTAGCACTAAAACTCCAGTCTCCAACAATACAGGAATATTTACAGTGCAGCAGAAGCACTAAAACTCCTGTCTCCAACAATACAGGAACATTTACAGTGCAGCAGCAGCACTAAAACTCCTGTCTCCAACAATACAGGAAAATTTATAGTGCTGCAGCAGCACTAAACCTCCTGTCTCCAACAATACAGGAAAATTTACAGTGCACCAGCAGCACTAAAACCTGTCTCCAACAATACAGGAACATTTACAGTGCAGCAGCAGCACTAAAACTCCTGTCTCCAACAATACAGGAAAATTTACAGTGCAGCAGCAGCACTAAAACAACTGTCTCCAACAATACAGGAAAATTTACAGTGCAGCAGCAGCACTAAAGAACCTGTCTCCAACAATACAGGAAAATTTACAGTGCAGCAGCAGCACTAAAACTCCTGTCTCCAACAATACAGGAACATTTACAGTGCAGCAGCAGCACTAAAACTCCTGTCTCCAACAATACAGGAACATTTACAGTGCAGCAGCAGCACAAAACTCCTGTCTCCAACAATACAGGGAAATTTACAGTGCAGCAGCAGCACTAAAACTCCTGTCTCCAACAATACCGGAACATTTACAGTGCAGCAGCAGCACTAAAACCCCTGTCTCCAACAATACAGGAAAATTTACAGTGCAGCAGCAGCACTAAAACCCCTGTCTCCAACAATACAGGAACATTTATAGTGCAGCAGCAGCACTAAAACTCCTGTCTCCAACATTACAGGAAAATTTACAGTGCTGCAGCAGCACTAAAACTCCAGTCTCCAACAATACAGGAACATTTACAGTGCAGCAGCAGCACTAAAACTCCTGTCTCCAACAATACAGGAACATTTACAGTGCAGCAGCAGCACTAAAACTCCTGTCTCCAACAATACAGGAAAATTTACAGTGCTGCAGCAGCACTAAAACTCCAGTCTCCAACAATACAGGAACATTTACAGTGCAGCAGCAGCACTAAAACCCCTGTCTCCAACAATACAGGAACATTTACAGTGCAGCAGCACCACTAAAACTCCTGTCTCCAACAATACAGGAACATTTACAGTGCAGCAGTAGCACTAAAACTCCTGTCTCCAACATTACAGAAAATTTTACAGTGCTGCAACAGCACTAAAGAAACTGTCTCCAACAATACAGAAAATTTACAGTGCAGCGGCAGCACTAAAACTCCTGTCTCCAACAATACAGGAAAATTTACAGTGCAGCAGCAGCACTAAAACGCCTGTCTCCAACAATACAGGAAAATTTACAGTGCAGCAGGAGCACTAAAACCCCTGTCTCCAACAATACAGGAACATTTATAGTGCAGCAGCAGCACTAAAACTCCTGTCTCCAACAATACAGGAACATTTACAGTGCAGCAGCAGCACTAAAACTCCTGTCTCCAACAATACAGGAAAATTTACAGTGCAGCAGCAGCACTAACACTCCTGTCTCCAACAATACAGGAACATTTACAGTGCTGCAGCAGCACTAAAACTCCTGTCTCCAACAATACAGGAAAATTTACAGTGCAGCAGCAGCACTAAAACCCCTGTCTCCAACAATACAGGAACATTTACAGTGCAGCAGTAGCACTAAAACTGCTGTCTCCAACATTACATGAAATTTTACAGTGCTGCAGCAGCACTAAAACTCCTGTCTCCAACAATACAGGAATATTTACAGTGCAGCAGAAGCACTAAAACTCCTGTCTCCAACAATACAGGAACATTTACAGTGCAGCAGCAGCACTAAAACTCCTGTCTCCAACAATACAGGAAAATTTATAGTGCTGCAGCAGCACTAAACCTCCTGTCTCCAACAATACAGGAAAATTTACAGTGCACCAGCAGCACTAAAACCTGTCTCCAACAATACAGGAACATTTACAGTGCAGCAGCAGCACTAAAACTCCTGTCTCCAACAATACAGGAAAATTTACAGTGCAGCAGCAGCACTAAAACAACTGTCTCCAACAATACAGGAAAATTTACAGTCCAGCAGCAGCACTAAAGAACCTGTCTCCAACAATACAGGAACATTTACAGTGCAGCAGCAGCACTAAAACTCCTGTCTCCAACAATACAGGAACATTTACAGTGCAGCAGCAGCACTAAAACTCCTGTCTCCAACAATACAGGAACATTTACAGTGCAGCAGCAGCACAAAACTCCTGTCTCCAACAATACAGGAAAATTTACAGTGCAGCAGCAGCACTAAAACTCCTGTCTCCAACAATACCGGAACATTTACAGTGCAGCAGCAGCACTAAAACTCCTGTCTCCAACAATACAGGAAAATTTACAGTGCAGCAGCAGCACTAAAACCCCTGTCTCCAACAATACAGGAACATTTATAGTGCAGCAGCAGCACTAAAACAACTGTCTCCAACAATACAGGAACATTTACAGTGCAGCAGCAGCACACAACTCCTGTCTCCAACAATACAGGAAAATTTACAGTGCAGCAGCAGCACTAAAACTCCTGTCTCCAACAATACAGGAACATTTACAGTGCAGCAGCAGCACTAAAACTCCTGTCTCCAACAATACAGGAACATTTACAGTGCAGCAGCAGCACTAAAACTCCTGTCTCCAACAATACAGGAAAATTTACAGTGCAGCAGCAGCACTAAAACCCCTGTCTCCAACAATACAGGAACATTTACAGTGCAGCAGCAGCACTAAAACTCCTGTCTCCAACATTACAGGAAAATTTACAGTGCTGCAGCAGCACTAAAACTCCAGTCTCAAACAATACAGGAACATTTACAGTGCAGCAGCAGCACTAAAACCCCTGTCTCCAACAATACAGGAACATTTACAGTGCAGCAGCACCACTAAAACTCCTGTCTCCAACATTACAGAAAATTTTACAGTGCTGCAACAGCACTAAAACCCCTGTCTCCAACAATACAGGAAAATTTACAGTGCAGCACCAGCACTAAAACTCCTGTCTCCAACAATACAGGAAAATTTTCAGTGCAGCAGCAGCACTAAAACGCCTGTCTCCAACAATACAGGAAAATTTACAGTGCAGCAGGAGCACTAAAACCCCTGTCTCCAACAATACAGGAACATTTATAGTGCAGCAGCAGCACTAAAACTCCTGTCTCCAACAATACAGGAACATTTACAGTGCAGCAGCAGCACTAAAACTCCTGTCTCCAACAATACAGGAAAATTTACAGTGCAGCAGCAGCACTAAAACCCCTGTCTCCAACAATACAGGAACATTTATAGTGCAGCAGCAGCACTAAAACTCCTGTCTCCAACATTACAGAAAATTTACAGTGCTGCAGCAGCACTAAAACTCCAGTCTCCAACAATACAGGAACATTTACAGTGCAGCAGCAGCACTAAAACCCCTGTCTCCAACAATACGGGAACATTTACAGTGCAGCAGCACCACTAAAACTCCTGTCTCCAACAATACAGGAACATTTACAGTGCTGCAGCAGCACTAAAACTCCTGTCTCCAACAATACAGGAAAATTTACAGTGCAGCAGCAGCACTAAAACCCCTGTCTCCAACAATACAGGAACATTTACAGTGCAGCAGTAGCACTAAAACTCCTGTCTCCAACATTACATGAAATTTTACAGTGCTGCAGCAGCACTAAAACTCCTGTCTCCAACAATACAGGAATATTTACAGTGCAGCAGAAGCACTAAAACTCCTGTCTCCAACAATACAGGAACATTTACAGTGCAGCAGCAGCACTAAAACTCCTGTCTCCAACAATACAGGAAAATTTACAGTGCTGCAGCAGCACTAAACCTCCTGTCTCCAACAATACAGGAAAATTTACAGTGCACCAGCAGCACTAAAACCTGTCTCCAACAATACAGGAACATTTACAGTGCAGCAGCAGCACTAAAACTCCTGTCTCCAACAATACAGGAAAATTTACAGTGCAGCAGCAGCACTAAAACAACTGTCTCCAACAATACAGGAAAATTTACAGTGCAGCAGCAGCACTAAAGAACCTGTCTCCAACAATACAGGAAAATTTACAGTGCAGCAGCAGCACTAAAACTCCTGTCTCCAACAATACAGGAACATTTACAGTGCAGCAGCAGCACTAAAACTCCTGTCTCCAACAATACAGGAACATTTACAGTGCAGCAGCAGCACAAAACTCCTGTCTCCAACAATACAGGAAAATTTACAGTGCAGCAGCAGCACTAAAACCCCTGTCTCCAACAATACAGGAACATTTACAGTGCAGCAGCAGCACTAAAACTCCAGTCTCCAACAATACAGGAACATTTACAGTGCAGCAGCAGCACTAAAACCCCTGTCTCCAACAATACAGGAACATTTACAGTGCAGCAGCACCACTAAAACTCCTGTCTCCAACAATACAGGAACATTTACAGTGCTGCAGCAGCACTAAAACTCCTGTCTCCAACAATACAGGAAAATTTACAGTGCAGCAGCAGCACTAAAACCCCTGTCTCCAACAATACAGGAACATTTACAGTGCAGCAGCAGCACTAAAACTCCTGTCTCCAACATTACAGGAAATTTTACAGTGCTGCAGCAGCACTAAAACTCCTGTCTCCAACAATACAGGAATATTTACAGTGCAGCAAAAGCACTAAAACTCCTGTCTCCAACAATACAGGAACATTTACAGTGCAGCAGCAGCACTAAAACTCCTGTCTCCAACAATACAGGAAAATTTACATTGCTGCAGCAGCACTAAACCTCCTGTCTCCAACAATACAGGAAAATTTACAGTGCACCAGCAGCACTAAAACCTGTCTCCAACAATACAGGAACATTTACAGTGCAGCAGCAGCACTAAAACTCCTGTCTCCAACAATACAGGAAAATTTACAGTGCAGCAGCAGCACTAAAACAACTGTCTCCAACAATACAGGAAAATTTACAGTGCAGCAGCAGCACTAAAGAACCTGTCTCCAACAATACAGGAAAATATACAGTGAAGCAGCAGCACGAAAACTCCTGTCTCCAACATTACAGGATAATTTACAGTGCAGCAGCAGCACTAAAACTCCTGTCTCCAACAATACAGGAACATTTACAGTGCAGCAGCAGCACTAAAACCCCTGTCTCCAACAATACAGGAACATTTACAGTGCAGCAGCAGCACTAAAACTCCTGTCTCCAACAATACAGGAACATTTACAGTGCAGCAGGAGCACTAAAACTCCTGTCTCCAACAATACAGGAAAATTTACAGTGCAGCAGCAGCACTAAAACCCCTGTCTCCAACAATACAGGAACATTTACAGAGCAGCAGCAGCACTAAAACTCCTGTCTCCAACATTACAGGAAAATTTACAGTGCTGCAGCAGCACTAAAACTCCAGTCTCCAACAATACAGGAACATTTACAGTGCAGCAGCAGCACTAAAACCCCTGTCTCCAACAATACAGGAACATTTACAGTGCAGCAGCACCACTAAAACTCCTGTCTCCAACAATACAGGAACATTTACAGTGCTGCAGCAGCACTAAAACTCCTGTCTCCAACAATACAGGAAAATTTACAGTCCAGCAGCAGCACTAAAACCCCTGTCTCCAACAATACAGGAACATTTACAGTGCAGCAGTAGCACTAAAACTCCTGTCTCCAACATTACAGGAAATTTTACAGTGCTGCAACAGCACTAAAACCCCTGTCTCCAACAATACAGGAAGAATTTACAGTACAGCAGCAGCACTAAAACTCCTGTCTCCAACAATACAGGAAAATTTACAGAGCAGCAGCAGCACTAAAACGCCTGTCTCCAACAATACAGGAAAATTTACAGTGCAGCAGCAGCACTAAAACCCCTGTCTCCAACAATACAGGAACATTTACAGTGCAGCAGCAGCACTAAAACCCCTGTCTCCAACAATACAGGAACATTTACAGTGCAGCAGCAGCACTAAAACTCCTGTCTCCAACAATACAGGAAAATTTACAGTGCAGCAGCAGCACTAAATCTCTTGTCTCCAACAATACAGGAACATTTACAGTGCAGTAGCAGCACTAAAACTCCTGTCTCCAACAATACAGGAAAATTTACAGTGCAGCAGCAGCACTAAAACTCCTGTCTCCAACAATACAGGAACATTTACAGTGCAGCAGCAGCACTAAAACTCTTGTCTCCAACAATACAGGAAAATGTACAGTGCAGCAGCAGCACTAAAACTCTTGTCTCCAACAATACAGGAAAATGTACAGTGCAGCAGCAGCACTAAAACTCCTGTCTCCAACAATACAGGAAAATTTACAGTGCAGCAGCAGCACTAAAACTCCTGTCTCCAACAATACAGGAAAATTTATAGTGCAGCAGCAGCACTAAAACGCCTGTTTCCAACAATACAGGAAAATTTACAGTGCAGCAGCAGCACTAAAACTCCTGTCTCCAACAATACAGGAACATTTACAGTGCAGCAGCAGCACTAAAACCCCTGTCTCCAACAATACAGGAACATTTACAGTGTAGCAGCAGCACTAAAACTCCTGTCTCCAACAATACAGGAACATTTACAGTGCTGCAGCAGCACTAAAACTCCTGTCTCCAACAATACAGGAAAATTTACAGTCCAGCAGCAGCACTAAAACCCCTGTCTCCAACAATACAGGAACATTTACAGTGCAGCAGTAGCACTAAAACTCCTGTCTCCAACATTACAGGAAATTTTACAGTGCTGCAACAGCACTAAAACCCCTGTCTCCAACAATACAGGAAGAATTTACAGTACAGCAGCAGCACTAAAACTCCTGTCTCCAACAATACAGGAAAATTTACAGAGCAGCAGCAGCACTAAAACGCCTGTCTCCAACAATACAGGAAAATTTACAGTGCAGCAGCAGCACTAAAACCCCTGTCTCCACCAATACAGGAACATTTACAGTGCAGCAGCAGCACTAAAACCCCTGTCTCCAACAATACAGGAACATTTACAGTGCAGCAGCAGCACTAAAACTCCTGTCTCCAACAATACAGGAAAATTTACAGTGCAGCAGCAGCACTAAATCTCTTGTCTCCAACAATACAGGAACATTTACAGTGCAGTAGCAGCACTAAAACTCCTGTCTCCAACAATACAGGAAAATTTACAGTGCAGCAGCAGCACTAAAATTCCTGTCTCCAACAATACAGGAACATTTACAGTGCAGCAGCAGCACTAAAACTCTTGTCTCCAACAATACAGGAAAATGTACAGTGCAGCAGCAGCACTAAAACTCCTGTCTCCAACAATACAGGAAAATTTACAGTGCAGCAGCAGCACTAAAACTCCTGTCTCCAACAATACAGGAAAATTTATAGTGCAGCAGCAGCACTAAAACGCCTGTCTCCAACAATACAGGAAAATTTACAGTGCAGCAGCAGCACTAAAACTCCTGTCTCCAACAATACAGGAACATTTACAGTGCAGCAGCAGCACTAAAACTCCTGTCTCCAACAATACAGGAACATTTACAGTGCAGCAGCAGCACTAAAACTCTTGTATCCAACAATACAGGAAAATTTACAGTGCAGCAGCAGCACTAAAACTCCTGTCTCCAACAATACAGGAAAATTTACAGTGCAGCAGCAGCACTAAAACCCCTGTCTCCAACAATACAGGAACATTTACAGTGCAGCAGCAGCACTAAAACTCCTGTCTCCAACAATACAGGAAAATTTACAGTGCAGCAGCAGCACTAAAACCCCTGTCTCCAACAATACAGGAACATTTACAGTGCAGCAGCAGCACTAAAACACCTGTCTCCAACAATACAGGAAATTTTTCAGTGCTGCGTCAGCACTAAAACTCATGTCTCCAACAATACAGGAAAATTTACAGTGCAGCAGCAGCACTAAAACTCCTGTCTCCAACAATACAGGAACATTTACAGTGCAGCAACAGCACTAAAACTCCAGTCTCCAACAATACAGGAAAATTTACAGTGCAGCAGCAGCACTAAAACCCCTGTCTCCAACAATACAGACACATTTACAGTGCAGCAGCAGCACTAAAACTCCTGTCTCCAACATTACAGGAAAATTTACAGTGCTGCAGCAGCACTAAAACTCCAGTCTCCAACAATACAGGAACATTTACAGTGCTGCAGCAGCACTAAAACTCCTGTCTCCAACAATACAGGAACATTTACAGTGCAGCAGTAGCACTAAAACTCCTGTCTCCAACATTACAGGAAATTTTACAGTGCTGCAGCAGCACTAAAACTCCTGTCTCCAACAATACAGGAATATTTACAGTGCATCAGAAGCACTAAAACTCCTGTCTCCAACAATGCAGGAACATTTACAGTGCAGCAGCAGCACTAAACCTCCTGTCTCCAACAATACAGGAAAATTTACAGTGCACCAGCAACACTAAAACCTGTCTCCAACAATACAGGAACATTTACAGTGCAGCAGCAGCACTAAAACTCCTGTCTCCAACAATACAGGAAAATGTACAGTGCAGCAGCAGCACTAAAACAACTGTCTCCAACAATACAGGAAAATTTACAGTGCACCAGCAGCACTAAAACCTGTCTCCAACAATACAGGAACATTTACAGTGCAGCAGAAGCACTAAAACTCCTGTCTCCAACAATACAGGAATATTTACAGTGCAGCAGAAGCACTAAAACTCCTGTCTCCAACAATACAGGAACATTTACAGTGCAGCAGCAGCACTAAAACTCCTGTCTCCAACAATACAGGAAAATTTACATTGCTGCAGCAGCACTAAACCTCCTGTCTCCAACAATACAGGAAAATTTACAGTGCACCAGCAGCACTAAAACCTGTCTCCAAGAATACAGGAACATTTACAGTGCAGCAGCAGCACTAAAACTCCTGTCTCCAACAATACAGGAAAATTTACAGTGCAGCAGCAGCACTCCTGTCTCCAACAATACAGGAAAATTTTCAGTGCTGCAGCAGCACTAAAACTCCTGTCTCCAACAATACAGGAAAATTTACAGTGCAGCAGCAGCACTAAAACTCCTGTCTCCAACAATACAGGAACATTTACAGTGCAGCAGCAGCACTAAAACTCCTGTCTCCAACAATACAGGAACATTTACAGTGCAGCAGCAGCACTAAAACTCCTGTCTCCAACAATACAGGAACATTTACAGTGCAGCAGCAGCACTAAAACTCCTGTCTCCAACAATACAGGAACATTTACAGTGCAGCAGCAGCACTAAAACTCCTGTCTCCAACAATACAGGAAAATTTACAGTGCAGCAGCAGCACTAAAACCCCTGTCTCCAACAATACAGGAATATTTACAGAGCAGCAGCAGCACTAAAACTCCTGTCTCCAACATTACAGGAAAATTTACAGTGCTGCAGCAGCACTAAAACTCCAGTCTCCAACAATACAGGAACATTTACAGTGCAGCAGCAGCACTAAAACTCCTGTCTCCAACAATACAGGAAAATTTACAGTGCAGCAGCAGCACTAAAACCCCTGTCTCCAACAATACAGGAACATTTACAGTGCAGCAGTAGCACTAAAACTCCCGTCTCCAACATTACAGGAAAATTTACAGTGCTGCAACAGCACTAAAACCCCCGTCTCCAACAATACAGGAAGAATTTACAGTGCAGCAGCAGCACTAACACTCCTGTCTCCAACAATACAGGAACATTTAAAGTGCAGCAGCAGCACTAAAACGCCTGTCTCCAACAATACAGGAAAATTTACAGTGCAGCAGCAGCACTAAAACCCCTGTCTCCAACAATACAGGAACATTTACAGTGCAGCAGCAGCACTAAAACTCCTGTCTCCAACAATACAGGAACATTTACAGTGCAGCAGCAGCACTAAAACTCCTGTCTCCAACAATACAGGAAAATTTACAGTGCAGCAGCAGCACTAACACTCCTGTCTCCAACAATACAGGAACATTTAAAGTGCAGCAGCAGCACTAAAACTCCTGTCTCCAACAATACAGGAAAATTTTCAGTGCTGCATCAGCACTAAAACTCCTGTCTCCAACAATACAGGAAAATTTACAGTGCAGCAGCAGCACTAAAACTCCTGTCTCCAACAATACAGGAACATTTACAGTGCAGCAGCAGCACTAAAACTCCTGTCTCCAACAATACAGGAACATTTACAGTGCAGCAGCAGCACTAAAACTCCTGTCTCCAACAATACAGGAACATTTACAGTGCAGCAGCAGCACTAAAACCCCTGTCTCCAACAATACAGGAACATTTACAGTGCAGCAGCACCACTAAAACTCCTGTCTCCAACAATCCAGGAACATTTACAGTGCAGCAGCAGCACTAAAACTCCTGTATCCAACAATACAGGAAAATTTACAGTGCAGCAGCAGCACTAAAACCCCTGTCTCCAACAATACAGGAACATTTACAGTGCAGCAGTAGCACTAAAACAACCGTCTCCAACATTACAGGAAATTTTACAGTGCTGCAACAGCACTAAAACCCCTGTCTCCAACAATACAGGAAGAATTTACAGTGCAGCAGCAGCACTAAAACTCTTGTCTCCAACAATACAGGAAAATTTACAGAGCAGCAGCAGCACTAAAACGCCTGTCTCCAACAATACAGGAAAATTTACAGTGCAGCAGCAGCACTAAAACCCCTGTCTCCAACAATACAGGAACATTTACAGTGCAGCAGCAGCACTAAAACTCCTGTCTCCAACAATACAGGAACATTTACAGTGCAGCAGCAGCACTAAAACTCCTGTCTCCAACAATACAGGAAAATTTACAGTGCAGCAGCAGCACTAACACTCCTGTCTCCAACAATACAGGAACATTTAAAGTGCAGCAGCAGCACTAAAACTCCTGTCTCCAACAATACAGGAAAATTTACAGTGCAGCAGCAGCACTAAAACTCCTGTCTCCAATAATACAGGAACATTTACAGTGCAGCAGCAGCACTAAAACTCCTGTCTCCAACAATACAGGAAAATTTACAGTGCAGCAGCAGCACTAAATCTCTTGTCTCCAACAATACAGGAACATTTACAGTGCAGTAGCAGCACTAAAACTCCTGTCTCCAACAATACAGGAAAATTTACAGTGCAGCAGCAGCACTAAAATTCCTGTCTCCAACAATACAGGAACATTTACAGTGCAGCAGCAGCACTAAAACTCTTGTCTCCAACAATACAGGAAAATTTACAGTGCAGCAGCAGCACTAAAACTCCTGTCTCCAACAATACAGGAAAATTTACAGTGCAGCAGCAGCACTAAAACTCCTGTCTCCCACAATACAGGAAAATTTATATTGCAGCAGCAGCACTAAAACGCCTGTCTCCAACAATACAGGAAAATTTACAGTGCAGCAGCAGCACTAAAACTCCTGTCTCCAACAATACAGGAACATTTACAGTGCAGCAGCAGCACTAAAACCCCTGTCTCCAACAATACAGGAACATTTACAGTGTAGCAGCAGCACTAAAACTCCTGTCTCCAACAATACAGGAAAATGTACAGTGCAGCAGCAGCACTAAAGCTCTTGTCTCCTACAATACAGGAACATTTACAGTGCAGCAGCAGCACTAAAACTCCTGTCTCCAACAATACAGGAAAATTTACAGTGCAGCAGCAGCACTAAAACTCCTGTCTCCAACAATACAGGAACATTTACAGTGCAGCAGCAGCACTAAAACTCTTGTCTCCAACAATACAGGAAAATTTACAGTGCAGCAGCAGCACTAAAACTCCTGTCTCCAACAATACAGGATAATTTACAGTGCAGCAGCAGCACTAAAACCCCTGTCTCCAACAATACAGGAACATTTACAGTGCAGCAGCAGCACTAAAACTCCTGTCTCCAACAATACAGGAAAATTTTCAGTGCTGCGGCAGCACTAAAACTCATGTCTCCAACAATACAGGAAAATTTACAGTGCAGCAGCAGCACTAAAATTCCTGTCTCCAACAATACAGGAACATTTACAGTGCAGCAACAGCACTAAAACTCCAGTCTCCTACAATACAGGAAAATTTACAGTGCAGCAGCAGCACTAAAACCCCTGTCTCCAACAATACAGGCACATTTACAGTGCAGCAGCAGCACTAAAACTCCTGTCTTCAACATTACAGGAAAATTTACAGTGCTGCAGCAGCACTAAAACTCCAGTCTCCAACAATACAGGAACATTTACAGTGCAGCAGCAGCAATAAAACCCCTGTCTCCAACAATACAGGAACATTTACAGTGCAGCAGCACCACTAAAACTCCTGTCTCCAACAATACAGGAACATTTACAGTGCTGCAGCAGCACTAAAACTCCTGTCTCCAACAATACAGGAACATTTACAGTGCAGCAGTAGCACTAAAACTCCTGTCTCCAACATTACGGGAAATTTTACAGTGCTGCAGCAGCACTAAAACTCCTGTCTCCAACAATACAAGAATATTTACAGTGCAGCAGAAGCACTAAAACTCCTGTCTCCAACAATACAGGAACATTTACAGTGCAGCAGCAGCACTAAAACTCCTGTCTCCAACAATACAGGAACATTTACAGTGCAGCAGCAGCACTAAAACTCCTGTCTCCAACAATACAGGAAAATTTACAGTGCAGCAGCAGCACTAACACTCCTGTCTCCAACAATACAGGAACATTTAAAGTGCAGCAGCAGCACTAAAACTCCTGTCTCCAACAATACAGGAAAATTTACAGTGCAGCAGCAGCACTAAATCTCTTGTCTCCAACAATACAGGAACATTTACAGTGCAGTAGCAGCACTAAAACTCCTGTCTCCAACAATACAGGAAAATTTACAGTGCAGCAGCAGCACTAAAATTCCTGTCTCCAACAATACAGGAACATTTACAGTGCAGCAGCAGCACTAAAACTCTTGTCTCCAACAATACAGGAAAATTTACAGTGCAGCAGCAGCACTAAAACTCCTGTCTCCAACAATACAGGAAAATTTACAGTGCAGCAGCAGCACTAAAACTCCTGTCTCCAACAATACAGGAAAATTTATATTGCAGCAGCAGCACTAAAACGCCTGTCTCCAACAATACAGGAAAATTTACAGTGCAGCAGCAGCACTAAAACTCCTGTCTCCAACAATACAGGAACATTTACAGTGCAGCAGCAGCACTAAAACCCCTGTCTCCAACAATACAGGAACATTTACAGTGTAGCAGCAGCACTAAAACTCCTGTCTCCAACAATACAGGAAAATGTACAGTGCAGCAGCAGCACTAAAGCTCTTGTCTCCTACAATACAGGAACATTTACAGTGCAGCAGCAGCACTAAAACTCCTGTCTCCAACAATACAGGAAAATTTACAGTGCAGCAGCAGCACTAAAACTCCTGTCTCCAACAATACAGGAACATTTACAGTGCAGCAGCAGCACTAAAACTCTTGTCTCCAACAATACAGGAAAATTTACAGTGCAGCAGCAGCACTAAAACTCCTGTCTCCAACAATACAGGATAATTTACAGTGCAGCAGCAGCACTAAAACCCCTGTCTCCAACAATACAGGAACATTTACAGTGCAGCAGCAGCACTAAAACTCCTGTCTCCAACAATACAGGAAAATTTTCAGTGCTGCGGCAGCACTAAAACTCATGTCTCCAACAATACAGGAAAATTTACAGTGCAGCAGCAGCACTAAAATTCCTGTCTCCAACAATACAGGAACATTTACAGTGCAGCAACAGCACTAAAACTCCAGTCTCCAACAATACAGGAAAATTTACAGTGCAGCAGCAGCACTAAAACCCCTGTCTCCAACAATACAGGCACATTTACAGTGCAGCAGCAGCACTAAAACTCCTGTCTCCAACATTACAGGAAAATTTACAGTGCTGCAGCAGCACTAAAACTCCAGTCTCCAACAATACAGGAACATTTACAGTGCAGCAGCAGCAATAAAACCCCTGTCTCCAACAATACAGGAACATTTACAGTGCAGCAGCACCACTAAAACTCCTGTCTCCAACAATACAGGAACATTTACAGTGCTGCAGCAGCACTAAAACTCCTGTCTCCAACAATACAGGAACATTTACAGTGCAGCAGTAGCACTAAAACTCCTGTCTCCAACATTACGGGAAATTGTACAGTGCTGCAGCAGCACTAAAACTCCTGTCTCCAACAATACAGGAATATTTACAGTGCAGCAGAAGCACTAAAACTCCTGTCTCCAACAATACAGGAACATTTACAGTGCAGCAGCAGCACTAAAACTCCTGTCTCCAACAATACAGGAAAATTTACAGTGCTGCAGCAGCACTAAACCTCCTGTCTCCAACAATACAGGAAAATTTACAGTGCACCAGCAACACTAAAACCTGTCTCCAACAATACAGGAACATTTACAGTGCAGCAGCAGCACTAAAACTCCTGTCTCCAACAATACAGGAAAATTTACAGTGCAGCAGCACCACTAAAACAACTGTCTCCAACAATACAGGAAAATTTACAGTGCACCAGCAGCACTAAAACCTGTCTCCAACAATACAGGAAAATTTACAGTGCACCAGCAGCACTAAAACCTGTCTCCAACAATACAGGAACATTTACAGTGCAGCAGCAGCACTAAATCTCCTGTCTCCAACAATACAGGAAAATTTACAGTGCAGCAGCAGCACTAAAACAACTGTCTCCAACAATACAGGAAAATTTACAGTGCAGCAGCAGCACTAAAGAACCTGTCTCCAACATTACAGGATAATTTACAGTGCAGCAGCAGCACTAAAACTCCTGTCTCCAACAATACAGGAACATTTACAGTGCAGCAGCAGCACTAAAACTCCTGTTTCCAACAATACAGGAACATTTACAGGGCAGCAGCAGCACTAAAACTCCTGTCTCCAACAATACAGGAAAATTTACAGTGCAGCAGTACCACTAAAACTCCTGTCTCCAACAATACAGGAACATTTACAGTGCTGCAGCAGCACTAAAACTCCTGTCTCCAACAATACAGGAAAATTTACAGTGCAGCAGCAGCACTAAAACCCCTGTCTCCAACAATACAGGAACATTTACAGTGCAGCAGTAGCACTAAAACTCCTGTCTCCAACATTACAGGAAATTTTACAGTGCTGCAGCAGCACTAAAACTCCTGTCTCCAACAATACAGGAATATTTACAGTGCAGCAGAAGCACTAAAACTCCTGTCTCCAACAATACAGGAACATTTACAGTGCAGCAGCAGCACTAAAACTCCTGTCTCCAACAATACAGGAACATTTACAGTGCAGCAGCAGCACTAAAACTCTTGTCTCCAACAATACAGAAAAATTTACAGTGCAGCAGCAGCACTAAAACCCCTGTCTCCAACAATACAGGATAATTTACAGTGCAGCAGCAGCACTAAAACCCCTGTCTCCAACAATACAGGAACATTTACAGTGCAGCAGCAGCACTAAAACTCCTGTCTCCAACAATACAGGAAAATTTTCAGTGCTGCGGCAGCACTAAAATTCATGTCTCCAACAATACAGGAAAATTTACAGTGCTGCAGCAGCACTAAAACTCCAGTCTCCAACAATACAGGAACATTTACAGTGCAGCAGCAGCAATAAAACCCCTGTCTCCAACAATACAGGAACATTTACAGTGCAGCAGCACCACTAAAACTCCTGTCTCCAACAATACAGGAACATTTACAGTGCTGCAGCAGCACTAAAACTCCTGTCTCCAACAATACAGGAACATTTACAGTGCAGCAGTAGCACTAAAACTCCTGTCTCCAACATTACGGGAAATTTTACAGTGCTGCAGCAGCACTAAAACTCCTGTCTCCAACAATACAGGAATATTTACAGTGCAGCAGAAGCACTAAAACTCCTGTCTCCAACAATACAGGAACATTTACAGTGCAGCAGCAGCACTAAAACTCCTGTCTCCAACAATACAGGAAAATTTACAGTGCTGCAGCAGCACTAAACCTCCTGTCTCCAACAATACAGGAAAATTTACAGTGCACCAGTAACACTAAAACCTGTCTCCAACAATACAGGAACATTTACAGTGCAGCAGCAGCACTAAAACTCCTGTCTCCAACAATACAGGAAAATTTACAGTGCAGCAGCAGCACTAAAACAACTGTCTCCAACAATACAGGAAAATTTACAGTGCACCAGCAGCACTAAAACCTGTCTCCAACAATACAGGAACATTTACAGTGCAGCAGCAGCACTAAATCTCCTGTCTCCAACAATACAGGAAAATTTACAGTGCAGCAGCAGCACTAAAACTCCTGTCTCCAACAATACAGGAAAATTTACAGTGCAGCAGCAGCACTAAAGAACCTGTCTCCAACATTACAGGATAATTTACAGTGCAGCAGCAGCACTAAAACTCCTGTCTCCAACAATACAGGAACATTTACAGTGCAGCAGCAGCACTAAAACTCCTGTTTCCAACAATACAGGAACATTTACAGTGCAGCAGCAGCACTAAAACTCCTGTCTCCAACAATACAGGAAAATTTACAGTGCAGCAGTACCACTAAAACTCCTGTCTCCAACAATACAGGAACATTTACAGTGCTGCAGCAGCACTAAAACTCCTGTCTCCAACAATACAGGAAAATTTACAGTGCAGCAGCAGCACTAAAACCCCTGTCTCCAACAATACAGGAACATTTACAGTGCAGCAGTAGCACTAAAACTCCTGTCTCCAACATTACAGGAAATTTTACAGTGCTGCAGCAGCACTAAAACTCCTGTCTCTAACAATACAGGAATATTTACAGTGCAGCAGAAGCACTAAAACTCCTGTCTCCAACAATACAGGAACATTTACAGTGCAGCAGCAGCACTAAAACTCCTGTCTCCAACAATACAGGAAAATTTACAGTGCTGCAGCAGCACTAAACCTCCTGTCTCCAACAATACAGGAAAATTTACAGTGCACAAGCAGCACTAAAACCTGTCTCCAACAATACAGGAACATTTACAGTGCAGCAGCAGCACTAAAACTCCTGTCTCCAACAATACAGAAAAATTTACAGTGCAGCAGCAGCACTAAAACAACTGTCTCCAACAATGCAGGAAAATTTACAGTGCAGCAGCAGCACGAAAACTCCTGTCTCCAACATTACAGGAAAATTTACAGTGCTGCAGCAGCACTAAAACTCCAGTCTCCAACAATACAGGAACATTTACATTGCAGCAGCAGCACTAAAACCCCTGTCTCCAACAATACAGGAACATTTACAGTGCAGCAGCACCACTAAAACTCCTGTCTCCAACAATACAGGAACATTTACAGTGCTGCAGCAGCACTAAAACTCCTGTCTCCAACAATACAGGAAAATTTACAGTGCAGCAGCAGCACTAAAACCCCTTTCTCCAACAATACAGGAACATTTACAGTGCAGCAGTAGCACTAAAACTCCTGTCTCCAACATTACAGAAAATTTTACAGTGCTGCAACAGCACTAAAACTCCTGTCTCCAACAATACAGGAAAATTTACAGTGCAGCAGCAGCACTAAAACAACTGTCTCCAACAATACAGGAAAATTTACAGTGCACCAGCAGCACTAAAACCTGTCTCCAACAATACAGGAACATTTACAGTGCAGCAGCAGCACTAAATCTCCTGTCTCCAACAATACAGGAAAATTTACAGTGCAGCAGCAGCACTAAAACAACTGTCTCCAACAATACAGGAAAATTTACAGTGCAGCAGCAGCACTAAAGAACCTGTCTCCAACATTACAGGATAATTTACAGTGCAGCAGCAGCACTTAAACTCCTGTCTCCAACAATACAGGAACATTTACAGTGCAGCAGCAGCACTAAAACTCCTGTCTCCAACAATACAGGAACATTTACAGTGCAGCAGCAGCACTAAAACTCCTGTCTCCAACAATACAGGAAAATTTAGAGTGCAGCAGCACCACTAAAACTCCTGTCTCCAACAATACAGGAACATTTACAGTGCTGCAGCAGCACTAAAACTCCTGTCTCCAACAATACAGGAAAATTTACAGTGCAGCAGCAGCACTAAAACCCCTGTCTCCAACAATACAGGAACATTTACAGTGCAGCAGTAGCACTAAAACTCCTGTCTCCAACATTACAGGAAATTTTACAGTGCTGCAGCAGCACTAAAACTCCTGTCTCCAACAATACAGGAATATTTACAGTGCAGCAGAAGCACTAAAACTCCTGTCTCCAACAATACAGGAACATTTACAGTGCAGCAGCAGCACTAAAGAACCTGTCTCCAACAATACAGGAAAATATACAGTGAAGCAGCAGCACGAAAACTCCTGTCTCCAACATTACAGGATAATTTACAGTGCTGCAGCAGCACTAAAACTCCTGTCTCCAACAATACAGGAACATTTACAGTGCAGCAGCAGCACTAAAACCCCTGTCTCCAACAATACAGGAACATTTTCAGTGCAGCAGCAGCACTAAAACTCCTGTCTCCAACAATACAGGAAAATTTTCAGTGCTGCAGCAGCACTAAAACTCCTGTCTCCAACAATACAGGAAAATTTACAGTGCAGCAGCAGCACTAAAACTCCTGTCTCCAACAATACAGGAACATTTACAGTGCAGCAGCAGCACTAAAACTCCTGTCTCCAACAATACAGGAACATTTACAGTGCAGCAGCAGCACTAAAACTCCTGTCTCCAACAATACAGGAAAATTTACAGTGCAGCAGCAGCACTAAAATCCCTGTCTCCAACAATACAGGAACATTTACAGTGCAGCAGCAGCACTAAAACCCCTGTCTCCAACAATACAGGAACATTTACAGTGCAGCAGCACCACTAAAACTCCTGTCTCCAACAATACAGGAACATTTACAGTGCTGCAGCAGCACTAAAACTCCTGTCTCCAACAATACAGGAAAATTTACAGTGCAGCAGCAGCACTAAAACCCCTTTCTCCAACAATACAGGAACATTTACAGTGCAGCAGTAGCACTAAAACTCCTGTCTACAACATTACAGAAAATTTTACAGTGCTGCAACAGCACTAAAACCCCTGTCTCCAACAATACAGGAAAATTTACAGTGCAGCAGCAGCACTAAAACTCCTGTCTCCAACAATACAGGAAAATTTACAGTGCAGCAGCAGCACTAAAACGCCTGTCTCCAACAATACAGGAAAATTTACAGTGCAGCAGGAGCACTAAAACCCCTGTCTCCAACAATACAGGAACATTTACAGTGCTGCAGGAGCACTAAAACTCCTGTCTCCAACAATACAGGAACATTTACAGTGCAGCAGCAGCACTAAAACTCCTGTCTCCAACAATACAGGAAAATTTACAGTGCAGCAGCAGCACTAAAACCCCTGTCTCCAACAATACAGGAACATTTACAGTGCTGCAGCAGCACTAAAACTCCTGTCTCCAACAATACAGGAAAATTTACAGTGCAGCAGCAGCACTAAAACCCCTTTCTCCAACAATACAGGAACATTTACAGTGCAGCAGTAGCACTAAAACTCCTGTCTCCAACATTACAGAAAATTTTACAGTGCTGCAACAGCACTAAAACCCCTGTCTCCAACAATACAGGAAAATTTACAGTGCAGCAGCAGCACTAAAACTCCTGTCTCCAACAATACAGGAAAATTTACAGTGCAGCAGCAGCACTAAAACGCCTGTCTCCAACAATACAGGAAAATTTACAGTGCAGCAGGAGCACTAAAACCCCTGTCTCCAACAATACAGGAACATTTACAGTGCTGCAGGAGCACTAAAACTCCTGTCTCCAACAATACAGGAACATTTACAGTGCAGCAGCAGCACTGAAATTCCTGTCTCCAACAATACAGGAAAATTTACAGTGCAGCAGCAGCACTAAAACTCCTGTCTCCAACAATACAGGAACATTTACAGTGCAGCAGCAGCACTAAAACTCCTGTCTCCAACAATACAGGAACATTTACAGTGCAGCAGCAGCACTAAAACTGCTGTCTCCAACAATACAGGAAAATTTTCAGTGCAGCAGCAGCACTAAAACTCCTGTCTCCAACATTACAGGAAAATTTACAGTGCTGCAGCAGCACTAAAACGCCTGTCTCCAACAATACAGGAACATTTACAGTGCAGCAGCAGCACTGAAATTCCTGTCTCCAACAATACAGGAACATTTACAGTGCAGCAGCAGCACTAAAACTCCTGTCTCCAACAATACAGGAACATTTACAGTGCAGCAGCAGCACTAAAACTCCTGTCTCCAACAATACAGGAACATTTACAGTGCAGCAGCAGCACTAAAACTGCTGTCTCCAACAATACAGGAACATTTTCAGTGCAGCAGCAGCACTAAAACTCCTGTCTCCAACATTACAGGAAAATTTACAGTGCTGCAGCAGCACTAAAACGCCTGTCTCCAACAATACAGGAACATTTACAGTGCAGCAACAGCACTAAAACCCCTGTCTCCATCAATACAGGAACATTTACAGTGCAGCAGCAGCACTAAAACCCCTGTCTCCAACAATACAGGAACATTTACAGTGCAGCAGCAGCACTAAAACCCCTGTCTCCAACAATACAGGAACATTTACAGTGCTGCAGCAGCACTAAAACTCCTGTCTCCAACAATACAGGGAAATTTACAGTGCTGCAGCAGCACTAAAACTCCTGTCTCCCACATTACAGGAACATTTACAGTGCAGCAGCAGCAATAAAACTCCTGTCTCCAACAATACTGGAAAATTTTCAGTGCTACAGCAGCACTAAACCTCCTGTCTCCAACAATACAGGGAAATTTACAGTGCAGCAGCAGCACTAAAGCTCCTGTCTTCAACAATACAGGAACATTTACAGTGCAGCAGCAGCACTAAAACCCCTGTCTCCAACAATACAGGAACATTTACAGTTCAGCAGCAGCACTAAAACTCCTGTCTCCAACAATACAGGAAAATTTACAGTGCAGCAGCAGCACTAAAACTCTTGTCTCCAACAATACAGGAACATTTACAGTGCAGCAGCAGCACTAAAACTCTTGTCTCCAACAATACAGGAACATTTACAGTGGTGCAGCAGTACTAAAACTCCTGTCTTCAACATTACAGGAAAATTTACAGTGCAGCAGCAGCAATAAAACTCCTGTCTCCAACAATACAGGAACATTTACAGTGCAGCAGCAGCACTACAACTCCTGTCTCCAATAATACAGGAAAATTTATAGTGCAGCAGCACCACTAAAACTCCTGTCTCCAACAATACAGGAACATTTACAGTGCTGCAGCAGCACTAAAACTCCTGTCTCCAACATTACAGGAAAATTTACAGTGCTGCAGCAGCACTAAAACTCCAGTCTCCAACAATACAGGAACATTTACAGTGCAGCAGCAGCACTAAAACCCCTGTCTCCAACAATACGGGAACATTTGCAGTGCAGCAGCACCACTAAAACTCCTGTCTCCAACAATACAGGAACATTTACAGTGCTGCAGCAGCACTAAAACTCCTGTCTCCAACAATACAGGAAAATTTACAGTGCAGCAGCAGCACTAAAACCCCTGTCTCCAACAATACAGGAACATTTACAGTGCAGCAGTAGCACTTAAACTCCTGTCTCCAACAATACAGGAAATTTTACAGTGCTGCAGCAGCACTAAAACTCCTGTCTCCAACAATACAGGAATATTTACAGTGCAGCAGAAGCACTAAAACTCCTGTCTCCAACAATACAGGAACATTTACAGTGCAGCAGCAGCACTAAAACTCCTGTCTCCAACAATACAGGAACATTTACAGTTCAGCAGCAGCACTAAAACTCCTGTCTCCAACAATACAGGAAAATTTACAGTGCACCAGCAGCACTAAAACCTGTCTCCAACAATACAGGAACATTTACAGTGCAGCAGCAGCACTAAAACTCCTGTCTCCAACAATACAGGAAAATTTACAGTGCAGCAGCAGCACTAAAACAACTGTCTCCAACAATACAGGAAAATTTACAGTGCAGCAGCAGCACTAAAGAACCTGTCTCCAACAATACAGGAAAATTTACAGTGCAGCAGCAGCACTAAAACTCCTGTCTCCAACAATACAGGAACATTTACAGTGCAGCAGCAGCACTAAAACTCCTGTCTCCAACAATACAGGAACATTTACATTGCAGCAGCAGCACAAAACTCCTGTCTCCAACAATACAGGAAAATTTACAGTGCAGCAGCAGCACTAAAACCCCTGTCTCCAACAATACAGGAACATTTACAGTGCAGCAGCAGCACTAAAACTCCATTCTCCAACAATACAGGAACATTTACAGTGCAGCAGCAGCATTAAAACCCCTGTCTCCAACAATACAGGAACATTTACAGTGCAGCAGCACCACTAAAACTCCTGTCTCCAACAATACAGGAACATTTAAAGTGCTGCAGCAGCACTAAAACTCCTTTCTCCAACAATACAGGAAAATTTACAGTGCAGCAGCAGCACTAAAACCCCTATCTCCAACAATACAGGAACATTTACAGTGCAGCAGTAGCACTAAAACTCCTGTCTCCAACATTACAGGAAATTTTACAGTGCTGCAGCAGCACTAAAACTCCTGTCTCCAACAATACAGGAATATTTACAGTGCAGCAGAAGCACTAAAACTCCTGTCTCCAACAATTCAGGAACATTTACAGTGCAGCAGCAGCACTAAAACTCCTGTCTCCAACAATACAGGAAAATTTACAGTGCAGCAGCAGCACTAAAACTCCTGTTTCCAACAATACAGGAAAATTTACAGTGCAGCAGCAGCACTAAAACTCCTGTCTCCAACATTACAGGATAATTTACAGTGCTGCAGCAGCACTAAAACTCCTGTCTCCAACAATACAGGAACATTTACAGTGCAGCAGCAGCACTAAAACCCCTGTCTCCAACAATACAGGAACATTTACAGTGCAGCAGCAGCACTAAAACTCCTGTCTCCAACAATACAGGAAAATTTTACAGTGCTGCAACAGCACTAAAACCCCTGTCTCCAACAATACAGGAAAATTTACAGTGCAGCAGCAGCACTAAAACTCCTGTCTCCAACAATACAGGAAAATTTACAGTGCAGCAGCAGCACTAAAACGCCTGTCTCCAACAATACAGGAAAATTTACAGTGCAGCAGGAGCACTAAAACCCCTGTCTCCAACAATACAGGAACATTTACAGTGCTGCAGGAGCACTAAAACTCCTGTCTCCAACAATACAGGAACATTTACAGTGCAGCAGCAGCACTAAAACTCCTGTCTCCAACAATACAGGAAAATTTACAGTGCAGCAGGAGCACTAAAACCCCTGTCTCCAACAATGCAGGAACATTTACAGTGCAGCAGCAGCACTAAAACTCCTGTCTCCAACAATACAGGAAAATTTACAGTGCAGCAGCAGCACTAAAGCTCTTGTCTCCAACAATACAGGAACATTTACAGTGCAGCAGCAGCACTGAAATTCCTGTCTCCAACAATACAGGAAAATTTACAGTGCAGCAGCAGCACTAAAACTCCTGTCTCCAACAATACAGGAACATTTACAGTGCAGCAGCAGCACTAAAACTCCTGTCTCCAACAATACAGGAACATTTACAGTGCAGCAGCAGCACTAAAACTGCTGTCTCCAACAATACAGGAAAATTTTCAGTGCAGCAGCAGCACTAAAACTCCTGTCTCCAACATTACAGGAAAATTTACAGTGCTGCAGCAGCACTAAAACGCCTGTCTCCAACAATACAGGAACATTTACAGTGCAGCAACAGCACTAAAACCCCTGTCTCCATCAATACAGGAACATTTACAGTGCAGCAGCAGCACTAAAACCCCTGTCTCCAACAATACAGGAACATTTACAGTGCTGCAGCAGCACTAAAACTCCTGTCTCCAACAATACAGGGAAATTTACAGTGCTGCAGCAGCACTAAAACTCCTGTCTCCCACATTACAGGAACATTTACAGTGCAGCAGCAGCACTAAAGCTCTTGTCTCCAACAATACAGGAACATTTACAGTGCAGCAGCAGCACTGAAATTCCTGTCTCCAACAATACAGGAACATTTACAGTGCAGCAGCAGCACTAAAACTCCTGTCTCCAACAATACAGGAACATTTACAGTGCAGCAGCAGCACTAAAACCCCTGTCTCCAACAATACAGGAACATTTACAGTGCAGCAGCAGCACTAAAACTGCTGTCTCCAACAATACAGGAAAATTTTCAGTGCAGCAGCAGCACTAAAACTCCTGTCTCCAACATTACAGGAAAATTTACAGTGCTGCAGCAGCACTAAAACGCCTGTCTCCAACAATACAGGAACATTTACAGTGCAGCAACAGCACTAAAACCCCTGTCTCCATCAATACAGGAACATTTACAGTGCAGCAGCAGCACTAAAACCCCTGTCTCCAACAATACAGGAACATTTACAGTGCAGCAGCAGCACTAAAACCCCTGTCTCCAACAATACAGGAACATTTACAGTGCTGCAGCAGCACTAAAACTCCTGTCTCCAACAATACAGGGAAATTTACAGTGCTGCAGCAGCACTAAAACTCCTGTCTCCCACATTACAGGAACATTTACAGTGCAGCAGCAGCAATAAAACTCCTGTCTCCAACAATACAGGAAAATTTTCAGTGCTACAGCAGCACTAAACCTCCTGTCTCCAACAATACAGGGAAATTTACAGTGCAGCAGCAGCACTAAAGCTCCTGTCTTCAACAATACAGGAACATTTACAGTGCAGCAGCAGCACTAAAACCCCTGTCTCCAACAATACAGGAACATTTACAGTTCAGCAGCAGCACTAAAACTCCTGTCTCCAACAATACAGGAAAATTTACAGTGCAGCAGCAGCACTAAAACTCTTGTCTCCAACAATACAGGAACATTTACAGTGCAGCAGCAGCACTAAAACTCTTGTCTCCAACAATACAGGAACATTTACAGTGGTGCAGCAGTACTAAAACTCCTGTCTTCAACATTACAGGAAAATTTACAGTGCAGCAGCAGCAATAAAACTCCTGTCTCCAACAATACAGGAACATTTACAGTGCAGCAGCAGCACTACAACTCCTGTCTCCAACAATACAGGAAAATTTATAGTGCAGCAGCACCACTAAAACTCCTGTCTCCAACAATACAGGAACATTTACAGTGCTGCAGCAGCACTAAAACTCCTGTCTCCAACATTACAGGAAAATTTACAGTGCTGCAGCAGCACTAAAACTCCAGTCTCCAACAATACAGGAACATTTACAGTGCAGCAGCAGCACTAAAACCCCTGTCTCCAACAATACGGGAACATTTGCAGTGCAGCAGCACCACTAAAACTCCTGTCTCCAACAATACAGGAACATTTACAGTGCTGCAGCAGCACTAAAACTCCTGTCTCCAACAATACAGGAAAATTTACAGTGCAGCAGCAGCACTAAAACCCCTGTCTCCAACAATACAGGAACATTTACAGTGCAGCAGTAGCACTTAAACTCCTGTCTCCAACAATACAGGAAATTTTACAGTGCTGCAGCAGCACTAAAACTCCTGTCTCCAACAATACAGGAATATTTACAGTGCAGCAGAAGCACTAAAACTCCTGTCTCCAACAATACAGGAACATTTACAGTGCAGCAGCAGCACTAAAACTCCTGTCTCCAACAATACAGGAAAATTTACAGTGCTGCAGCAGCACTAAACCTCCTGTCTCCAACAATACAGGAAAATTTACAGTGCACCAGCAGCACTAAAACCTGTCTCCAACAATACAGGAACATTTACAGTGCAGCAGCAGCACTAAAACTCCTGTCTCCAACAATACAGGAAAATTTACAGTGCAGCAGCAGCACTAAAACAACTGTCTCCAACAATACAGGAAAATTTACAGTGCAGCAGCAGCACTAAAGAACCTGTCTCCAACAATACAGGAAAATTTACAGTGCAGCAGCAGCACTAAAACTCCTGTCTCCAACAATACAGGAACATTTACAGTGCAGCAGCAGCACTAAAACTCCTGTCTCCAACAATACAGGAACATTTACATTGCAGCAGCAGCACAAAACTCCTGTCTCCAACAATACAGGAAAATTTACAGTGCAGCAGCAGCACTAAAACCCCCGTTTCCAACAATACAGGAACATTTACAGTGCAGCAGCAGCACTAAAACTCCATTCTCCAACAATACAGGAACATTTACAGTGCAGCAGCAGCATTAAAACCCCTGTCTCCAACAATACAGGAACATTTACAGTGCAGCAGCACCACTAAAACTCCTGTCTCCAACAATACAGGAACATTTAAAGTGCTGCAGCAGCACTAAAACTCCTTTCTCCAACAATACAGGAAAATTTACAGTGCAGCAGCAGCACTAAAACCCCTATCTCCAACAATACAGGAACATTTACAGTGCAGCAGTAGCACTAAAACTCCTGTCTCCAACATTACAGGAAATTTTACAGTGCTGCAGCAGCACTAAAACTCCTGTCTCCAACAATACAGGAATATTTACAGTGCAGCAGAAGCACTAAAACTCCTGTCTCCAACAATACAGGAACATTTACAGTGCAGCAGCAGCACTAAAACTCCTGTCTCCAACAATACAGGAAAATTTACAGTGCAGCAGCAGCACTAAAACAACTGTCTCCAACAATACAGGAAAATTTACAGTGCAGCAGCAGCACGAAAACTCCTGTCTCCAACATTACAGGATAATTTACAGTGCTGCAGCAGCACTAAAACTCCTGTCTCCAACAATACAGGAACATTTACAGTGCAGCAGCAGCACTAAAACCCCTGTCTCCAACAATACAGGAACATTTACAGTGCAGCAGCAGCACTAAAACTCCTGTCTCCAACAATACAGGAAAATGTTCAGTGCTGCAGCAGCACTAAAACTCCTGTTTCCAACAATACAGGAAAATTTACAGTGCAGCAGCAGCACTAAAACTCCTGTCTCCAACAATACAGGAACATTTACAGTGCAGCAGCAGCACTAAAACTCCTGTCTCCAACAATACAGGAACATTTACAGTGCAGCAGCAGCACTAAAACTCCTGTCTCCAACAATACAGGAAAATTTACAGTACAGCAGCAGCACTAAAACCCCTGTCTCCAACAATACAGGAACATTTACAGAGCAGCAGCAGCACTAAAACTCCTGTCTCCAACATTACAGGAAAATTTACAGTGCTGCAGCAGCACTAAAACTCCAGTCTCCAACAATACAGGAACATTTACAGTGCAGCAGCAGCACTAAAACCCTGTCTCCAACAATACAGGAACATTTACAGTGCAGCAGCACCACTAAAACTCCTGTCTCCAACAATACAGGAACATTTACAGTGCAGCAACAGCACTAAAACCCCTGTCTCCAACAATACAGGAACATTTACAGTGCAGCAGCAGCACTAAAACTCCATTCTCCAACAATACAGGAACATTTACAGTGCAGCAGCAGCACTAAAACCCCTGTCTCCAACAATACAGGAACATTTACAGTGCAGCAGCACCACTAAAACTCCTGTCTCCAACAATACAGGAACATTTAAAGTGCTGCAGCAGCACTAAAACTCCTTTCTCCAACAATACAGGAAAATTTACAGTGCAGCAGCAGCACTAAAACCCCTATCTCCAACAATACAGGAACATTTACAGTGCAGCAGTAGCACTAAAACTCCTGTCTCCAACATTACAGGAAATTTTACAGTGCCGCAGCAGCACTAAAACTCCTGTCTCCAACAATACAGGAATATTTACAGTGCAGCAGAAGCACTAAAACTCCTGTCTCCAACAATACAGGAACATTTACAGTGCAGCAGCAGCACTAAAACTCCTGTCTCCAACAATACAGGAAAATTTACAGTGCAGCAGCAGCACTAAAACAACTGTCTCCAACAATACAGGAAAATTTACAGTGCAGCAGCAGCACGAAAACTCCTGTCTCCAACATTACAGGATAATTTACAGTGCTGCAGCAGCACTAAAACTCCTGTCTCCAACAATACAGGAACATTTACAGTGCAGCAGCAGCACTAAAACCCCTGTCTCCAACAATACAGGAACATTTACAGTGCAGCAGCAGCACTAAAACTCCTGTCTCCAACAATACAGGAAAATGTTCAGTGCTGCAGCAGCACTAAAACTCCTGTTTCCAACAATACAGGAAAATTTACAGTGCAGCAGCAGCACTAAAACTCCTGTCTCCAACAATACAGGAACATTTACAGTGCAGCAGCAGCACTAAAACTCCTGTCTCCAACAATACAGGAACATTTACAGTGCAGCAGCAGCACTAAAACTCCTGTCTCCAACAATACAGGAAAATTTACAGTACAGCAGCAGCACTAAAACTCCTGTCTCCAACAATACAGGAACATTTACAGAGCAGCAGCAGCACTAAAACTCCTGTCTCCAACATTACAGGAAAATTTACAGTGCTGCAGCAGCACTAAAACTCCAGTCTCCAACAATACAGGAACATTTACAGTGCAGCAGCAGCACTAAAACCCTGTCTCCAACAATACAGGAACATTTACAGTGCAGCAGCACCACTAAAACTCCTGTCTCCAACAATACAGGAACATTTACAGTGCTGCAGCAGCACTAAAACTCCTGTCTCCAACAATACAGGAAAATTTACAGTGCAGCAGCAGCACTAAAACTCCTGTCTCCAACAATACAGGAACATTTACAGTGCAGCAGCAGCACTAAAACTCCTGTCTCCAACAATACAGGAACATTTACAGTGCAGCAGCAGCACTAAAACTCCATTCTCCAACAATACAGGAACATTTACAGTGCAGCAGCAGCATTAAAACCCCTGTCTCCAACAATACAGGAACATTTACAGTGCAGCAGCACCACTAAAACTCCTGTCTCCAACAATACAGGAACATTTAAAGTGCTGCAGCAGCACTAAAACTCCTTTCTCCAACAATACAGGAAAATTTACAGTGCAGCAGCAGCACTAAAACCCCTATCTCCAACAATACAGGAACATTTACAGTGCAGCAGTAGCACTAAAACTCCTGTCTCCAACATTACAGGAAATTTTACAGTGCTGCAGCAGCACTAAAACTCCTGTCTCCAACAATACAGGAATATTTACAGTGCAGCAGAAGCACTAAAACTCCTGTCTCCAACAATACAGGAACATTTACAGTGCAGCAGCAGCACTAAAACTCCTGTCTCCAACAATACAGGAAAATTTACAGTGCAGCAGCAGCACTAAAACAACTGTCTCCAACAATACAGGAAAATTTACAGTGCAGCAGCAGCACGAAAACTCCTGTCTCCAACATTACAGGATAATTTACAGTGCTGCAGCAGCACTAAAACTCCTGTCTCCAACAATACAGGAACATTTACAGTGCAGCAGCAGCACTAAAACCCCTGTCTCCAACAATACAGGAACATTTACAGTGCAGCAGCAGCACTAAAACTCCTGTCTCCAACAATACAGGAAAATGTTCAGTGCTGCAGCAGCACTAAAACTCCTGTTTCCAACAATACAGGAAAATTTACAGTGCAGCAGCAGCACTAAAACTCCTGTCTCCAACAATACAGGAACATTTACAGTGCAGCAGCAGCACTAAAACTCCTGTCTCCAACAATACAGGAACATTTACAGTGCAGCAGCAGCACTAAAACTCCTGTCTCCAACAATACAGGAAAATTTACAGTACAGCAGCAGCACTAAAACCCCTGTCTCCAACAATACAGGAACATTTACAGAGCAGCAGCAGCACTAAAACTCCTGTCTCCAACATTACAGGAAAATTTACAGTGCTGCAGCAGCACTAAAACTCCAGTCTCCAACAATACAGGAACATTTACAGTGCAGCAGCAGCACTAAAACCCTGTCTCCAACAATACAGGAACATTTACAGTGCAGCAGCACCACTAAAACTCCTGTCTCCAACAATACAGGAACATTTACAGTGCAGCAGCAGCACTAAAACCCCTGTCTCCAACAATACAGGAACATTTACAGTGCAGCAGCAGCACTAAAACTCCATTCTCCAACAATACAGGAACATTTACAGTGCAGCAGCAGCACTAAAACCCCTGTCTCCAACAATACAGGAACATTTACAGTGCAGCAGCACCACTAAAACTCCTGTCTCCAACAATACAGGAACATTTAAAGTGCTGCAGCAGCACTAAAACTCCTTTCTCCAACAATACAGGAAAATTTACAGTGCAGCAGCAGCACTAAAACCCCTATCTCCAACAATACAGGAACATTTACAGTGCAGCAGTAGCACTAAAACTCCTGTCTCCAACATTACAGGAAATTTTACAGTGCCGCAGCAGCACTAAAACTCCTGTCTCCAACAATACAGGAATATTTACAGTGCAGCAGAAGCACTAAAACTCCTGTCTCCAACAATACAGGAACATTTACAGTGCAGCAGCAGCACTAAAACTCCTGTCTCCAACAATACAGGAAAATTTACAGTGCAGCAGCAGCACTAAAACAACTGTCTCCAACAATACAGGAAAATTTACAGTGCAGCAGCAGCACGAAAACTCCTGTCTCCAACATTACAGGATAATTTACAGTGCTGCAGCAGCACTAAAACTCCTGTCTCCAACAATACAGGAACATTTACAGTGCAGCAGCAGCACTAAAACCCCTGTCTCCAACAATACAGGAACATTTACAGTGCAGCAGCAGCACTAAAACTCCTGTCTCCAACAATACAGGAAAATGTTCAGTGCTGCAGCAGCACTAAAACTCCTGTTTCCAACAATACAGGAAAATTTACAGTGCAGCAGCAGCACTAAAACTCCTGTCTCCAACAATACAGGAACATTTACAGTGCAGCAGCAGCACTAAAACTCCTGTCTCCAACAATACAGGAACATTTACAGTGCAGCAGCAGCACTAAAACTCCTGTCTCCAACAATACAGGAAAATTTACAGTACAGCAGCAGCACTAAAACCCCTGTCTCCAACAATACAGGAACATTTACAGAGCAGCAGCAGCACTAAAACTCCTGTCTCCAACATTACAGGAAAATTTACAGTGCTGCAGCAGCACTAAAACTCCAGTCTCCAACAATACAGGAACATTTACAGTGCAGCAGCAGCACTAAAACCCTGTCTCCAACAATACAGGAACATTTACAGTGCAGCAGCACCACTAAAACTCCTGTCTCCAACAATACAGGAACATTTACAGTGCTGCAGCAGCACTAAAACTCCTGTCTCCAACAATACAGGAAAATTTACAGTGCAGCAGCAGCACTAAAACTCCTGTCTCCAACAATACAGGAACATTTACAGTGCAGCAGCAGCACTAAAACTCCTGTCTCCAACAATACAGGAACATTTACAGTGCAGCAGCAGCACTAAAACTGCTGTCTCCAACAATACAGGAAAATTTTCAGTGCAGCAGCAGCACTAAAACTCCTGTCTCCAACATTACAGGAAAATTTACAGTGCTGCAGCAGCACTAAAACGCCTGTCTCCAACAATACAGGAACATTTACAGTGCAGCAACAGCACTAAAACCCCTGTCTCCATCAATACAGGAACATTTACAGTGCAGCAGCAGCACTAAAACCCCTGTCTCCAACAATACAGGAACATTTACAGTGCTGCAGCAGCACTAAAACTCCTGTCTCCAACAATACAGGAAAATTTACAGTGCAGCAGCAGCACTAAAACTGCTGTCTCCAACAATACAGGAACATTTACAGTGCAGCAGCAGCACTAAAACTCTTGTCTCCAACAATACAGGAAAATTTACAGTGCAGCAGCAGCACTAAAACTCCTGTCTCCAACAATACAGGAAAATTTACAGTGCAGCAGCAGCACTAAAACCCCTGTCTCCCACATTACAGGAACATTTACAGTGCAGCAGCAGCACTAAAGCTCCTGTCTCCAACAATACAGGAACATTTACAGTGCAGCAGCAGCACTAAAACTCCTGTCTCCAACAATACAGGAACATTTACAGTGCAGCAGCAGCACTAAAACTCCTGTCTCCAACAATACAGGAACATTTACAGTGCAGCAGCAGCACTAAAACTGCTGTCTACATCAATACAGGAAAATTTTCAGTGCAGCAGCAGCACTAAAACTCCTGTCTCCATCATTACAGGAAAATTTACAGTGCTGCAGCAGCACTAAAACGCCTGTCTCCAACAATACAGGAACATTTACAGTGCAGCAACAGCACTAAAACCCCTGTCTCCATCAATACAGGAACATTTACAGTGCAGCAGCAGCACTAAAACCCCTGTCTCCAACAATACAGGAACATTTACAGTGCAGCAGCAGCACTAAAACCCCTGTCTCCAACAATACAGGAACATTTACAGTGCTGCAGCAGCACTAAAACTCCTGTCTCCAACAATACAGGGAAATTTACAGTGCTGCAGCAGCACTAAAACTCCTGTCTCCCACATTACAGGAACATTTACAGTGCAGCAGCAGCAATAAAACTCCTGTCTCCAACAATACAGGAAAATTTTCAGTGCTACAGCAGCACTAAACCTCCTGTCTCCAACAATACAGGGAAATTTACAGTGCAGCAGCAGCACTAAAGCTCCTGTCTTCAACAATACAGGAACATTTACAGTGCAGCAGCAGCACTAAAACCCCTGTCTCCAACAATACAGGAACATTTACAGTTCAGCAGCAGCACTAAAACTCCTGTCTCCAACAATACAGGAAAATTTACAGTGCAGCAGCAGCACTAAAACTCTTGTCTCCAACAATACAGGAACATTTACAGTGCAGCAGCAGCACTAAAACTCTTGTCTCCAACAATACAGGAACATTTACAGTGGTGCAGCAGTACTAAAACTCCTGTCTTCAACATTACAGGAAAATTTACAGTGCAGCAGCAGCAATAAAACTCCTGTCTCCAACAATACAGGAACATTTACAGTGCAGCAGCAGCACTACAACTCCTGTCTCCAACAATACAGGAAAATTTATAGTGCAGCAGCACCACTAAAACTCCTGTCTCCAACAATACAGGAACATTTACAGTGCTGCAGCAGCACTAAAACTCCTGTCTCCAACATTACAGGAAAATTTACAGTGCTGCAGCAGCACTCAAACTCCAGTCTCCAACAATACAGGAACATTTACAGTGCAGCAGCAGCACTAAAACCCCTGTCTCCAACAATACGGGAACATTTACAGTGCAGCAGCACCACTAAAACTCCTGTCTCCAACAATACAGGAACATTTACAGTGCTGCAGCAGCACTAAAACTCCTGTCTCCAACAATACAGGAAAATTTACAGTGCAGCAGCAGCACTAAAACCCCTGTCTCCAACAATACAGGAACATTTACAGTGCAGCAGTAGCACTAAAACTCCTGTCTCCAACATTACATGAAATTTTACAGTGCTGCAGCAGCACTAAAACTCCTGTCTCCAACAATACAGGAATATTTACAGTGCAGCAGAAGCACTAAAACTCCTGTCTCCAACAATACAGGAACATTTACAGTGCAGCAGCAGCACTAAAACTCCTGTCTCCAACAATACAGGAAAATTTACAGTGCTGCAGCAGCACTAAACCTCCTGTCTCCAACAATACAGGAAAATTTACAGTGCACCAGCAGCACTAAAACCTGTCTCCAACAATACAGGAACATTTACAGTGCAGCAGCAGCACTAAAACTCCTGTCTCCAACAATACAGGAAAATTTACAGTGCAGCAGCAGCACTAAAACAACTGTCTCCAACAATACAGGAAAATTTACAGTGCAGCAGCAGCACTAAAGAACCTGTCTCCAACAATACAGGAAAATTTACAGTGCAGCAGCAGCACTAAAACTCCTGTCTCCAACAATACAGGAACATTTACAGTGCAGCAGCAGCACTAAAACTCCTGTCTCCAACAATACAGGAACATTTACATTGCAGCAGCAGCACAAAACTCCTGTCTCCAACAATACAGGAAAATTTACAGTGCAGCAGCAGCACTAAAACCCCTGTCTCCAACAATACAGGAACATTTACAGTGCAGCAGCAGCACTAAAACTCCATTCTCCAACAATACAGGAACATTTACAGTGCAGCAGCAGCACTAAAACCCCTGTCTCCAACAATACAGGAACATTTACAGTGCAGCAGCACCACTAAAACTCCTGTCTCCAACAATACAGGAACATTTAAAGTGCTGCAGCAGCACTAAAACTCCTTTCTCCAACAATACAGGAAAATTTACAGTGCAGCAGCAGCACTAAAACCCCTATCTCCAACAATACAGGAACATTTACAGTGCAGCAGTAGCACTAAAACTCCTGTCTCCAACATTACAGGAAATTTTACAGTGCTGCAGCAGCACTAAAACTCCTGTCTCCAACAATACAGGAATATTTACAGTGCAGCAGAAGCACTAAAACTCCTGTCTCCAACAATACAGGAACATTTACAGTGCAGCAGCAGCACTAAAACTCCTGTCTCCAACAATACAGGAAAATTTACAGTGCAGCAGCAGCACTAAAACAACTGTCTCCAACAATACAGGAAAATTTACAGTGCAGCAGCAGCACGAAAACTCCTGTCTCCAACATTACAGGATAATTTACAGTGCTGCAGCAGCACTAAAACTCCTGTCTCCAACAATACAGGAACATTTACAGTGCAGCAGCAGCACTAAAACCCCTGTCTCCAACAATACAGGAACATTTACAGTGCAGCAGCAGCACTAAAACTCCTGTCTCCAACAATACAGGAAAATGTTCAGTGCTGCAGCAGCACTAAAACTCCTGTTTCCAACAATACAGGAAAATTTACAGTGCAGCAGCAGCACTAAAACTCCTGTCTCCAACAATACAGGAACATTTACAGTGCAGCAGCAGCACTAAAACTCCTGTCTCCAACAATACAGGAACATTTACAGTGCAGCAGCAGCACTAAAACTCCTGTCTCCAACAATACAGGAAAATTTACAGTACAGCAGCAGCACTAAAACCCCTGTCTCCAACAATACAGGAACATTTACAGAGCAGCAGCAGCACTAAAACTCCTGTCTCCAACATTACAGGAAAATTTACAGTGCTGCAGCAGCACTAAAACTCCAGTCTCCAACAATACAGGAACATTTACAGTGCAGCAGCAGCACTAAAACCCTGTCTCCAACAATACAGGAACATTTACAGTGCAGCAGCAGCACTAAAACTCCTGTCTCCAACAATACAGGAACATTTACAGTGCTGCAGCAGCACTAAAACTCCTGTCTCCAACAATACAGGAAAATTTACAGTGCAGCAGCAGCACTAAAACCCCTGTCTCCAACAATACAGGAACATTTACAGTGCAGCAGTAGCACTAAAACTCCTGTCTCCAACAATACAGGAACATTTACAGTGCAGCAGCAGCACTAAAACTCCTGTCTCCAACAATACAGGAACATTTACAGTGCAGCAGCAGCACTAAAACTCCTGTCTCCAACAATACAGGAAAATTTACAGTGCTGCAGCAGCACTAAAACTCCTGTCTCCAACAATACAGGAAAATTTACAGTGCAGCGGCAGCACTAAAACCCCTGTCTCCAACAATACAGGAACATTTACAGTGCAGCAGTAGCACTAAAACTCCTGTCTCCAACAATACAGAAAAATTTACAATGCAGCAGCAGTACTAAAACTCCTGTCTCCAACAATACAGGAAAATTTACAGTGCAGCAGCAGTACTAAAACTCCTGTCTTCAACATTACAGGAAAATTTACAGTGTAGCAGCAGCTCTAAAACTCCTGTCTCCAACAATACAGGAGCATTTACAGTGCAGCAGCAGCAATAAAACTCTTGTCTCCAACAATACAGGAACATTTACAGTGCAGCAGCAGCACTAAAGCTCCTGTTTCCAACAATACAGGAAAATTTAGAGTGCAGCAGCAGCACTAAAACTCCTGTCTCCAACAATACAGGAACATTTACAGTGCAGCAGCAGCACTAAAACTCCTGTCTCCAACAATACAGGAAAATTTACAGTGCTGAAGCAGCACTAAAACTCCTGTCTCCAACAATACAGGAAAATTTACAGTGCAGCGGCAGCACTAAAACCCCTGTCTCCAACAATACAGGAACATTTACAGTGCAGCAGCAGCACTAAAACTCCTGTCTCCAACATTACAGGAAAATTTACAGTGCTGCAGCAGCACTAAAACTCCTGTCTCCAACAATACAGGAACATTTACAGTGCAGCAGCAGCACTAAAACTCCTGTCTCCAACAATACAGGAAAATTCAGTGCTGCAGCAGCACTAAAACTCCTGTCTCCAACAATACAGGAACATTTACAGTGCAGCAGCAGCACTAAAACTCCTGTCTCCAACAATACAGGAAAATTTACAGTGCTGCAGCAGCACTAAAACTCCTGTCTCCAACAATACAGGAAAATTTACAGTGCAGCAGCAGCACTAAAACCCCTGTCTCCAACAATACAGGAACATTTACAGTGCAGCAGCAGCACTAAAACTCCTGTCTCCAACATTACAGGAGAATTTACAGTGCTGCAGTAGCACTAAAACTCCAGTCTCCAACAATACAGGAACATTTACAGTGCAGCAGCAGCACTAAAACTCCTGTCTCCAATAATACAGGAAACTTTACAGTGCAGTAGCAGCACTAAAACTCCTGTCTCCAACAATACAGGAAAATTTACAGTACAGCAGCAGCACTAAAACTCCTGTCTCCAACAATACAGGAACATTTACAGTGCAGCAGCAGCACTAAAACTCCTGTCTCCAACAATACAGGAAAATTTACAGTGCAGCAGTAGCACTAAAACTCCTGTCTCCAACAATACAGAAAAATTTACAGTGCAGCAGCAGTACTAAAACTCCTGTCTCCAACAATACAGGAAAATTTACAGTGCAGCAGCAGTACTAAAACTCCTGTCTTCAACAATACAGGAAAATTTACAGTGCAGCAGCAGCTCTAAAACTCCTGTCTCCAACAATACAGGAGCATTTACAGTGCAGCAGCAGCAATAAAACTCTTGTCTCCAACAATACAGGAACATTTACAGTGCAGCAGCAGCACTAAAGCTCCTGTCTCCAACAATACAGGAAAATTTACAGTGCAGCAGCAGCACTAAAACTCCTGTCTCCAACAATACAGGAACATTTACAGTGCAGCAGCAGCACTAAAACTCTTGTCTCCAACAATACAGGAAAATTTACAGTGCAGCAGCAGCACTAAAACTCCTGTCTCCAACAATACAGGAAATATTTACAGTGCAGCAGCAGCACTAAAACTCCTGTCTCCAACAATACAGGAACATTTACAGTGCAGCAGCAGCACTAAAACTCCTGTCTCCAACAATACAGGAACATTTACAGTGCAGCAGCAGCACTAAAACTCCTGTCTCCAACAATACAGGAAAATTTACAGTGCTGCAGCAGCACTAAAACTCCTGTCTCCAACAATACAGGAAAATTTACAGTGCAGAGGCAGCACTAAAACCCCTGTCTCCAACAATACAGGAACATTTACAGTGCAGCAGCAGCACTAAAACTCCTGTCTCCAACATTACAGGAAAATTTACAGTGCTGCAGCAGCACTAAAACTCCTGTCTCCAACAATACAGGAACATTTACAGTGCAGCAGCAGCACTAAAACCCCTGTCTCCAACAATACAGGAAAATTTACAGAGCAGCAGCAGCACTAAAACCCCTGTCTCCAACAATACAGGAACATTTACAGTGCAGCAGCAGCACTAAAACTCCTGTCTCCAACAATACAGGAAAATTTACAGTGCTGCAGCAGCACTAAAACTCCTGTCTCCAACAATACAGGAACAGCAGCAGCACTAAAACTCCTGTCTCCAACAATACAGGAAAATTTACAGTGCAGCAGCAGCACTAAAGCTCCTGTCTCCAACAATACAGGAAAATTTAGAGTGCAGCAGCAGCACTAAAACTCCTGTCTCCAACAATACAGGAACATTTACAGTGCAGCAGCAGCACTAAAACTCCTGTCTCCAACAATACAGGAAATATTTACAGTGCAGCAGCAGCACTAAAACTCCTGTCTCCAACAATACAGGAACATTTACAGTGCAGCAGCAGCACTAAAACTCCTGTCTCCAACAATACAGGAACATTTACAGTGCAGCAGCAGCACTAAAACTCCTGTCTCCAACAATACAGGAAAATTTACAGTGCTGCAGCAGCACTAAAACTCCTGTCTCCAACAATACAGGAAAATTTACAGTGCAGAGGCAGCACTAAAACCCCTGTCTCCAACAATACAGGAACATTTACAGTGCAGCAGCAGCACTAAAACTCCTGTCTCCAACATTACAGGAAAATTTACAGTGCTGCAGCAGCACTAAAACTCCTGTCTCCAACAATACAGGAACATTTACAGTGCAGCAGCAGCACTAAAACCCCTGTCTCCAACAATACAGGAAAATTTACAGAGCAGCAGCAGCACTAAAACCCCTGTCTCCAACAATACAGGAACATTTACAGTGCAGCAGCAGCACTAAAACTCCTGTCTCCAACAATACAGGAAAATTTACAGTGCTGCAGCAGCACTAAAACTCCTGTCTCCAACAATACAGGAACAGCAGCAGCACTAAAACTCCTGTCTCCAACAATACAGGAAAATTTACAGTGCAGCAGCAGCACTAAAGCTCCTGTCTCCAACAATACAGGAAAATTTAGAGTGCAGCAGCAGCACTAAAACTCCTGTCTCCAACAATACAGGAACATTTACAGTGCAGCAGCAGCACTAAAACTCCTATCTCCAACAATACAGGAAAATTTACAGTGCTGAATCAGCACTAAAACTCCTGTCTCCAACAATACAGGAAAATTTACAGTGCTGCAGCAGCACTAAAACTCCTGTCTCCAACAATACAGGAACAGCAGCAGCACTAAAACTCCTGTCTCCAACAATACAGGAAAATTTACAGTGCAGCAGCAGCACTAAAGCTCCTGTCTCCAACAATACAGGAAAATTTAGAGTGCAGCAGCAGCACTAAAACTCCTGTCTCCAACAATACAGGAACATTTACAGTGCAGCAGCAGCACTAAAACTCCTATCTCCAACAATACAGGAAAATTTACAGTGCTGAAGCAGCACTAAAACTCCTGTCTCCAACAATACAGGAAAATTTACAGTGCAGCGGCAGCACTAAAACCCCTGTCTCCAACATTACAGGAAAATTTACAGTGCTGCAGCAGCACTAAAACGCCTGTCTCCAACAATACAGGAACATTTACAGTGCAGCAACAGCACTAAAAGCCCTGTCTCCATCAATACAGGAACATTTACAGTGCAGCAGCAGCTCTAAAACTCCTGTCTCCAACAATACAGGAGCATTTACAGTGCAGCAGCAGCAATAAAACTCTTGTCTCCAACAATACAGGAACATTTACAGTGCAGCAGCAGCACTAAAGCTCCTGTCTCCAACAATACAGGAAAATTTACAGTGCAGCAGCAGCACTAAAACTCCTGTCTCCAACAATACAGGAAAATTTACAGTGCTGAAGCAGCACTAAAACTCCTGTCTCCAACAATACAGGAAAATTTACAGTGCAGCGGCAGCACTAAAACCCCTGTCTCCAACAATACAGGAACATTTACAGTGCAGCAGCAGCACTAAAACTCCTGTCTCCAACATTACAGGAAAATTTACAGTGCAGCAGCAGCACTAAAACTCCTGTCTCCAACAATACAGGAAAATTTACAGTGCAGCAGCAGCACTAAAACTCCTGTCTCCAACAATACAGGAAAATTTACAGTGCTGCAGCAGCACTAAAACTCCTGTCTCCAACAATACAGGAAAATTTACAGTGCAGCAGCAGCACTAAAACCCCTGTCTCCAACAATACAGGAACATTTACAGTGCAGCAGCAGCACTAAAACTCCTGTCTCCAACATTACAGGAGAATTTACAGTGCTGCAGTAGCACTAAAACTCCAGTCTCCAACAATACAGGAACATTTACAGTGCAGCAGCAGCACTAAAACTCCTGTCTCCAACAATACAGGAAACTTTACAGTGCAGTAGCAGCACTAAAACTCCTGTCTCCAACAATACAGGAAAATTTACAGTGCAGCAGCAGCACTAAAACTCCTGTCTCCAACAATACAGGAACATTTACAGTGCAGCAGCAGCACTAAAACTCCTGTCTCCAACAATACAGGAAAATTTACAGTGCAGCAGTAGCACTAAAACTCCTGTCTCCAACAATACAGAAATATTTACAGTGCAGCAGCAGTACTAAAACTCCTGTCTCCAACAATACAGGAAAATTTACAGTGCAGCAGCAGTACTAAAACTCCTGTCTTCAACATTACAGGAAAATTTACAGTGCAGCAGCAGCTCTAAAACTCCTGTCTCCAACAATACAGGAGCATTTACAGTGCAGCAGCAGCAATAAAACTCTTGTCTCCAACAATACAGGAACATTTACAGTGCAGCAGCAGCACTAAAGCTCCTGTCTCCAACAATACAGGAAAATTTACAGTGCAGCAGCAGCACTAAAACTCCTGTCTCCAACAATACAGGAACATTTACAGTGCAGCAGCAGCACTAAAACTCTTGTCTCCAACAATACAGGAAAATTTACAGTGCAGCAGCAGCACTAAAACTCCTGTCTCCAACAATACAGGAACATTTACAGTGCAGCAGCAGCACTAAAACTCCTGTCTCCAACAATACAGGAAATATTTACAGTGCAGCAGCAGCACTAAAACTCCTGTCTCCAACAATACAGGAACATTTACAGTGCAGCAGCAGCACTAAAACTCCTGTCTCCAACAATACAGGAACATTTACAGTGCAGCAGCAGCACTAAAACTCCTGTCTCCAACAATACAGGAAAATTTACAGTGCTGCAGCAGCACTAAAACTCCTGTCTCCAACAATACAGGAAAATTTACAGTGCAGAGGCAGCACTAAAACCCCTGTCTCCAACAATACAGGAACATTTACAGTGCAGCAGCAGCACTAAAACTCCTGTCTCCAACATTACAGGAAAATTTACAGTGCTGCAGCAGCACTAAAACTCCTGTCTCCAACAATACAGGAACATTTACAGTGCAGCAGCAGCACTAAAACCCCTGTCTCCAACAATACAGGAAAATTTACAGAGCAGCAGCAGCACTAAAACCCCTGTCTCCAACAATACAGGAACATTTACAGTGCAGCAGCAGCACTAAAACTCCTGTCTCCAACAATACAGGAAAATTTACAGTGCTGCAGCAGCACTAAAACTCCTGTCTCCAACAATACAGGAACAGCAGCAGCACTAAAACTCCTGTCTCCAACAATACAGGAAAATTTACAGTGCAGCAGCAGCACTAAAGCTCCTGTCTCCAACAATACAGGAAAATTTAGAGTGCAGCAGCAGCACTAAAACTCCTGTCTCCAACAATACAGGAACATTTACAGTGCAGCAGCAGCACTAAAACTCCTATCTCCAACAATACAGGAAAATTTACAGTGCTGAAGCAGCACTAAAACTCCTGTCTCCAACAATACAGGAAAATTTACAGTGCAGCGGCAGCACTAAAACCCCTGTCTCCAACATTACAGGAAAATTTACAGTGCTGCAGCAGCACTAAAACGCCTGTCTCCAACAATACAGGAACATTTACAGTGCAGCAACAGCACTAAAAGCCCTGTCTCCATCAATACAGGAACATTTACAGTGCAGCAGCAGCTCTAAAACTCCTGTCTCCAACAATACAGGAGCATTTACAGTGCAGCAGCAGCAATAAAACTCTTGTCTCCAACAATACAGGAACATTTACAGTGCAGCAGCAGCACTAAAGCTCCTGTCTCCAACAATACAGGAAAATTTACAGTGCAGCAGCAGCACTAAAACTCCTGTCTCCAACAATACAGGAAAATTTACAGTGCTGAAGCAGCACTAAAACTCCTGTCTCCAACAATACAGGAAAATTTACAGTGCAGCGGCAGCACTAAAACCCCTGTCTCCAACAATACAGGAACATTTACAGTGCAGCAGCAGCACTAAAACTCCTGTCTCCAACATTACAGGAAAATTTACAGTGCAGCAGCAGCACTAAAACTCCTGTCTCCAACAATACAGGAACATTTACAGTGCAGCAGCAGCACTAAAACTCCTGTCTCCAACAATACAGGAAAATTTACAGTGCTGCAGCAGCACTAAAACTCCTGTCTCCAACAATACAGGAAAATTTACAGTGCAGCAGCAGCACTAAAACCCCTGTCTCCAACAATACAGGAACATTTACAGTGCAGCAGCAGCACTAAAACTCCTGTCTCCAACATTACAGGAGAATTTACAGTGCTGCAGTAGCACTAAAACTCCAGTCTCCAACAATACAGGAACATTTACAGTGCAGCAGCAGCACTAAAACTCCTGTCTCCAACAATACAGGAAACTTTACAGTGCAGTAGCAGCACTAAAACTCCTGTCTCCAACAATACAGGAAAATTTACAGTGCAGCAGCAGCACTAAAACTCCTGTCTCCAACAATACAGGAACATTTACAGTGCAGCAGCAGCACTAAAACTCCTGTCTCCAACAATACAGGAAAATTTACAGTGCAGCAGTAGCACTAAAACTCCTGTCTCCAACAATACAGAAATATTTACAGTGCAGCAGCAGTACTAAAACTCCTGTCTCCAACAATACAGGAAAATTTACAGTGCAGCAGCAGTACTAAAACTCCTGTCTTCAACATTACAGGAAAATTTACAGTGCAGCAGCAGCTCTAAAACTCCTGTCTCCAACAATACAGGAGCATTTACAGTGCAGCAGCAGCAATAAAACTCTTGTCTCCAACAATACAGGAACATTTACAGTGCAGCAGCAGCACTAAAGCTCCTGTCTCCAACAATACAGGAAAATTTACAGTGCAGCAGCAGCACTAAAACTCCTGTCTCCAACAATACAGGAACATTTACAGTGCAGCAGCAGCACTAAAACTCTTGTCTCCAACAATACAGGAAAATTTACAGTGCAGCAGCAGCACTAAAACTCCTGTCTCCAACAATACAGGAACATTTACAGTGCAGCAGCAGCACTAAAACTCCTGTCTCCAACAATACAGGAAATATTTACAGTGCAGCAGCAGCACTAAAACTCCTGTCTCCAACAATACAGGAACATTTACAGTGCAGCAGCAGCACTAAAACTCCTGTCTCCAACAATACAGGAACATTTACAGTGCAGCAGCAGCACTAAAACTCCTGTCTCCAACAATACAGGAAAATTTACAGTGCTGCAGCAGCACTAAAACTCCTGTCTCCAACAATACAGGAACATTTACAGTGCAGAGGCAGCACTAAAACCCCTGTCTCCAACAATACAGGAACATTTACAGTGCAGCAGCAGCACTAAAACTCCTGTCTCCAACATTACAGGAAAATTTACAGTGCTGCAGCAGCACTAAAACTCCTGTCTCCAACAATACAGGAACATTTACAGTGCAGCAGCAGCACTAAAACCCCTGTCTCCAACAATACAGGAAAATTTACAGAGCAGCAGCAGCACTAAAACCCCTGTCTCCAACAATACAGGAACATTTACAGTGCAGCAGCAGCACTAAAACTCCTGTCTCCAACAATACAGGAAAATTTACAGTGCTGCAGCAGCACTAAAACTCCTGTCTCCAACAATACAGGAACAGCAGCAGCACTAAAACTCCTGTCTCCAACAATACAGGAAAATTTACAGTGCAGCAGCAGCACTAAAGCTCCTGTCTCCAACAATACAGGAAAATTTAGAGTGCAGCAGCAGCACTAAAACTCCTGTCTCCAACAATACAGGAACATTTACAGTGCAGCAGCAGCACTAAAACTCCTATCTCCAACAATACAGGAAAATTTACAGTGCTGAAGCAGCACTAAAACTCCTGTCTCCAACAATACAGGAAAATTTACAGTGCAGCGGCAGCACTAAAACCCCTGTCTCCAACATTACAGGAAAATTTACAGTGCTGCAGCAGCACTAAAACGCCTGTCTCCAACAATACAGGAACATTTACAGTGCAGCAACAGCACTAAAAGCCCTGTCTCCATCAATACAGGAACATTTACAGTGCAGCAGCAGCTCTAAAACTCCTGTCTCCAACAATACAGGAGCATTTACAGTGCAGCAGCAGCAATAAAACTCTTGTCTCCAACAATACAGGAACATTTACAGTGCAGCAGCAGCACTAAAGCTCCTGTCTCCAACAATACAGGAAAATTTACAGTGCAGCAGCAGCACTAAAACTCCTGTCTCCAACAATACAGGAAAATTTACAGTGCTGAAGCAGCACTAAAACTCCTGTCTCCAACAATACAGGAAAATTTACAGTGCAGCGGCAGCACTAAAACCCCTGTCTCCAACAATACAGGAACATTTACAGTGCAGCAGCAGCACTAAAACTCCTGTCTCCAACATTACAGGAAAATTTACAGTGCAGCAGCAGCACTAAAACTCCTGTCTCCAACAATACAGGAACATTTACAGTGCAGCAGCAGCACTAAAACTCCTGTCTCCAACAATACAGGAAAATTTACAGTGCTGCAGCAGCACTAAAACTCCTGTCTCCAACAATACAGGAAAATTTACAGTGCAGCAGCAGCACTAAAACCCCTGTCTCCAACAATACAGGAACATTTACAGTGCAGCAGCAGCACTAAAACTCCTGTCTCCAACATTACAGGAGAATTTACAGTGCTGCAGTAGCACTAAAACTCCAGTCTCCAACAATACAGGAACATTTACAGTGCAGCAGCAGCACTAAAACTCCTGTCTCCAACAATACAGGAAACTTTACAGTGCAGTAGCAGCACTAAAACTCCTGTCTCCAACAATACAGGAAAATTTACAGTGCAGCAGCAGCACTAAAACTCCTGTCTCCAACAATACAGGAACATTTACAGTGCAGCAGCAGCACTAAAACTCCTGTCTCCAACAATACAGGAAAATTTACAGTGCAGCAGTAGCACTAAAACTCCTGTCTCCAACAATACAGAAATATTTACAGTGCAGCAGCAGTACTAAAACTCCTGTCTCCAACAATACAGGAAAATTTACAGTGCAGCAGCAGTACTAAAACTCCTGTCTTCAACATTACAGGAAAATTTACAGTGCAGCAGCAGCTCTAAAACTCCTGTCTCCAACAATACAGGAGCATTTACAGTGCAGCAGCAGCAATAAAACTCTTGTCTCCAACAATACAGGAACATTTACAGTGCAGCAGCAGCACTAAAGCTCCTGTCTCCAACAATACAGGAAAATTTACAGTGCAGCAGCAGCACTAAAACTCCTGTCTCCAACAATACAGGAACATTTACAGTGCAGCAGCAGCACTAAAACTCTTGTCTCCAACAATACAGGAAAATTTACAGTGCAGCAGCAGCACTAAAACTCCTGTCTCCAACAATACAGGAACATTTACAGTGCAGCAGCAGCACTAAAACTCCTGTCTCCAACAATACAGGAAATATTTACAGTGCAGCAGCAGCACTAAAACTCCTGTCTCCAACAATACAGGAACATTTACAGTGCAGCAGCAGCACTAAAACTCCTGTCTCCAACAATACAGGAACATTTACAGTGCAGCAGCAGCACTAAAACTCCTGTCTCCAACAATACAGGAAAATTTACAGTGCTGCAGCAGCACTAAAACTCCTGTCTCCAACAATACAGGAAAATTTACAGTGCAGAGGCAGCACTAAAACCCCTGTCTCCAACAATACAGGAACATTTACAGTGCAGCAGCAGCACTAAAACTCCTGTCTCCAACATTACAGGAAAATTTACAGTGCTGCAGCAGCACTAAAACTCCTGTCTCCAACAATACAGGAACATTTACAGTGCAGCAGCAGCACTAAAACCCCTGTCTCCAACAATACAGGAAAATTTACAGAGCAGCAGCAGCACTAAAACCCCTGTCTCCAACAATACAGGAACATTTACAGTGCAGCAGCAGCACTAAAACTCCTGTCTCCAACAATACAGGAAAATTTACAGTGCTGCAGCAGCACTAAAACTCCTGTCTCCAACAATACAGGAACAGCAGCAGCACTAAAACTCCTGTCTCCAACAATACAGGAAAATTTACAGTGCAGCAGCAGCACTAAAGCTCCTGTCTCCAACAATACAGGAAAATTTAGAGTGCAGCAGCAGCACTAAAACTCCTGTCTCCAACAATACAGGAACATTTACAGTGCAGCAGCAGCACTAAAACTCCTATCTCCAACAATACAGGAAAATTTACAGTGCTGAAGCAGCACTAAAACTCCTGTCTCCAACAATACAGGAAAATTTACAGTGCAGCGGCAGCACTAAAACCCCTGTCTCCAACATTACAGGAAAATTTACAGTGCTGCAGCAGCACTAAAACGCCTGTCTCCAACAATACAGGAACATTTACAGTGCAGCAACAGCACTAAAAGCCCTGTCTCCATCAATACAGGAACATTTACAGTGCAGCAGCAGCTCTAAAACTCCTGTCTCCAACAATACAGGAGCATTTACAGTGCAGCAGCAGCAATAAAACTCTTGTCTCCAACAATACAGGAACATTTACAGTGCAGCAGCAGCACTAAAGCTCCTGTCTCCAACAATACAGGAAAATTCACAGTGCAGCAGCAGCACTAAAACTCCTGTCTCCAACAATACAGGAAAATTTACAGTGCTGAAGCAGCACTAAAACTCCTGTCTCCAACAATACAGGAAAATTTACAGTGCAGCGGCAGCACTAAAACCCCTGTCTCCAACAATACAGGAACATTTACAGTGCAGCAGCAGCACTAAAACTCCTGTCTCCAACATTACAGGAAAATTTACAGTGCAGCAGCAGCACTAAAACTCCTGTCTCCAACAATACAGGAACATTTACAGTGCAGCAGCAGCACTAAAACTCCTGTCTCCAACAATACAGGAAAATTTACAGTGCTGCAGCAGCACTAAAACTCCTGTCTCCAACAATACAGGAAAATTTACAGTGCAGCAGCAGCACTAAAACCCCTGTCTCCAACAATACAGGAACATTTACAGTGCAGCAGCAGCACTAAAACTCCTGTCTCCAACATTACAGGAGAATTTACAGTGCTGCAGTAGCACTAAAACTCCAGTCTCCAACAATACAGGAACATTTACAGTGCAGCAGCAGCACTAAAACTCCTGTCTCCAACAATACAGGAAACTTTACAGTGCAGTAGCAGCACTAAAACTCCTGTCTCCAACAATACAGGAAAATTTACAGTGCAGCAGCAGCACTAAAACTCCTGTCTCCAACAATACAGGAACATTTACAGTGCAGCAGCAGCACTAAAACTCCTGTCTCCAACAATACAGGAAAATTTACAGTGCAGCAGTAGCACTAAAACTCCTGTCTCCAACAATACAGAAATATTTACAGTGCAGCAGCAGTACTAAAACTCCTGTCTCCAACAATACAGGAAAATTTACAGTGCAGCAGCAGTACTAAAACTCCTGTCTTCAACATTACAGGAAAATTTACAGTGCAGCAGCAGCTCTAAAACTCCTGTCTCCAACAATACAGGAGCATTTACAGTGCAGCAGCAGCAATAAAACTCTTGTCTCCAACAATACAGGAACATTTACAGTGCAGCAGCAGCACTAAAGCTCCTGTCTCCAACAATACAGGAAAATTTACAGTGCAGCAGCAGCACTAAAACTCCTGTCTCCAACAATACAGGAACATTTACAGTGCAGCAGCAGCACTAAAACTCTTGTCTCCAACAATACAGGAAAATTTACAGTGCAGCAGCAGCACTAAAACTCCTGTCTCCAACAATACAGGAACATTTACAGTGCAGCAGCAGCACTAAAACTCCTGTCTCCAACAATACAGGAAATATTTACAGTGCAGCAGCAGCACTAAAACTCCTGTCTCCAACAATACAGGAACATTTACAGTGCAGCAGCAGCACTAAAACTCCTGTCTCCAACAATACAGGAACATTTACAGTGCAGCAGCAGCACTAAAACTCCTGTCTCCAACAATACAGGAAAATTTACAGTGCTGCAGCAGCACTAAAACTCCTGTCTCCAACAATACAGGAAAATTTACAGTGCAGAGGCAGCACTAAAACCCCTGTCTCCAACAATACAGGAACATTTACAGTGCAGCAGCAGCACTAAAACTCCTGTCTCCAACATTACAGGAAAATTTACAGTGCTGCAGCAGCACTAAAACTCCTGTCTCCAACAATACAGGAACATTTACAGTGCAGCAGCAGCACTAAAACCCCTGTCTCCAACAATACAGGAAAATTTACAGAGCAGCAGCAGCACTAAAACCCCTGTCTCCAACAATACAGGAACATTTACAGTGCAGCAGCAGCACTAAAACTCCTGTCTCCAACAATACAGGAAAATTTACAGTGCTGCAGCAGCACTAAAACTCCTGTCTCCAACAATACAGGAACAGCAGCAGCACTAAAACTCCTGTCTCCAACAATACAGGAAAATTTACAGTGCAGCAGCAGCACTAAAGCTCCTGTCTCCAACAATACAGGAAAATTTAGAGTGCAGCAGCAGCACTAAAACTCCTGTCTCCAACAATACAGGAACATTTACAGTGCAGCAGCAGCACTAAAACTCCTATCTCCAACAATACAGGAAAATTTACAGTGCTGAAGCAGCACTAAAACTCCTGTCTCCAACAATACAGGAAAATTTACAGTGCAGCGGCAGCACTAAAACCCCTGTCTCCAACATTACAGGAAAATTTACAGTGCTGCAGCAGCACTAAAACGCCTGTCTCCAACAATACAGGAACATTTACAGTGCAGCAACAGCACTAAAAGCCCTGTCTCCATCAATACAGGAACATTTACAGTGCAGCAGCAGCTCTAAAACTCCTGTCTCCAACAATACAGGAGCATTTACAGTGCAGCAGCAGCAATAAAACTCTTGTCTCCAACAATACAGGAACATTTACAGTGCAGCAGCAGCACTAAAGCTCCTGTCTCCAACAATACAGGAAAATTTACAGTGCAGCAGCAGCACTAAAACTCCTGTCTCCAACAATACAGGAAAATTTACAGTGCTGAAGCAGCACTAAAACTCCTGTCTCCAACAATACAGGAAAATTTACAGTGCAGCGGCAGCACTAAAACCCCTGTCTCCAACAATACAGGAACATTTACAGTGCAGCAGCAGCACTAAAACTCCTGTCTCCAACATTACAGGAAAATTTACGGTGCAGCAGCAGCACTAAAACTCCTGTCTCCAACAATACAGGAACATTTACAGTGCAGCAGCAGCACTAAAACTCCTGTCTCCAACAATACAGGAAAATTTACAGTGCTGCAGCAGCACTAAAACTCCTGTCTCCAACAATACAGGAAAATTTACAGTGCAGCAGCAGCACTAAAACCCCTGTCTCCAACAATACAGGAACATTTACAGTGCAGCAGCAGCACTAAAACTCCTGTCTCCAACATTACAGGAGAATTTACAGTGCTGCAGTAGCACTAAAACTCCAGTCTCCAACAATACAGGAACATTTACAGTGCAGCAGCAGCACTAAAACTCCTGTCTCCAACAATACAGGAAACTTTACAGTGCAGTAGCAGCACTAAAACTCCTGTCTCCAACAATACAGGAAAATTTACAGTGCAGCAGCAGCACTAAAACTCCTGTCTCCAACAATACAGGAACATTTACAGTGCAGCAGCAGCACTAAAACTCCTGTCTCCAACAATACAGGAAAATTTACAGTGCAGCAGTAGCACTAAAACTCCTGTCTCCAACAATACAGAAATATTTACAGTGCAGCAGCAGTACTAAAACTCCTGTCTCCAACAATACAGGAAAATTTACAGTGCAGCAGCAGTACTAAAACTCCTGTCTTCAACATTACAGGAAAATTTACAGTGCAGCAGCAGCTCTAAAACTCCTGTCTCCAACAATACAGGAGCATTTACAGTGCAGCAGCAGCAATAAAACTCTTGTCTCCAACAATACAGGAACATTTACAGTGCAGCAGCAGCACTAAAGCTCCTGTCTCCAACAATACAGGAAAATTTACAGTGCAGCAGCAGCACTAAAACTCCTGTCTCCAACAATACAGGAACATTTACAGTGCAGCAGCAGCACTAAAACTCTTGTCTCCAACAATACAGGAAAATTTACAGTGCAGCAGCAGCACTAAAACTCCTGTCTCCAACAATACAGGAACATTTACAGTGCAGCAGCAGCACTAAAACTCCTGTCTCCAACAATACAGGAAATATTTACAGTGCAGCAGCAGCACTAAAACTCCTGTCTCCAACAATACAGGAACATTTACAGTGCAGCAGCAGCACTAAAACTCCTGTCTCCAACAATACAGGAACATTTACAGTGCAGCAGCAGCACTAAAACTCCTGTCTCCAACAATACAGGAAAATTTACAGTGCTGCAGCAGCACTAAAACTCCTGTCTCCAACAATACAGGAAAATTTACAGTGCAGAGGCAGCACTAAAACCCCTGTCTCCAACAATACAGGAACATTTACAGTGCAGCAGCAGCACTAAAACTCCTGTCTCCAACATTACAGGAAAATTTACAGTGCTGCAGCAGCACTAAAACTCCTGTCTCCAACAATACAGGAACATTTACAGTGCAGCAGCAGCACTAAAACCCCTGTCTCCAACAATACAGGAAAATTTACAGAGCAGCAGCAGCACTAAAACCCCTGTCTCCAACAATACAGGAACATTTACAGTGCAGCAGCAGCACTAAAACTCCTGTCTCCAACAATACAGGAAAATTTACAGTGCTGCAGCAGCACTAAAACTCCTGTCTCCAACAATACAGGAACAGCAGCAGCACTAAAACTCCTGTCTCCAACAATACAGGAAAATTTACAGTGCAGCAGCAGCACTAAAGCTCCTGTCTCCAACAATACAGGAAAATTTAGAGTGCAGCAGCAGCACTAAAACTCCTGTCTCCAACAATACAGGAACATTTACAGTGCAGCAGCAGCACTAAAACTCCTATCTCCAACAATACAGGAAAATTTACAGTGCTGAAGCAGCACTAAAACTCCTGTCTCCAACAATACAGGAAAATTTACAGTGCAGCGGCAGCACTAAAACCCCTGTCTCCAACATTACAGGAAAATTTACAGTGCTGCAGCAGCACTAAAACGCCTGTCTCCAACAATACAGGAACATTTACAGTGCAGCAACAGCACTAAAAGCCCTGTCTCCATCAATACAGGAACATTTACAGTGCAGCAGCAGCTCTAAAACTCCTGTCTCCAACAATACAGGAGCATTTACAGTGCAGCAGCAGCAATAAAACTCTTGTCTCCAACAATACAGGAACATTTACAGTGCAGCAGCAGCACTAAAGCTCCTGTCTCCAACAATACAGGAAAATTTACAGTGCAGCAGCAGCACTAAAACTCCTGTCTCCAACAATACAGGAAAATTTACAGTGCTGAAGCAGCACTAAAACTCCTGTCTCCAACAATACAGGAAAATTTACAGTGCAGCGGCAGCACTAAAACCCCTGTCTCCAACAATACAGGAACATTTACAGTGCAGCAGCAGCACTAAAACTCCTGTCTCCAACATTACAGGAAAATTTACAGTGCAGCAGCAGCACTAAAACTCCTGTCTCCAACAATACAGGAACATTTACAGTGCAGCAGCAGCACTAAAACTCCTGTCTCCAACAATACAGGAAAATTTACAGTGCTGCAGCAGCACTAAAACTCCTGTCTCCAACAATACAGGAAAATTTACAGTGCAGCAGCAGCACTAAAACCCCTGTCTCCAACAATACAGGAACATTTACAGTGCAGCAGCAGCACTAAAACTCCTGTCTCCAACATTACAGGAGAATTTACAGTGCTGCAGTAGCACTAAAACTCCAGTCTCCAACAATACAGGAACATTTACAGTGCAGCAGCAGCACTAAAACTCCTGTCTCCAACAATACAGGAAACTTTACAGTGCAGTAGCAGCACTAAAACTCCTGTCTCCAACAATACAGGAAAATTTACAGTGCAGCAGCAGCACTAAAACTCCTGTCTCCAACAATACAGGAACATTTACAGTGCAGCAGCAGCACTAAAACTCCTGTCTCCAACAATACAGGAAAATTTACAGTGCAGCAGTAGCACTAAAACTCCTGTCTCCAACAATACAGAAATATTTACAGTGCAGCAGCAGTACTAAAACTCCTGTCTCCAACAATACAGGAAAATTTACAGTGCAGCAGCAGTACTAAAACTCCTGTCTTCAACATTACAGGAAAATTTACAGTGCAGCAGCAGCTCTAAAACTCCTGTCTCCAACAATACAGGAGCATTTACAGTGCAGCAGCAGCAATAAAACTCTTGTCTCCAACAATACAGGAACATTTACAGTGCAGCAGCAGCACTAAAGCTCCTGTCTCCAACAATACAGGAAAATTTACAGTGCAGCAGCAGCACTAAAACTCCTGTCTCCAACAATACAGGAACATTTACAGTGCAGCAGCAGCACTAAAACTCTTGTCTCCAACAATACAGGAAAATTTACAGTGCAGCAGCAGCACTAAAACTCCTGTCTCCAACAATACAGGAACATTTACAGTGCAGCAGCAGCACTAAAACTCCTGTCTCCAACAATACAGGAAATATTTACAGTGCAGCAGCAGCACTAAAACTCCTGTCTCCAACAATACAGGAACATTTACAGTGCAGCAGAAGCACTAAAACTCCTGTCTCCAACAATACAGGAACATTTACAGTGCAGCAGCAGCACTAAAACTCCTGTCTCCAACAATACAGGAAAATTTACAGTGCTGCAGCAGCACTAAAACTCCTGTCTCCAACAATACAGGAAAATTTACAGTGCAGAGGCAGCACTAAAACCCCTGTCTCCAACAATACAGGAACATTTACAGTGCAGCAGCAGCACTAAAACTCCTGTCTCCAACATTACAGGAAAATTTACAGTGCTGCAGCAGCACTAAAACTCCTGTCTCCAACAATACAGGAACATTTACAGTGCAGCAGCAGCACTAAAACCCCTGTCTCCAACAATACAGGAAAATTTACAGAGCAGCAGCAGCACTAAAACCCCTGTCTCCAACAATACAGGAACATTTACAGTGCAGCAGCAGCACTAAAACTCCTGTCTCCAACAATACAGGAAAATTTACAGTGCTGCAGCAGCACTAAAACTCCTGTCTCCAACAATACAGGAACAGCAGCAGCACTAAAACTCCTGTCTCCAACAATACAGGAAAATTTACAGTGCAGCAGCAGCACTAAAGCTCCTGTCTCCAACAATACAGGAAAATTTAGAGTGCAGCAGCAGCACTAAAACTCCTGTCTCCAACAATACAGGAACATTTACAGTGCAGCAGCAGCACTAAAACTCCTATCTCCAACAATACAGGAAAATTTACAGTGCTGAAGCAGCACTAAAACTCCTGTCTCCAACAATACAGGAAAATTTACAGTGCAGCGGCAGCACTAAAACCCCTGTCTCCAACATTACAGGAAAATTTACAGTGCTGCAGCAGCACTAAAACGCCTGTCTCCAACAATACAGGAACATTTACAGTGCAGCAACAGCACTAAAAGCCCTGTCTCCATCAATACAGGAACATTTACAGTGCAGCAGCAGCTCTAAAACTCCTGTCTCCAACAATACAGGAGCATTTACAGTGCAGCAGCAGCAATAAAACTCTTGTCTCCAACAATACAGGAACATTTACAGTGCAGCAGCAGCACTAAAGCTCCTGTCTCCAACAATACAGGAAAATTTACAGTGCAGCAGCAGCACTAAAACTCCTGTCTCCAACAATACAGGAAAATTTACAGTGCTGAAGCAGCACTAAAACTCCTGTCTCCAACAATACAGGAAAATTTACAGTGCAGCGGCAGCACTAAAACCCCTGTCTCCAACAATACAGGAACATTTACAGTGCAGCAGCAGCACTAAAACTCCTGTCTCCAACATTACAGGAAAATTTACAGTGCAGCAGCAGCACTAAAACTCCTGTCTCCAACAATACAGGAACATTTACAGTGCAGCAGCAGCACTAAAACTCCTGTCTCCAACAATACAGGAAAATTTACAGTGCTGCAGCAGCACTAAAACTCCTGTCTCCAACAATACAGGAAAATTTACAGTGCAGCAGCAGCACTAAAACCCCTGTCTCCAACAATACAGGAACATTTACAGTGCAGCAGCAGCACTAAAACTCCTGTCTCCAACATTACAGGAGAATTTACAGTGCTGCAGTAGCACTAAAACTCCAGTCTCCAACAATACAGGAACATTTACAGTGCAGCAGCAGCACTAAAACTCCTGTCTCCAACAATACAGGAAACTTTACAGTGCAGTAGCAGCACTAAAACTCCTGTCTCCAACAATACAGGAAAATTTACAGTGCAGCAGCAGCACTAAAACTCCTGTCTCCAACAATACAGGAACATTTACAGTGCAGCAGCAGCACTAAAACTCCTGTCTCCAACAATACAGGAAAATTTACAGTGCAGCAGTAGCACTAAAACTCCTGTCTCCAACAATACAGAAATATTTACAGTGCAGCAGCAGTACTAAAACTCCTGTCTCCAACAATACAGGAAAATTTACAGTGCAGCAGCAGTACTAAAACTCCTGTCTTCAACATTACAGGAAAATTTACAGTGCAGCAGCAGCTCTAAAACTCCTGTCTCCAACAATACAGGAGCATTTACAGTGCAGCAGCAGCAATAAAACTCTTGTCTCCAACAATACAGGAACATTTACAGTGCAGCAGCAGCACTAAAGCTCCTGTCTCCAACAATACAGGAAAATTTACAGTGCAGCAGCAGCACTAAAACTCCTGTCTCCAACAATACAGGAACATTTACAGTGCAGCAGCAGCACTAAAACTCTTGTCTCCAACAATACAGGAAAATTTACAGTGCAGCAGCAGCACTAAAACTCCTGTCTCCAACAATACAGGAACATTTACAGTGCAGCAGCAGCACTAAAACTCCTGTCTCCAACAATACAGGAAATATTTACAGTGCAGCAGCAGCACTAAAACTCCTGTCTCCAACAATACAGGAACATTTACAGTGCAGCAGCAGCACTAAAACTCCTGTCTCCAACAATACAGGAACATTTACAGTGCAGCAGCAGCACTAAAACTCCTGTCTCCAACAATACAGGAAAATTTACAGTGCTGCAGCAGCACTAAAACTCCTGTCTCCAACAATACAGGAAAATTTACAGTGCAGAGGCAGCACTAAAACCCCTGTCTCCAACAATACAGGAACATTTACAGTGCAGCAGCAGCACTAAAACTCCTGTCTCCAACATTACAGGAAAATTTACAGTGCTGCAGCAGCACTAAAACTCCTGTCTCCAACAATACAGGAACATTTACAGTGCAGCAGCAGCACTAAAACCCCTGTCTCCAACAATACAGGAAAATTTACAGAGCAGCAGCAGCACTAAAACTCCTATCTCCAACAATACAGGAAAATTTAGAGTGCAGCAGCAGCACTAAAACTCCTGTCTCCAACAATACAGGAACATTTACAGTGCAGCAGCAGCACTAAAACTCCTATCTCCAACAATACAGGAACATTTACAGTGCAGCAACAGCACTAAAAGCCCTGTCTCCATCAATACAGGAACATTTACAGTGCAGCAGCAGCTCTAAAACTCCTGTCTCCAACAATACAGGAGCATTTACAGTGCAGCAGCAGCAATAAAACTCTTGTCTCCAACAATACAGGAACATTTACAGTGCAGCAGCAGCACTAAAGCTCCTGTCTCCAACAATACAGGAAAATTTACAGTGCAGCAGCAGCACTAAAACTCCTGTCTCCAACAATACAGGAAAATTTACAGTGCTGAAGCAGCACTAAAACTCCTGTCTCCAACAATACAGGAAAATTTACAGTGCAGCGGCAGCACTAAAACCCCTGTCTCCAACAATACAGGAACATTTACAGTGCAGCAGCAGCACTAAAACTCCTGTCTCCAACATTACAGGAAAATTTACAGTGCAGCAGCAGCACTAAAACTCCTGTCTCCAACAATACAGGAACATTTACAGTGCAGCAGCAGCACTAAAACTCCTGTCTCCAACAATACAGGAAAATTTACAGTGCTGCAGCAGCACTAAAACTCCTGTCTCCAACAATACAGGAAAATTTACAGTGCAGCAGCAGCACTAAAACCCCTGTCTCCAACAATACAGGAACATTTACAGTGCAGCAGCAGCACTAAAACTCCTGTCTCCAACATTACAGGAGAATTTACAGTGCTGCAGTAGCACTAAAACTCCAGTCTCCAACAATACAGGAACATTTACAGTGCAGCAGCAGCACTAAAACTCCTGTCTCCAACAATACAGGAAACTTTACAGTGCAGTAGCAGCACTAAAACTCCTGTCTCCAACAATACAGGAAAATTTACAGTGCAGCAGCAGCACTAAAACTCCTGTCTCCAACAATACAGGAACATTTACAGTGCAGCAGCAGCACTAAAACTCCTGTCTCCAACAATACAGGAAAATTTACAGTGCAGCAGTAGCACTAAAACTCCTGTCTCCAACAATACAGAAATATTTACAGTGCAGCAGCAGTACTAAAACTCCTGTCTCCAACAATACAGGAAAATTTACAGTGCAGCAGCAGTACTAAAACTCCTGTCTTCAACATTACAGGAAAATTTACAGTGCAGCAGCAGCTCTAAAACTCCTGTCTCCAACAATACAGGAGCATTTACAGTGCAGCAGCAGCAATAAAACTCTTGTCTCCAACAATACAGGAACATTTACAGTGCAGCAGCAGCACTAAAGCTCCTGTCTCCAACAATACAGGAAAATTTACAGTGCAGCAGCAGCACTAAAACTCCTGTCTCCAACAATACAGGAACATTTACAGTGCAGCAGCAGCACTAAAACTCTTGTCTCCAACAATACAGGAAAATTTACAGTGCAGCAGCAGCACTAAAACTCCTGTCTCCAACAATACAGGAACATTTACAGTGCAGCAGCAGCACTAAAACTCCTGTCTCCAACAATACAGGAAATATTTACAGTGCAGCAGCAGCACTAAAACTCCTGTCTCCAACAATACAGGAACATTTACAGTGCAGCAGCAGCACTAAAACTCCTGTCTCCAACAATACAGGAACATTTACAGTGCAGCAGCAGCACTAAAACTCCTGTCTCCAACAATACAGGAAAATTTACAGTGCTGCAGCAGCACTAAAACTCCTGTCTCCAACAATACAGGAAAATTTACAGTGCAGAGGCAGCACTAAAACCCCTGTCTCCAACAATACAGGAACATTTACAGTGCAGCAGCAGCACTAAAACTCCTGTCTCCAACATTACAGGAAAATTTACAGTGCTGCAGCAGCACTAAAACTCCTGTCTCCAACAATACAGGAACATTTACAGTGCAGCAGCAGCACTAAAACCCCTGTCTCCAACAATACAGGAAAATTTACAGAGCAGCAGCAGCACTAAAACCCCTGTCTCCAACAATACAGGAACATTTACAGTGCAGCAGCAGCACTAAAACTCCTGTCTCCAACAATACAGGAAAATTTACAGTGCTGCAGCAGCACTAAAACTCCTGTCTCCAACAATACAGGAACAGCAGCAGCACTAAAACTCCTGTCTCCAACAATACAGGAAAATTTACAGTGCAGCAGCAGCACTAAAGCTCCTGTCTCCAACAATACAGGAAAATTTAGAGTGCAGCAGCAGCACTAAAACTCCTGTCTCCAACAATACAGGAACATTTACAGTGCAGCAGCAGCACTAAAACTCCTATCTCCAACAATACAGGAAAATTTACAGTGCTGAAGCAGCACTAAAACTCCTGTCTCCAACAATACAGGAAAATTTACAGTGCAGCGGCAGCACTAAAACCCCTGTCTCCAACATTACAGGAAAATTTACAGTGCTGCAGCAGCACTAAAACGCCTGTCTCCAACAATACAGGAACATTTACAGTGCAGCAACAGCACTAAAAGCCCTGTCTCCATCAATACAGGAACATTTACAGTGCAGCAGCAGCTCTAAAACTCCTGTCTCCAACAATACAGGAGCATTTACAGTGCAGCAGCAGCAATAAAACTCTTGTCTCCAACAATACAGGAACATTTACAGTGCAGCAGCAGCACTAAAGCTCCTGTCTCCAACAATACAGGAAAATTTACAGTGCAGCAGCAGCACTAAAACTCCTGTCTCCAACAATACAGGAAAATTTACAGTGCTGAAGCAGCACTAAAACTCCTGTCTCCAACAATACAGGAAAATTTACAGTGCAGCGGCAGCACTAAAACCCCTGTCTCCAACAATACAGGAACATTTACAGTGCAGCAGCAGCACTAAAACTCCTGTCTCCAACATTACAGGAAAATTTACAGTGCAGCAGCAGCACTAAAACTCCTGTCTCCAACAATACAGGAACATTTACAGTGCAGCAGCAGCACTAAAACTCCTGTCTCCAACAATACAGGAAAATTTACAGTGCTGCAGCAGCACTAAAACTCCTGTCTCCAACAATACAGGAAAATTTACAGTGCAGCAGCAGCACTAAAACCCCTGTCTCCAACAATACAGGAACATTTACAGTGCAGCAGCAGCACTAAAACTCCTGTCTCCAACATTACAGGAGAATTTACAGTGCTGCAGTAGCACTAAAACTCCAGTCTCCAACAATACAGGAACATTTACAGTGCAGCAGCAGCACTAAAACTCCTGTCTCCAACAATACAGGAAACTTTACAGTGCAGTAGCAGCACTAAAACTCCTGTCTCCAACAATACAGGAAAATTTACAGTGCAGCAGCAGCACTAAAACTCCTGTCTCCAACAATACAGGAACATTTACAGTGCAGCAGCAGCACTAAAACTCCTGTCTCCAACAATACAGGAAAATTTACAGTGCAGCAGTAGCACTAAAACTCCTGTCTCCAACAATACAGAAATATTTACAGTGCAGCAGCAGTACTAAAACTCCTGTCTCCAACAATACAGGAAAATTTACAGTGCAGCAGCAGTACTAAAACTCCTGTCTTCAACATTACAGGAAAATTTACAGTGCAGCAGCAGCTCTAAAACTCCTGTCTCCAACAATACAGGAGCATTTACAGTGCAGCAGCAGCAATAAAACTCTTGTCTCCAACAATACAGGAACATTTACAGTGCAGCAGCAGCACTAAAGCTCCTGTCTCCAACAATACAGGAAAATTTACAGTGCAGCAGCAGCACTAAAACTCCTGTCTCCAACAATACAGGAACATTTACAGTGCAGCAGCAGCACTAAAACTCTTGTCTCCAACAATACAGGAAAATTTACAGTGCAGCAGCAGCACTAAAACTCCTGTCTCCAACAATACAGGAACATTTACAGTGCAGCAGCAGCACTAAAACTCCTGTCTCCAACAATACAGGAAATATTTACAGTGCAGCAGCAGCACTAAAACTCCTGTCTCCAACAATACAGGAACATTTACAGTGCAGCAGCAGCACTAAAACTCCTGTCTCCAACAATACAGGAACATTTACAGTGCAGCAGCAGCACTAAAACTCCTGTCTCCAACAATACAGGAAAATTTACAGTGCTGCAGCAGCACTAAAACTCCTGTCTCCAACAATACAGGAAAATTTACAGTGCAGAGGCAGCACTAAAACCCCTGTCTCCAACAATACAGGAACATTTACAGTGCAGCAGCAGCACTAAAACTCCTGTCTCCAACATTACAGGAAAATTTACAGTGCTGCAGCAGCACTAAAACTCCTGTCTCCAACAATACAGGAACATTTACAGTGCAGCAGCAGCACTAAAACCCCTGTCTCCAACAATACAGGAAAATTTACAGAGCAGCAGCAGCACTAAAACCCCTGTCTCCAACAATACAGGAACATTTACAGTGCAGCAGCAGCACTAAAACTCCTGTCTCCAACAATACAGGAAAATTTACAGTGCTGCAGCAGCACTAAAACTCCTGTCTCCAACAATACAGGAACAGCAGCAGCACTAAAACTCCTGTCTCCAACAATACAGGAAAATTTACAGTGCAGCAGCAGCACTAAAGCTCCTGTCTCCAACAATACAGGAAAATTTAGAGTGCAGCAGCAGCACTAAAACTCCTGTCTCCAACAATACAGGAACATTTACAGTGCAGCAGCAGCACTAAAACTCCTATCTCCAACAATACAGGAAAATTTACAGTGCTGAAGCAGCACTAAAACTCCTGTCTCCAACAATACAGGAAAATTTACAGTGCAGCGGCAGCACTAAAACCCCTGTCTCCAACATTACAGGAAAATTTACAGTGCTGCAGCAGCACTAAAACGCCTGTCTCCAACAATACAGGAACATTTACAGTGCAGCAACAGCACTAAAAGACCTGTCTCCATCAATACAGGAACATTTACAGTGCAGCAGCAGCTCTAAAACTCCTGTCTCCAACAATACAGGAGCATTTACAGTGCAGCAGCAGCAATAAAACTCTTGTCTCCAACAATACAGGAACATTTACAGTGCAGCAGCAGCACTAAAGCTCCTGTCTCCAACAATACAGGAAAATTTACAGTGCAGCAGCAGCACTAAAACTCCTGTCTCCAACAATACAGGAACATTTACAGTGCAGCAGCAGCACTAAAACTCCTGTCTCCAACAATACAGGAACATTTACAGTGCAGCAGCAGCACTAAAACTCTTGTCTCCAACAATACAGGAAAATTTACAGTGCAGCAGCAGCACTAAAACTCCTGTCTCCAACAATACAGGAAATATTTACAGTGCAGCAGCAGCACTAAAACTCCTGTCTCCAACAATACAGGAACATTTACAGTGCAGCAGCAGCACTAAAACTCCTGTTTCCAACAATACAGGAACATTTACAGTGCAGCAGCAGCACTAAAACTCCTGTCTCCAACAATACAGGAAAATTTACAGTGCAGCGGCAGCACTAAAACCCCTGTCTCCAACATTACAGGAAAATTTACAGTGCTGCAGCAGCACTAAAACGCCTGTCTCCAACAATACAGGAACATTTACAGTGCAGCAACAGCACTAAAAGCCCTGTCTCCATCAATACAGGAACATTTACAGTGCAGCAGCAGCTCTAAAACTCCTGTCTCCAACAATACAGGAGCATTTACAGTGCAGCAGCAGCAATAAAACTCTTGTCTCCAACAATACAGGAACATTTACAGTGCAGCAGCAGCACTAAAGCTCCTGTCTCCAACAATACAGGAAAATTTACAGTGGAGCAGCAGCACTAAAACTCCTGTCTCCAACAATACAGGAACATTTACAGTGCAGCAGCAGCACTAAAACTCCTGTCTCCAACAATACAGGAACATTTACAGTGCAGCAGCAGCACTAAAACTCTTGTCTCCAACAATACAGGAAAATTTACAGTGCAGCAGCAGCACTAAAACTCCTGTCTCCAACAATACAGGAAATATTTACAGTGCAGCAGCAGCACTAAAACTCCTGTCTCCAACAATACAGGAACATTTACAGTGCAGCAGCAGCACTAAAACTCCTGTTTCCAACAATACAGGAACATTTACAGTGCAGCAGCAGCACTAAAACTCCTGTCTCCAACAATACAGGAAAATTTACAGTGCTGCAGCAGCACTAAAACTCCTGTCTCCAACAATACAGGAAAATTTACAGTGCAGCGGCAGCACTAAAACCCCTGTCTCCAACAATACAGGAACATTTACAGTGCAGCAGTAGCACTAAAACTCCTGTCTCCAACAATACAGAAAAATTTACAGTGCAGCAGCAGTACTAAAACTCCTGTCTCCAACAATACAGGAAAATTTACAGTGCAGCAGCAGTACTAAAACTCCTGTCTTCAACATTACAGGAAAATTTACAGTGCAGCAGCAGCACTAAAGCTCCTGTCTCCAACAATACAGGAAAATTTAGAGTGCAGCAGCAGCACTAAAACTCCTGTCTCCAACAATACAGGAACATTTACAGTGCAGCAGCAGCACTAAAACTCCTGTCTCCAACAATACAGGAAAATTTACAGTGCTGAAGCAGCACTAAAACTCCTGTCTCCAACAATACAGGAAAATTTACAGTGCAGCGGCAGCACTAAAACCCCTGTCTCCAACAATACAGGAACATTTACAGTGCAGCAGCAGCACTAAAACTCCTGTCTCCAACATTACAGGAAAATTTACAGTGCTGCAGCAGCACTAAAACTCCTGTCTCCAACAATACAGGAACATTTACAGTGCAGCAGCAGCACTAAAACTCCTGTTTCCAACAATACAGGAACATTTACAGTGCAGCAGCAGCACTAAAACTCCTGTCTCCAACAATACAGGAAAATTTACAGTGCTGCAGCAGCACTAAAACTCCTGTCTCCAACAATACAGGAAAATTTACAGTGCAGCGGCAGCACTAAAACCCCTGTCTCCAACAATACAGGAACATTTACAGTGCAGCAGTAGCACTAAAACTCCTGTCTCCAACAATACAGAAAAATTTACAGTGCAGCAGCAGTACTAAAACTCCTGTCTCCAACAATACAGGAAAATTTACAGTGCAGCAGCAGTACTAAAACTCCTGTCTTCAACATTACAGGAAAATTTACAGTGCAGCAGCAGCACTAAAGCTCCTGTCTCCAACAATACAGGAAAATTTAGAGTGCAGCAGCAGCACTAAAACTCCTGTCTCCAACAATACAGGAACATTTACAGTGCAGCAGCAGCACTAAAACTCCTGTCTCCAACAATACAGGAAAATTTACAGTGCTGAAGCAGCACTAAAACTCCTGTCTCCAACAATACAGGAAAATTTACAGTGCAGCGGCAGCACTAAAACCCCTGTCTCCAACAATACAGGAACATTTACAGTGCAGCAGCAGCACTAAAACTCCTGTCTCCAACATTACAGGAAAATTTACAGTGCTGCAGCAGCACTAAAACTCCTGTCTCCAACAATACAGGAACATTTACAGTGCAGCAGCAGCACTAAAACTCCTGTCTCCAACAATACAGGAAAATGTACAGTGCTGCAGCAGCACTAAAACTCCTGTCTCCAACAATACAGGAAAATTTACAGTGCAGCAGCAGCACTAAAACCCCTGTCTCCAACAATACAGGAACATTTACAGTGCAGCAGCAGCACTAAAACTCCTGTCTCCAACATTACAGGAGAATTTACAGTGCTGCAGTAGCACTAAAACTCCAGTCTCCAACAATACAGGAAAATTTACAGTGCAGCAGCAGCACTAAAACTCCTGTCTCCAACAATACAGGAAATATTTACAGTGCAGCAGCAGCACTAAAACTCCTGTCTCCAACAATACAGGAACATTTACAGTGCAGCAGCAGCACTAAAACTCCTATTTCCAACAATACAGGAACATTTACAGTGCAGCAGCAGCACTAAAACTCCTGTCTCCAACAATACAGGAAAATTTACAGTGCTGCAGCAGCACTAAAACTCCTGTCTCCAACAATACAGGAAAATTTACAGTGCAGCGGCAGCACTAAAACTCCTGTCTCCAACAATACAGGAACATTTACAGTGCAGCAGTAGCACTAAAACTCCTGTCTCCAACAATACAGAAAAATTTACAGTGCAGCAGCAGTACTAAAACTCCTGTCTCCAACAATACAGGAAAATTTACAGTGCAGCAGCAGTACTAAAACTCCTGTCTTCAACATTACAGGAAAATTTACAGTGCAGCAGCAGCATTAAAGCTCCTGTCTCCAACAATACAGGAAAATTTAGAGTGCAGCAGCAGCACTAAAACTCCTGTCTCCAACAATACAGGAACATTTACAGTGCAGCAGCAGCACTAAAACTCCTGTCTCCAACAATACAGGAAAATTTACAGTGCTGAAGCAGCACTAAAACTCCTGTCTCCAACAATACAGGAAAATTTACAGTGCAGCGGCAGCACTAAAACCCCTGTCTCCAACAATACAGGAACATTTACAGTGCAGCAGCAGCACTAAAACTCCTGTCTCCAACATTACAGGAAAATTTACAGTGCTGCAGCAGCACTAAAACTCCTGTCTCCAACAATACAGGAACATTTACAGTGCAGCGGCAGCACTAAAATCCCTGTCTCCAACAATACAGGAACATTTACAGTGCAGCAGTAGCACTAAAACTCCTGTCTCCAACAATACAGAAAAATTTACAGTGCAGCAGCAGTACTAAAACTCCTGTCTCCAACAATACAGGAAAATTTACAGTGCAGCAGCAGTACTAAAACTCCTGTCTTCAACATTACAGGAAAATTTACAGTGCAGCAGCAGCACTAAAGCTCCTGTCTCCAACAATACAGGAAAATTTAGAGTGCAGCAGCAGCACTAAAACTCCTGTCTCCAACAATACAGGAACATTTACAGTGCAGCAGCAGCACTAAAACTCCTGTCTCCAACAATACAGGAAAATTTACAGTGCTGAAGCAGCACTAAAACTCCTGTCTCCAACAATACAGGAAAATTTACAGTGCAGCGGCAGCACTAAAACCCCTGTCTCCAACAATACAGGAACATTTACAGTGCAGCAGCAGCACTAAAACTCCTGTCTCCAACATTACAGGAAAATTTACAGTGCTGCAGCAGCACTAAAACTCCTGTCTCCAACAATACAGGAACATTTACAGTGCAGCAGCAGCACTAAAACTCCTGTCTCCAACAATACAGGAAAATTTACAGTGCTGCAGCAGCACTAAAACTCCTGTCTCCAACAATACAGGAAAATTTACAGTGCAGCAGCAGCACTAAAACCCCTGTCTCCAACAATACAGGAACATTTACAGTGCAGCAGCAGCACTAAAACTCCTGTCTCCAACATTACAGGAGAATTTACAGTGCTGCAGTAGCACTAAAACTCCAGTCTCCAACAATACAGGAACATTTACAGTGCAGCAGCAGCACTAAAGCTCCTGTCTCCAACAATACAGGAAACTTTACAGTGCAGTAGCAGCACTAAAACTCCTGTCTCCAACAATACAGGAAAATTTACAGTGCAGTAGCAGCACTAAAACTCCTGTCTCCAACAATACAGGAACATTTACAGTGCAGCAGCAGCACTAAAACTCCTGTCTCCAACAATACAGGAAAATTTACAGTGCAGCAGTAGCACTAAAACTCCTGTCTCCAACAATACAGAAATATTTACAGTGCAGCAGCAGTACTAAAACTCCTGTCTCCAACAATACAGGAAAATTTACAGTGCAGCAGCAGTACTAAAACTCCTGTCTTCAACATTACAGGAAAATTTACAGTGCAGCAGCAGCTCTAAAACTCCTGTCTCCAACAATACAGGAGCATTTACAGTGCAGCAGCAGCAATAAAACTCTTGTCTTCAACAATACAGGAACATTTACAGTGCAGCAGCAGCACTAAAACTCCTGTCTCCAACAATACAGGAAAATTTACAGTGCTGCAGCAGCACTAAAACTCCTGTCTCCAACAATACAGGAAAATTTACAGTGCAGCGGCAGCACTAAAACCCCTGTCTCCAACAATACAGGAACATTTACAGTGCAGCAGTAGCACTAAAACTCCTGTCTCCAACAATACAGAAAAATTTACAGTGCAGCAGCAGTACTAAAACTGCTGTCTCCAACAATACAGGAAAATTTACAGTGCAGCAGCAGTACTAAAACTCCTGTCTTCAACATTACAGGAAAATTTACAGTGCAGCAGCAGCACTAAAGCTCCTGTCTCCAACAATACAGGAAAATTTAGAGTGCAGCAGCAGCACTAAAACTCCTGTCTCCAACAATACAGGAACATTTACAGTGCAGCAGCAGCACTAAAACTCCTGTCTCCAACAATACAGGAAAATTTACAGTGCTGAAGCAGCACTAAAACTCCTGTCTCCAACAATACAGGAAAATTTACAGTGCAGCGGCAGCACTAAAACCCCTGTCTCCAACAATACAGGAACATTTACAGTGCAGCAGCAGCACTAAAACTCCTGTCTCCAACATTACAGGAAAATTTACAGTGCAGCAGCAGCACTAAAACTCCTGTCTCCAACAATACAGGAACATTTACAGTGCAGCAGCAGCACTAAAACTCCTGTCTCCAACAATACAGGAAAATTTACAGTGCTGCAGCAGCACTAAAACTCCTGTCTCCAACAATACAGGAAAATTTACAGTGCAGCAGCAGCACTAAAACCCCTGTCTCCAACAATACAGGAACATTTACAGTGCAGCAGCAGCACTAAAACTCCTGTCTCCAACATTACAGGAGAATTTACAGTGCTGCAGTAGCACTAAAACTCCAGTCTCCAACAATACAGGAACATTTACAGTGCAGCAGCAGCACTAAAACTCCTGTCTCCAACAATACAGGAAACTTTACAGTGCAGTAGCAGCACTAAAACTCCTGTCTCCAACAATACAGGAAAATTTACAGTGCAGCAGCAGCACTAAAACTCCTGTCTCCAACAATACAGGAACATTTACAGTGCAGCAGCAGCACTAAAACTCCTGTCTCCAACAATACAGGAAAATTTACAGTGCAGCAGTAGCACTAAAACTCCTGTCTCCAACAATACAGAAATATTTACAGTGCAGCAGCAGTACTAAAACTCCTGTCTCCAACAATACAGGAAAATTTACAGTGCAGCAGCAGTACTAAAACTCCTGTCTTCAACATTACAGGAAAATTTACAGTGCAGCAGCAGCTCTAAAACTCCTGTCTCCAACAATACAGGAGCATTTACAGTGCAGCAGCAGCAATAAAACTCTTGTCTCCAACAATACAGGAACATTTACAGTGCAGCAGCAGCACTAAAGCTCCTGTCTCCAACAATACAGGAAAATTTACAGTGCAGCAGCAGCACTAAAACTCCTGTCTCCAACAATACAGGAACATTTACAGTGCAGCAGCAGCACTAAAACTCTTGTCTCCAACAATACAGGAAAATTTACAGTGCAGCAGCAGCACTAAAACTCCTGTCTCCAACAATACAGGAAATATTTACAGTGCAGCAGCAGCACTAAAACTCCTGTCTCCAACAATACAGGAACATTTACAGTGCAGCAGCAGCACTAAAACTCCTGTCTCCAACAATACAGGAACATTTACAGTGCAGCAGCAGCACTAAAACTCCTGTCTCCAACAATACAGGAAAATTTACAGTGCTGCAGCAGCACTAAAACTCCTGTCTCCAACAATACAGGAAATTTAACGGGGAAGAGGCAGCACTAAAACCCCTGTCTCCAACAATACAGGAACATTTACAGTGCAGCAGCAGCACTAAAACTCCTGTCTCCAACATTACAGGAAAATTAACAGTGCTGCAGCAGCACTAAAACTCCTGTCTCCAACAATACAGGAACATTTACAGTGCAGCAGCAGCACTAAAACCCCTGTCTCCAACAATACAGGAAAATTTACAGAGCAGCAGCAGCACTAAAACCCCTGTCTCCAACAATACAGGAACATTTACAGTGCAGCAGCAGCACTAAAACTCCTGTCTCCAACAATACAGGAAAATTTACAGTGCTGCAGCAGCACTAAAACTCCTGTCTCCAACAATACAGGAACAGCAGCATCACTAAAACTCCTGTCTCCAACAATACAGGAAAATTTACAGTGCAGCAGCAGCACTAAAGCTCCTGTCTCCAACAATACAGGAAAATTTAGAGTGCAGCAGCAGCACTAAAACTCCTGTCTCCAACAATACAGGAACATTTACAGTGCAGCAGCAGCACTAAAACTCCTGTCTCCAACAATACAGGAAAATTTACAGTGCTGAAGCAGCACTAAAACTCCTGTCTCCAACAATACAGGAAAATTTACAGTGCAGCGGCAGCACTAAAACCCCTGTCTCCAACAATACAGGAACATTTACAGTGCAGCAGCAGCACTAAAACTCCTGTCTCCAACATTACAGGAAAATTTACAGTGCTGCAGCAGCACTAAAACTCCTGTCTCCAACAATACAGGAACATTTACAGTGCAGCAGCAGCACTAAAACTCCTGTCTCCAACAATACAGGAAAATTCAGTGCTGCAGCAGCACTAAAACTCCTGTCTCCAACAATACAGGAACATTTACAGTGCAGCAGCAGCACTAAAACTCCTGTCTCCAACAATACAGGAAAATTTACAGTGCTGCAGCAGCACTAAAACTCCTGTCTCCAACAATACAGGAAAATTTACAGTGCAGCAGCAGCACTAAAACCCCTGTCTCCAACAATACAGGAACATTTACAGTGCAGCAGCAGCACTAAAACTCCTGTCTCCAACATTACAGGAGAATTTACAGTGCTGCAGTAGCACTAAAACTCCAGTCTCCAACAATACAGGAACATTTACAGTGCAGCAGCAGCACTAAAACTCCTGTCTCCAACAATACAGGAAACTTTACAGTGCAGTAGCAGCACTAAAACTCCTGTCTCCAACAATACAGGAAAATTTACAGTGCAGCAGCAGCACTAAAACTCCTGTCTCCAACAATACAGGAACATTTACAGTGCAGCAGCAGCACTAAAACTCCTGTCTCCAACAATACAGGAAAATTTACAGTGCAGCAGTAGCACTAAAACTCCTGTCTCCAACAATACAGAAAAATTTACAGTGCAGCAGCAGTACTAAAACTCCTGTCTCCAACAATACAGGAAAATTTACAGTGCAGCAGCAGTACTAAAACTCCTGTCTTCAACATTACAGGAAAATTTACAGTGCAGCAGCAGCTCTAAAACTCCTGTCTCCAACAATACAGGAGCATTTACAGTGCAGCAGCAGCAATAAAACTCTTGTCTCCAATAATACAGGAACATTTACAGTGCAGCAGCAGCACTAAAGCTCCTGTCTCCAACAATACAGGAAAATTTACAGTGCAGCAGCAGCACTAAAACTCCTGTCTCCAACAATACAGGAACATTTACAGTGCAGCAGCAGCACTAAAACTCTTGTCTCCAACAATACAGGAAAATTTACAGTGCAGCAGCAGCACTAAAACTCCTGTCTCCAACAATACAGGAAATATTTACAGTGCAGCAGCAGCACTAAAACTCCTGTCTTCAACAATACAGGAACATTTACAGTGCAGCAGCAGCACTAAAACTCCTGTCTCCAACAATACAGGAACATTTACAGTGCAGCAGCAGCACTAAAACTCCTGTCTCCAACAATACAGGAAAATTTACAGTGCTGCAGCAGCACTAAAACTCCTGTCTCCAACAATACAGGAAAATTTACAGTGCAGAGGCAGCACTAAAACCCCTGTCTCCAACAATACAGGAACATTTACAGTGCAGCAGCAGCACTAAAACTCCTGTCTCCAACATTACAGGAAAATTTACAGTGCTGCAGCAGCACTAAAACTCCTGTCTCCAACAATACAGGAACATTTACAGTGCAGCAGCAGTACTAAAACCCCTGTCTCCAACAATACAGGAAAATATACAGAGCAGCAGCAGCACTAAAACCCCTGTCTCCAACAATACAGGAAAATTTACAGTGCTGCAGCAGCACTAAAACTCCTGTCTCCAACAATACAGGAAAATTTACAGTGCAGCGGCAGCACTAAAACCCCTGTCTCCAACAATACAGGAACATTTACAGTGCAGCAGTAGCACTAAAACTCCTGTCTCCAACAATACAGAAAAATTTACAGTGCAGCAGCAGTACTAAAACTCCTGTCTCCAACAATACAGGAAAATTTACAGTGCAGCAGCAGTACTAAAACTCCTGTCTTCAACATTACAGGAAAATTTACAGTGCAGCAGCAGCACTAAAGCTCCTGTCTCCAACAATACAGGAAAATTTAGAGTGCAGCAGCAGCACTAAAACTCCTGTCTCCAACAATACAGGAACATTTACAGTGCAGCAGCAGCACTAAAACTCCTGTCTCCAACAATACAGGAAAATTTACAGTGCTGAAGCAGCACTAAAACTCCTGTCTCCAACAATACAGGAAAATTTACAGTGCAGCGGCAGCACTAAAACCCCTGTCTCCAACAATACAGGAACATTTACAGTGCAGCAGCAGCACTAAAACTCCTGTCTCCAACATTACAGGAAAATTTACAGTGCAGCAGCAGCACTAAAACTCCTGTCTCCAACAATACAGGAACATTTACAGTGCAGCAGCAGCACTAAAACTCCTGTCTCCAACAATACAGGAAAATTTACAGTGCTGCAGCAGCACTAAAACTCCTGTCTCCAACAATACAGGAAAATTTACAGTGCAGCAGCAGCACTAAAACCCCTGTCTCCAACAATACAGGAACATTTACAGTGCAGCAACAGCACTAAAACTCCTGTCTCCAACATTACAGGAGAATTTACAGTGCTGCAGTAGCACTAAAACTCCAGTCTCCAACAATACAGGAACATTTACAGTGCAGCAGCAGCACTAAAACTCCTGTCTCCAACAATACAGGAAACTTTACAGTGCAGTAGCAGCACTAAAACTCCTGTCTCCAACAATACAGGAAAATTTACAGTGCAGCAGCAGCACTAAAACTCCTGTCTCCAACAATACAGGAACATTTACAGTGCAGCAGCAGCACTAAAACTCCTGTCTCCAACAATACAGGAAAATTTACAGTGCAGCAGTAGCACTAAAACTCCTGTCTCCAACAATACAGAAATATTTACAGTGCAGCAGCAGTACTAAAACTCCTGTCTCCAACTATACAGGAAAATTTACAGTGCAGCAGCAGTACTAAAACTCCTGTCTTCAACATTACAGGAAAATTTACAGTGCAGCAGCAGCTCTAAAACTCCTGTCTCCAACAATACAGGAGCATTTACAGTGCAGCAGCAGCAATAAAACTCTTGTCTCCAACAATACAGGAACATTTACAGTGCAGCAGCAGCACTAAAGCTCCTGTCTCCAACAATACAGGAAAATTTACAGTGCAGCAGCAGCACTAAAACTCCTGTCTCCAACAATACAGGAACATTTACAGTGCAGCAGCAGCACTAAAACTCTTGTCTCCAACAATACAGGAAAATTTACAGTGCAGCAGCAGCACTAAAACTCCTGTCTCCAACAATACAGGAAATATTTACAGTGCAGCAGCAGCACTAAAACTCCTGTCTCCAACAATACAGGAACATTTACAGTGCAGCAGCAGCACTAAAACTCCTGTCTCCAACAATACAGGAACATTTACAGTGCAGCAGCAGCACTAAAACTCCTGTCTCCAACAATACAGGAAAATTTACAGTGCTGCAGCAGCACTAAAACTCCTGTCTCCAACAATACAGGAAATTTAACGGGGAAGAGGCAGCACTAAAACCCCTGTCTCCAACAATACAGGAACATTTACAGTGCAGCAGCAGCACTAAAACTCCTGTCTCCAACATTACAGGAAAATTTACAGTGCTGCAGCAGCACTAAAACTCCTGTCTCCAACAATACAGGAACATTTACAGTGCAGCAGCAGCACTAAAACCCCTGTCTCCAACAATACAGGAAAATTTACAGAGCAGCAGCAGCACTAAAACCCCTGTCTCCAACAATACAGGAACATTTACAGTGCAGCAGCAGCACTAAAACTCCTGTCTCCAACAATACAGGAAAATTTACAGTGCTGCAGCAGCACTAAAACTCCTGTCTCCAACAATACAGGAACAGCAGCAGCACTAAAACTCCTGTCTCCAACAATACAGGAAAATTTACAGTGCAGCAGCAGCACTAAAGCTCCTGTCTCCAACAATACAGGAAAATTTAGAGTGCAGCAGCAGCACTAAAACTCCTGTCTCCAACAATACAGGAACATTTACAGTGCAGCAGCAGCACTAAAACTCCTGTCTCCAACAATACAGGAAAATTTACAGTGCTGAAGCAGCACTAAAACTCCTGTCTCCAACAATACAGGAAAATTTACAGTGCAGCGGCAGCACTAAAACCCCTGTCTCCAACAATACAGGAACATTTACAGTGCAGCAGCAGCACTAAAACTCCTGTCTCCAACATTACAGGAAAATTTACAGTGCTGCAGCAGCACTAAAACTCCTGTCTCCAACAATACAGGAACATTTACAGTGCAGCAGCAGCACTAAAACTCCTGTCTCCAACAATACAGGAAAATTCAGTGCTGCAGCAGCACTAAAACTCCTGTCTCCAACAATACAGGAACATTTACAGTGCAGCAGCAGCACTAAAACTCCGGTCTCCAACAATACAGGAAAATTTACAGTGCTGCAGCAGCACTAAAACTCCTGTCTCCAACAATACAGGAAAATTTACAGTGCAGCAGCAGCACTAAAACCCCTGTCTCCAACAATACAGGAACATTTACAGTGCAGCAGCAGCACTAAAACTCCTGTCTCCAACATTACAGGAGAATTTACAGTGCTGCAGTAGCACTAAAACTCCAGTCTCCAACAATACAGGAACATTTACAGTGCAGCAGCAGCACTAAAACTCCTGTCTCCAACAATACAGGAAACTTTACAGTGCAGTAGCAGCACTAAAACTCCTGTCTCCAACAATACAGGAAAATTTACAGTGCAGCAGCAGCACTAAAACTCCTGTCTCCAACAATACAGGAACATTTACAGTGCAGCAGCAGCACTAAAACTCCTGTCTCCAACAATACAGGAAAATTTACAGTGCAGCAGTAGCACTAAAACTCCTGTCTCCAACAATACAGAAAAATTTACAGTGCAGCAGCAGTACTAAAACTCCTGTCTCCAACAATACAGGAAAATTTACAGTGCAGCAGCAGTACTAAAACTCCTGTCTTCAACATTACAGGAAAATTTACAGTGCAGCAGCAGCTCTAAAACTCCTGTCTCCAACAATACAGGAGCATTTACAGTGCAGCAGCAGCAATAAAACTCTTGTCTCCAATAATACAGGAACATTTACAGTGCAGCAGCAGCACTAAAGCTCCTGTCTCCAACAATACAGGAAAATTTACAGTGCAGCAGCAGCACTAAAACTCCTGTCTCCAACAATACAGGAACATTTACAGTGCAGCAGCAGCACTAAAACTCTTGTCTCCAACAATACAGGAAAATTTACAGTGCAGCAGCAGCACTAAAACTCCTGTCTCCAACAATACAGGAAATATTTACAGTGCAGCAGCAGCACTAAAACTCCTGTCTTCAACAATACAGGAACATTTACAGTGCAGCAGCAGCACTAAAACTCCTGTCTCCAACAATACAGGAACATTTACAGTGCAGCAGCAGCACTAAAACTCCTGTCTCCAACAATACAGGAAAATTTACAGTGCTGCAGCAGCACTAAAACTCCTGTCTCCAACAATACAGGAAAATTTACAGTGCAGAGGCAGCACTAAAACCCCTGTCTCCAACAATACAGGAACATTTACAGTGCAGCAGCAGCACTAAAACTCCTGTCTCCAACATTACAGGAAAATTTACAGTGCTGCAGCAGCACTAAAACTCCTGTCTCCAACAATACAGGAACATTTACAGTGCAGCAGCAGCACTAAAACCCCTGTCTCCAACAATACAGGAAAATTTACAGAGCAGCAGCAGCACTAAAACCCCTGTCTCCAACAATACAGGAACATTTACAGTGCAGCAGCAGCACTAAAACTCCTGTCTCCAACAATACAGGAAAATTTACAGTGCTGCAGCAGCACTAAAACTCCTGTCTCCAACAATACAGGAACAGCAGCAGCACTAAAACTCCTGTCTCCAACAATACAGGAACATTTACAGTGCAGCAGCAGCACTAAAACTCTTGTCTCCAACAATACAGGAACATTTACAGTGCAGCAGCAGCACTAAAACTCCTGTCTCCAACAATACAGGAAAATTTACAGTGCAGCAGCAGCACTAAAACTCTTGTCTCCAACAATACAGGAACATTTACAGTGCAGCAGCAGCACTAAAACTCCTGTCTCCAACAATACAGGAAAATTTACAGTGCAGCAGCAGCACTAAAACTCTTGTCTCCAACAATACAGGAACATTTACAGTGCAGCAGCAGCACTAAAACTCCTGTCTTCAACAATACAGGAAAATTTACAGTGCAGCAGCAGCACTAAAACTCCTGTCTCCAACAATACAGGAACATTTACAGTGCAGCAGCAGCACTAAAACTCTTGTCTCCAACAATACAGGAAAATTTACAGTGCAGTAGCAGCACTAAAACTCCTGTCTCCAACAATACAGGAAAATTTACAGTGCAGTAGCAGCACTAAAACTCCTGTCTCCAACAATACAGGAAAATTTACAGTGCAGCAGCAGCACTAAAACTCCTGTCTCCAACAATACAGGAACATTTACAGTGCAGCAGCAGCACTAAAACTCTTGTCTCCAACAATACAGGAAAATTTACAGTGCAGTAGCAGCACTAAAACTCCTGTCTCCAACAATACAGGAATATTTACAGTGCAGCAGCAGCACTAAAACTCCTGTTTCCAACAATACAGGAAAATTTACAGTGCAGCAGCAGCACTAAAACTCCTGTCTCCAACAATACAGGAAAATTTACAGTGCAGCAACAGCACTAAAACTCCTGTCTCCAGCAATCCAGACATATTGACAGACTATAACACAATGAAATTGAGCAACATATTTACAGTCAAACCTGCCTTAATGTATATGTATGCAACCAATCACTCTCTTTATTGGGGAGTTTTATTTTCTCCATATAATTATATATATAAAGACTAATGCATATACAGTCAAACCTGCTCATGCAGTCACCTGTATTAAAAGCCAGGTCACCTTTTTCTTGTCCTGTAATTGAAAACATCATATGAATTGAACCTCTTTTAAGAGGTCACCTGTTTTATAAGGTCACGTTTTCTTCGTCCCAAAGGTGACCTCTTAATACAGGTGTGACTCTAATTTGAACCTGTATATAAAGGGCACATTTTCAGGTTCCATTCGGTGCCCTTTATATACAGGTTTGACTATATATAAAAGGAAAAAGGCACTGTGGTGGTCATGATTATATGGTAGTTAGATTTACAGGTTTTCTCCAATTTCCTCCGCCAATAAAACTGACCGCCATGATATAACTGAAACATTGTTGAAAGTGGCGTTAAATACCACTACCCTAACCCTTAACCCCTATAAAAAAAAACGAAGAAATTGAAGACTTAAATAGTTTTTATTTTTAACTTCTGCAGGTTGAACACAGCTTCAATTAAATAATGTATCATAAAATGACACTTAATTTGCAAATAAATGTAATAACAATTGACTGGAAAATATGACAATATCTTAAATGAGTGAAAATGAAATAAATTAACTGGTGAATAATCAACTATCAACTTTATACTCAATACCTGCAGCCTAGTTAAATGAAATAAACTCCTAGGAAAATTATCTGAAATTAAGGTGATGTAAACATCATAACAACCAATACTTATATATGTAAATAAATAGGACATCAACTTTACAGGTTTTAAATTTTGTTCTTTTTCTTGTGGAGGGGGAGGGGTGCAGCACCTTACCATGATTGGGTATAAAAGAATAACCCAAGGTATCAGAAAAACTTTCAAGATAACAAAGCTTATATCATATAATGTAGAATGTGACTTAATTTTACAAACCATTTTTTATCCATTCATTGGAATTGTTTGCTATTCTTTTTAATGAAAATTCTTCATATTTATTTAATTACTGGTACTTAAGAAGCAGAAATTATTTAATTGGTTCTCACTTAAATTCTTGTAGTTCAATTTATACTTTACAACAGTGTGCGAACATAGATTACACCTTTTCCTACCCCCCCCCCCCCCCCCTCAAATGAATGTGTTGCTAAGTATTTGCAATAATATAATTGGGTCATTTTAATTAGCTATTCATTTCTATCTATAAGTATGGATTGTAATGAAATATAACACAATATCCAACAACCAGACATGTTTTCCTTGGAAACTTATATATAAATTCACATGACACAATATATTTTGAATGCACCATAGAAATATTCAATAATTTAAGTATTCAGCTTTTCTTTGAGGAAATATTTAAGGTTTTCTGGTACCTCTTTTATGTTCTACCTGTTGAGCTCAGGGAAACTAGTTGTAAATCAGTTGACTTCCTGTTGACAGAAAATATCAAAAGGGGCAATTGAGGCATAATTGTATGATTTCATAATTTAATTAAAAATATAAATGCAATGGATTTATCTAATTTTTGTGCAGGATAAACACAATATTAATGCAGTGTCTTTAAATATAAAGCTTAGGGTATTCGGCACAAAACTGGGGAAAGGCTCGGTGAACTCGCCTTAATCTGGTTTTTTTAAGCCTCATACGAATAAAGTTTATAATTTGAGATAGAGCACTAATATTGTCTATATGAGTTATCCAAGAGTTTGTGATAACCAGGTTGGACTGTAATTAAATTTGTTCTTCTATTTTTAGTTTCAAGTTATTTCCCGTAAGAATGCAATGAAAAATAAAATTTCACATTTATTATCTAAGCAAGTAAACAGAATCACACTTATATTTTTTTAAGTAACCTTAATCACCATCCTTCCCATAATAAAAAAAAAATTCTTTCTAATTTTAAGAAGAAATGAACATTCTTAACATGATAAAAATCATTATTAACTTTAAAAATTGCAACTTTGTAAAAAAAATTTACTCTTTCATTTACAGGCATAATTTTTGTTGCAATATTTTGAAGTCTATAAATAGTCATGTGATATTTCCCATGATGCATTCAAAGTAATAAATTATATGCTATAAAAAATACACAACCACTAATCACAACATCTACTGATCACATGACACATTAAATGATATGGAATACAACATAGAAAAAAAAACTGGAAAAGTAACTCATCTAAACTCCTAATTACACAATTACAAATAATACATATAGAATATTGGCAGTTATGAAGGTCGAGACAGACATTATAACTAGAATCACAGCGAGTCTGGAAGGACGAGCAATGACAATGTATGTCAAGATCTTCAAAACTGACGTTATTGTTTTTATCGGTAACAGCATAATTCATTTGATGTCACACTGAACGATAATTTTCAGTATCACAGTCAGTCAGTCCTTTGATACTGAAAATATATCTCTCAGTGAGATCAAAGAAAAAATGTATAAATCACTGATAAACATCGTTCACACACATATATAACATATAGGTTCTAAGTGTTCAATTAATCTCTATTAAAAATAAGAGTTACAGCTTTTATCACAGATGAAAAATTACACAAACATTTAAGACATATCAATTTTAAGAAGAAATTAGAATGTAGAGTTATCTCCCTTATAACACTAAACTTATAGGACATTCAATAACATAAAACTTAATATTAGAAATTTATTTGAAGGGATAGTGTCTGCAATTGGAGCTTTGTTTGTTCCATCATCAAATTGTTTTTACAAAAAAAAATAAATAAATAAAAGATTTATGATGTGCATCGGTTGTGTTGTGTTATCATTAACTAGATAGGACCTACATAGTCATTGACTGTGTTTGTTGAGAATTCCAAATTTCTTCCATCAGTATTCATCTGTATACAGGGGGTATGGAAAGGGATTATTTGTTTATACATGTAACTCTAATCTAAGAACCATATTAACATCATTTAATTCTCAATCAACGGTCATGCTGGTGCCTAATGGTGATTCTTGTTTTATCATACCTTGACAAAAATTCTTTTGAGTTCTCTTTTCTAGCTGATTCTGTTAAGAATCTTTTAAATTTCTTGTGAGAGCTAGGTGTAGATTTGCATATGTCGCCATTACCCTTTTTTTCTAAATCTACATCAAATGCACATATGTGCATTTGGAAATCAAGCGAAGCATGATATGAATATGAATCAGATATTATTGTGAGGAGAGAAACAAGTTTCAGTGGATATCTTCACGAAATAAATCAAGATAGGTCGATTTTGTATTTTCAAAACAGTCTATTTGGTGTTTATTTATGTCTTTAATATGTTTCTTGTTAAAATATTTAGGTTGGAAAAATGAACCTAATCGTAGATACTAAAGGTTTAAATCTTAACATCAAAGCTTTTGAATTATCTCCCCTTTTCTAATTTTCTTCGTATTATTGTTAATAGTTTTCCTATTAAACAGAACTTTCTCTCAGAAAAAAAATAAAAAATAAATTATTTTAGTACTATAACAATATTTAATTCTTTGAAAATTCAAAAGCACTATCTTAATAAACACACAAGAATTTCACTATATACAAACAAATAAATATAAAACAAAAATGCATATCTATGTCAAATAATCTTTAAATACAAAAAGCCGATTGTTCGTTTGTGGAATCTTGGGACTATTTATATTCTATGTACATGAAATCATATTTAACTTACTTGTGGTGTTTTGACCTAAAGTAATAAAATTTATACTGAAAATGAATAAATACAGTCAAACCTACCAATATGGTCACCTCTTTTAAGCAACCACCTGTATTAAAAAGTCACTTTTTTCTTGTTATGTCACAAAAAATTTCATATGAATTGAACCTCTTTTAAGATGTCACCTATCTTAAAGGATATCTTCTCTTTGGCCCAAAGGTGACCTTTTAATATAGTTTTCACTGTATTTCATACAAGAATTTAAAATACATGTTGGCTTAGGTACAATATGGATCAGCTTCTATGGTGATAAATATTTAGAATGAAATATCGCTAACATAGTGAAAATTAGAAACAATGGAAATTAAACAGAAGACATTTTTAGTGTCTGTCAAAACATTTATGATGTGTCAGTATAACCATGAAGTGAGCAATGAAATTATTCCTATCAACAAATGTATGGTATGAGAAAGGGACATAACTTCGTAAGTCCCAGTATTCTAAATGTTTGATGTGAGAAGAGGACATAACTTTGTAAGTCCCGGTATTCTAAATGTTTGATGTGAGAAGGGGAACATCACTTCATAAGTCCCAGGATTCTACTAACGAATATTTACATCACAATGTTCACATTTTCTAGTGAGATCATTTTAAATAATAATGGATTTCTATGAAACGGTACAGCAATCTCTTAAAAGTGAAACATTCAGGATATTATCTATTAAACTGAAAAAAAAAAAATCCTAAATCAAATCTAATTTCAATTTAACAAGTTTAATTTTCTAGAAAAAAAAATTAAAATTAAAAGACCTCATCAATATTTATTTTTAGTGCAAATGTATTCATAAATGATCTAAAAGAATTTTGAAATATTTAATTGTCACTAGAATGACTAGAAAATTGCTTGTAGTATTTATCAAACTTAGAAAAAATGGTCCATAATAATAGTAAACTTTACAAATGAAATGAGTCAAGATATTATTATTGTTCTCAATAATATGAATTTAAATATCATTATAATAATCAATCAAACTAACTATTGCATATTAACCAGAAATCAAAACTGTCCGTGTTGACAATGTTAAATTTCTTATACGATTCCTTAATTCACCGAAACTGACATTTATAAAGAATGTACTACTAATACAATAAGTAATATAATCTTCAGAGACTTCTCCATAAAACAGATGTAAGGGAAAAAAAATGTCTTTCATATGTCATATCTACAATAAATACATCATCTCTTTCACTAATTACAATTCCTCTAAAAGTTCCAAAGTAGAAATTTTAGCAGATTCATAAATAATTGTATTTTCACCAAATTTTGGTATAAGAAAATTTTTGATTGATTGATTGGTGTTAAACTAATCAATCAATCATAAATTGTCTTATACTAAAATTTGGTGAAAATACTATTATTTCTGAATATGCTATAGTTTTTTGACGAACAAAATGAAGAGTTAATTTAGTTTTTTTTTACCACATTTAATTACACCATTTTATGGAGGAGCCCCTAAAGTTGGAATGTGTAAACTTTCTGTCTAGTACCACACAGCTCAATATTACAATGTTTGAATAAAAAACCTTGCAATAAATTATATTGTAATTAGAAAGATTAATAAGTTATCTCCCCTTTACATGCACTCTAACCGTTCTCTGGTGGTATACAAACTCTTTTTCATTGTGAGACAGCCTTGCCAATGTCTTTTGCTACCGTCACACATGCAGCAATTGTCTAATCAAATGTCTCCAAAAAGTAATACTGTCACAATTTAATAGGATGGAAGACTTCTGGGATGTTATCCCAAACTCTTAACTTTTTTCCATTTTGATTGTATTTTAAAGAGAAATTAGGTTTTTCTTTTGGGACAATATTTTGAAAGATTTTTTTTGACTTTCAGCCTTGTGCTCTGTTCAGGAAAAAAAATATCTCCATCATAGGCAACTCTCATCTTCAATATTCACTTCAATATGAAGAGGTGTCATACTAATATTTCACACTGGGTTTGTTGTCTTAAATATTGTTGGTAAAAACTGGTATCTTATTAAATCAAATACATAATTAAGACCAATAATGATAGCATCATACGTTTTCAACAGATATTTACCAACAAATAAAAAAAAGTCTTGCTGCAGATTTAGAATACCCTTTTTTTTTTTTTTACATCTCAATAAATGCATCAAGGACATATTAATCTAGGAGAAAAAAACTGTAGCACAAAAGCAAAATTTGAAAAGTTGCAAAAAAAAATATCACTTTTTCAGAGGTAGGTATTTTTGTATTCATTGCAAAAATATTTGCTAACGACATCAAAACAACAGAAAATGGCAGTTGTATGTTATTAAAGCACTGTAACAATATTTAAATCTCTGTAAAAATGTTACACCACATTGAGGTTCAGCAAGAATATTAAAGAAAGAACACACATTTTCAATAATGATGTCATAATTTAAAGACAAGTATTACCTTTTATAGGAAGAAAGTCAGTTGGATCTATAGTTTGACAAAAAACATATTCAATAATCTCTTACCGACCCCCCCCCCCCCCCAATACTTTTCACCCCCTCCCCTTTCTCTCTCTCTCTCACTCCTGCTGGTTTAGTCTTAAACTGTTGACTCTCTCATTCCTTTATATGAAGGGATTTTAGTTTTTGGTAAATCACCGTTTGTTAGTGAAGATGGAACATTTCCTTCATCATCCAGAGACTTTTCTTCTGTATTAATATCTGTGTTGTTGCTGTCTTGGGATGTAGAAATTTCGACATTTTTCTCAGGAGAATGTGGTGAAGAAATGTCTTCTACTGTGCTCGAGTTAGAAAACGCACAATTTTCCGACACATCATTTCCATTTGCCTCAAGAATAGTGTCACTTGCAACGCTTGACTCCATGGACTTGCAGCTGGAGTCCAACTTTTCATAGTCCCAAACCAATGAGTTGACACCACACGAATCTGTTGAGTATGACATGTCAGAGGCATCCTCATTGTTACCATCATTAGGGGAAGTAACCCCATTTGATCTACTGTCACCCTCAACAATCGTCACACTAATGGAGTCCCCTGATTGTGATATTGTTGTTAAAGTGTCTTTTTCACTTGAATCAGTTTTTTCACTGGTAAAATAATCACTGTCTAGTGAGCTAGAAAGCTCGGGAGGGGCTACAGGGGAGGGGAGCGCTTGTGGGGCTTCAAAGACTTCTGCATCATTGCAGGAATGAGACATGCGATTATTCCTCCCTGAGGTTTTTGTTCGTGGACTGTTTGGTAATGAATCGGATCCTAAATGGGTCCTGTAGGTTGGAATACTTCGAACTGGGGATGTTCGTCTTTCTTCTAATAAGAACGAAGCAGATTTACGCTTCCATTTTTTATCCTGAGTTTTTTCACCGTTATTTGATGAGATTGAACGTCTATAAGCTGGACTTCTTGCTGGTGAATGCTCACTTATTACCGGTGAGATTGTTTTACGTCTCAACAGGGGAGAGTCTGACTCAGTAGGAGGAGATGCACCCAATTTTAGGAGGTTTTCTACCGATCCTTCAGACGACTGGCTCATTTTCCACATCAATTCCTCATAATCCATCGAAATTCTTTTGCTTGCTTTGGATTCTTTATCATATCTTCTCATCAACATTTGACACTTTTCATTCATTTGTCTGAAAGTAAAAAAAAATATATGTCATTTTGCAAAACGAAAAAAAAAAAAAAAAAAATTAATCTAATATCACTTTCATTTATTACCGCAATTAGGGTTGCATAATGTGAACTTGTGCAGTATGCATACCCCTTTTTGGCATTGAAAATTCCAAGAAAAAAGCTATATTGTGTTGATATTGAGCTAATATTTCTAGAAAATTATATATTTTTCAGTCCTTTGAGTATATTTCCCCTGCTGAGTAAATTTTAGAACCATTTATCTCCTTTTAAATTTCAATAAAATTGTAAAATATTAATGTCATTTTCATGATTTTGATATTTGTGTAATGGATACTAAATGTAGTATGCTACAACACTTGTAGATATTTGTTTAAGTTCCAGAAGATAAGTAATTGGTTTATTACACTAATGAACATTAAACATTTACAAAACAAAATTACACATGAATGTCTCCATTAGACACATTACATTATTTGGTGAAATAGTCCATGAAATATGAGGTAAGGAAATCATTTGACAAACAGTAAACAAAAATGGCTGACAAACGATTATTCTTCAATCCGAAAAAAAAAAGTGAACAAATAATACACACCCTTCTGCAAAATAAAGAGTCTAGGTTATACAGATGGAAATATGATAAGTCAATTGAGTGATACCTACAATATCAGGTGCTTATCAAGTCATTTGGGGGCCATCGTGGTCGTGATCGTATGGTAATTGGATTTATAACTACCTATGCAATCAGTGCCTATCACCACTAATGTTGTGAGTTCGAATCCTGCCCAGACGAGGTGTACTCGATACAACATTATGTGATCAAGTTTGTCAGTGACTTGTGAGAGGTCGGTGGTTTTCTCCATGTACTCCGGTTTCCTCCACCAATAAAACTGACCACCATGATATAACTGAAATATTGTTGAAAGTGGCATTAAATACCATTATCGCTATTTTGCGGTATTTTCCTTTGATCTTGCTCTCTGAGAATTTCCCATCTCATGATAGTAGAGTGAGATGGAAAATTATTGCTAATCGCTAAGCGTTGTCAAGGACGCACATAGTATTATCGCTGTTTTCTAATATGACGTTATAATGACGTCACATTACCAAATCCTTTATAATTAAGTGATTAACGATATAAAATATTAATTGTGTTTAAAAAAATGTCAGTATCTCAACAACTCAACAAAAATTATTTAATTATGAATACAAAATAGCGATAAAATAATTAAAGATGTTTTTTAAAACTCGAGGACGTTTCTCAGTCATCTCTCATCTCAGGGCTTTGCCCTGCCCTGAGATGAGAGATGACTGAGAAAAGTCCTTGCGCTTTAAAAAACATCGTTAATCAATTATAACCATAACTATAACCACACTCAAGTCATTTGAGAGATACTTACAATATCAGACAAATTTACCAATAATTATAAACAAATGTAGAAAAGAAGACAAATTAAAATACTAACTTTTCGTGGTCTGTTTTCATAGTAATAATGGCTTCCAAATTTTCAATCTTTTGGTTGAGGGCCAAAATCTTGTCTTTAGCAGCATTTAAATCCTCAACCTACAAAATAAACAAATTAAGACACAATTATATTTGAGAAGAAATCCCGAAAAAGTCAAACAAATGAATACCTTACAATTCGGGGGGACAGACCCAGTTTGTACAACCCTCTTGTTCCATGTTGTGATGATGGATGAAAAAAAAATGACTCATCCATCTTTTTCTTTCTTTAAATAACAAGACTTGCTTTTCTTGCTAAAACTAGTAAATATAGAATAAAGGCAGTTTTGAAGGTTGAGACAGACATTATCGCCAGTATCACATCTCGTCCTATTGGACTCGCTGCAATACTGGCCATAATGTCTGTCGTTAACTTCAAAACTGATGTTATTGTTATTATCGGTGAGGTCATAATGTGTTTGATGTCAGACTGACTGATATGCGAGTTAGGAACTGACCTACTATTTTTGTAGATCAAGGTCAGTTCAGTGATCCAGACTTTATCAGCGGCTCACATCAAAGGGAAAATGTCCAATTTGCCGATAAAACCAGTATGCGATTTCAAAATTACATACTTCAATCCTGTCTTATACTAAAAATCCATCAAACATGGTTAATAATTGAATTGTTATGATTATGAATTAATAAATACTGATAATAGTAGATACTGAAGTATTATATCACAGACTAGAGGCCCATCTGAGCCTGTTACTGATCACATGATTTGAGAAAAAACATTTTTATTCGCATTCCTACGTCGGCCAAATTGGATTTCCGATCAACACAAAAAATGAAAATTTGCAGGCAACTGACCATCCAATGATTCTTCATGCAATATTTAGATTCAATCTATTTTCTAGTGTCTGAGATAATATTGTTTTATAACTTTGCCCCATGGTGGCTCCCATATTGAATTTCTGATCAATCCAGTTGATAATTTCTGAAAATCCATTGAACATTTCGACAAAATCTCAACCCAATTCAATGTATTATTAGTTGTCCTGGCAGCCATGATAATAATGTAAATAATAAGTATTTCTACAAAGTTTGTCAAATATTAGCCCTGTGATTTTGGACAAGAAGAATGATTGAAAAGTTTACGTACGACAGCGGACACAAAGTGATGACAGTCAAAAGAGCTAAAAATCCTACCGTTTTTCCCAGTTCTATATTTTTATTCCTGAGTTTAAAGATTTCTTCATTCCTCATATCAAGAACCTGTTTTAGACTTTCTATTTCTGCTGGCATGTGCCTATATTTGGAGATGGCCATCTGAAAATAAATTGAGATTTTTTTTTATATCATCGTGAACAAAATAATAAATTTTCCATCGTAATAATATTTTCATTTTTTGGTCTAATGTAGGTCATGTCAATGTCTTTTTAATTTTCAGTGTGCTGAAATTTCCTGTTGTCATGTTTGTAAAGGGAGATAATTATAAACTGTATTCTATACCTATAATATCAAAATAAAGACTGGAGGGAACCAACAGTCTACAGAAATAGAACCTACTTTCCAAGAAGTATAGAGTACAATTCCTCTAAACAGGACCTCCTCTGGTTGTGCTGGACAAATTAAATACACAACTTGCCTTTAGGACATACAAGTACCTCATAGTTTCCTTGCACATAAAAGACAACTCGTACCAATTCAACAGCATGTTAGGAGTGGTTGTTTGTGACCCGTTGCAAGATCAAAGTTTTCTGACCCAATGAATTACCTCCCCTTTTACTTCTGGCAATCAAAGCATCCATCTGTAGACTTATCATAGTGCCACCTTTTTACTTAAATTTACTTTTAAGAAATTTCATTTAAAAAGTGGTGAAACTAACACCTATTGTGGAAGGGGATCAATATTTGTGTGATTATATAACATTGTATATAAATACATGTACGACATTTTAATTTGTGACATTGCTGACTAACCTGTACTTTGATATCTGAGTCGCGTAGTAACATGTCCTCACTGTCTCGTGCTCTCACCCTCAGATCGTCACATTCTGTACGCAACATCTCAACTTTGTCCTGAAATAAACAGAACAATACAAAGTTAGTTCCCTTATAATAATTTGAACAGTATTATGATATATACTAAGTATGGCTAATTCAACAATGACAAGAGTGACTTTTTTTTTAAATAAAGCAAGAAGAAAGCAAACGAAGCGCTAATATCGAAGAATGACCATTAGTCTGCAATACCCACAGATGGTAGCCAGACGTTAAAACCACACAACCAAGTTTTGTCATGTTAGTATGATTTATAACCTTAATTACAATACAGACTTCAAAATATTTCATTCTTTTAAATTTGGTTGCTGCAAATTTCACAAGTTTAACAAAAGACTATTTAAGAAACTTAGAAATGAAGCACCCACCAGATTAAGAAATTGTCAGTTTTTCTACTTCCTGACAAGGGTTAGGGTTATGGTGTTTAACACCACTTTCAACAATATATCAGTTATATCGTGGTGGTCAGTTTTATTGGTGGAGGAAGCCGGAGTACCCAGAGAAAACCACAGACCTGCCGCAAGTCACTGACAAGCTTTATCTCACAATGTTGAATCGAGTACACCTTGCCATGAGCGGGATTCAAACTCACAACATAAGTGGTGATAGGGACTGATTGCATAGGTAGTTGTAAAACCAACTACCATATGATCACGACCTTGACAGTCCCTCTTCCTGTCAAAATTCATGTTAAACATACTATGATAGTATTGTGTTCATATATGTAGAGGTTGAAATAATAAATGTCCCTTCTATCATACAAAATTAAAAATGACCTAATATTTAAAACTTCCCTTAATTATTCTGATTAGGATCTAATAACTGAAGTAAAATAAGAAATGCATGGTAACTAATTAATATGAAGTCTTACTGATAAGTTCAGCTTCATGGCTTCAAATCTCTTTGTAATCTCTTCTAGTTTGTCCCTGTGTTGCTTGTGTAATTCTGAAATAAAACATTAAAGAGTTAGTTCAGCTTTAATTCTATAATTAACCAACAATAGTCTGGTAAATTGCAGTCTTCAATGTGTTCCTCAGGTCTGAAGACCTAGACCTTCTCTGTCTCTCTCAGGCCTGAAGACCCAGATCTTCATGGTCTATCTCAAGCCCAAAGACTCCAGCCTGTATAATCATATAAAAAATTACTTAACAGGTCTTTAATCAATTTTTTTTCAAATGTCTCTTCAGATTTGTAAGTCAAAACATTTCTTATCAGTTATGAATACTGAAATTGGTTCTATTGTGAAAATAAAATGTATACAAACAATTTTTTAACACTTAATAAATAAATTAACATATTCTGTAACAAGAAACGGGTGCATTACAAAATACGCCCGTCTATATAAATTATCAAACGGTATAATGGTAATTCAGTCAAACAACTAATCATGTGAGCAGGAAAATTAAGTCCTTTGAGGTTAGCAATTTTGTGGCATTCCACCACTTTTGTGCCATTAGGTAAATATGCAACTATATATTTCTAAAATCTGCCAAAAATAAAAAGTTTTCCGCTTCCACAGGAACTAAATTTATCATGCGGAAACGACCCGTTGTCAAAAATTCTATTTAAAGCTATGGTGACCTTTGGCCTAATGACCCCAAAATAAATAGGGTTTTTCCCCTTCCACAGGGGAATCATGTGGCCAAGTTTGGTCAAGTTCCAATATACAGAACTAAAGTTATTGTGCAGAAACGATCCTGTTGTCAGAAATTCTATTTATAGTAATGGTGACATAGACCTTTGACCTAATGACCCCAAAATAAATAGAGTTCTTCCCCTTCCACAGGGGAATCGTGTGGCCAAGTTTGGTAAAGATCCTATATACAGAACTAAAGTTATCGTGCGGAAACGATCCTGTTGTCAAAAATTATATTTATAGTAATGGTGACCTTGACCTTTGACCCCAAAATAAATAGGGTTCTTCCCCTTCCACAGGGCAATCATGTGGTCAAGTTTGGTAAAGATCCGATATACAGAACTAAAGTTATTGTGCGGAAACCTGTGTGGATGCCGGCCCGCCCGCCATACCCAATCACATAATACGGCCTGTCTCGAGACGGGCGTATAAAAAGTAAACTGTTCGGATATATTCAAATTAAATTACATGGATATTTCATAATATGAATATGAGGCCTTTCAATAAGGGATGGTAGCAGGTACTTTTACCCACTTAAAATGGTAGTTGGTACTTCCTGATTTCAAAGACTGTTGCATAAGATATTCAATGAAAATTTTTCAAATTCTAATAAAAAGTACTGCCTGTAAATAGTGAAGTACTGGTAGACTTGAAAAATATTGAAAGCCCTGATATGACAATTAATATTTGATAACCACACCTACATATCAAAACAGCCCTTGTTTAACAGTCTATATATATATATATATTTTAGTTTCTGAGGTAAACAAGTATGAAGTATATGTACACTATTGTGGCTTATTTCTTGCTTCGAAACCACAAAATCATTTTGTTGGGATAATTTTTATATCATTTATCTACTTAAAAAGTACCATATATAGAAATACAAAAAATGTTAAAATATTAAACAACCACCCGAGGACTTATGTCGTTTTTTATAGCTGAAATATTGTTGAAAGTGGTGTTAAACACCATAAAGCACTGTTTTTTTTATATTTAGCACATATTTAGAAACTAAAGCATTGTAAAATATTTTTCTATAACAGATAAAGTGAGAACCCACCCTGTTCGTTTCGATGACAATCAAATTATAAACAAAGCTAAACAATGTTCAATGTATAACAGTTCAAATACCCCCTTGACAAAGGTTCGCTTTTCCACCTTTTTCTACAGCTTGTACAAATAAACTTGACCTTTTTCAACATTGTACATACATTGCATATTGTATATACATGTATGATGTATAGTGTCTTGAAATTTACATAACAGGTATACTTGTTTAAAAGTATACGTCTGAAAAAGCAATTCCTACAGATGATCAAATATATCTTAAAGGTAAAAAAGAGTGATATTATGTATATTCTTATATTCCTTTCATCAGGAAGCAATCAACTGCAAACTAATAAATGTTATATAAAAACTTTACAATTCTTAAACATCCTGAATATTTAATCATTCAAAAGTGAGTTTTCCTCGTGTAATAAAAACCTAGCCTTATGAATTTACTATTGGAATATTAAATATAAATTGTGTCTTGTGTAAGATTACTGATGAAACTATCTCTAATCTTTCTCATGGTCAGAATTTTTTCTGTCTTTGGTTTAGGTTTTATTGTGTTTAACGCCACTTTCAACAATATTTCAGCTATATCATGGCGGTCACTTTTACTGGTGGATGAAACCTGAGTAACTGGAGAAAACAACTGACCTGCAGCAAATCACTGACAAACTTTATCACATAATGTTGTATCGAGTACACCTCGCCATAAACAGGGTTCGAACTCATAATTTTAGTGGTGATAGGTACCAATTGCACAGGTAGTTCTAAATCCAACTAGCATACGATCACGACAGCCTCAATTTTTATTCCGGAGGAAGTAAAATATAATCAAGAAATGACATATGCCCCCTGCCTCAAGTTAATATTAAACTAAAGCTAGGCATATGGCTGGTGCAGCAGACAATAGCTTTCAGCTGATCAAGGGAAACCAAAAGTAAGAACACGAAAACCATAAAAATTACTATTCTTTTCAATTAATTAAGGGGCCCATCAAAGGTATAATAACCAAATTCGAACTTGACCTGTGAATTGTGGTCTACAAAGTTGTGTAAAACTTTGAAAACAAATGCAGACATGGAAAACTAGAGTTGGAGCACTGAACTCATATGCAGGACAGAAGTATGTACAGACACAGATAAAACGTAATGTCTCGACAATACCACAGTGATTGAGTGAGTGATGGTTGTTTCAACGCCAACTCAGCAATTTTTCAGCTATACCATGGCGAGAACAAGTTAATTTTCAATGAGATGATGATGAGGCACACTTTGTACTAGACCAACACACTTAGTTGGATTTTTAGTGCTAGCTCACTGAAACAACAGTTCGCAGGTAGACATGTCACCTCACTCAGACACATTATCCTGATTCCGAGCCAACCAGTCTTTGCTCTTTCTCCTTAATGCTGTGTGCTTAGTGGAGAAGCAACAAATACCAATTTTATAGTCTTTTCTTTGACCCGATCTGGGCTCAAGTCCATGATCAACCGCACACGAGGCGAGCACGCTAACCATTACACCACCGATGCGGTTAAAAACCCACAGAAATTTCTATTTTTAGTACCAGCAGCCATCTTGAATGGAGGGTGGAGCTGTCTGAAACAATTTTGAAATGGGACTACCCAAGGACTATCCCAGCCAAATTTGGTTTAATTTGGTTCAGCGGTTTCAGAGGAGAAGATTTAAATGTGATCTTTTATCAAAATATGCCTAATTTGCATAATCGGTAAAAATCGGCTGAAAGAAACATTTCACAGAAAAACCTGGAATATAGGTTAAACTACTCCTTGCTATGTAGCTGCAGTAAAAAATTGAGCTCATTTTGACTTAAACTAAAGCAGCAATGGACAATTGAAGAAATTTCTATTTTTAGTAACAGCAGCCATATTGAATGGAGGGTGGAGCTGTCAGACACAATTTTGAAAGGGACTCACCCAGGGACCATCCCTGCCAGGTTAGGTTTAATTTGGTTCAGCGGTTTCAGAGGAGAAGATTTAAATGTGAAAGTTTATGACGTACGACGACGGATGCCAAGTGATGGCAAAAGCTCACCTGGCCTTTGGCCAGGTGAGCTAAAAAACACACAAGCTTTTAGTTATCGAGGTTTAGATCGTCACCACATCGACTATTTGGATTTCAAATTTCACATTTAATATGCCATTTTATTTATTTGTAAAGATTTAATTTTTTGATATATATATAAACGATATGCTATTGTAATGATGATATTTCTAACATATATTCTTTTTTATAAATATCATTTGTGTATACCAGTGGATTTTTGTTTATTGTTTGACTTCAATGTTATAAGAAGTTAGTGTTGTATATACCTATATTAGAAATAATAAAGAAGTGGTCACCATGCTTAACTCATGTTATTCATACATATATTAGAAATAATAAAGAAGTGGTCACCATGCTTAACTCATGTTATTTATACATATATCAAAAATAATAAAGAAATGGTCACCATTCCTAACTGAATCAAATAAGGTTTTATTTGATTATATACAAGAGTGGGTTCATATCAAAGGTAGTTTCTTCAAGAAGATTAAACAAAGGCTTAGCACATAAATTCTTTATGTTCGGCTGAAGTGAATTAAGAACATAATTTACTTTAATTTGTGTCTAAGTCTATAATTGGATAGTCTCCTATGTTCATTCACAGCCATATCCTTTCTTACTAATTGAACCCATTATACTGAGTATATAAAATGTACTGGTAAGGAATGGATTCACAATAAGCAAGATAACCAGTACAATGTTACACTGTACAATGCTCAAATAATTACCATACATTTTCAATAATATATAGGGTACCAGTTTAATGTTGATGGAAACCAGAAAACCAGGAAAAATAACAACAGACTGGCAGCAAATACCTGTTAAACTTAAGTAACAAGTACAGCTGGTCAATACCTGGGTAGGAATCTATATCTAACTGGCTGAAGGAATTAATTTTTACACCTTAAATCAATGAATAGATCAGTGTCTACTTCACGATCATTGCCCTATCAATTGATAGATCAGTATGTCTGCTGATTTATTACATTACATCTATTAATAGATCATTATATCCAATGATTATTTGCATTAGATCAAGTAAGAGAACCAATGCCCCCCCCCCCCCCCCCCCCCCCCCACAATGATTGCCCCAGATCAATAAATTGACAATGGTGTCCCTCATTGACTGCCATAATCAATTAACAGACTCCTTACTGCATCCCCTCAATGACCACCTTATCAAATTTTAGACCCCCCCCCCAAAAAAAAATAAACCCCAAAAAACCACCTAGGTAAAGAACAATTGTTCATTAGATTTGTTTTAAACTTACAAAAAAATCATTTTACCAAGCACAATTTAAAAATGATAAATAGCAAATATGTAAATATGCAAACATAAACTGTTATCTATATACAACTATATATTATATATTATATATACCTTTGACAGCACTGACAACAGAAGATAACGGTTTCTTTACATTGATTACAGGTTTAACATCCATACCTGTCGTCTTAAATTGTCAGTTAAAGATCTAAATATTCAGCCATTTTTTTTAATGCAATCCCAAAAATGTCACTTTCATTTGTTTTGTGTTAAATCTCAGTAGAATTCAAGGCTGCACATTATTGAATACTGGTAAAACAAAAATCCACAAAAAATATCATGTCAGCCGTACTACTTTATACCCTTTATAAATTCAGTTAACGGTAAAAAAATGTTAAATCCTGAACTGAAAGTCAAAAGTTTAATCATATAATTGGTATGTATTCCAATGTTTATTATCATATTCTCAATTACATATATAAATATTCCAAATAAAAAGTAAAATTCGGCCTCGGGTAAAAAAAACGTAACTCCATTAAATTGACTATGTCACATCAATTTAAATGTCTATCTATAAATCTGTCTTTCTACACCTAATCACTCCTACAGTTGGATTTCAGAACAATAAGCGCCCAATGATATTAATTATAAACTTGTTCAATCAAATTGGTCAATAATTATTGCTTCCCGTGGACATCTGAATTAATTGACCGAATCTTACAACTCAATGAATCAAAGGTATGAATTTTAAATCTGAGTGGGTAGACACAGCCGAGGTTTGTATTCAACAATATTTCATTCACTGGTTTTATGGTCCTTAAACATATTATACTAAGCCATATAACAGTATAAAAAGATCGTCACAGCGTTATCTTTACTGCTGGTATGTTTGTACATAGTGTATAAAACGACGATATAAAAGAAATTTGGTTGAAATCTAACGTTGTTTGTCAATTTGTATCATAAATACATGAAGTATAAATAAAACACAAATATTCTTTTGTATAGCAAAATATTGTATTGAGATTTAATTTGATGGAAATTATATCATAATAGATCAAATTTATTTCTTTTCATTGTGAATTCCACTAGCTGGTTTTGGATGTTTAAAGTGAAATTTGTCGACTCAAACATTTTAAATTTCGGCCATGAAATTTCAATACTTTGACAAACAAATCATTTAAATTCAATTTTAAAACAGGTACTCTAACATAACACGAAAACTTCACATTAATTTTATATCATCTTCAAAATATATTTTATAAATAGATTAAAAAACAAAATATTCAGAATTATTACGGCAAAGTTGTATATTCGATGACTGAACACTCTTGAAAATGAAAATGAAAATTATTTTCAGAATACATGTATATTAAATCCAGGTCAAAATTTTCACAATTTCGTTTTTACTTTGATATTAAAACTGACATGAATCTACAACAACACAATTCCATTGCTATCATATTAAAACTCATGTTCCATGAAAAATATCAGTTCTGAAAAAACATTAAAAACATAATATCTATTTAAATCACAAATGCTGTTTATCTTTAATAAGATTATTTGTCTATGACCAAAAGTTACATCTGATAAAGTGTTGATGAAGTCCTCTATGTACTAAGCCAACATGCTTATTTGGATTTTTATAGGTGCTTGTTCACTGAAACAACAGCCCGCGGGGTAGATATGTCGCTCCAATCAAACATGTTATCCTGATTAAAATGACAACCAGAATATGCTCTTGCTCCTTAAAGCTGCTTAGTGGAGAAGCAACAAATATCAATTTTATAGTCTTTGGTGTGACATGACTAAAGGCTAACTTTGGTGTGACCTGACTAAAGGCTAACTTTGGTGTGACCTGACTAAAGGTTTAAATTCACATTGGAGGAGAGCATTCTAACCATTACATCATCAATGTGGTCTCATAATAAAATGTATCAGTAGACACCACAACAAAAAGAAAAGGTTAGAATGCTTGAATAATGTAACAAAATGCAATAGAAGGAACCTCAAGTTGATTAAACTTGAAGTTTGTTTGCAAATCTGTAATTTTCCATTGTCAAAACAATACAAATACACTTTTAAAATTAAAACATATTTTCTACATTAAGATTTGATCTGGAAATTAACACATAGAGTAATTAAATACCAACTCGTTCATTTTAATACTATATACTAAGCAAGACATCCTTGAAATATTTATTATCATAAATCATCTACAATCCACAAGCTATGCTAAATATGTCTAGAATCTGTAAAGATATTTGGATCAAAATCTAAAGAAAAATTGTAAAGAAGATAGAAAAAACAATAATCAATCACCAAAAACCAAGAATTCCCAAACAAAAGAAAAAAAAGGGTTTGCTAGGTCTGACAAGGATATCAGAAAAATTAACGTACCCCACAGTGCCATCTGGTACCAACTGACTAGAAACATCAAGAGTAATTAAATAATACTGAACAAACTTCTTACAAAGCAATCATTTAACTTTTTGGGGGGAGGGGAGGACTATGCTTTATGTTGAAAATTTGACTAGTTGGGAATTAAAATGTACTGCTGGTCCCTCCCTTTAAATAATAATGCACATGTCTGTAGATTGCATATGAAAAATTATTGAATTTGGGTCTCAAGTACACCTTCCCAAATAAAACAATTCAGTTAGATTTCGGTCCTATATCCCATCATAATTTATATCCCTCAACCAACCAACCAACAGATAATTGCTGACATACATTTGTGTATATTCAACAGTTCAAAATAAAATTAAATTCATTAATCTTCTAAAATTAATTTACTATAGATCCAGCTTAAACATAAGGCTACACATTCAGTATTAAGTAAACGCTGTTATAAATTTATGAAAAACTGCCAGTAAAATTTGATAAATTATTTCAAATAAAGCTATGTTCCAGGTGCATAGAATATACATTGTTTAAAGGACCAACATCAAGTATACATAAAGAAAAAAAGTCACTAGGGAGAATTGAATTTTAAATTTGTCTTTTTTAAAAGCAGGGAAAACATTAAGTTACTTCAAAATTATTAAGTGGGTGATTTAAATCCAAATCAGCAATTTTATAGGTGACAACAAGTTACATTTGATGAAATGATGATAATGTCTGTTTTGTTCTAGAGCAACACGCTTAGTTGGATTAAAATAGTGCTAGCTCACTGAAACAACAGTCAACATGTAGACATGTCCTTCCACTCGAATACATTATCCTGATTCCAAGCTTTTGCTCCTTAAGGCTGCTTGTTTAGCAAATATTAATGTAATTGTCTATGGTTTGAATCCTATTTCGAGGAGAGCATTCTAATAACCAGTCTTTTATCTTACTCCTTAATGCTGCATGTTTATCAAAGAAACAGCAAATATAAAATTGATAGTCTTTGGTTTGACCAGACCAGGGCTTGAACCCACTGTCTATAGTACTCGAGGTGAGCATGCTAACCATTACACAACTGATACGGTTGAACCCCTTATCATAATACTATACATTGTTCTATAGAATTTAAAATAAATGAAAGGTAATTATGAACAAATGTTCACAAACAGACAATTCCACCTGGAAATAAAAAGGTCTAAGACATCAAAACCTAATGTTTGTCACTAAATCAACCATGTATAGCAGGTTATCAAGCTAAAGATCATCTGAATACTTTACTCTTATTGAATCCATTTAGTTTTTGCTCCAAGTTTACCATTGAAATAACTTCAATGAGTTTAAGTTAAGGGACCGACCATTTAACTGTTAAAAGGTGTTATATTTTTAAGATTATTTATATCTTGCATCTTTCAGATTAATTTTTACTATAAAATTTGGTAATAAAAAAAACCCCAAAAACATAGCCAAGCCCCCCTCAAAGTTAAATGGTTGTTCCCTAACAGGGCTTGGTTGTGGTTTAGGGGGACATTCTATTACAGATTATTTTGTTTTTAATTGATAGATATAACAGATCTTTTATTATTGTTGTTTTGACTTTATAGAGTTTTTGATAAATCACAAGCCCAAAACAAATAATACTTTCAAACTACGACTTTTTAACAATTACCCTCAAAAATAAATCTGACGGATTAACAGGAGATTTGAAATGTGTCTTATCAACAAGATACCAGCTTTAAAACCTAGCAAACCCTGGTATTTACTTTGTATATTAAAGAACTGATAACTAACACAGCAGACAAGAAGAAAGGTGTTTTGTAAATACACATATTTAAAAGACATACAAGTGTTATGATAACACGGCTAATAAAACGAACAAATATGAGTTAGATAAATAGCAAAGTCAGCACCACTGGTCAAGATATGACTTTTCAAATAAACACTTTGAAGACATGTTTAAAGATCCCGCATTGAAAAAATTTCAAGCTGATATCAATTTAATTGATGGTCAATTTGTTAGCTCCCCGCCAGCAGTTTAAATTTTTTAAAAGACTAAATTATGATATTTAAAGGTAGACATCCACACTTTAAAATTTTATTTCTGTTTTCATTACTTGTTTTCTTACCAATTGGCTCATGTGAAATAATCAGATAAATTGAACTTTGAAAAGATTTAAATTGTTTAAAAAAAACAACATTTTCAATGATATATCAATTAATCATTCCAGAACATGTATGGAAGCCCATTCTTAGTAAAATTGTTGTACTTTCATTCCAGAACATGTATGGAAGCCCATTCTTAGTAAAATTGTTGTACTTTTATTACAGAACATGTATGGAAGCCCATTCTTGGTAAAATTGTTGTACTTTCATTCCAGAACATGTATGGAACCCCATTCTTAGTAAAATTGTTGTACTTTCATTCCAGAACATGTATGGAAGCCCATATTTAGTAAATTGTATTTTTATTCCAGAACATGTTTGGAAGCCCATTCTTAGTAAAATTGTTGTACTTTCATTCCAGAACATGTATGGAAGCCCATTCTTAGTAAAATTGTTGTACTTTCATTCCAGAACATGTATGGAAGCCCATATTTAGTAAATTGTACTTTTATTCCAGAACATGTATGGAAGCCCATTCTTAGTAAAATTGTTGTACTTTCATTCCAGAACATGTATGGAAGCCCATTCTTAGTAAAATTGTTGTACTTTCATTCCAGAACATGTATGGAAGCCCATTCTTAGTAAAATTGTTGTACTTTCATTCCAGAACATGTATGGAAGCCCATTCTCAGTAAAATTGTTGTACTTTCATTCCAGAACATGTATGGAAGCCCATATTTAGTAAATTGTACTTTTATTCCAGAACATGTATGGAAGCCCATTCCTAATAAAACAGGTATCAGCTATATATTGAAGAAGCCCAATAACAGTAACACTGTTAATAAGTCACAAAACTATTCACACATATGTATATCACATAAAACCAAACCCATGAGTGCCGTTTTAGTTTGATCACTGTACATCATTCGTGTACGGTGAAATCTGTCTAAACCGAACCTCTTTGGGCCAACTTTTGTGTTTCGGAATAGACCATGTGTTCGATTTATACAGGTTCACAAAATCTTCGTACATTTTATGTAAGGTTTGGTTTATACAGGTTAACAAAAAATCTTCCCACATGGGGATTTTATGTAGAGGTCAGTTTATACAGAGTTTGGTTTAGACAGGTTTTAGAGTTCAGTTTCTACAGAGTTTGGTTTAGACAGGTTTTAGAGTTCAGTTTATACAGAGTTTGGTTTAGACAGGTTTTAGAGTTCAGTTTATACAGAGTTTGGTATAGACAGGTTTTAAAGTTCAGTTTATACAGAGTTTGGTTTAGACAGGTTTTAGAGTTCAGTTTATACAGAGTTTGGTTTAGACAGGTTTTACCGTATTAACACTAGTATAAATGATAACTAACCTTCCATCTGTCCTTCATGTTTGTGTTGTAATCGTAGAATATCATCTTTATGTTTCAAATGTATTTTCATAAAGTCCTCTGTATGCTCCAGTTTGAGCCTCGAAATCTGCAAATCACAATTGTTTACAATCAGTAATGTATATTATTATAAATATAAATAAAATTTCATATAAATTGAAATTATTATCTTCTTTGATAGGAACAAAAGTGTATATACAGTAGTCTCCCTCTTATAAGGCCAAATACCACCCTTCTTATCAGACCACTCCTACCAAAGACCCCCCTTCTTATCAGACCACTCCTACCAAAGACCCCCCTTCTTATCAGACCACTCCTACCAAAGACCACCCTTCTTATCAGACCACTCCTACCAAAGACCACCCTTCTTATCAGACCACTCCTACCAAAGACCCCCCTTCTTATCAGACCACTCCTACCAAAGACCACCCTTCTTATCAGACCACTCCTACCAAAGAACCCCCTTCTTATCAGACCACTCCTACCAAAGACCACCCTTCTTATCAGACCACTCCTACCAAATACCACCCTTCTTATCAGACCACTCCTACCAAAGAACCCCCTTCTTATCAGACCACTCCTACCAAAGACCACCCTTCTTATCAGACCACTCCTACCAAAGACCCCCCTTCTTATCAGACCACTCCTACCAAAGACCACCCTTCTTATCAGACCACTCCTACCAAAGACCACCCTTCTTATCAGACCACTCCTACCAAAGATCACCCTTCTTATCAGCCCACTCCTACCAAAGACCACCCCTCCTCTTATCAGACCACTCCTACCAAAGACCCCCCTTCTTATCAGACCACTCCTACCAAAGACCACCCTTCTTATCAGACCACTCCTACCAAAGACCACCCTTCTTATCAGACCACTCCTACCAAAGATCACCCTTCTTATCAGCCCACTCCTACCAAAGACCCCCCTTCTTATCAGACCACTCCTACCAAAGACCACCCTTCTTATCAGACCACTCCTACCAAAGACCACCCTTCTTATCAGACCACTCCTACCAAAGATCACCCTTCTTATCAGCCCACTCCTACCAAAGACCACCCCTCCTCTTATCAGACCACTCCTACCAAAGATCACCCCTCTTATCAGCCCACTCCTACCAAAGACCACCCCTCCTCTTATCAGACCACTCCTACCAAAGACCCCCCTTCTTATCAGACCACTCCTACCAAAGACCACCCTTCTTATCAGGCCACTCCTACTAAAGACCACCCTTCTTATCAGGCTACTCCTACCAAAGACCACCCCTCTTATCAGACCACTCCTACCAAAGATCACCCTTCTTATCAGCCCACTCCTACCAAAGACCACCCCTCCTCTTATCAGCCCACTCCTACCAAAGACCACCCCTCCTCTTGTCAGGCCACTCCTACCAAAGACCACCCTTCTTATCAGACCACTCCTACCTAAGACCACCCTTCTTATCAGACCACTCCTACCAAAGACCACCCCTCTTATCTTATGCAGACCACCCTTCTTATCAGACCACTCCTACCAAAGATCACCCTTCTTATCAGCCCACTCCTACCAAAGACCACCCCTCCTCTTATCAGACCACCCCTACCTAAGACCACCCTTCTTATCAGCCCACTCCTACCAAAGACCACCCCTCTTATCAGACCACTCCTACCTAAGACCACCCTTCTTATCAACCCACTCCTTCCAAAGACCACCCCTCTTATCAGCCCACTCCTACCAAAGACCACCCCTCCTCTTGTCAGGCCACTCCTACCAAAGACCACCCTTCTTATCAGACCACTCCTACCAAAGATCACCCTTCTTATCAGCCCACTCCTACCAAAGACCACCCCTCCTCTTATCAGACCACCCCTACCTAAGACCACCCTTCTTATCAGCCCACTCCTACCAAAGACCACCCCTCTTATCAGCCCACTCCTACCAAAGACCACCCCTCCTCTTATCAGACCACTCCTACCTAAGACCACCCTTCTTATCAACCCACTCCTTCCAAAGACCACCCCTCTTATCAGCCCACTCCTACCAAAGACCACCCCTCCTCTTGTCAGGCCACTCCTACCAAAGACCACCCCTCTTATCAGACCACTCCTACCAAAGACCACCCCTCCTCTTATCAGACCACTCCTACCAAAGACCACCCCTCTTATCAGGCCACTCCTACTAAAGACCACCCTTCTTATCAGGCCACTCCTACCAAAGACCACCCCTCTTATCAGACCACTCCTACCAAAGATCACCCTTCTTATCAGCCCACTCCTACCAAAGACCACCCCTCCTCTTATCAGCCCACTCCTACCAAAGACCACCCCTCTTATCAGGCCACTCCTACCAAAGACCACCCCTCCTCTTGTCAGGCCACTCCTACCAAAGATCACCCTTCTTATCAGCCCACTCCTACCAAAGACCACCCCTCTTATCAGACCACTCCTACCAAAGACCACCCCTCCTCTTATCAGGCCACTCCTACCATAGACCACCCCTCCTCTTATCAGACCACACCTCTTATCAGCCCACTCCTACCAAAGACCACCCCTCTCATCAGGCCACTCCTACCAAAGACCACTCCCACCAAAGACCACCCTTCTTATCAGACCATTCCTACCAAAGACCACCCTTCTTATCAGGCCACTCCCACCAAAGACCACCCCTCTTATCAGGCCACTCCTACCAAATACCACCATTCTTGTCAGACCACTCCTACCAAAGACCACCCCTCTTATCAGGCCATTCCTACCAAAGACCACCCCTCTTATAAGGCCACTCCTACCAAAGACCACCCCTCTTATCAGGTCAGATTTCAGATGCAAGGAGATATCAAAATAATAGTAAATTGTCCCCCTTATGAGAAGCCACCTCTCTTGCAATGCCACTTTTTCATTACAGAAGGGGTGGCTTTATAGGAGGAGAACTACTGAATGTATATCAGATATAGATGGTTAGCTGTGTTATTTGTTTACAGATTATGTGTGATCCATTCCTCTCATTTTCAATCTAGGCATCAATAGAACGTATTTTCGTTATTTTTGTGATGCCTAAACTTGCGACAGCGGATTTAGTATTTGCTTGCCTGAATAACCAATCAGAACAGTGTTATCTAATAGTACACACTGTTATTATCATACCAAATTGTGGGAAAAAAATAGACCAATAGAGAGACAGATATGTTGTATGTCCTACATCAACAAATAAAACCAAATATGTCTTCATCTCAGATGGGCACTTGGTGGAAACACACGGAAACCAATTTCTAGAAGCATAGTGAGTGATTGATGTTTAACGTCATACGAACAAGTTTTCAGCTATATCATGGCGAAAACAAGTTACATTCAATGAGATGATGATGATGTCCACTTTGTACTAGACCAACACGCTTAGTTTGATTTTCATAATGATAGCTTATTGAAACAACAGTCCGCAGGAAGACACATGGCTCGACTGTGACCCATTATCCTGACTCCGAGCCAACAAGTCTTTGCTCTTACTCCTTAATGCTGCAAGCTTAACCAAGACGCAGCAAACAGTCTTTGGTTTGATCCAACCGGTGGAATAAACTCATGGTCTATTACACCACCCGTGCAGTTTCAAGAAATATAAAATAGGTGCACATCATTAGGTTATAAGAAGGAATGTGGTCAAGTTTGGTAAAAAAATAATAATTGTGGATTAAGAATGTGATTACCACACAAGATGATAGATCTACTACACAAATTATACAAGAGTAAATGGAGTCATTAAGAGTAAGAAATCCACTTTAAATCTTGTTTTCTCACATTGATCAATTTGTGCAATTATTTTTTTATATATTGCCATTCTAGATTTGGGTTAATGGTACTTAAAAGCCACTTTCAACAATATTTCAGTTATATCGTGGCGATAAGTTTTATTGGTGGAGGAAACCGGAGTACCCAGAGAAAACCACCAACCTGTTGCAAATCACTCAAAAGCTTTATCACATAAAGTTGCATCGAGTACACTTTGCCTGAGTGGGATTCGAACTCACAACGTTAGTGGTGATAGGCACTGATTGCATAGGTAGTTGTAAATCCATGACCATGACTGCCCCCTAACTGCAATCTATGAGAACGTATTATATGAACCTACTGGAGCCTCATTAATATACATGTAGTCTTACCTCATCATCATGGTATACCCTCAACTGCTTTATTACTTTGTTGTGTGTTTCATCAGCTGCAATGTGTAAACAAATATATTTTGATTATCTCCCTTGTAACAATGAACTGGATTTTTAACAATTGTGACACATATCTAACACAGTGTTTTACCAGCATCAAACAATTGGTTAAAAAAAATTACTCAGAAATTAATCAAAATTTACAGAGAAACTAAGGAATCACTTTGGATAAAAAAACTTAAAACTTTTGAACCGTTAGGCCTAAACACAAAATTGGATCGACATCGACTTTTCATAAACAAAATTCCACGAAATCAACATCATAAACTCTTTTATCTCCTTTGTAACGTCATGTTGTTTGTTTTTCATATATATGTAAAAAAACTTCCGCTGAGGAAGGCCGCAAGGCAGCAACGTTCGGAAATTAATCTAGAGATTTTTGTGTATATATATATAAATATATATAAATTGCTCTGAAATTAATCATATAAGTTCAATTTCTTAAACCATGCATATATAAAGAAATAAATTGCTCCAAAATTAATCAAATAAGTTCAATCTCGTAAACCATATATATAAAAAAAAAAAAAAAAAAAATTGCTCCAAAATTAATCATACAGGGTTCACAAAATTGTGTATGGGTTTGGTTGTCCTGGTGAAAAAAATATCAATAATATTTTATTGCAAAATACCAATCTTGTGTCAGTTCTTAGCGAAATTACGTCTGACAGGACTGACAAATTTCGTGAATTCTGATCATATAAGTTCAATTTCGTAAACCATATATAATATATATATAACAAGAGCACCGCCCATGGGTGCTGGACACTCGACTTTTTCGTATCTGATATTAAACTGCAAGCAATTTACAAAGTTATACAAACTTCTAACTATGATGGTCATATAAGCAAATATGCAAGTAAAAAAAGGGAAATAACTCAAATAAAATGCTGGATGGAGTTGTCTTCTCTTGTCAACAGAATGGGGTCAACACTTTCTACAAGTGTATTTAGTTTCAAGTTAATAGCTTTGATAGTTATTGAAAAATTTTAATTACACTAAAACAATATCCCAAATTTCTATGTACTATGCCAAAACAAGGGCAGATAACTCTGGATATACAAATCACAGGGTCACCTGCCTTATTGTAATGGGTTCCCCATTTGATAATGAACAGGTATGTCGAGTTTCATTTCACTGCCTATCATAATTATTGAGAAATTGCATTTTTTGAAGAAATTTTAAGTCAAAAAGAGGGAATAACTCAAATAAAATGCTGGATGGAGTTGTCTTCTCTTGTCAACAGAACGGGGTCAACACTTTCTACAAGTGTATTGAGTTTCAAGTTAATAGCTTTGATAGTTATTGAGAAATTTTAATTACATGTATACTAAAAAAATATCCCAAATTTCTATGTACTATGCCTAAACAAGGGCAGATAACTCTGGATATACAAATCACAGGGTCACCTGCCTTGTTGTAATGGGTTTCCCATTTGATAATGAACAGGTATGTCGAGTTTCATTTCACTGCCTATCATAATTATTGAAAAATTGCATTTTTTGAAGAAATTCTAAGCCATTTGATAGTGAACAGGTATGTCGAGTTTCATTTCACTGCCTATCATAATTATTGAGAAATTACATTTTTTGAAGAAATTCTAAGCCATTTGATAGTAAACAGGTATGTCGAGTTTCATTTCACTGCCTATCATAATTATTGAGAAATTGCATTTTTTGAAGAAATTCTAAGCCATTTGATAGTAAACAGGTATGTCGAGTTTCATTTCACTGCCTATCATAATTATTGAGAAATTGCATTTTTTGAAGAAATTCTAAGCCATTTGATAGTGAACAGGTATGTCGAGTTTCATTTCACTGCCTATCATAATTATTGAGAAATTACATTTTTTGAAGAAATTCTAAGCCATTTGATAGTAAACAGGTATGTCGAGTTTCATTTCACTGCCTATCATAATTATTGAGAAATTGCATTTTTTGAAGAAATTCTAAGCCATTTGATAGTAAACAGGTATGTCGAGTTTCATTTCACTGCCTATCATAATTATTGAGAAATTGCATTTTTTGAAGAAATTCTAAGCCATTTGATAGTAAACAGGTATGTCGAGTTTCATTTCACTGCCTATCATAATTATTGAGAAATTGCATTTTTTGAAGAAATTCTAAGCCATTTGATAGTAAACAGGTATGTCGAGTTTCATTTCACTGCCTATCATAATTATTGAGAAATTGCATTTTTTTGAAGAAATTCTAAGTCAAAAAAGGGGAATAACTCAAATAAAATACTGGATGGAGTTGTTTTCTCTTGTCAACAGATTGGGGTCAACACTTTCTACAAGTGTATTGAGTTTCAAGTTAATAGCTTTAATAGTTATTGAGAAATTTTAATTATACTAAAAAAATATCCCAAATTTCTATGTACTATGTCAAAACAAGGGCAGATAACTCTGGATATACACATCACAGGGTCACCTGCCTTGTTGTAATGGGTTCCCCATTTGATAGTGAACAGGTATGTTGAATTTCATTTCAATGCCTACAGATCCTGGATCGTTTAAGTTAACAGATATTTCATATCGTTTGCGTTTTTCGTTCATTTCGTTTGCATGTATCGTTCGTTCGTTTTCTGTTCGTGTAATTGTTTCATTCGTCAGTTTAATTAGAAAAACGCACGAAAAGAAATACAAACGAACGATATACGAAACGAAAACAAAATAAATTGTGCATTAACAATTCATAAACACAATTAAAATATATACCCATTGGAAGCATTCCAATATGTGCAAAGTTAGAGGGTGTGCGATGTTACCAGACTGGACTATTTTATTAATTGTTTTAAGGGAAAACATATTTAATAATGCATTTTTTCTATAATTTACTCTATGGACAAATAAACAAGAAATCATCTACATGTATGTAAACAAACGCCTCTGGCAGTTTCACCTGGGAAATACATGCACTGCAGGTGTGAAATGTCAACTCTTAATTTCATTCTAATTAACAATTATATGACCTTTTGAAGCCACACACCTCTCGGACAGCTTGCCCGGGAAAATAACTGATACACCTGTCTGGTTGTCAATACAGAATCCGAATAATTATATAAATATGAAGTCAATTATATGAGATTTAAAATTTTCATAAATATAATTATTAAACACATTGATAATATAAACTATTTAATATAAATTGTATTATCCTATTACTTTACTGACTAATTTATCATTGATATATATCAATTGCGTATAAAATATAAAATTAGTTAATCATATCAATTTGCACAAAAGTTATTAAAATAATAACAAGATACTATATTGTACTTCTATAGAACCAGGATCGTTTGTCATTGGATAATATATGGTTACACTCCAATGATTCGTTTGTTCATTTCGTGTATTTGTTCGTTTGCATTTTCCGTATAGTTTGTTCGTGTATCGTGCGTTTTTCGTATCGTTCGTGTGAAGCGTTCGTTCGTTTTTCTTTAGTTTCGTTTGCACTTGGTGCGTATTGTAAACTTATACGATCCAGGATCTGTATCATAATTATTGAGAAATTGCATTTTTTTAAGAAATTCTAAGTCAAAAAGAGGGAATAACTCAAATAAAATGCTGGATGGAGTTGTCTTCTCTTGTCAACAGATTGGGGTCAACACTTTCTACAAGTGTATTGAGTTTCAAGTTAATAGCTTTGATAGTTATTGAGAAATTTTAATTATACTAAAAAAATATCCCTAATTTCTATGTACTATGTCGAAATAAGGGCAGATAACTCTGGATATACAAATCACATGGTCATCTCCTTGTTGTAATTTGTTCCTCTTTTGATAGTGAACAAGTATTCCAAGTTTCAAATGGATACCTTTGATAGTTTTTGAGAAATGGACTCTGACAAAAAACTTAACCGACAGACGCTGGAGTGACGACAATAGCTCGACTTTTCTTCTTCGAAAAGTCGAGCTAAAAAATAAATTGCACGGAAATTAATCATACAAGTTCAATTTCGTAAACCATACATAAATAAAGAAATAAATTAGAAAAATAATAGTTATAGAATATCTTCAGTAAAAATTAATATAGCTATAAAATATACCTAGTTATCTCCCATTGTATATACTATATAGCTATAAAATATACCTAGTTATCTCCCATTGTATATACTATATATACTATCACTTGACATTAGTTTGGTTAGACTTGCTACAAGTCTCTTTCTTATTCATAACCCCTTTGGCCCTTTGAATAAATTGTTGCTATGAAAGTTGAAATCTTTAATCTATCACAACAAAAAATATGCTGTTTTAATCATTGCTTAAAGTTTTGATTTCAAGAACTTCAAAATTGGAGAAAAAAACCCAATACTTTAGGTAGATATTTATTTCACCTCTCAATTGAGATGTTTAAATTTTCGTATTATTATTTTTAAAGTGACTGACAGATCGAAATAAGCCATCTTATTACTGTAAACCATGTAAACCAGTACAACTATAGTTCAATCCTTACACCCATTTTGGATAAAATTGAAAGAGAAAATATTAAATAATATTTTGACGTCATCCCTCATTTTAGGGTCGGTAAAACAAAAGTTTTAGTGTCAGGGGTAAAATTAGGGTTGGCCTGTTAAACTGTAGAACCTATCTGTTATTTGGTCTTATAAGTAAGTTATTTAGCAATAGAAATCTAATCTTTTTAAGTCCCTCCCCTCCTTGGGGCCATTTCATAATTTCTGCCATAGAATTCTCTAGACTTACCTATCTGAAGTGCCCTTGTTTTCTCTAACTGCAGAATTCTCTAGACTTACCTATCTGAAGTGCCTTTGTTTTCTCTAACTGCAGAATTCTCTAGACTTACCTATCTGAAGTGCCCTTGTTTTCTCTTGTCACAGAATTCTCTAGATTTACCTATCTGAAGTGCCCTTGTTTTCTCTAGCTGCAGAATTCTCTAGGCTTACCTATCTGAAGTGCCCTTGTTTTCTCTAGTGTAAACTTGACAATCTCTGCTGCCAAAGCTTTTTCATTGTCGTCAACAATTCCTGTTTTTTCTCGTTCGTGCTTTGAGCAGAGATCAGTAATTTCTTGTTCTAATCTTGATTTATGTGTCTTTAAGTCATCTGTTAAATTAAAAAAATAATTTAATTTGATTTGAATACTGCAATCTGATTGGCTGATCTGCCTGGAGAATTTTTTTGCTATACTTGATAACCTGGGTTGGTATTGTGACGTAACCAACGTGTTCATCTGTCAACGACAAATTCAAATAGTCACATAAAATCGTTATTAAAATCGAGGAATCATTAAATTTTGTTGTAAAAATTAAATTATAAGGAATATTTGAAATTTTTGAACAGGTTATACTTTACTTGTATAACCTGGTTTGGATCAGTTTATGAATAACCAGTTAAAAAATTTCAAATATTCCTTAAATAATGCACTATTTTTAAAGAATTACAAAAATACATACAAATAGAATAGACAATATAACATTTCAACACAATATCCTAGTTCCAATTCGTCTCTATCTGATCAAATGTCTACAAATTCTGTGCAATGACATTGTGTGAACTTAGAAGACAGTTCAACCTGTATATAATGGGCACAGGAGGGAACCTGGAAAACTGCCCTTTCTGGCTTAGTGCCCTTTATATACCGGTTAAATACCATACATAAATCATAAAATCATAAAATGTTGAAAATTAAACTGCCCTTTATGGACTGTGGCTTACTATATAGGTGTCCTTTAAGACAGGATTGACTGTATCTGGTATCTATTTCTGGTATTAGTAATGTCTGTGATCGTTTATTACGATTATTCATTATTTTTGATTTACAATTTCATATAAAATTTTTCCTCTCATAACTATTTATACAGATATAGAATAACGACAATTATAAAGACGGAGACAGACATTATCACTAGTATCACCTAGAGTCTGATAAGGCAAGCTATGATACATATAGAATAATGGTAGTTATGAAGACTGAGACAGACATTATCACTAGTATCACAGAAAGTTGGATAGGGCGAGCTATGATACTTGTAATAATGTAAGTCCAGGACCTTTAAAAGTTATTGTTTCATTTGATAATAATGACACAATCAGTTTGATGTCACACTGATCAATAATTTTCAGAATTCTAGTCAATTCATTAATACAGACAATATCACTTGGTGAGATCAAAAGAAAATATATGAATTACAAAATAATATTGAATAATGATGTACATGTATGAACCATAGTGTATTATGTAGTTTTATCATGAACTGGTTCTATTTGAGCAGTCAAATTGCATCGACTAGATAAAGTTCTGTTATATACGGTAACTGACCGAAATGGCGAAATATAGTTTATCTGGTACCCGATTCATGTTGATCGACGGTACGAAACATCAACGAAAATCAATGTGTTAAAAAATAAAATCACAGAAGCACAATTTTGTATCTATTAGAAATATATGTGTAAGCTTGGTTGTTTTCTATCGTGGTTTAAGAAGGGATTGTGGGTAAAAGAAAGTGCTATGACGACATGGATGATAACCCAAGACGAATAAGTGTGATTGTTATATTGTTGACTGCTATGCACGAGGCAACACAAAGATCAAACTTCTAGGTGAGACCACTAAAACAAGGCATAGATGAAGCCACTGAAACAAGGCATCATGTATAAATCTAGTTGACGATAAGTGAGGCCACCAGAATAAGGCATGCTGTATAAATCTAGCTCATGCCACACTAGCCTTTATTTAATAATCACCAGTTTAAAGTCATGATTTGTTAGACCCTAATGTAACAACATAAAGGCTTGTATTAGTTTATCTAAATCACCTGTTTACAATGGTGATTTGTTAGACCCTAATGTAACAACATAAAGGCTTGTATTAGTTTATCTAAATCACCTGTTTACAATGGTGATTTGTTAGACCCTAATGTAACAACATAAAGGCTTGTATTAGTTTATCTAAATCACCTGTTTACAATGGTGATTTGTTAGACCCTAATGTAACAACATAAAGGCTTGTATTAGTTTATCTAAATCACCTGTTTACAATGGTGATTTGTTAGACCCTAATGTAACAACATAAAGGCTTGTATTAGTTTATCTAAATCACCTGTTTACAATTGTGATTTGTTAGATCCTAATGTAACAACATAAAGGCTTGTATTAGTTTATCTAAATCACCTGTTTACAATGGTGATTTGTTAGACCCTAATGTAACAACATAAAGGCTTGTATTAGTTTATCTAAATCACCTGTTTACAATTGTGATTTGTTAGATCCTAATGTAACAACATAAAGGCTTGTATTAGTTTATCTAAATCACCTGTTTACAATGGTGATTTGTTAGACCCTAATGTAACAACATAAAGGCTTGTATTAGTTTATCTAAATCACCTGTTTACAATGGTGATTTGTTAGACCCTAATGTAACAACATAAAGGCTTGTATTAGTTTATCTAAATCACCTGTTTACAATGGTGATTTGTTAGACCCTAATGTAACAACATAAAGGCTTGTATTAGTTTATCTAAATCACCTGTTTACAATTGTGATTTGTTAGATCCTAATGTAACAACATAAAGGCTTGTATTAGTTTATCTAAATCACCTGTTTACAATTGTGATTTGTTAGATCCTAATGTAACAACATAAAGGCTTGTATTAGTTTATCTAAATCACCTGTTTACAATGGTGATTTGTTAGACCCTAATGTAACAACATAAAGGCTTGTATTAGTTTATCTAAATCACCTGTTTACAATGGTGATTTGTTAGACCCTAATGTAACAACATAAAGGCTTGTATTAGTTTATCTAAATCACCTGTTTACAATGGTGATTTGTTAGATCCTAATGTAACAACATAAAGGCTTGTATTAGTTTATCTAAATCACCTGTTTACAATGGTGATTTGTTAAACCCTTATGTAACAACATAAAGGCTTGTATTAGTTTATCTAAATCACCTGTTTACAATTGTGATTTGTTAGATCCTAATGTAACAACATAAAGGCTTGTATTAGTTTATCTAAATCACCTGTTTACAATTGTGATTTGTTAGATCCTAATGTAACAACATAAAGGCTTGTATTAGTTTATCTAAATCACCTGTTTACAATGGTGATTTGTTAGACCCTAATGTAACAACATAAAGGCTTGTATTAGTTTATCTAAATCACCTGTTTACAATGGTGATTTGTTAGACCCTAATGTAACAACATAAAGGCTTGTATTAGTTTATCTAAATCACCTGTTTACAATGGTGATTTGTTAGATCCTAATGTAACAACATAAAGGCTTGTATTAGTTTATCTAAATCACCTGTTTACAATGGTGATTTGTTAAACCCTTATGTAACAACATAAAGGCTTGTATTAGTTTATCTAAATCACCTGTTTACAATGGTGATTTGTTAGACCCTAATGTAACAACATAAAGGCTTGTATTAGTTTATCTAAATCACCTGTTTACAATGGTGATTTGTTAGACCCTAATGTAACAACATAAAGGCTTGTATTAGTTTATCTAAATCACCTGTTTACAATGGTGATTTGTTAGACCCTAATGTAACAACATAAAGGCTTGTATTAGTTTATCTAAATCACCTGTTTACAATGGTGATTTGTTAGACCCTAATGTAACAACATAAAGGCTTGTATTAGTTTATCTAAATCACCTGTTTACAATGGTGATTTGTTAGACCCTAATGTAACAACACAAAGGCTTGTATTAGTTTATCTAAATCACCTGTTTACAATGGTGATTTGTTAGACCCTAATGTAACAACATAAAGGCTTGTAATTAGTTTATCTAAATCACCTGTTTACAATGGTGATTTGTTAAACCCTTATGTAACAACATAAAGGCTTGTATTAGTTTATCTAAATCACCTGTTTACAATGGTGATTCGTTAGATCCTAATGTAACAACATAAAGGCTTGTATTAGTTTATCTAAATCACCTGTTTACAATGGTGATTTGTTAGACCCTAATGTAACAACACAAAGGCTTGTATTAGTTTATCTAAATCACCTGTTTACAATGGTGATTTGTTAAACCCTTATGTAACAACATAAAGGCTTGTATTAGTTTATCTAAATCACCTGTTTACAATGGTGATTTGTTAGACCCTAATGTAACAACATAAAGGCTTGTATTAGTTTATCTAAATCACCTGTTTACAATGGTGATTTGTTAGACCCTAATGTAACAACACAAAGGCTTGTATTAGTTTATCTAAATCACCTGTTTACAATGGTGATTTGTTAGACCCTAATGTAACAACATAAAGGCTTGTATTAGTTTATCTAAATCACCTGTTTACAATGGTGATTTGTTAGACCCTAATGTAACAACATAAAGGCTTGTATTAGTATGTATTTACCTGATTGACTGTGTGTCTCTGTAAGCTGTTGCTGTGTAGAAAGAAGTTGTGCTGCCAGTTTTGGACATGAAAAGGCATTGAGCTGAAATTTAAAGCAATCCATGAGATTTTGGTCACAAAATGCTTTCACTACATGTACAAGACAAAAACTTTTTATTATGGGTTCTATATGGGTTCCTGATAAAAAAATTAGATTTGGTGGACAACACAATAATTGTGTGTGAAACTAAAGTCTATGGTGTCATAGACCAATCTCTATTTTACATAGACCTCACTATACATTATGTTCAAAATTTTGAAAATTTGATATAGACCAGCTTGATTTTACATAGACATTGTCTATAGGTCTACCACTAATTTCACACACCTATAACTTAGAGCTCACCAATTTACTATGAACACAAAAATATTCAAAATTGTGGTTGCTACTTGGGTGACTGACTCATCATTTTCCGAGGCTTTGGTCAACTTGATCCCTGCTAGCAATGATTTATCCCTGCACTATATACAGTAACAGAATACTTTGCCTTTCTGATCACTGAAAACACTATTAGATACAGATTTACAATCATGACTAACTAAAAAAAATATGTGTATTATACCTGAGGCTAAGCTGACCATGCAACATTTACCAGCTAATAAAACAAACCAATATTGTCAGTTATTCCGGCAGATTTACAACAATGACTAACTAAAAAATATGTGTATTATATCTGAGGCTAAGCTAGCCATCCAACATTTGCCAGCCAATAAAACAAACCAATATTGTCAGTTATTCAGCTGTGGTTGGTATAATGTCAATTTGGATAAATGGTTGATTGTATCCATAGGACACATATGCCCCTGCTTCCAGCTAAATTAAACAGGTATTTTTTCTACAAAGCAAGGGGCATAACCCCAGAACGAAAAAGTGGTATGGTACAAAATTAGCATTGGCCTTCCATTTATGGCCTGATGTTGTGTATAAATTTAAAATGATTTGCTGCAAGGAAATTAAAGATATTGAGCAGAAACCATGTGCTGGATATACAAACAGTCATGGGTAAAACTTAATCCCCCCCCCCCCCCTGGGTAAAGTATTAGTACACATCTTTTGATGACATATTCATCGTTAAAAAGGGCCATAACTCCTTCAAATATTATATTGCACATTCAAACCTTTGTGTCAGACAAAAGGACAGACAGGATAAAAACAATATGTCTTCCTCAGATGGGTAAAGACATAATTCTGATAGATAAATTTATATCTACTCAAACATAAGGCTTTATGAGGTTGACTTCCACATACATGTGATCAAGTTTGCTGGTAGTTTTTCTCTGGGTACTAACTATCCTTCATCAATAACACTAACCCCATGATATATAACAGAAATATAGTAGAAAATGGCGAAAGGTACCCATAACACAATCTAATTCACTTTAATGCAAAAGATTTTAATTACGTACTTCATTCTAACATTCTACGCTATTGAAAAATGAACAAAAGACCTTGTAAATAAGACCAGGAAGCCATCAATGTGCTGTGGGTGAGTGTTAACAGACACACTACTTATAGTTGAGAAGGAAACAGTCATTCTTTGTCTGTGTTCTATACATTAAACATGTAAATCATGTACTTCACTTGATTTTTCAATTCACTTCTTTGTTTTATTTTATTTTCATTATATTTCCTTAATACCAAAGCCCCCCCCCCAATATTTGACATACAGTAGCATCCCTCTGATACAAAAGATCACTTCTGTAAAGTGCAGCAAGTAATATTTCTATAGGATTGTAAGTACGCTTTAATTAATAGACAGTACATTGTACAGTCAAACCTGTCTTATGTGACCTTTCAAGGGAACATTGAAATAGGGTCACATAAAAAAGGTTGTCATCTAATACAGGTTTAATTAATATGAAATTCACTGTGAAGGGATATTAAAATTAAGGTAACATAATACAAGTTATTGCTTAATAGAAGTGGTCACTAATGCAGGTTTGACCGTAACTTAATAGAAGTGGTCACTAAAGCAGGTTTAACTGTAACTTAATAGAAGTGGTCACTAAAGCAGGTTTGACTGTACTTGTTTACTATCATCTCTTTATATCTAACTCTTGTACTTAGTTGTAAATATTGACCAACTGATCAGTTTGATATAGGAGTGAGTGATTGATGTTTAACCTCAAGTGAGCAATTTTTCAGCCATATCATGACGAAAACATGGTACATGTACATTCAATGAGATGATAATGGTGTCCGCTTTGCACTAGACCAACACTCTCAGTTGGATTTTTATAGTGCCAGCAGGTTGACATGTCGCTCTACTCGAACACAATATCCTGATACCTGATCCTTAAAGCTGCGTGCCTAGCATAGAAGGGGCATATACCAATACCATAGTCTTCGGTTTGAATCGACCACGGCTCAAACCCATGATCTACAGTACTAAAGGTGAGCATGCTAACCATTACACCACTGATGCAGCTAGTTTGATATAGGACTAAGGAGTATAAACTGCAGTATTGTAAATTGTTTTAGACTATACCTAATCGTGGAGGCAAAAAGTTCTTGCACTAGGAGTCATACTACTTTTTTTTCACTCAGGGAGGCTAAAACAGTTTCCTTTAATTTTCTATGTGTTAATTATCTTTACTTTGAACTTTAAACTTTAACCTTTAACCACTGCATATATCATCTAATCAACAGAAACTATGTGTTCAAAGGCAATAATTAATGAAATATCATATTTTTCTTGAGTGAATTCTGAGTTCAATAGAGTAATAAATCACGTATATACTTAAAAGCTTACAGTGTTTTCATCATTTATTACCTCTTAATTTTTTCCAGGTGTGAAATGTTTTCATTTGTGAGACAATAAATGTATCATGTTTCATAAAATCAGGGAAAAGTTCACCTTGAAAAACATGTGTCTGTTAGATGCAGAGCTCCAGATCATTTTCAAGTCCAAAGGGTAATTACCCCCTACTTTTGAAAATGATGGGTATTTGCATATTTCCTTTGCACTGTTGTACTCTCTACTTCAGAAAAGATTGCTTACATGTACACTTTTAAAATTATGTTTGACACAAGTGTTATTCAATAAATGCAGGATGCAAGTGAAATGTATATCTCTGTTTAATTTGACACGATTGTGTCATGTTTATTAATAAAATGTTGTAAATATTTTGTTTTTGCTGGTCGACTTCGGCAGTTTTCACAGCCGTGTTGATAATGTCATCAATGATTCCTTTAACTATGCTGTCACTAGACACAGATGAAACTGTCAGGAACTTAAGTATATAATTTTCCGTAGTGCGCTTATTCATGTTCTTGCTCATTTTCAACGAACAACGTGTTCCCAAATTTTTCTTATCTTATCTTAAAATTACTTTCGTTTTAGTTCTTACTTATTACGTAAACCGCATTTATTTGTAATATTGACCGTGATTGGATGATTTATCATAAGCATCCAATCAGATCTCTTTTGATATCGATGCTTAGAAAGGCAAGCATTCGGTACCCCTCGGATGTATACTCTCTCTCCTTCGAAAAGTATAAAGGGAAGTAATTACGGGGAATTTCTCAAAGACAAAAATGTATTGTTATGTACACGACTGTACAAGTACGCTCCGAATTTTGAAAGTTTGCTTACACCGCAATATGCATGCGTAATGTGTACACTCTGATCTGATAATACATGCGTTTTTACTCGTTTTCATAGCGCAAAAACGCAGCTTATCTGGAGCTCTGTACAAATATGCTCCGAATTTGGAAAGCTTGCTTACACAGCAATATGTATGCGTAATGTGTACACTCTGATCTGATAATACATGCGTTTTTACACCGTAAAAAACACAAATACGCAGCTTATCTGGAGCTCTGTAGACGTTTATTTTAATAACACAAGAACCTTGTTTTTTTTCAATTTTTTAAAATGTTATATACATCCTGCTAATTTTATGAGAAAAGGGGTAACATATGGAAATTCAGTGAGTTAATAATAATACTGGTAGTTTTGGGAATTTCAGATGATTTGAAATATTTTTTTCATCTTGAAAAGAGTTCGATATTTTTTGTAGGATAAACAAAGTATGTACATTCATTTTTGTCGGTAAAAATATAATTGATTTGCTCTCCTTCGAGGCTCACTTTTTAATATTTTCCAACAATATACAATTACATATATTGTATATATATATATATATATATATATAAACGTCTAAAATGGTTTGTAAAACAACACCAAGTACACAAAACAAAGTGATAAAGAATTAAACACTTCGTTGAATGACAAAATTTTCGTCCCACCGAGGGACCTTATCAATATCTAATTAAATAAAATCTCGAAACAATATAGCGACTTTTCAAATTTCAAAAAAAAGTTTTTGACGGTCCATGTACGGCACAAATGAACCAGAAGATGCACATATGAAACTACATGCATAAAAGAATGGAAATCCTACCTATAAATTAATAAAAGTACAATAACAATAATATAAATACACAATAGGGCTACACATTTAAATAAATGTTAAATTAGAAATAAAAATAAATATAACCAGAGGCTCTCAAGAGCCTGTATCGTTCACCTGGTAATAAAAAAAAACAATTGGTCCTATGTAAAAACTATGTCCTGCGTCATCTTGGAATTACGATCAACATAAAAAACACAAAGTTTGTAAAGGACCTTCCAATGATTGATGCACAGTTTAGGTTCAATCAGTGCAATAGCTTCAGAGAAGAATATATTTCTGTATTTTCCCCATATGGTTCTGTGTTAATACTATGACCTGTGGTGGCAGCCATCTTGGATTTCCGATCGGCATAAAAAACAGAGGACCTTCCAATGATCATTCCTGGGCAGTTTGGTTTCAACTGTCCAAGTGGTTTCAGAGAAGAAGCATTTTGAAACATTTTTCCCATAGGGTCCAATGTTAAACTAAGTCCTGCCGTAGCCGCCATTTTGAATTTCATATCAGAATAAAAAACGTATATTTTGTAGAGGACCATTCAATGAACATTCGTGTACAGTTTGGCTTTAATCATATTTGTAGTTTCTGAGAAGAAGGCATTGAACATTTTCCCATAGGGTCCAATGTTAATCTATGTATTGCGGTGGTGGCCATCTTGGATTTCCGATCGGCATAAAAAATATACACCTTGTAGAGGACCTTCCAATGATCATTCCTGGGCAGTTTGGTTTCAATTATCCAAGTGGTTTCAGAGAAGAAGCGTTTTGAAACATTTTTCCCATAGGGTCCAATGTTAAACTAAGTCCTGCCGTAGCCGCCATTTTGAATTTCATATCGGAACAAATAACGTAAAGTTTGTAGAGGACCATCCAATGTACACACATATGGACAGTTTGGCTTTAATCATATTTGTAGTTTCTGAGAAGAAGGCATTTGAACATTTTCCCATAGGGTCCAATGTTAATCTATGTCCTGCGGTGGTGGCCATCTTGAATTTTCGATCGGCATAAAAAAACAGAAACTTTGTAGAGGACCTTCCAATGATCATTCCTGGGCAGTTTGGATTCAATTGTCCAAGTGGTTTCAGAGAAGAAGCGTTTTGAAACATTTTCCCCATAGGGTCCAATGTTAAACTAAGTCCTGCCGTAGCCGCCATTTTGAATTTCATATCGGAACAAAAAACGTATTGTTTGTAGAGGATCATCCAATGAACATTCATGTACAGTTTGGCTTTAATCATATTTGTAGTTTCTGAGTAGAAGGCATTTGAATATTTTCCCATAGGGTCCAATGTTAATCTATGTCCTGCAGTGGTGGCCATCTTGGATTCCCGACCGGCATAAAAAACAGAAAATTTGTAGAGGACCTTCCAATGATCATTCCTGGGCAGTTTGGTTTCAATTATCCAAGTGGTTTCAGAGAAGAAGCGTTTTGAAACATTTTTCCCATAGGGTCCAATGTTAAACTAAGTCCTGCCGTAGCCGCCATTTTGAATTTCTTATCGGAACAAAAAACGTAAAGTTTGTAGAGGACCATCCAATGAACATTCATGTACAGTTTGGCTTTAATCATATTTGTAGTTTCTGAGAAGAAGGCATTTGAACATTTTCCCATAGGGTCCAATGTTAATCTATGTATTGCGGTGGTGGCCATCTTGGATTTCCGATTGGCATAAAAAACATAAAATTTGTAGAGGACCTTCCAATGATCATTCCTGGGCAGTTTGGTTTCAATTATCCAAGTGGTTTCAGAGAAGAAGCGTTTTGAAACATTTTTCCCATAGGGTCCAATGTTAAACTAAGTCCTGCCGTAGCCGCCATTTTGAATTTCATATCGGAACAAAAAACCTTAAGATTGTAGAGGACCATCCAATGAACATTCATGTACAGTTTGGCTTTAATCATATTTGTAGTTTCTGAGAAGAAGGCATTTGAATATTTTCCCATAGGGTCCAATGTTAATCTATGTATTGCGGTGGTGGCCATCTTGGATTTCCGATCGGCATAAAAAACAAAAAATTTCTAGAGGACCTTCCAATGATCATTCCTAGAAAGTTTGGTTTCAATTATCCAAGTGGTTTCAGAGAAGAAGCGTTTTGAAACATTTTTCCCATAGGGTTCAATGTTAAACTAAATCCTGCCGTAGCCGCCATTTTGAATTTCATACCGGAACAAAAAACGTAAAGTTTGTAGAGGACCATCTAATGAACATTCATGTACAGTTTGGCTTTAATCATATTTGTAGTTTCTGAGTAGAAGGCATTTGAATATTTTCCCATAGGGTCCAATGTTAATCTATGTCCTGCGGTGGCGGCCATCTTGGATTTCCGACCGGCATAAAAAACAGAATATTTGTAGAGGATCTTCCAATGATCATTCCTGGGCAGTTTGGTTTCAACTGTCCAAGTGGTTTCAGAGAAGAAGCATTTTGAAACATTTTTCCCATAGGGTCCAATGTTAAACTAAGTCCTGCCGTAGCCGCCATTTTGAATTTCATATCGGAACAAAAAACCATAAGATTGTAGAGGACCATCCAATGAACATTCATGTACAGTTTGGCTTTAATAATATTTGTAGTTTCTGAGAAGAAGGCATTTGAACATTTTCCCATAGGGTCCAATGTTAATCTATGTCCTGCGGTGGCGGCCATCTTGGATTTCCGACCGGCATAAAAAACAAAAAATTTGTAGAGAACCTTCCAATGATCATTCCTGGGCAGTTTGGGTTCAGTCAGTTCATTAGTTTCAGAGAAGAAGATCTTTGAAATTTCAGCCAATCAGAGCATATTATTGGCCCTGGCAGCCATATTGAATATCCGACTGGAACGAAAAACAGTAACTTTGTAGAGGACCATCCAAGGAACATTCCTGCTAAGTTCGGTTCCAATCGGCCAAGTGGTTTCGGAGAAGAAGCTTGAAATGTGAAAAGTTTACAGACGACAGACGACGGACGCCAAGTGATGGCAATAGTTCACCTGGACCTTTGGTCCAGGTGAACTAAAAATGAGACATTATTGGTAAATGTATCAAATAGCACTGTCAAAATATTGTTGAAAACGGTATAAGACCTTATCACCGAATGGAATCAATGAGAAAAAGTAATATCCTCTCTTGACTCCTATTCGTGTTGATCTCCTCCAGTCGTATTAGGACATAGTTTGCTCTATTGGCCCAAAGTATATATTCCACACTGTGACGGGCCGTTTTTTTGAATGAGTTTGGGTATTATACCGTTTTCACAATATTTTGACAGTGCTATTTGATACATTTACCAATAATGTCTCATTTTTATATTTATTTTTATTTCTAATTTAACATTTATTTAAATGTGTAGCCCTATTGTGTATTTATTTTATTGTTATTGTACTTTTATTAATTTATATGTAGGATTTCCATTCTTTTATGCATGTAGTTTCATATGTGCATCTTCTGGTTCTTTTGTGCCGTACATGGACCGTCTAAAACTTTTTTTTGAAATTTGAAAAGTCGCTATATTGTTTCGAGATTTTATTTAATTAGACATTGATAAAGTCCTTAGGTGGGACGAAAATTTTGTCATTCAACGAAGTGTTTAATTCTTTATCACTTTGTTTTGTGTACTTGGTGTTGTTTTACAAACCATTTTAGACGTTTATAATTGTTTTACTTGTATAGTATCGTCATACCGTAACGATCCAACACCCCGTAAGATTGATCGTTGACTGGTTTTTCAGACGTTGTATATATATATATATATATATATATACACAGTAATTCAAGTATCTTGTGTCCATGTTAAAACATTTGTATTACCTAACTATACATGTATCATATATCTCATTATCTTCTTTAGAAACAAATTATGGTAAATTTTGTATGATCTCTCAAAAACACCTAAATAAAAAGCAAAATTATATTGAAACTTAAATTTTTATCAGGATCCAAAAATACAAAAAAACATTTCTTTTCCCCATGTAATTTTTCTCCTGAACAGTATTTAGATCAAGGTTCTGTAAAAACAACCCCCCCCCCCCCTCTCTTAACAAAGCAGCAGGTAGATGTGGATAATCAATTGCAATTTTTTTGGTAAGGCCACAGGTCTGTTTCCAACAGAAATAATCCACACAGCTTTCAGAAATATTTGATTACACAACACCTTCAGGCACTTGTAACAGTCTAAGTGAGTCCTGGACTCATCATTACTGTTTTCTACTCACCATTACACTTATAACAGTCTAGGTGAGTCCTGGACTCATCATTATTGTTTTCTACTCACCATTACACTTGTAACAGTCTAAGTGAGTCCTGGACTCATCATTACTGTTTTCTACTCACCATTACACTTGTAACAGTCTAAGTGAGTCCTGGACTCATCATTACTGTTTTCTACTCACCATTACACTTATAACAGTCTAGGTGAGTCCTGGACTCATCATTACTGTTTTCTACTCACCATTACACTTGTAACAGTCTAAGTGAGTCCTGGACTCATCATTACTGTTTTCTACTCACCATTACACCTTGTAACAGTCTAAGTGAGTCCTGGACTCATCATTACTGTTTTCTACTCACCATTACACTTGTAACAGTCTAGGTGAGTCCTGGACTCATCATTACTGTTTTCTACTCACCATTACACTTGTAACAGTCTAAGTGAGTCCTGGACTCATCATTACTGTTTTCTACTCACCATTACACTTGTAACAGTCTAAGTGAGTCCTGGACTCATCATTACTGTTTTCTACTCACCATTACACTTGTAACAGTCTAAGTGAGTCCTGGACTCATCATTACTGTTTTCTACTCACCATTACACAAGTAACAGTCTAAGTGAGTCCTGGACTCATCATTACTGTTTTCTACTCACCATTACATTTGTAACAGTCTAAGTGAGTCCTGGACTCATCATTACTGTTTTCTACTCACCATTACACTTGTAACAGTCTAGGTGAGTCCTGGACTCATCATTACTGTTTTCTACTCACCATTACACTTATAACAGTCTAGGTGAGTCCTGGACTCATCATTACTGTTTTCTACTCACCCTTACACTTGTAACAGTCTAAGTGAGTCCTGGACTCATCATTACTGTTTTCTACTCACCATTACACTTGTAACAGTCTAGGTGAGTCCTGGACTCATCATTACTGTTTTCTACTCACCATTACACAAGTAACAGTCTAAGTGAGTCCTGGACTTATCATTACTGTTTTCTACTCACCATTACACTTGTAACAGTCTAAGTGAGTCCTGGACTCATCATTACTGTTTTCTACTCACCATTACACTTGTAACAGTCTAAGTGAGTCCTGGACTCATCATTACTGTTTTCTACTCACCATTACACTTGTAACATGTCTAAGTGAGTCCTGGACTCATCATTACTGTTTTCTACTCACCATTACACTTGTAACATGTCTAAGTGAGTCCTGGACTCATCATTACTGTTTTCTACTCACCATTACACTTGTAACAGTCTAAGTGAGTCCTGGACTCATCATTACTGTTTTCTACTCACCATTACACTTGTAACAGTCTAAGTGAGTCCTGGACTCAGCATTACTGTTTTCTACTCACCATTACACTTGTAACATGTCTAAGTGAGTCCTGGACTCATCATTACTGTTTTCTACTCACCATTACACTTGTAACATGTCTAAGTGAGTCCTGGACTCACCATTACTGTTTTCTACTCACCATTACACTTGTAACAGTCTAAGTGAGTCCTGGACTCATCATTACTGTTTTCTACTCACCATTACACTTGTAACAGTCTAGGTGAGTCCTGGACTCATCATTACTGTTTTCTACTCACCATTACACTTGTAACAGTCTAGGTGAGTCCTGGACTCATCATTACTGTTTTCTACTCACCATTACACAAGTAACAGTCTAAGTGAGTCCTGGACTCATCATTACTGTTTTCTACTCACCATTACACTTGTAACAGTCTAAGTGAGTCCTGGACTCATCATTACTGTTTTCTACTCACCATTACACTTGTAACAGTCTAAGTGAGTCCTGGACTCATCATTACTGTTTTCTACTCACCATTACACAAGTAACAGTCTAAGTGAGTCCTGGACTCATCATTACTGTTTTCTACTCACCATTACACTTGTAACAGTCTAAGTGAGTCCTGGACTCATCATTACTGTTTTCTACTCACCATTACACTTGTAACAGTCTAAGTGAGTCCTGGACTCATCATTACTGTTTTCTACTCACCATTACACTTGTAACATGTCTAAGTGAGTCCTGGACTCATCATTACTGTTTTCTACTCACCATTACACTTGTAACATGTCTAAGTGAGTCCTGGACTCATCATTACTGTTTTCTACTCACCATTACACAAGTAACAGTCTAAGTGAGTCCTGGACTCATCATTACTGTTTTCTACTCACCATTACACTTGTAACAGTCTAAGTGAGTCCTGGACTCATCATTACTGTTTTCTACTCACCATTACACAAGTAACAGTCTAAGTGAGTCCTGGACTCATCATTACTGTTTTCTACTCACCATTACACTTGTAACAGTCTAAGTGAGTCCTGGACTCATCATTACTGTTTTCTACTCACCATTACACTTGTAACAGTCTAGGTGAGTCCTGGACTCATCATTACTGTTTTCTACTCACCATTACACTTATAACAGTCTAGGTGAGTCCTGGACTCATCATTACTGTTTTCTACTCACCCTTACACTTGTAACAGTCTTAAGTGAGTCCTGGACTCATCATTACTGTTTTCTACTCACCATTACACTTGTAACAGTCTAAGTGAGTCCTGGACTCATCATTACTGTTTTCTACTCACCATTACACAAGTAACAGTCTAAGTGAGTCCTGGACTTATCATTACTGTTTTCTACTCACCATTACACTTGTAACAGTCTAAGTGAGTCCTGGACTCATCATTACTGTTTTCTACTCACCATTACACTTGTAACAGTTTAAGTGAGTCCTGGACTCATCATTACTGTTTTCTACTCACCATTACACTTGTAACATGTCTAAGTGAGTCCTGGACTCATCATTACTGTTTTCTACTCACCATTACACTTATAACAGTCTAGGTGAGTCCTGGACTCATCATTACTGTTTTCTACTCACCATTACACTTGTAACAGTCTAGGTGAGTCCTGGACTCATCATTACTGTTTTCTACTCACCATTACACTTGTAACAGTCTAAGTGAGTCCTGGACTCAGCATTACTGTTTTCTACTCACCATTACACTTGTAACATGTCTAAGTGAGTCCTGGACTCATCATTACTGTTTTCTACTCACCATTACACTTGTAACATGTCTAAGTGAGTCCTGGACTCATCATTACTGTTTTCTACTCACCATTACACTTGTAACAGTCTAAGTGAGTCCTGGACTCATCATTACTGTTTTCTACTCACCATTACACTTGTAACAGTCTAAGTGAGTCCTGGACTCATCATTACTGTTTTCTACTCACCATTACACTTGTAACATGTCTAAGTGAGTCCTGGACTCATCATTACTGTTTTCTACTCACCATTACACTTGTAACATGTCTAAGTGAGTCCTGGACTCATCATTACTGTTTTCTACTCACCATTACACAAGTAACAGTCTAAGTGAGTCCTGGACTCATCATTACTGTTTTCTACTCACCATTACACTTGTAACAGTCTAAGTGAGTCCTGGACTCATCATTACTGTTTTCTACTCACCATTACACAAGTAACAGTCTAAGTGAGTCCTGGACTCATCATTACTGTTTTCTACTCACCATTACACTTGTAACAGTCTAAGTGAGTCCTGGACTCATCATTACTGTTTTCTACTCACCATTACACTTGTAACAGTCTAGGTGAGTCCTGGACTCATCATTACTGTTTTCTACTCACCATTACACTTATAACAGTCTAGGTGAGTCCTGGACTCATCATTACTGTTTTCTACTCACCCTTACACTTGTAACAGTCTTAAGTGAGTCCTGGACTCATCATTACTGTTTTCTACTCACCATTACACTTGTAACAGTCTAAGTGAGTCCTGGACTCATCATTACTGTTTTCTACTCACCATTACACAAGTAACAGTCTAAGTGAGTCCTGGACTTATCATTACTGTTTTCTACTCACCATTACACTTGTAACAGTCTAAGTGAGTCCTGGACTCATCATTACTGTTTTCTACTCACCATTACACTTGTAACAGTTTAAGTGAGTCCTGGACTCATCATTACTGTTTTCTACTCACCATTACACTTGTAACATGTCTAAGTGAGTCCTGGACTCATCATTACTGTTTTCTACTCACCATTACACTTGTAACATGTCTAAGTGAGTCCTGGACTCAGCATTACTGTTTACTACTCACCATTACACTTGTAACAGTCTAAGTGAGTCCTGGACTCATCATTACTGTTTTCTACTCACCATTACACTTGTAACAGTCTAAGTGAGTCCTGGACTCAGCATTACTGTTTTCTACTCACCATTACACTTGTAACATGTCTAAGTGAGTCCTGGACTCATCATTACTGTTTTCTACTCACCATTACACTTGTAACATGTCTAAGTGAGTCCTGGACTCATCATTACTGTTTTCTACTCACCATTACACTTGTAACAGTCTAAGTGAGTCCTGGACTCATCATTACTGTTTTCTACTCACCATTACACTTGTAACAGTCTAGGTGAGTCCTGGACTCATCATTACTGTTTTCTACTCACCATTACACTTGTAACAGTCTAGGTGAGTCCTGGACTCATCATTACTGTTTTCTACTCACCATTACACAAGTAACAGTCTAAGTGAGTCCTGGACTCATCATTACTGTTTTCTACTCACCATTACACTTGTAACAGTCTAAGTGAGTCCTGGACTCATCATTACTGTTTTCTACTCACCATTACACTTGTAACATGTCTAAGTGAGTCCTGGACTCATCATTACTGTTTTCTACTCACCATTACACTTGTAACAGTCTAAGTGAGTCCTGGACTCATCATTACTGTTTTCTACTCACCATTACACAAGTAACAGTCTAAATGAGTCCTGGACTTATCATTACTGTTTTCTACTCACCATTACACTTGTAACAGTCTAGGTGAGTCCTGGACTCATCATTACTGTTTTCTACTCACCATTACACTTGTAACAGTCTAAGTGAGTCCTGGACTCATCATTACTGTTTTCTACTCACCATTACACTTGTAACAGTCTAGGTGAGTCCTGGATTCATCATTACTGTTTTCTACTCACCATTACACTTGTAACAGTCTAGGTGAGTCCTGGACTCATCATTATTGTTTTCTACTCACCATTACACTTGTAACAGTCTAAGTGAGTCCTGGACTCATCATTACTGTTTTCTACTCACCATTACACTTGTAACAGTCTAAGTGAGTCCTGGACTCATCATTACTGTTTTCTACTCACCATTACACTTGTAACAGTCTAGGTGAGTCCTGGACTCATCATTACTGTTTTCTACTCACCATTACACTTGTAACAGTCTAAGTGAGTCCTGGACTCATCATTACTGTTTTCTACTCACCATTACACAAGTAACAGTCTAAGTGAGTCCTGGACTCATCATTACTGTTTTCTACTCACCATTACACTTGTAACAGTCTAAGTGAGTCCTGGACTCATCATTACTGTTTTCTACTCACCCTTACACTTGTAACAGTCTAAGTGAGTCCTGGACTCATCATTACTGTTTTCTACTCACCATTACACAAGTAACAGTCTAAGTGAGTCCTGGACTCATCATTACTGTTTTCTACTCACCATTACACAAGTAACAGTCTAAGTGAGTCCTGGACTTATCATTACTGTTTTCTACTCACCATTACACTTGTAACAGTCTAGGTGAGTCCTGGACTCATCATTACTGTTTTTTACTCACCATGAAAAAATAATAACAAAGAATGCAACTTTTGGTTGGGAATCATCAAATTTTCATCCTACAAGGATATCTGGTCTTTCATGGCTGTCTTTTTAAATATGTAATAAGCTGTTTTATACAATAAATACACAATGTTAAATAAAACTTACATCATGTGAAAGATAATTTACTAGAGCTGCCATGGCATCAAATCCAGAGAGACAAGACTTCATCTCAAACTTGGCTACGTTAAGTTCCTTAGTCCTGTTCTCACACAAGGCCTCGAGTCGAGTGATTTCCTGCTTGGCATGAGATAATGTTAATTTAGGCTCTGCTTCAGTTCTCTGACTAGGTTTGGGAATATTCTTTGTTTTAGATTTAGTTTTGTTGCTATCTGTAAAAGAGAAGAGTTTACAATTTCATTTATATTTTGTTTACAATTTATATTATACAACACAACAATATAAATATAATAAAAGTGAACTTGTTTCATAAAAGTAATGTTTTCTGTGTCTCAACTACTTCTGGACAAATTCTCAATGTACCAATAGAATCTATGAGAAGTCTGTTCTTTCAGAGAACTTAGCTAGCCTTATGATCAGAAGGTGTGTACTCATGCTCAAAAGTGTTCAATCAGAACACAGAATATTGTTCTGATTGGCCGTCTTCAAGTATGAGTACAAAAATAATACACAAATGTTAATGGACTGTAAGGGATGGTCTCACTACTGTTTCCTTTTGGAAGGAGTTTGTTCTGTCCATTATTTTATTTTATTTCCCCTTTCACTGATGTCACTTTGTCTTATTCATATTATCATTTTTTTGCACTATTCCTCAATAATTGTATTTCATTCTTTTTCTACAAATATCTGTCTACCTTGTTGATTTTTTTCTACTATAAATAAACGTCTGAGAAAACCCAACTGGACAATCAAGAATAAACAATACAGACACACAGACAATATTAGGCATAGAATGAAGATAAACAAAAAACACAACAGAGAAACCGAAAGAGATGAGCAACATGGACCCCACCTAAAAACCGGGGGCGAGCTAAGGTGCTTGCAAAAGGTAAGCATGCATGCTTCTTATAAGATACCTGCCACATATCAATATCTGTTCTTCTTATTTATTATAACCTATTAATTAATACCCTCATCCCCCCCATTTCAATAAATGACTACTCAGTGTTGGACACAACATCTTCCCAGTTTCAAAAAAAATTCTGCACCCATCCCATCCCCCCTTTAATCAATGTTTTAAAACACACGTTATCAAAATAAATAACAGAAAAGAAACTCCTCACCATATTCATAAGACAGACTTACCATATTCTACACAGTTCACATCAAACACTGGTGCAAATATTAGGAAAGAGAACATGGTAAACTTTGAACACTTTTTCTGATCCATGTCTATGTTATTTCTAAAATGGGTATGTACCAAGCATATTAACCCATCATGACAAAAATAGGAAATATCCTCAAGTGAACTTAAATGCCTAAATTTGTACCCTAAATGTGCTTATGTGACCCAATGTTATCAGATTTAAATAAAATTCTTTGTGTGAATTTTATTTGACAAACCATATTATTTGAGATCCAGTTAAAATTCACCGCTACTCAACCGATAAACATGTGGATTTAATTTATGGCTTGAAAACTGCATTTAAATGTTTGATGGGAAGGTTGTATGATAGGTTAAAAATATCTACATAGTAAACATAGATAGCTTTATATCAACTTTCCTAATCCCTTATAAGTATTGATAGACATATTTTTTTCTAAATAAGACCATAAGTTAATAAAATCAAATAATGGTTTATCAATTCTGTCATATTTGACCTTTAAAAAAAATCATTTCTGTAAACAAGTTATGTGTCAATAGAAAAGTTTCATTCAAATACCAGTTATAGCAATTAGCAGTGTATCAATTTATTGCTAATTTTTTTCTCGCCTTGTTTCAAAATTTCTTCAAAAAAATATTATTTATTACATGTAGCTATTTTAAAACTTCTCCTCATTCAAACTAAAAATGCAGACCTTGAGGCAATTATAAGAAATTTCTATTTTGTGGATGGCAGTCATCTTGGATGGGGAATAGCTATCAGATTTTTCATACCTTTACACTCCATCAAATGTAAATTTAATATATTCATTCAATCAACACACTCACTCAAAATATAACTAATATTTTCACACTCAATCAAAATATAACTTTCATATTTTCACACTCAATGAAAATGTAACTTTCATATCTTTCACACTCAATGAAAATGTAACTTTCAAATCTTTCCCCCTCCATCAAAATGTAGCTTTCAAATCTTTCCCCCTCCATCAAAATGTAGCTTTCAAATCTTTCACACTCAATCAAAATGTAACTTTCCTATCTTTCTAATGTCATCAAAATTTACAGATGATTATCAAAGAGTAATCAAACTTGTTAGGATTCCAGAAACAAGTGATTTATCTATGTAAACATGAAGAACAACACATCTGCCTTATCTATACAGTAGTGATCTACATATGATTAACACAGCATCAACATACTATTGTAAGAAGTTATGGACGTTAATAGCTGGTCATCTTGTATACAGGGTAACGTTGGCATCTCTCAAACATTGACATAGACTTTCATTCCTGTCTTCTGTCTGGTCTCCCCAGTTTGTTGATAATCACATCACATAGTTACTTTATATGATTTTGATTTGATTTTTGGTGTTTTTATGCCACTTTCAGCAATATTTCAGCTATATCATGGCGATCAGTTTTAGTGGTGGAAGAAGCCAGAGTACCTGGAGAGAACCACCGACCATGTGCAAGCAACTGGTAAACTTTATCACTTGCGGCTGCGAGTCTAGTGCACCCTTTTTCGTAATTTACAAAGCCGGGCACGAACCCACGCCCTATTGGTGATAGGCTTGTATGAGCTGTTAGGTAATTCAACTACCTAACTCATTGAGCCACCCGGATCCTCTTGTTACTTTATATTACTGGAGGATTTTGTGATATTTGTTATTAATACATGTACTGTAAATTGGTCATTCAAAAATTATTGAAGGATGTGGTCCTATTTATTATTGATATTGCAAATTTGTCATTAAAAAAGCTAAGACCTATTAGTCTTTCTTTATTCATTCAAAGTATCATACCCATTTTATTGGATTCAAATTATACCAGAATAAAATACCATATTCACATAAGAGACATTGACCAATTAACATCTAAGTGTGTGTGAGGGGGGGGTAACTATTATTTTCACATGAAAAAAAATCAGTAATTTTTTTTTCAATGACAGGCAAGATTATTTGTTGAAAATCAAAATTAAAACAAAAACAAAGCAACTCCCACACCCCCAACCAAAGTTAAATGGTCATTCTCTATGACATGGAAAGGACAATTTGAAACAATTTCATGTTTTTATTAATCAGGATATAGACAGGCATATAAAATTACATTTGATTGTTGAAATGGAATTTGACATATTGTACATCATAAATATTTTCTCCTTCCGATGAGTTTATTAAAAAAATCAAATTTATGGAATCACTTAAAATTAAGATTAAAATGATGCATTGTTCCATATATTTAAACAGGTTACATGGGATTTCAACCAAGCAATCTTATTTAAAGGGTCTTAGATTTTAATGACCAGACATCTTACCTATATTACACATAAGATATATTTTCCTGTTATTTAATGGAACTATGTGTAAGGAAGACCGTAACAGCGAAACATGAATATTCGGCATAGCAAAATATTTTCTTCTTTTACAAAATAATTCTTCAAAAGTACAATTCCTCCTCATATTTCTGGAACTTTTGTGGATTAAAACGACGAGAATCTTTACTCCACAACACTGTTTTCTTAATCCATATCATAGAATTTGTTTGTTTCCTCATTTAGAATGTAAACACACCTATGTAATACACCTGTCGCATGCAAACTCATAATATTACATTTAAATATTTAAAACAATTTGTATTGGTTTTGGCAATGACACACTTTCCGATTTCTTAACTTAAATAAACATCTCAATTAGCTTATACCAGGTTTATTATCACATTTGTAAACTCCAAAACAACTATAATTAAGTTGTTTACTATCCATTTAACTATTAACATTGTTCCCAATTGTTTTCCTTATTTTCTAATAATCGCTTTTTAAATTACTATCATTTAAATTCAATTCAATTGATTTGACCAGCCATTAAAAACCGACATCTCACTCTCTCGACATAAAAATGGCACTTTGCTCAACCCAGGTCGTTCAAATTTAAGTTTTATTGAGATATAAGTAAAGGGTAAATCTCTATAATAGGACCGTACTTGACTTTTCATTTCATTTCCTCCAGGTGGACGAGATTTTTATCAAAGTGGGCAACGATGCGCTCAAATCCTTCACAATAGCAACATAGAAATTTTAATAGATTTGAATAATATTTATAAACATTTTATATCTTGTACAATTGATGCTTAGATGTGATGATATCAAGATGATTTTGTCAACAAAAACATTTATATAATAAAGAATTTTTTTTACCTAGATATTGTCAAAAATTTCCCCTTTTTCATAATTTGACCCAATTTTTAAAAGTTAACGACATCCTGCATTTAAACTTCAATTTACATAATTGTGAAAATGTAATGATAAAAAATTCATGTACATGTATTGTGAGAAAAGCTAAATTCCTGTCTGAAGAAAAAAAAATATATAACCCATAGCTAAATTTAGAATAGAATCAGAGAAAAGAACAAGTCATAGCAACTTTCCTAGTTTTAGCACCTAAATATTGACAGATTGATTGATGTTTAACACAACATTTTCACTAGTAATATTCCAGTAATATCAAACCAAAGACTATAAAATTGGTATTTGTTGCTTCTCCGCTAAACACACAGCATTAAGGAGAAAGAGCAAAGACTGGTTGGCTCGGAATCAGGATAATGCGTCCGAGTGGTGCGACATGTCTATCCGCGGACTGTTGTTTCAGTGAGCTAGCAATATAAAAATCCAACTAAGTCAATAAGTGTGTTGGTCTAGAACAAAGCGGACCTCATCATCATTTCATTGAAAATTAACTTGTTCTCGCCATGATATAGCTGAAAAATTGCTGAGTTGGTGTTAAACAACAATCACTCACTCATTCCAGCAATATCATGGTGTGTTTAGCTACTACAGCAAAAAATTCATATTGAGAAAAAAACCGGAGCTTCCTGGTTAATGTTATTTACACAATCTGTGTAATCTGTTTCTCAATTGTAATAGAGTAGTAATTATCTAATAACAAAGGAAATCATTTTCTAGGTGTATATTTCAATTATCTTTAGACACAGAACAGGGTATGACTGTGTTTTACATTCCAGATCCTCATTAAGATCAATTTCCATGATACAATTATAAATCATAAAGAAATTTAATTCTCCCACAACATGCATGTTAGACAAAGAGCTCTGGGTTGTTTCTTAGTGTCAAAATCGTGCCTAAAATTAATGAGCAGAAAAGCTGAAAGAAAATTTAGTTTAGTTTAAAGAAATTTGCATGTATAAATACCATAACTAAGGGGTCATCCTGTTTCAAAATATGACTTATTAATGTCATAATAACTGACACCCAGGAAAACAACACAATTCCTTGAAAAGATGCCTGATGGAGGTTGTAATACTCAATCTGCCTCAATCAATAATAAGCCAATAGAAAAATAAAACCCAATCAAAACGTACTCCATGTCAGAATTACAAATATTAGTGTCTATTAAAGAGGGCATGTATTACAAAGAGGTATTATATACCCTCATGTTATTGTACCTTTAATGTTCTATAATTTTCAGAGATAAATAACCTCATGGACCCTTTAACAAAATCATAACAATATATTAACTACAGCTTAATAACTGTTAATTTTAGCAGTGCTGCCAAAATTACAATGAGAATCAGATATCTTAAAGAAATATTCTATCAAGTAAGAAGAGTTTGAAGATACCAAAGGGGTAATCGTAATTTTTTAATTTACAAAGTTAATTTTTAAAATTTTGTAAAACCTACCTGATCTTGAAAATAATTTATCAAACTGTATACCCATCCAAGATTTAGGCCTATTTCTTCTTGAGGAAGACATTTTATATTCGAAATTTGTTTAGTCCTTTCCAAGTTTTAGAAACCCAACTTCATACACACACAATAACAAACACACACACTGTTTTATTTAGTGTAGTATAAAGTAATGTCCTACTCTCTAGTATTAAACTTAATTAGCCTACAGCTATGTAAACTTTATCAATCAGATTTAAGTTTCATGAAATAGAGAGAAACACTTCACGTCTATGCAGGCGTTGTTTTTTTCCTTTCTCTGGCGACTGTAAAATAATATTCTGCCAACGCTATTGAACTTGTAAGTCGTAATCAAATGCAACCTTGTATGATTTTTGTTTTGTTTAAAAACCGTGGGTCTTATGTCACAATGAGCTTTAAAGTCATAATACTTCTATTTATTTCAAGTATTTTTTATTTTAGTGTTTATATCTGTCGAAAAAATCTTCTTCTAGAATTGTACAATTAAACTGCTTGTTTGTATTTCTGTCAGCACGTAAATATTATCAATCATAAGTCAATCATTTTTCAAAAAATGATTTTTAGGAATGAATTTGATTTGACACATAAGTATTTCCGATGAAAGAAAAATATTGGCACAACACAATACATTCCAATTATCTCTTATTGTTCAAATATTCATCTCCAATTTGTCAATGCAAAACGAAATAAAAATGAGTCAGCTGCTTCACAACAAAGACAAAGTTAGTCATTACTTCTGGAAGATGATCGAGAGAAAAAAAAAGGACAAAAAAAAGTTTTAAGTATAATTTGAATCACATCAATTGTTTTTTACTTCCAAATTTTGTCTCTTCAGCATGAAAACTTGATTTCAACACCAGTTCATTGGTGAACAAAAATATATGTTTATGCAGTTAAATTAAGCTTTCTTAATATTGTAGGCCAATAATAATATTAAAATTCCTAATGTCACTAATCCAATATCCTAAACTGGAATTTCAAACATGCTACTTGAAAAGAATTTGTAAATGTATATTCAAGACACACAGCAACAGCAGGGCAAAAGGGCACTTCACATTTCAGCCTGCATCGAAAAAATGGCAGTCAAACGGCCAGTTAAGCTTAGTATGAAGAAGAATCTGTAACTAATTGCTGAAAACTATATGAAACTGACAGACGATCTTAATAACATGTGTTAAGTTCATTTCTAGTCTATCAAAAACAGAAAGTTGGTGAATGGCAGAGTGATTGTAGCATCAAACACCTTTCTTCTTCTTTTACAAAACTAACTAACAATGTTTTTATTTTATTTTGACAGACCTTAATCTAATCAATGCTGGACATGCCTCATTGGTAGGCATGAGAATTGTTAATTTGCGTGAAGCAATAATTAATTTCGATATTTATATATACATTCTTTTTTAGATATTGACAATAGGTGTGAATTTTAAATCATATTGCTGTTTTAATGTCAATTGAATTCTAATGTTTTACAGGTTAATTAAAAAAAAAATATATATATATAAATATATATACCAATGTCCAAACACTTCCAAAATCATGGAAAGAGGCCAAATTGTTATCCCTTACACAAAAAAACATGATTACATTTCTTACACAATAAAACATTATTACAACTATAAATCCAATGAAATGAGATGTAGACCATAGAAATATGTTTTTGCTTATAAATGGCAATCACAATTTTATAATTTAGAAAGATCTAAATAATCAATTAATTTATTGCAATGTTAATGAAACAGGAATTCTAAACATATCTGGCCAAGTGAAATTAATTAATGTTTTTTGTTAAAATGTTAAAATCATAACTTTAATAATTTGCATAAAGGGAACTTACATTATTGAATGGTAAACAAAGCTAGTCTATGTACAGACATGAATAAAACTTAATTACTCAATTGCCTAGTAGCACTGGAGCATAAAAATACATTTAATGTCTTTTTATTTCAGTTGATAACATTTTTAGCTCAATGGTAAAAATTTTAAAAAGAAGAAGTTAAATAGGCATGGAATGCTATAGTAGATTTGTCCAGGAATTAACCAAATTTTAATTATATCTAATTTGTATCCCTTTTTTGTGGAAGAGTTTTAGCTGTTTTTGTAAGATAAAGTGAAATTTCGCTCTCAGAATTTCAATTTTAGTATATAATCAACAAACAGTATTTCATACAAGACTCCTCTTGCATGTGTACTAGACGATGCCCCCTCTACACACACAGTATGATTCTTATTAGTGTAGGGAGTTTCTAAAAAAGATCATGCTTTCTGCAACGTTACAAATTAGAAGGATTAACTTCACTAACATTAAGCAACAAAAATAGCTCTTACATAAATAATCAAAACATTAGCCCACTTTCAACTGGATCTTTGCAAAAACCATCAACTGTTTACTAAATACAGAACTTTAATTGAATCAAGGTGAAATGTAGATTTCATGTCTGTTACAAGTAATAGAACTCTTATAGAATTTTACTTATCAAAATTAATCACTGCTGTAGCTTAAGAAACTACACATGGTAGAATATGCCTAAAAAAATTAATTAAACGGTTAGGTCTACGTGGGGATTACACCATATTTCATTTATTAATCATATAATGATGAGAAAAGCGGGATCTCATCTAGCAACGAGGAATCACACATTCTAGACTAGAGGAGCTGATATCCTCAGCCTGCTCTATAAAATATTACACATCATGTATTGACAATGAAGATAGATCATTGTCTGGTCTTTATTTCAATAAAATTATCTTATCTTATCTTATCTTATCTCAAAGTGTTAACTGAACACATGATATTAATTATTTTAAAGTGAAAATCAAATTGTGGTGAAAGAGAGGACACTGTCTTTCTCTGCTTGAAAATGCCAAGTTCTTCCATTTCTTTTTAGATGGTTTGGTTTAGGTTTATGGTGTTTAATGCCACTGACCTGTCGCAAGTCAATGACAAACTTGATCACATAATGTCGTATCGAGTACACCTTGCCATGAACAGGGTTTGAACTCACAACTTTAATGGTGATAGGTACTGATTGCACATGTAGTTGTAAATCCAACAACCATACAGTCACGACAATGACGGCACCCATTTCTTGTTAGAAAAAGAAAGGTAAACAAATATATACCGAAAGCTTTAAAATTATAAAAATAATGTATCAAGAGAAATATTGTAACACACTGGTAACAGTAGGAATCAGTTTCTCCTAGGACCAAAACATCAAAAATATGTACAAATGTATACAAGATGTTAATTTAAATCCTTAATGACTGTTGAAAGGAAATTGGCAGCAATTCTATGTAGAAATTTAACCACGGTTAGTGATTAAAAATATTACAATAATTAATTTACTAGCTAAACATGCAAAGAATAGCAGAAAGATACATAGCATATATTGCTCCATTTATTATTAGGTTCAACAAAATTTTATTTCTTGCACATGTATATATTTTATTTATTATTATTTTTATGATACAACAAACCCCCAAGAATTTCTCTGAACAAGATATAACAGGCATCCATTAAAATAAAAAAGTACATACGCCGTAAAAATCGAATTCACAAAAAAGCAAAGAAAACCAATACTATCGGTCAATGGGAAAAATTTCGGAAAATTCATAACAAATGTAATAAACTTATATTAAATGCAAAACAATCATATTTTGATAAAATTTCTGAAAAAATAAACACGGAGACAAACGGAAGTAAAAATTGGTGGAAATTAGTCAAAAGTCTTCTTCACAGTGATTCACAGATCTATACCGCCACTTCAAGTTGAAAATGACATGATACAAGACGATAACAAAAAAGCTGAATTGTTTAATGACTATTTTTGCAAACAAGCTGACCTTAATGATTCTGAAACCTCTGTGCCTGATATTACCGATATATTGATCAATGGTCTTGAACAAATTACTGTTACAGAAAACGAAGTGGAAGATATATTGAAGATACTTGATACATCTAAAGCTATTGGGCCTGATCTGTTAAACCCTAGGCTACTTAAAGAAGCAGCATCTATACTTAAATATCCCTTATGTACACTGTTTAATTTATCATTAACACTTTCTACCTTTCCATCAGAATGGAAATATGCTAATGTGACCCCCGTTTTTAAAAAAGATTGTCCCAGTAACTTGAAAAACTACAGACCAATTTCCCTCATTAGTATACTTGCCAAGGTAATGGAGCGATTAGTCTATAAACATATTTATAACTATTTGATTGACAATAACTTAATTACTTCCCATCAATCTGGTTTTACTCCTGGAGATTCTGCCGTTAATCAACTCCTGTACATCACAAATGAATTTGGTAGAGCGTTGGACGAAGGTAAGGAAGTGAGAGTTGTTTTTTGCGATATAAGTAAAGCATTTGACCGAGTTTGGCATAAGGGATTACTTCGTAAGCTTGAATCAATAGGGATTAGAGGGTCATTATTATCATGGGTGAAAAACTACTTGTCTGAAAGAAAACAATGTGTCGTAATTAATAACTCAACTTCTAGTTGGCGTGACATAAATGCTGGTGTACCCCAGGGATCGATTCTAGGGCCTCTTTTGTTCATTGTTTTCATAAATGACATACTGACCGATATTAATTCGACTATAAAATTATTTGCCGATGACACTAGTCTGTACTTAATTGTAGACGATCCACACGAAACAGCACAAACACTCAATGATGACCTAGTGAAATTACATGCATGGTCTACAAAATGGCTGGTAAATTTTAATCCACAGAAAACTGAAACCATGACTATCTCTCGAAAATTAAATAAACCCAATCAACCTAACCTTATTATGAATAATACTATCATTAGTACTGTTACTGAACATAAGCACCTTGGACTACAACTTTCTGACAATGGTAATTGGAATAAACATATTGACATGATAACTAAAAAAGCATTCTCACGTGTTAAAATTTTAAGGAAATTCAAATTTATACTGGATCGGAAAACTCTAGAAACAATTTATATTACTTTTATAAGACCATTACTAGAATATGCGGATGCTGTTTGGGATACCAAGACTCAAATACTAATTAACAAACTAGAAAATGTTCAGGTTGAGGCTGCTAGAATCGTGACTGGGGGTACCAGACTTGTATCCTTAAGTAATCTATATATTGAAACCGGGTGGGAAAAATTGAAAGATAGAAGGGAAAGGCATAGAACGATTCAATTTTATAAGATGTCAAATAATCTAACTCCTCAATATCTTAGTAACTTAATTCCGCAAAATTTCGGCATGATCCATGACCACAATACTCGTCATACCTCACGTATTCCTCCAGTACGCACTCGAACATCGCTCTACGCAAGCTATTTCATACCCTCCAGTGTACAACTATGGAACAAACAGCCAGAAAATATTAAATCAAGCAGATCTGTTCAGATAATTAAATCAAATCTTCAACCCCAAAACAATACTAAACCCATTTATTATTATATTGGTACTCGACTGGGACAAATTTTACACGCTAGGTTGCGTATGCAATGCAGCTCTCTCAATCATCACTTATTTCGTAAAAACATTGTAAATTCCCCATTTTGTCAATGTGGGGCAACAGAAACCACGGCCCATTTTCTGCTACATTGTCCCCGTCACAATGCAACAAGACTGAGATATATTCACACCATTAATTTACTAATTAATTTAAATACGGATTTATTATTGTTTGGCTCTACAGACTTAATGAATACTCTAAATACAGACATATTCTTAAACGTGCAGAAGTTCATCATAAGTAGTAAACGATTCACCTCCTAACCATATTCACACAACTTAAACATGTAAAAAAAAAAAAAAAAGCACTTGCACTTTTACACTTCATTTGTTTGTTTCTTTTTATTTATTTATTTTTTTCTTACTAAAGCGCACCAAATAACATTGACAACGACTGATTAACACTTGATAATTCTCAATACACTTCTACCTTTCGATACTAATTAAACCTTGAACACCAGATAACAACAGGGATACGGATTAATATAAGTTTAACCACTTGTTTCCGAATCCTATTGATTAATTTAAATGTATATATAATTTATATGTGTATTATCATAATGTGTAATATTGAATTAATTAATAAAATATGTTTATACTAATAGAATGGTTTACATATGTAATTATAATAACTCTTTTATTATTGCTGTTTCTGAGATTTATTGCACCCACAGCAAAGAAACATTATCTCTCTTCTCTGTACTCCCTAACCATGGAAAGTGCAACCAAATATTACAATAATACAGAGTATAAAATGAGTCTTAGAGGGGGGAGGTTTATGGTGTTTAACGCCACTTTCAACAATATTTCAGTTATAATTGTGGCAGTCAGTTTTATTGGTGGAGGAAACCAGAGTACTAGAGAAAAAACAAGAGTTTTTGCAAGTCACTGACAAACTTTATTACATAATGTTGTTTAGAGTACACCTTGCCATGAACAGGGTAGTCTTAGATGGAGTTATGAGTGATCTAAAGAAAAGTTTGAAGATACCAAAGGGGTAATCAGAAGTTATAAATCAAAAAATGACAGACAATAAAATGGCCAGAAGAAAAGCGACAAAAGGACAAACAAAGATCTACAAAAACAAAAGAATGAGCAAAATGAACCCCCAAAAAATCTGGGGGTGAACTCAGGTGCCCCGGAAAGGTAGCAGTTCCTGCTCCACTAGTGGTAACCGTTGTGTTACTCTAGTCAAAAATGCAGTGGTAAGTCATGAACAAAAATTTGTGACTTTTTCTTCAGAATAATTACACAGAATTGTAGGACATATAGGATTAACACAATTTAGAAACCTAGTCAGGAGTGAATTTTATATTTGTTTTAATCCTAGCCAAGTCTTAAAAGTCTCCCATCTTCTGGTGAGCACTGATTGTTGCTTAAATTTTCAAGTCTTTATTACGAGAATTAATTTGTCAAAAAATAAATCAGCTAGTAGGTAAAATGGCGGCCCTAAGAGTTAGATGAGATATGGGTGGAATTTTTTTCTCTCACAGATACAAGAGAAAACAAATGATAAAGTGGGAAAAAAATTGTACTTGTAACAGACCATTAAACACCCATTTCAAAGTTTTGAAAATACAACATGTATGATTTTCATGAAGGAAAATATTCCTGGAAACAATGTACATTCATATAAAGTAGTCCCCCACTTATCAGGCCAGATTTCAGATGTACTGACATAAATAACATACTACTAAATTGTTCCCCTCAAGACAGGCCACCCCTCTTATAAGGCCAATTTTTTATTGACAAAGTGGTGGCCTTATGAGAGAGGGACTATCGTGGTACTGCATACAAAATTGCATAAAATTCATCATTTCACTAGTTGCCATCTTAATACCCAATCATTCTGTTCAATCTTACAGGAAATACAAATGACCTTGCTCTATATAAACGATTAGTTATTAAACACATTATAATACAGTAATCTACTCTACTTATCAAACAATATATAAAGGCTATTAAAAACTCTTCCACATATAGCTACCAGGATAAACTACAAAGGCTTTCAATAGACCCATTCACAATAAATGAAAAAGTAGATTCTGCTTGAATATATCACCTCTGATGTCATTAGTATATTGTGTGGTTAATAGATATGTGAACATCACTAAGGTCTACATTTATAGTGAAAGTGTCTGTAGAGTGGGTAACATCTTAAAAAGGAAATCGGGAAAATATCTATCAAACATAAAAAAGTGTCAGTCACAGGGACTACTGTCTCACGTCTAGTCAAACATACAACATAGTAAACCATAGTCATTGGGACTACTGTCTTAACACAGTAAAGTCTTGTCATAAGGACAACTGTCTGAAGACTAGTCAAATATTTAACACTGTAAGACCTAGTCACTTGGACAGCTGTCTCAAGTCTAGGCAAACATATAACAAAGTAAAGCCCAGTCAAAGACTAGACAAACATATAACACAGAAAAATCTAGTAACAGGGACAACTGTCTCAAGTCTAGTCAAACATTTAACACTGTAAGACCTAGTCACAGGGACAGCTGTCTCAAGTTTAGTCAAACATTTAACACTGTAAGACCTAGTCACAGGGACAACTGTTTCAAGTGTAGTCAAACATTTAACAATGTAAGACCTTGTCACAGGGACAGCTGTCTCAAGTGTAGTCAAATATTTAACACTGTAAGACCTTGTCACAGGGACAGCTGTCTCAAGTCCAGTCAAACATTTAACACTGTAAGATCTAGTCACAAGTCTAGTCAAACAATTAACACTGTAAGACCTAGTCACAGGTACAACTGTCACAAGTCTAGTCAAACAATTAACACTGTAAGACCTAGTCACAGGGACAACTGTCACAAGTCTAGTGAAATAGTTAACACTGTAAGACCTAGTCACAGGTACAACTGTCACAAGTCTAGTCAAACATTTCACGCTGTAAGACCTAGTCACAGGTACAACTGTCTCAAGTCTAGTGAAATATTTAACACTGTAAAACCTAGTCACAGGGTCAACTGTCTCAAGTCTAGTGAAATATTTAACACTGTAAGACCTAGTTACAGGTACAACTGTCACAGGTCTAGTCAAACATTTCACACTGTAAGACCTAGTCACAGGTACAACTGTCACAAGTCTAGTCAAACATTTAACACTGTAAGACCTAGTCACAGGGTCAACAGTCTCAAGTCTAGTCAAACATCTAAAACTGTGAGACCTAGTCACAGGGTCAACTGTCTCAAGTCTAGTCAAACATTTAACACTGTGAGACCTAGTCACAGGGACAACTGTCTCAAGTCAAGTCAAACATTTAACACTGTGAGACCTAGTCACAGGGACAACTGTCTCAAGTCTAGTCAAACATTTAACACTGTAAGACCTAGTCACAGGTACAACTGTCTCAAGTCTAGTTAAACATTTAACACTGTGAGACCTAGTCACAGGTACAACTGTCACAAGTCTAGTCAAACATCTAAAACTGTGAGACCTAGTCACAGGTAAAACTGTCTCAAGTCTAGTCAAACATTTCACACTGTAAGACCTAGTCACAGGTACAACTGTCTCAAGTCTAGTGAAATATTTAACACTGTAAAACCTAGTCACAGGGTCAACTGTCTCAAGTCTAGTGAAATATTTAACACTGTAAGACCTAGTTACAGGTACAACTGTCACAAGTCTAGTCAAACATTTCACACTGTAAGACCTAGTCACAGGTACAACTGTCACAAGTCTAGTCAAACATTTAACACTGTAAGACCTAGTCACAGGGTCAACAGTCTCAAGTCTAGTCAAACATCTAAAACTGTGAGACCTAGTCACAGGGTCAACTGTCTCAAGTCTAGTCAAACATTTAACACTGTGAGACCTAGTCACAGGGACAACTGTCTCAAGTCAAGTCAAACATTTAACACTGTGAGACCTAGTCACAGGGACAACTGTCTCAAGTCTAGTCAAACATTTAACACTGTAAGACCTAGTCACAGGTACAACTGTCTCAAGTCTAGTTAAACATTTAACACTGTGAGACCTAGTCACAGGTACAACTGTCACAAGTCTAGTCAAACATCTAAAACTGTGAGACCTAGTCACAGGTAAAACTGTCTCAAGTCTAGTCAAACATTTAACACTGTAAGACCTAGTCACAGGTACAACTGTCTCAAGTCTAGTCAAACAATTAACACTGTAAGACCTAGTCACAGGTACAACTGTCTCAAGTCTAGTCAAACATTTAACACTGTGAGACCTAGTCACAGGGACAACTGTCTCAAGTCAAGTCAAACATTTAACACTGTGAGACCTAGTCACAGGTACAACTGTCACAAGTCTAGTCAAACATCTAAAACTGTGAGACCTAGTCACAGGGTCAACTGTCTCAAGTCTAGTCAAACATTTAACACTGTAAGACCTAGTCACAGGTACAACTGTCTCAAGTCTAGTCAAACATTTAACACTGTAAGACCTAGTCTCAAGTCTAGTCAAACATATTATGGTATACCAATGCAAGGACTCAGTACTAAGAATTGTAATTTGTCTGTTTTAAGTCAAATGTAAAAATTTCATCAATATCCTCTGCAGGCATATTAGCATATTTTAAATTTTACTAACCATTAAAATTTACAATTCAAATATAAGCAAAAAGTAGAAGAAATAATAGAAAAAAAATATAGCATACCTTCATCAAGACGAAAAATCCACAGAAAATTAAACCCAGAAAAATACTTGGACCAACAATGCAACATCAGAATCACAACATAACATCCCGAAAAAAATGTGAAATAATCGTAGATAATCTGATGGTCCCAAATCCATCTGCACATCTTTTTACTATAAATAAACGTCACATAGGAGACACCAAAAACAACACATCCATTAAAAATGAACTCTGATACAAATCTTCAGTCATTCAACAGTGAAAAGGTCTTTAACATGCTATTGAGACCCAGTGATGCAAGTTGTTTATAAACAAATATATATGTAGGTTAAAAAAATGTCTCTAAAAGTAAACCATAGGATTGTGAAAAGATAAATATGGTGGGTTATGTAATTAAGCAGCTTTTGTTTACGTCAATACAGATATCTTTCTATTTTCACATAAATCTTATTTAACCTGATGATCTTTTATCATTTTGACCATTATTCTAAAGTGGTGCAAAAGGAGTTATCAAGCGAGTTATCAGGACATTTTTTGAGGAGCTTTAAATACCACTTTGTGAATACTACCTGAAGTATTGAATATGAGTCTACTTACGTTAGCTATTCAATAAAATGTTGACAATTTAAAACTTTATGATTTTAAAGAGGTGAAATGTTTGAGAATGATATTGATATAGACGATTGTTTGTGGTTTGGGTGTGACAATGTAGAAACATGTAGTACACAAACAGTAAGACTGTTTAAAGAACATACAGACCATTTAAATAACATTGTTCCGTTAAATACTCTTTTTTAAATCACAACTGTTTTTTAAGCAAAGACTTAACTGTAAGGTTAATAAAATAAGCAATCCTTAGACTATCCCTAGCTTTATTAACTATTGTAGTAAGTATTTAAAGTATATAAAGAAATAGACCACATAAGCCTAATCCTATTTATTAACAAAAAAGTGATGATATTTGTTTTAAACACATGATTGACATATTCTCCTTCAAGAATGTATACACATGTATATAAGAAAGATTTTCAACTTTGGTTTTTTTTCACTTATAAGCTTAAGCCAGTCCTAAATAAAAATCAAAAATCGTTCTTCACCCCAAGATAACCCTTAGAATGAATATTTTGTTTCACAAGTAGGGGGCTTGGAGTCAACAAACCTGGATTTCTACACTTGAATGCAGATATATTTGGAATATTTATGTTGAAATTAAAACATACACTTCGACAAATGTTAAGCTCCACCCGACTTATTTAAAAAATATGTTTTAATAATTACCCTTTTTTTTAATTTTTTTTTTTATATAGATATGCTTGCTCTCCGAAATATATCTTATATACAGACTGATAGCCCTGTCATGAAACAAGACATACACTGGCTAAATAAGCATGTCTTTACATGGACATACAGTGCTTTCATGACATGTGACTGATATTAATCCAATTTAGCATGAATGAAACTTTATTGGAAGTAATATCAACAAATGCATTCCACAATGTCGAAATATTGCTAATTTAACAAACCCTATCTGGCAGGAAAGTTGCCACATAGGCAGTGGTCATAGTCTTTATAGAACAAATGTATGTACAAATCCATTAAAATGTGCTGATAAATAAAGATTTATCTGCTCTGCTTCTTTAAAATGAAACTGTCTATTTAATACCTCCCCCCTTACTTGATCCGATAAGGAGATGTCAGCAAAATTAGGGCAAAATAGAAATTAGAAAACAAAATTAGGTCCAGACCCTGCCTTTTAAAAGAGAAAAATAAATGCCCTTTCCTTTTTTTTTTTAAAGAAAAGTATGGATTCGCCAATATACCAACTGCATGTAAATCTCAGTTTTAAAATATCAAAAATAGCTTTATCATATAATTTTAATAATGCATCCCTCAGGCTTACTTTTTATCTGTTAGGAGAAAACAAACAATAAAATGACACCCCAGAAATTAACTATTGTGAGAACATACATGATTTTTATTGCTTTAATCAACAATCTACATATAACACAGTGTCTGACATTGTCAGAAACAATTATATTTAATCTTGCATAACCCTTGTCTTATCATAAATTGTAAATCCTCCACCCATTTCTGACATGTAACTACTACCAACATTGCTTCTGTTCTAGATCAAAGAATATGGCACTATAGACCATGATAAGACAAACTAGGGCTAAAAACAGGGACCCAGTAGTTCAAGACCACTAAAATTAGGTCTGTGTCCAAGAAAATGTTCAGATAGAAGCCCAGCTGACTACTGAAATTTTGGAACATTTCATGAGCATTGTTAGTTGCTGGGTCTCAAGAAATTTTTCTTAGCAACTTAATATTGTTATTTTAGGGAGCCCAGCTGGCAATTGTAGCAAAAATGTTAATTTTTGTCTCTTTTTGTCTCTGCAAAGGGAAACCATCCAAATTTTATGAAAATCCCTATACAGGGTCTTAATTTCCTCATTTTGTAAGCTTGGAAATTGTGCTAGCATGGAGTGATTTACTATTTCATTGGATAATCCAGCTGTTTTGAAGCAAATCTTTTATAAAAAAAAACTTGATGAAATACTTTTAAAATTTCATATTGACACTCAAAAATTACTGGGGAAATTTTATAAATTCATTATCCCTCTTGCTTTAGGTTTGGTTTGGATTATGATGCTTAACACCACTTTCAACAATATTTCAGTTATATTTTGGCAGTTCCGTTCCCTCTTGCAGTACCATAAAATTCTCATTAAAAAAAACCCCAAAAAAATCAACACACTGTTGTTTTCAATCTGTTTTTCATAATTCTTCAAATATAATTAAATCATTATCTTTTTTCCTTTTAAAATTACAGACAACTTCATTTTAATTCTTCATGAAAGAAACTTCATTAGAAAAAGAAATCCAATTCCACTTTATAATAACTTTATGTATTAAATTCTAATTAACTTATCTACACAGTAAATCTATTAAACATGAAATGGTTAGCTCTTGCTGGTGATAAACACCCTCTTGTTTCATTACAAACACATGTAATGGTATTCAGGTGTTAAACCCCCACATAACAAAGAACCAGAAGTCATAGATAATGAAGATACTGGATGTGTTTAACAGTCGTCAGGAAGTATTCACACTTAACTAAAAAAAAAACGAGGAAAACAAAAGAAGAAAAAATCTAATATTTCGGGAATGGGAGTTAAGAAAAAAAATTCCCCAAAAATATTTTAGAACATATTACAGGGATCAGGAACACAAGGAATTGCTCCTGGTCTCTAAATTTATTTGCTATCATTGAGCAACTCATTGAAAAAAATCATTTACCATTTGTATGCAACCCTCTGAAAAATCACAAGGAGGATGCTAAAGTTATTGCATAAACCAAAGGGAAATTCTCAAAAGTAGTGATTTACAAAAAATAAATGGAAGTTTTTTTTTTATTCAAAAATATTTGTTCATTTTTCACAGACTTAATGGAATCAAGGTCTTGCTTCCCCTATTAACTCTACCTTTAAATAATTATAAAATCTTCTTCAAATGCTCTTTATATTTTGGTAGTAAAACTCTTGATATCAAAGAATCTCTGTGTCAGGCACACTTACTAAAGTCATCAATCTCTAACTCTAGACAAATTTTATATATATATATATACAGCAACTGCATATTGAAATTTCTTATTTTTATATTTTGAATATCTGTTTATCATCAATCTTCTATAAGAAAACAATCATCATTTTTCGATTTCATTTCTAAATGTGCAACAAAAATATAATTTATTTGATGCCAAGGATAATTTCCTGCCAGTTATATCAAGATAAGTAAAACATACATAATAACTGATTGATGTAAAATGTGATTTATATATTGTACTATCAGTTTCATTATTTATTCAAGGAACCAGATATGGCTTGGTTTATGGTGTTTAACGCCACTTTCAACAATATTTCACCTATATCGTGGCGGTTAGAATCATTGCTGGAGGAAACCGGCGTACCCAGAGAAAACCACCGACCTGTCGCGAGTAACTGGTGAACTTTATCACATAATGTTGTATTGGGTTTACCACGCCATGAATGGGGTTCGAACTCACAACTTTAGTGGTGATAGGCACTGATTGCACAGATAGTTGTAAATCCAACTCTCATACAATCACGACCACGACTGCCCCTGGAACCAGATATGTATTTATTTGTTTTTCAAATATCAACCAATAAGTTTAAAAATATCAACTTGCAGACATGGAAATTGTCATGTAGAAAATTATATAATTAATTCATTTAGATGAAATTTTGACACGGTCATTCAGCACCACCAGGAACATACAATAAAATAAAAAACACACAAACTACCACACTGACGGAAAATTTACAAAATCTGATGTATTATCGTACAAAGAGGCAAAAATAGATATCCGGAACACATATATACATGATGGCTCACTTTCCTGGCTTGATATAGGCACTTCAATAAAAAGCGGCAGGGTTAAACTACTTTTATGGGGCCAAACCTCCCTTCTTAGAGAAATAATGTGGTCATGCAAGTGATTGGAACAAACATTTACAATTTATCTTTAGTATATGGTGTATACAAGTTAATTATAGTAACATATCAAAACTGAATGATGTGTTATTTTGACATTAAGGGCACCATTGAAGGAGGATATGTCCAGAGGAAGAAGAGGAGAATAATAATATTTTAATGCATATGTACAGGAGGTTAAATTATATAACATGATATTTAGCATAACATAGAATTTGAAAAAAAAATTGGACTTTAAAGTCTGTGATCTTCTCGTGATAATCATAATCATAATTTCTAGCTCAACCGTTGAATGCTGACATACATGTTGAGGTCAAGAAACAACAAAACACATTATAATGCATCGTCAATAACAAACAGCTGATTACACTTCGATTACTCTCTACCCATCATCCGTGGGTCAACTGGCAGAGAAATTCTTGTTGTCATATGATCGTGTTAATATAGCCAATCAAACCACAGCTTTTAAATGTATCTAAATTAAGAAGAACAAATTCTTTTCAAATTATGGCAGCCACCATACTTCTGTATAGTTTTTTCACCTTGAAGAAGGAGATTAAATGAGGATTTCTCTGCCAGTTGACCCACGGGTAATAAGTGGAGAGTAATCGTAGCTTGATCAGCTGTGGGTTACAGATGAGTCACTACAAAGATTTCTTTGCCAGTTGACCCACGGGTAATGAGTGGAGAGTAATCAGAGCTTGACCAGCTGTGGGTTATAATGGTTCTATTTTTAGAATGTACACTTACTCTGATCCTTCCTGGTTGGAGAATCTTTGATAGTTGTTAGTGTTTTGTTAGCTCTGTTAGTAGAAGTGCTTGACAAATTATTTCGTATAGATGAGGTCACAGATGCTTTCCTTGGTACTGTTAATAAAAGTCATGTGATATATGTGATAAATGCTAAATTATAAACAAAGTCATGTGATATGTGATCAATGTTACCCATAGTCATATGATATGTGATCAATGTTACTGATAGTCATGTGGTCAATGTTATTGATAGCAATGAGATATATGATCAATGTTACTGATGGTCATGTGATCAATGTGAGTGATAGTCGTGTGATATGTGATCAATGTTACTGATAAAATCATGTGATCAATGTGAGTAATAGTGATGTGATATGATCACACTGTCTAGTGTACCGTATTTTACGGACGATAGAATGATATTTTTTTTCCTCAACATGTAATCAGCTATCAAAAATCACCTCTTAAATATAAGAAAGAGAACTTTCACTCAATGTCATGGAAGAAAGGAAACAGTTTTTCATTTTTCTGAATTGCTCCATATTCGATGCAGCAAGAGACCAACTTTCAGTATTTTTTATTTTTAGACCATTTCATCATTCAACAGCTTGTTCTGGAAGAATGGTCAGTAATGGTGTGACAGAGGTTTATTCCATAGCCTGGCATTTCACTGCAAGATGTTAAACATCCCATGATATTTCAGGGTTCGAAATAAACGATTGTCCGTTAGTCCGAGACTAGTAATTTCCCCCACGGACAACACATATCTCCTCGGTACTTGTCCGCTTGGGCTAGTAAAAAAAGAGAGACCGGTATGTATCGCGACGAGTTGGAAAGCCGTTATTGTCCCTGTTAGTTTCTTTCCTTTACGTTACACTATTTACAACTGTGTCAAACATGCTCTTGAAAATTACTTATAAAACTACGTTGTTTAAAGCACTTGGAGGACGGATCACACAAACGTTTGAAATAGTTAAATTGTTTTCCAAAATTCAAGCACAAATTTGACATTGACAAATACAATTTTATTTGTAAACATGTGGAATTTTATAAAAGGGGTTAAAAACCCCAATTTAAAACAGGATCGTCCCGAGGAAAAACGTCATCAGGATTCACTTTATGATCAGGAGAAACGGATCAGGACTTTTAACTTAATTTAACACACCTGAAATTGAACATTTCAATCCCATATCATCCATTCAACTATGGAACACCTCATCAGAAAGAAAGAGGAGACCATGCTTTATGGAAGGGGATGAGGTTGATGAGCAAGTCATGACAGAAGAGGAGATACAGGCTTTGAAAAATGTATTGATAAATGTGTTTATTGATCCCAACTGTTTAAATAACAAATTTTTGACTTAAAATAAAAACTACAATTTAAGTGTTTTGGAAGGGTATGACATTTGCAGTATTTTGCTTCATGGTATTATGGGTTTTGCTAATCATTGAAGGGCTAAACTGTGAAATCATTGTCCTGTGTTCTTTGGTAGCTATCTCATTGGCAATCATATCAAATTACATTATTTTCATATTTGAAGGGAACAAAAACACCCTCAAAACTGTCTTTTTGGGAAAGATATTTTCACTCCAAAAAACCCTCAGTTTGCAGGATTTTGCATCTAGATTTTCAAAATCTACAGGACTAGTTTGGATTTCTAAGGACTAGTGATTGATATCTTCTACTAGCCCAAAGGGCTAGTAACTTCAAAAAATAATTTCTAACCCTGTATTTTGACAGAACTAATAGAGGAATCATGTAGTTTTCAGAAAATATATGGTCTTAGAAAGGTTAAACCTCAGATAAAATACACAGATAAGCTTGCAAAAACACAAATTTAGTAGAAAATGTTAAAGAAATTAATTAGTGGTTTTACATTAAAATTGATTGTTCTCTTTGTAGTATCATACTGTCAATGTTCACATCGAAAAATATAAAGGTGACACATGGTAATTGTACACAGGAGGGTAGGTGTTTGATGGGGTATAATTAACATGGTAATTGTACACAGGAGGGTAGGTGTTTGATGGGGTATAATTAACATGGTAATTGTACACTGGAGGGTAGGTGTTTGATGGGGTATAATTAACATGGTAATTGTACACAGGAGGGTAGGTGTTTGATGGGGTATAATTAACATGGTAATTGTACACAGGAGGGTAGGTGTTTGATGGGGTATAATTAACATGGTAATTGTACACAGGAGGGTAGGCGTTTGATGGGGTATAATTAACATGGTAATTGTACACAGGAGGGTAGGCGTTTGATGGGGTATAATTAACATGGTAATTGTACACAGGAGGGTAGGCATTTGATGGGGTATAATTAACATGGTAATTGTACACAGGAGGGTAGGTGTTTGATGGGGTATAATTAACATGGTAATTGTACACAGGAGGGTAGGTGTTTGATGGGGTATAATTAACATGGTAATTGTACACAGGAGGGTAGGTGTTTGATGGGGTATAATTAACATGGTAATTGTACACAGGAGGGTAGGTGTTTGATGGGGTATAATTAACATGGTAATTGTACACAGGAGGGTAGGTGTTTGATGGGGTATAATTAACATGGTAATTGTACACAGGAGGGTAGGTGTTTGATGGGGTATAATTAACATGTACCAGATTCTATGACAGATGCACCATGAAATGGTTTCCAAGGAATTTGTTTTTTATCTTATAAAATAAGATTTTATGGCGCACTTTGAGAGGGGGAATGCTCAAATGCTACCAGGATAATTTTGAAAAATTATTTGGAATGGTCTAAATGTAATCTATATACAAGGATGTATGTAAGATTTTGCCCCCCCCCCCCCCCCAAAAAAAAAAGGTCAAATAACCAATTTGTAATGTTTGTTTGTTTGATGTTGTTTAACGCCACTTTCAACAATATTTTAGTTCTATCGTGGCGATAAGTTTTATTGGTGGAGGAAAACGGAGGACACAGAGAAAACCACCGACCTGTCGCAAGTCACTGACAAACTTTATCACATAATGTTGTACACCTCGCCTGGATCGAGATTCGAACTCACAACATTAGTGCACTGATTGCATAGGTAGTTGTAAATCTAACTACCATACAATCACGGCCACAACGGATCCCATGAAAGCCAGGCAATTTGTTGAGGACTTGTGTTCACAAGGTTATTAAAAATATGAACAAAGGAAAACTTAATGTGTTCTATGTGCCATTCCTTTTTTTTGTAAAATTGGGTGCTTTTTTATTATTAATTAAAAGGGTATTTTCAAAATGCCCCCTCACTGATGCAATCTTCATATTCTATTTCACTTGTAATCAATGTATAATGGTTTAAACTTGTCAGTGCCAAAATGGTTTAATTCAAAATTGTGTAAGTTGGCAGGTACGTTTTCTTGGAAATAAAAATATTGATTCCTCAACAATAATCTTTGCTTCTGAAAAAATCTGATCAAACATGGACAATTCTGATATTAGAATGTTAGAAATCTATAATATGATGTTAGCCATAAAATATGAGTGTTGTGACTGAATAATACTGCTAGTTATTTCCCATACAACAAACAAAAATATTTGCTTAACTTTCATTTCATACAATTTTTCTTCCCGAGTGGGGATAACATGTATTTATAGAGGACCATTGAACATACAAAGATTAAAATGGTTTTTTTCTCTCTTTACATATTAATTTTTTTATTGACCTTTGTAAATTGTTGTCTTTCGGTGACATAGTTTCAAACGAACGCTGGTGACATTGACACCTGGATATTGATTCATTTTATGATTTTTTTTTAGCATTTAAGGTGTTTAAGCTGCTAAAACAAAAATGTCAGTGACTTAATTGAAATTAGGTGTTTTTTGTCTATATAAAAAACGAAATAAAGACTGCGAGGACATTTAGTGGATTTTTTTGTGTGCATTTCCCATACTAAGCTTTCTGCTTCACAAAATCTGTTAAGATTTCTCCTATTTAGAATTGAAATAATTCATGGAAGCAATAGTTTGTATGACATTTTTTTAAGATGTGTAACATTAATTTCATTTAATGTAATCTCTTGCTATCGATAATATTGTGAAATAAAAATATTTATGAAAATAATGTATCCCCTGTTAAAATCTCCAACAAAGTATAGCTTCCATGAATTATTTCTTTAATAAATAATATTCAGAAAGTAAGTAAAATTGTTAGTATGGGCATGCCAATATTTGTGAAAATAAGTTGGCCTTTCCTTATTTGTTTATGCAGTTAAACCTGTATTAAGAGGTCACCTTTGGGACAAGGAAAAGGTGTTCTTTTAAGACAGGTAACCTTTTAAAAGAGGTTCAGTTGAGATGAAATTTTCTATGACAGGACAAGAAAAAGGTGACCTTTCAATACAGGTGACTGCTTAATAGAGGTGACCTCATGGGCAGGTTTGACTCTATTTGATTTTGTTGTAGATGTACAATCATTAGAAACCAGCTGTATGTATACTACAGACTTGCAATAGGAAAACAGCTGGGTTTGTTTTAATAACATATAGACTACAGACTTACAATCAGTAGGAGGGGGTATGCCACTTTTAACAGGCACCGACTTCCTTCTCAAGCTCACTCTCTCCCCAAGGTTCATGACTTTTGATGATACCTAAAATAAGGCAAGGAGTATACATTTTAGACAAGCAGAATAAAAAAACTGCTGCGCCAGGAGCACATGATACGCCCGTCCCCCAACAGTTGGAAAATATGAAAAAGTGGCCATTTCAACAAACAAAGTTTATTTAACTCTAGACTACATGAAAATCATCAAAATTGAAAGAGAGCTTACTTTGATAATTTTTACATGGCATAAAAATTCCTTGAGTTACTGTACGAAATCTTGAAATATACTTATTATCTTGTGAAGAAAATAGTCACATTACTCTTGGAACGACATGAAGTGAAATCTTCAAATTCTAAATGTATCATATTTTTATCACTCCTAAGGTTTTGTAAAAGTTTATGAAGTTTGTTCAAAAGAAACTTGAGATATTCTCAGAAATGTAAAAAAATGCATTTTTTTTTGTACGGAGTCCCATAATTCTGCAACGCAAAAGTTAAAATCTTCACAACCAAAAAGTAGCATACTGTCAGTAATCTAAAAGATGTGTAAAAATTTAAGCTTGATAAAAGATAACTTGAGTTCTTGTCAGAGATGTTAAGAAATGCCTATATTCTTTTATGAACAAAGTCTGGTAACTCTTCAATGGTAAAAATTTAAATCGTAAAAATCAAAAGGTATCATATGCAGGGGCAGTCCCAGTATGCCCCCCCCCCCCCCCCCCCCCCCTAACTTGAAATTCTGGATCCACCCCTGATATGGTTGTGTTAAATTTGATAAAATGATATTTGGTCAAAGCAAAGGAGTTCTTATCAGCCACATGGATGGCTATATACGACGATATACCACAATATATCCCCTCTTCAACAAGCATACAAAAAGGAAATCCAATTTACACGTTTCTGCCCTTTAGGTTGTGATTTGAATAAAAGTCATCAGACAAATATGAAATCTGATTTGTTGACAATTGACTTTTTGGTCACCAAAGAAACTCATTTTTTTTTAAATTATTGTAAGCTAAGAGAGGGAAGCTAATATGTCTTGGCTTAAATAATTTTGTAATCAAAATTCAAATAGAATTTTAAATTACCATAATTAAACAAAACTTCAGTTTTCTCATGGTTTACTACAGAACATTATACCTGAGATAAATTAGAATTTGTGCTGGAGGTACTATCTCTTCTGTCACGTTTAACTGGTAATGTCAATCGTCCAACTGATGGATCTGAAATTTAAAATGAAATTAACATTTACAATCAGTATGTTTTATTATATATAAGGTTTTTATGCTGTATTTGTACATGCTGATTGATTGATTGATGTTTAACGCCAACTTTAGCAATATATCAGCTATATTGTGGCATGATTTGTACGTTCTCAGTACATGTATATCTATTTGAGATACGGTTTTTACAAATGTACTTTGAGAGCTTATTTTGCAAATTAAAAAACTCCATCAAGACCTATCTTAATGGTAACATGAATTCACTGAAATGTGTGTGGCGGAAAAATAAAGTTAGTTCTCACATTGTTTTGTATCGACAGGTTTCATAGCATAAAGGTACAGGCAGTCGGCAAAAGTATTCGGACACTTCCAGTTTTCCCTAGATATTTCATATCAGATTTTGTTAAATTTGTTTATCAACAAAAGCTGAAAAGTAAGAAGTTCATAGGGTTACAGTTATGGTGATTAACACCACTTTCAACAATATTTCAGTTTTATCGTGGCTGTCAGTTTTATTGGTAGAGGAAACCGGAGTACCGGAGAAAATCAACGACCTGCCACAAGTCACTGACAAACATTATCACATAAAGTTGTATGGGGTACATCTCCACAAATCCAACTACCATACATTTACGACCCCCATTAGCGGGAGTCAAACTCACGTTAGTGATGATAGGCACTTATTTCCCAGGTAGTTGTAAATCCAACTACCATATGACTATTACAGCCCCAAGAAGTTTACAGTATCAAATTTCAGACTTTCATGATTTTTACATAGCCTTAAATTATTTGTCTACAAAAGTACTATCATCATATGATGCCTTGGATGAAATAAATTATGTTTTGTGATTAACTTGTGTATTCACAAAATTCTAAGTTCATAAAATTATAATGAAATTATAGAGAGAAAAAAACTACATTTTTAAAACTCTGTTTTTGGTTGATAAAGGGGAGATAATCACAACAATTACAGGGCAGAGAAAAAAATTAAACCAATTGAACTGAATGGAATTCACCAAAGTAAGTTTTTTAATGTTAAACAAATCAGAAGTTAAAATCGTAAATAAAACCTCAAAACTAGGAATAAATTTGATTTCTGAACATTTGAATTATCTGATCACCCACACACATTATCTCCATTGTATTATTCCACTCACCTGGATAAACAGCATGAAGATTTCGGTTCCATGAAGAATCCAAACTAAATTTTCTAGTCAATTTCTTGTGAAAGAATTTAAACATTTTATTCCTTGTTCCTCCCCAAAAGAAAATCTCAATGATGCCTCCCTTTCCTTAATTCAATTTCTTGTCATTTTTCTCTTTTTCTCTAATTGTATTGTTTTCATGGCTGAATTTTGTAATCTGGGTCATACTACTAAATAATTAATCACAACTATTGATTTGTATGTAATTTTGAATAATCATAATTTATGTTCTTTTCCACTGTGACCCCTAGGCCTCCCTACCATTTGTGAAACACAATCAGATAATTTGCTATTTATTGGTCATTTAATTTAATTATAACAAACTTTTTCAATCTGTTTTTTCCAGTAATTGTCTGTTTCTAAATCAATACAAAGGAATCAATGCTAATTTCTAACAGTATGTATTGATTTGTGTTGATACAGTCATCAGCCTGGGGGTAGACATTCAATTTGTAGAAATTGTACTCTTCCAAGAATTTTGAAATTTAATGTTTTAGGGAGAATAACCGAAATATATATATTTTTTTTAATGGGGGGAGGGGGAAGAAACAACAGGAAAGTGGAAACAGAAGCACATTAAACAATTGAGATCACTGTAAATTTATTTTTATTCCATGGCATAGGATGTTTTTGCGAATTAGTACCAGATTGCCGAATCCCATATTGCCGAGTCCATTTTGCCGAATCCCATTAAAAATGACAAAGTTTCATAATAATATAAAAAAAAATATTGATGATGTGTACATATTTTATTGAAAGCAGTAATTTTTTGCGCAATTTTAATTAGAAAAACCATAATCAAATGTGCTGATGAATGGGAGATGCCGATCCTCATTACTCAAATAATTGAAGAACAATGGAAATAAACTACAAATAAGTAAATGTTTATTTAGAGTTTTACTAAGTCTTGCTCAAATGCAAAATTTGGGACCTATTTACAAAACAAAAAATGTGTATTCTCTCATGTTTATGCTAGTTATTATTCACAGAGCATATGTTTTGAAATTATTTCTTGGCATCCTTCATCTTGACAGAAATCATGGTTGTCTGCAGGACTAATCCACCGTATATCCTTTTGACTTTGAGCTCGAATGCTATAATCTAAACTCCCTTGTATGTCGGACCATTTCAAAAGAAATATTTATTTAATTATTTACAATATTCCTTCATAAATTAGAAGCATTGTTCTACTTGCAATAACAATATTTTTCATATGTCGGCAATTTGGGAATCGGCTAATTGGACTCGGCAATTTGGGATTCGGCAATTTGGGATGCTACCGTTTTTGCAGGTTAAAAAAATCTATCAGTACAGAAATGGATACTGGATGCAAAGCCATTACATTTCACCATACTACAATGTACACTGTATAACCATATTCACACTACATGCAACCCACACAAAAAGTTAAAATGAATGTAACAAACAAAAGATTAAGTTCAGTGTCAACAAACTTCTAAATTTCAATAAATTGAGGAAAAAATGATTCTATTGATTGATTGATTATTGTTTAACGTCCAGTGAGAAATATTTCATCTATATTCAGGACATTCCGACAAGAAAATTGATTCAAACATAAATCATACAAATCTATAGTTCATAAATATTGATCTTTTAATGTAGAGTCTGTTGTTAGTTGGTTATTTTTATTGTAATTTAAGACTATAAATGAAATTATTGTATCAATTCAACATAAAAGTTTTATAGTCCCAAAACTCCCCCATTTTATAGTATTGGACCAGATTAAATCTCCAATAGTCAATACCATGAAATACGTCATTGATAAAAACAAGTTTATTCAATCTTTATATTGCCATCAATAATATTTCCTATCCAATTTTTCAACTTTGAACATATGATCGAAAATATTTCCTATTTATAACCTATTATTAAAAAAGCGTAACCAATCGATCGTTCAACCAAACAGGCTCAGTGCATCTACTTGGAAGAATACCAGAAGTACATGTTTTCCCTGATTTTATTTATTATTCATCAAGTTGACACGACAATCAATACCGACCACCGTGACATTGAAACAAGTGGTGTAGAATTTGAGTAACATTAAACATAGTAACAGTACTGGTGTAAAAGTTGCAAGTACCGTTATATTAGCTGGGGAACCGTAGCTGTAAATAGTCCTTATTATTATTATTTTGTTTTGCGGACCATAGAAATAAGGACCATTTAGAAGCTATGGTTTTGCAGCTACTGTTATATATGATTGTTGAGGAAATTGTAGGGATCAGCACATTTATTTTGTCATAAAAATTACAATAGTAAAAAATCACTGGGTTTTTTAAGTTTAAAAATGAACAATAAGTTCTGTAAAAGGTCTAAGACGTCCTAATAATAACCAACATCACTGGGTTTTTTTTGTTTTTTTTTTAATAAATAAAACAAAAAAAAAAGGTTTTATAGGCCCAAACTAGGCTAATAATAAGGACAAAATGAAAATTCCATTTGGTTCCTCCCTTGTCATTTTTAAAAACAAACTATGAGAATGACAATGACTGGACATACAGGGTATTCTAGGATATAATGCATTGATGTGTTCAAAACGGATGAAATGCATTTTTCATTTATAGAAAAGAATTCCTTAACTTTATTTCCAGTTCTTGTGAAAACTTCCAAATATGGTAATAAGCATTCAAAATGATTTTCTGATAAAAATATTTTCGAGTCAAGAAAAAAAAAATCCACACCTGTCCGGTCTATTCTAAAAGGTTAAAAGGTAGGGTTGGGGAGAGGGGAACATATATTTTTTTAAATGTGGCCTAGACTCCTAATAATTACTATAGTATCTTTTATGTGAATGACATAAATATTCTGATGAATGGACATGGTATACCGATTCTCTTTCAACAAGATCAATTAACTATTAATTGTTTTTGTATTGTGTCCTGTACCTATATCATTGATACATCATAAATAAATATTTGTGTAGGTATGTAGCCAAACTTCTGTCTTAATTTACTGTACAAGTATTCTACTAGTATACAAAGTTTACTGCTTCCTAAGGTTATTGTTGGCATAACTTCAGATTATCACTTTTTTTTGCTTATAAAATAGTGAGTTTTAATAGTCAAACCTGTATATAAAGGACACTGAAGAGAAAGTGAAAATGTGCCCTTTATGAACAGTTGTCTTTTATATGTCTTAAAATAATAAAATTAAATGTACTTTTCATTAAATGGGAAAAAAATGAAACTGAACTGTATAGACAACTGATTTGTTATTAATAACAGGTGTCCTTTTAAGGCAGGTTTGACTGCACTGTTTTGGACAACAAAGTGTCAAATTCTCCTACCAAAGTAGTTGAAATATGGACCCACTGGCCCACAATTCAGACTTTGAAATATTTTTTCTGACATTTTATGGTTTTTTTTCATGATCATGATCAAAGAAAGTCTACTTCTTACTTGTATAACCATTGTTTTAAAGACATGACAATGAATTAATATGACACTAAGCAGACATGAAGTGTAGTTATCTTTATATGTCTAAAAGGGTTTTAAAATCATCTTTTTGGTAGAAGTGTCAAAAGTGTCATGCAATATGTTGTATATGACAGAACGTAAATAATACATACTTAAAGATGTACAAAATTAATGTTTTCTGGACTATCTTACAATAAATTGTTAGGCTGGGGATTTATTAATAAATTTTTATCAGTATTAACTGATACATTTGTATATCATTTGCATTCTGTCATTTTGTTACACGACACTATTTAATTCATATAATAAACATAAATCTATTGTACTTACTAGATGGTTTAATATCGTGTGACTTAGAGTCTTTTTCCAGAAATACTTCCTTGTGTAGATCGGAACAACTACTTCTAGCAGAATTAAGAGCAGATCCAACCACATTGCCACTTCCGACAGAATCATTCAAATCTAACTTGGGAACATTAGAACTAGCATCAGAGCTTATTGATGAGTGTCGTCTTAGGTTTCCAGGGGGAGGTATCCTGTTCTTCTTTTTACCTTGTTCAGGTATGTTTTCTTGTTTCTTTGATGGAGGTGGTGCTGCTAAGTTGAGTTTACTTTTAATCTTACTATAATCTGGAGTAGGCATGTTTGAGACTTTCTTTGGAGGTTTATTTTCTGGCTCTTTCTTTGTGGGAACTGGAGTACTGAGGTATGTCTGTAGTTTACTTTTAACTTCAGTTTTAGGTTTTGGTGGAGCAGTCTGGTTAGTCTCTATTTTGTTCATCACTGCATCCCACTTACTCTTGGGAGGAGTACGTTTTATAACTTTAGGAGGTTCTTTTTCAACTTTTTTACGTCTTTCTTCTGAATGCGATCTATTTTTATCTTCTTGCACTTCTTTTTTCACTTTATTTTTCTGAAATTTACTTTTTCTAATTTTAGCCCTTTCTAATTTTTCTTCTTCACTAAGTTCAGGTATTGGTTGTTTAATGTAGTCAGCAAGTCTTGAAGCGACCTTAGGTTTCTTGTAATCTGATTTCTCAATCTCTTTCCTCTTTGGCGTCATTTTTCTTGAAACCCTTGATGATTCACTGTTTTTAATTGTCTCCAAGTCATTTTCATTCCTTTCATCAGTTGCAGAAGTAGGATCTACAATCTCAATATTAACCTTAGGAACATCTGATTTTTCTACAGTTTCTAACACATTATCTGATTGGTCAGTGCTATCCACAAGATCCAACTGTTGATCAGCTTCTATCCTTTCATCTTCAAAATTGTCATCCAATGGTGCAGGAGTCGTTATCTAGAATAATAGTAAATTGGTACCATTATTAACATAAAAAAAAGCCTCCAAAGAATATCGAGGTTCCCACTGAATTTGTATGTAAGTTTTTCAACTATATTTTTCAGAATAGTCAATCTTTAATGTCTGTTTTGAATGGGTGGGCTACTGTCAAGTGAGCAACATTTCAGCTATATCATGACAAGTGCAAGTTATATAGCAATGAGATGATGATGTTGTCTGTTTTATACTAGACCAACATGCTAAGTTGGATTTTATAGTGCTAGTTCATTGAAACAGTACAAGGGTAGACATGTTGCTCCACTCAGACACATTATTTTGAGTACTAACAAATCAGTCTTTGCCCTTACTTCTTAATGCTGCATGATTAGTGAAGAAGCAACAAATACCAATTTAACAGTCTTTCGTTTTACCTGATTGGAGCTCGAACCCAAGATTTACAGCACTCAAGGCGAGCATCATAACCATTACATCAACGATGAGGTTAACGTCTGCTTTGGTGTACTTTTTGGACAATGTGAATGAAATGAATGCAGGACATGTTAATAATACACATACCCTTTCCAATAAGGCTTGTTAAGAGTTACTGTGAAAGTACTTTTATTCGTGGATGCTAATTTTCGTGATTCAAGTTAACTTCATGGGATCGTGGGTTCTTTATATGCATGGTTTCACAATTGGCACAAAATAATTATATGGACATTTTGTATTTTGTTGGAAACTATATTTCATGGTTTTTATGAAACACGAAATCAACGAAAATCGGCACTTCACGAATTATAATACTTTCACAGTAATACCTTTATAAACTGGTTTCCTTCGAGGCCAGTTATTTGTACGGATGATCATTTTATACTTCAATGTCATACCAAATAAGATTTTGTTATAACATAAATCATAAATGACTGGTTGTATACTGTAGCGTAGGGGTTAAGGTGTTTAGTGTCAGTTTCAACAATATTTCAGCTGTATCGTGGCGGCAAGTTTTATTGATGGAAGAAAACTGGAGTACCCAGAGATACAATCTATATACAGTAGTTACCCTCTAATAAGACCCCTTCTGCAATGTAAAATTGGCCTAATAGGAGGGGTGGCCTCCCTTGCAGGGACAATTTAGTATTAGTGTACTCTCTCAGTGTATCTGAAATTCTGGTCTGACAAGAATAAAATATATAAAATATGCCTTATAAGAGGGTAACTACTGTACCATTATAATTCTATGTAGGCTAACGATAAAGAAGGCCTTAGAACTCCAAAAATTGATCAATCAGAAAACTGATATAATATTATTATGATCCTGTTCATATATGGTTGTTAAAAATCATAATAATACAACATGTAACATTTAAATACGGAAAAGGACTACCAGTATTTGTACACACATAACACACAAGAATTATAGATAACTCGGAAAACACTAAATAACATAAAATATAATCAATGAATTTACAGGGAAGCAATACTTATAATAAAGTGAAAAACAAAAATTTACAAAATACAACACAGTACACTGTCAGAACAGTTACAAAATACAACACAGGACACTGTCAGAACAGTTACAAAATACAACACAGGACAGAGTCAGAACAGTTACAAAATACAACACAGGACACTGTCAGAACAGTTACAAAATCCAACAGAAAAATCGTAGAATGAGGCATAATCGATTACCCCCCCCCCCAAATTTCAAAAATGACTTCAGAAATAACATACAAATGATGATTAAAAATTCAGTAGTTTGAAACTTGTACGATATTATGAAATTACAGTTATTATTGGAAATGTTATGATTTGAATTGTATGAAGAATTCCTTGTTTACTAAGTAATTATAACAAAATATGTGTTCATAAATCAAATTTGAGAGATAAAATATGGTTTAACTTTTCATGTTATTGACACATTTCTAATAATTTGTCCACTGTAAATATTTGTAAACCTTTGAATTTACCTGGCACTCAAGAGGTAAATTGTTCACAGGTGTAATATTGATATAATAAAAAATAAAGATTATGATCTAGACAAACTGATTGAAATGGGCAATCCTGTGTAGCCCTCCCATTATGTTTGTGACATATATAGACTAATACACATAGAATAACAGCAGTTATGAAGGTTAAGATAACCGCTAGACATTTTCGCTAGTATAGAATCCAGTTCAATAAGATGGTTTGGCTTGGTTGGTTTATAGTGTTTTAATGGTGGAGGAAACCAACCATCTATTGGTTTTAGTGGTGATAGGCACTGATTGCACGACTATAGCAAGTCACTGACAAACTTTATCACATAATGTTGTTTCGAGTACACCTTGCCTGAATGGGATTTGAACTCACAACTTTAGTGGTGATAGGCACTGATTGCACAGGTAGTTGTAAATCCAACTACCATACGATTACGATCACAACAGCCTCTTCCAATAGGATGAGCTGTGATAATAGTGATAATATATGTTGAGACTTTCAAAACTGAACTCATCTTATTATATTAGTGTTCATTTTCAGTAATGATAACGTGTTTGACCTTACTCTGGCTGACAATTTTTTAGTATCAGAGTCTGTCCTTGATGCTGACGATTTCACTCAGTCAGATAAAAAGGAAAAATGTCTGAACTAGCAATAAGATATTTTATGCATTAATTTGTCTGGACCTTTGATTTAAATGCTTCAAATGGAGGTAAACAAAGTAATAATTGGTACAATGTTCAGTGCCTGAAATGGATGGTCGTCGACTGGCCAAAGGCAAATATCTTATTCTGGCGACCAAAAGTTGCTCCAAATTAGATAGTCACTGTTCCAACAAAAAATGTCTGGGCGCCTGCCCAAAACTGGCAAAAGTATGTCAAAAATTGTTGTTTATCGGAATCCGAATTGGAATAGAAATATTTGGTCTTAAACTGTACCGTCAACGGTAAATAACTCTTTTGTCATAGTCAAATGCGATTTGTTACGAGCACAGCAATTGGTCCACATACATGACTTTAACCAATGAAAATACAGGTAATGTAATTGTCATATTGTCGAAAATAGCATCGTTGAAGAACGGATGGTCGTTTTTAAAAATGGACAGCTGTTGATGAAAAGAAACAGTTGAAGCATGCTAAGTAAGTAGCTTTCCTATTTTAAGTTGACATATTATAATATGAGAAAGTCTATACTCACGACTACATTATAATGACAATTAATTTATTGAGAGTATGTTGTTTTCTCCTTGGGACGAACTTTGTTTACAAAGTAAAAACTAACAGGTTTATTACAACTGAAATGAATTGACAGCGTCGTTTGTGATTTATTGCAACAAAGTGATTTTGCTGACGTTACCCCTGAGACGAAGTGTTATTTTAGAGTAATATTTTGGAGTTTTACAGAATAAAATGAAATTATGTTTCCTTTAGAAAAGCTGTTCTATACTGTGTCAAAATTTTTGGGCCATCATTATGCAATTTGGGCCAGTGACACAAATTTGTTACTTGTCCAAAAAAAAATTTTCAGACACTGATGTTGATGTGAAATTTCTTTTAAAATAAAAATTGAGCTCAAAATGACACCTTGCTTTGGCACAAAATCTAGAAATATATACTACCGTTGATTTATTTTGCACCAATGAATTTCTCAGAGCAATATCGCGTCAAAGGCACAACCTGAAATGTTAGATGCGATGAGAAGTCCATTTCGAGTAAAACCTATCACTGATAGTACGTTTATGGAGGATTTGTCAATGTAACATGATTAAAATGTCACATTATCACACATAGAAATAAACGCTAATATGCTTGTATCATGTTTGTTGCTTGATAATGATCACAGACATCAATAATATGAATTGTCAACACAATTGTGAATTCTGTTTGATAATATCCTAATAGACAGGTATGTAAGGTGTTTAAAAAAGACATTATAATGCAACTCACCAATTACAGAAGAAAAATATACCTCCTAAAAAAAATACTACTAGGCCTTACCCAATGAGTCAATGATTCTCTCCTACAATCAACCATTACAAAATTTCAAGATGAAGCCACGAGAAAATAATGAAGGATTTCATCTGTCTACATTATAAACATGACAGACAAACTTTATGCCCTTGTCCTTTCACCCTAATATTTATCATTATGCATGCATTTCCTAGGCTGAGGAATGTACAGTTGTCTGTATAAATCAAGACATCATACTCGTTATTGTCAAAATCATATCATACTGCAGTGTGTAAAAAAGAACAGCCTAAACAGGTTTTGTCTCCTCAATGTTTTTATCATTATGAAGTTAAAAGGCTTCAGTAGGATAATCATTCCTATTATTGTCAAAATGATAACACATGAGACATTTAAAAGTAAGGCTTTTTCTTCTCTTAAATGATCTTTTTCTACAATGTGAAGACATTCATTTTTAGATTATGTTCTGGTAGATCTATATTCTTAAGTTTTATTGTATGTTAGATGTTTTAAATATATATATATATATATAAACATATAATCTTATAGTATCACGGGCGTAGCCTGGGGTTAAATATTACCGAAGCAGGGGGTCTGCCCACCCCTCCCCCCAGAAACCACCGTCATTTCAAGTAAGGAAAACACTTTTTTTTTCTTTTTGAAACAAGTAGTCTATTTGAATCAAATTTGTATTGTTTTTTTTGGTTATATTTGTGTTTGTATTCCATTACCACTGAGCATGTCAATTTTTTTTAAAAGAAAAATGAAATGCCTTTGAACAGATGACATGAAACAACGTATCTTAAAGGAGTGTCGAGTTATTGGATGCAACATCAAAAATAGTGATAAACCATTTTGGTGGTCTCGTGTTTATTGAATTAATGTTAATCACATGTTAAACTACTCCTGTGTCAATTCCTATCTTTTTAACAGGATTCCTTGATTACTGGTCAACTACAACATTACATTGTTATACTTATTAACAGGATTCATTGATTACTGGTCAACTACAACATTACATTGTTATACTTATTAAGTAATAAAGATGTTATTAGAGCAATTGAACAAAATTATTTATGCAGTTATTTTTTTACCGAGGCGGTTGCCTCAATGGAAGATATGCCACTGAGTATACACATAAACACAAGTACAAAATGTACATTCACAATTGCCTGAATTTTTTAGCTAAATCTCTTTTTTTTTGGGGGGGTGCATGGGACAACTCTGTTGGCTATGAGTCATGCTGATCTTTCAGGACCCTACAGTAACAGTGTACATTAAGATATATAATGTTTATTTATATCAACATCATACAAAACTTGAGGTATGCCCTTTTTATCTTCACATCATAACTGGAAAATTATTTTCAAAATAAAACAATGCATTTTACTGACAAGTAATGTTACATTAAAACAAAAATACACACAAAATACTTTCTATTTCATTTTTGTTGTAAAACATACAAAATTGTCTTTAAGATGTATTTTTAAAATATTTTAAACAGTTGGATCTGGCCGAGCCATAAATGAAAAACAATACAGGTTGGTTTTTTTGCAATTTTTGAAGTGTGTAGGTAGATTGGCAAATTATTTTTTTGTCTTTTGAATATTCGAAAAACCTTTCATTGAAGCAAAAAAATTACTAAAATAAAAAATTTAAAAAATAAAAGTGAGGTCTAGATACAATATTGTGGATAAGGTCAGTTTTGGATGGTCAGCTGGGTTACAAGAATGTTTCAATGAATCAGGTCATACACAATAATATTAACCCAGTCATGGTAGGGAGCTAGTTGAAAATCTAATTGTAACTAGTGTTTAAAAGATTCGTTAATACATGAATTATTAAAGAGATTAATACTTACTTCAATGTTAAAGAGGCATGGTCATTCATTCATGTCTGTCAACAATTAATTAATCACTTATATTCATTGCTTTGTAAGCCTTGACTCAAATGTTTTGAAAAAGTGACAACATGGTCATTGGAATTATTATGTCATAGTGACTCTCATTTGCTCCTTAAACATCAAAGCTATTAGGAGCATAAAAAAACTTTACAGCAACGTTAACAGGGTTCAGTAATACTTTGTAACAAAGCTATAAAACTTTATAACAAAGCTAACTGAGCTCAGTAAAACATTATAACAAATCTAATTGAGCTCAGTAAAACTTTATAACAAATCTAATTGAGCTCAGTAAAACTTTATAACAAAGCTAACTGAGCTCCGTAAAACTTTATAACAAAGCTAACAGAGCTCAGTAAAACGTTATAACAAAGCTAACTGAGCTCAGTAAAACTTTATAACAAAGCTAACTGAGCTCCGTAAAACTTTATAACAAAGCTAACTGAGCTCAGTAAAACTTTATAACAAAGCTAACTGAGCTCAGTAAAACTTTATAACAAAGCTAACTGAGCTCTGTAAAACTTTATAACAAAGCTAACTGAGCTCAGTAAAACTTTATAACAAAGCTAACTGAGCTCAGTAAAACTTTATAACAAAGCTAACTGAGCTCTGTAAAACTTTATAACAAAGCTAACTGAGCTTGGTAAAACTTTATAACAAAGTTAATTGAGCTTGGTAAAACTTTATAACAAAGCTAACTGAGCTCAGTAAAACTTTATAACAAAGCTAACTGAGCTCTGTAAAACTTTATAACAAAGCTAACTGAGCTCTGTAAAACTTTATAACAAAGCTAACTGAGCTCTGTAAAACTTTATAACAAAGCTAACTGAGCTCTGTAAAACTTTATAACAAAGCTAACTGAGCTTGGTAAAACTTTATAACAAAGTTAATTGAGCTTGGTAAAACTTTATAACAAAGCTAACTGAGCTCAGTAAAACTTTATAACAAAGTTAACTGAGCTGTGTAAAACTTTATAACAAAGCTAATGGATGAAATATATAATTTCATCATTGCATGGAGAAATTTTGCTGCAGTAGAATTGTTTCTTCAGAACAAATATGCCCTTATTTTTTCCCCCAGAAATTATTCTGATATATATTAGTAATGGTGAAAAACTCCTTTTAACTTCTTATGCAGTGAAAATACCTTGAAATCAAAGCAACGTCCATGTCTGTCAGTTTAAGAAAGAAAAAAAGAAGAACTTGTCTTTATTACACACACAATTTGGTTTCTAAATTGATGACGCCTTCATCACAATATCATGTTATGACCACAACAAGTTATATATTTTCATGTCCTGTACTAACTATCCTCCCTCCCCCCCCCCCCCAAAAAAAATGAGGAATAATTAGTTGTGTCTTATTTACAGGATTTTGAACTGAAGTCTATAGTTTGTCAAATATGACTGTGATCTTGTTTTAAAATGGTTCTTCCATAGTTTTGACAGTATGACTGGGCTTACCTTTGGTTTATCTATATCCCTGCTATCATCCAACGAGGAATCTTGATCAGTAGTATTACTAACCTTCACTTCATCTACATGTACACTGCTGTCTATTCTATCACTACAAATAACAAAACATCACCTATATTATTAATATATAAATACTTGGCAAACCTACTTAACTTAACCTCTATGTTTATATAACAAAAATATAACATCAAGCTCTTTATATCACCTATACAAAACAATAGGAGAAAAAGACACAGAAGAAAATTTGTAAAATTACCTTCTGAAAATAAAACTAAATTCATAAAAAGGTTTAACTGCCACTTTGTAACGTAATGTTAATACTAGACCTGGATAATTCCGTTAAGCAAATCAAATATTTTTTAGTATTTTATGGATTATCCGTTTAAGACCATTAGTTTAATATGTATGTATGTATGTATACAAACTACTTAACCACAATGACTTGGAGCCTAAAGTCATATAACTATACTATCTTACCTGTTTTCTAAGGATTACAGATATTTCTTAATATAATAAAATACAAATGGATTTGAAATTTCATAACTCATTAGATATGAAATTAATTTGATAAACAAATGAATATATCTGAAGTGAATTTGATATTTCTTCCAAAATGTTTAAAAAAATTTGATATTTCATTCTAAAATGTTAAAAGTGCAATTTTTCAGCTACATGGTGGCAAGAACAAACTACTTTTTGATGAGATGATGATGATGTCTGCTTTGTACTAGACCAACAGCCTTAGTTAGGATTTTATAGTGCTAGCTCAGTGAAACAACAGTCCACAGGTAGACATGTTGCTCCACTCTGACACATTATTCTGACTCTGACAACAACAGTCCACAGGTAGACATGTTGCTCCACTCTGACACATTATTCTGACTCTGACAACAGTCCACAGGTAGACATGTTGCTCCACTCTGACACATTATTCTGACTCTGACAACAACAGTCCACAGGTAGACATGTTGCTCCACTCTGACACATTTTTTGACTCTGACACAAACAATTTTTACTCTTACTCTGTTACTGTGTGTTATGGAGAAGCAACAAATACCAATTCTATAGTCTTTGGTTTGATCTGACCAGACAAGGACTTGAACCCACGATCTACCATACTTGTGGTGAGCAAACCAACCATTATATCACTGAGGCTGTTTGAAATGAATTGATACTTCTAACTAAAAGATATGTAATGAATTTACATCTCACAAACAATAAATGTGTCAGTGTTAAAACTGGTTAATGTTCCTTTAATATATTCAATAAGCATTAAATGTGATTTCCTGGCATACCTATGATCTTCTTCAACATCCCTTCTTGTCAATTATAGTTCAACATAAGAACCTTAGAAATAGTCATACAGTCAAACCTGTATTAAGAGGTCACCTTCAGGACAAAGAAAATGTGGCTCTATTAAACAGGTGCCCTCTTAAAAGAGGTTCAATTCATATGAAATTTACTATGACAGGACAAGAAAATGTGACCTTTTAAATCAGGTGACTGCTTAACAGAGGTGACCACATGGACAGGTTTGACTTTACATATCACATAAAAGATGAGATTTAAAAATGTGTATTGCCTAGAAGATTACATCAAATCTGCAATACACACCTGAAAACAAACATCAATATCTCTTGACAAAAAAATTTATATTAAAGACATATCCGATTTAATACAAACAGATTTTAAGTTCCTGGGGCCATTTCTCTGTCTATTTGTAATTCATCACACTGACTAAACAGGTAAAATTTCTGTCAAATGTTATTTATTTTGCTTCAATAAAGAAACAGTTACTAGTAGAATATTGTAATTTACAGTGATAACATATTTTTACAGATCACAAGGACATACCAAAAAAATTGTGTTTTTTTCCCTGTCTGGGTATAAACCTTATAAAATAGGTATCAATGAACTTTATAGGTCTTTTACAAAAACAAATATCAATTTCTGGGAAAATAAAATACAAGGTGCATATGATATCAGTAGGTTATATGAATGATCGTATTAATTTTTTATTATTTTTTTTTTTAATTCCATCACATGTAGGCAAACCCTTAACAAAATGTTAGTTTTCCCACTAAACCCGACCAATGGGTGTTGGACATGGGTAGGTAGGTAGTGAAAATCTTTTTCTTTCTTTTAAAATGTGTTAAAACATGGAATAACATATCTTATCGCTATGAAACTTGGAAATCTCCAGAAATAACAAAAATACATTTGCTTAAAAAAATAGAACATGAGTTGGAACCTTCTATTCTGGTAAGTCATGTTTGGGCAAACAAACAATTTTATATGCATCATGGCCTGGTTAGAGGGCAATGTTAATGCAGATGATGATGTGTAATGGTGCTATAGATGAGGATTCTGAAAGTCAGTGTGACACTGGAAGGTTTGCTTACATACCTTATTTTTTGTGGGATTTTAGCAGAAACATGTGTATTGGTTTATATTGCATGATACAGTGATGAATTTGATAAAAAAAAAAAAAAGGATGAAAATAACCCAATGAAAATACAAAAAAAAATATCTGGAAATGTTTTTTAGTTACTTTTTAGGTAAAATCTTAAATAGTTTAATTTTGTTTTCATATGCAAAAAAGCTAAATCATCTAAATCAACATTAAATAATATCATTTCCATTTATAATGGAACTACTTTCCTGCTATATATTAAAACAGGAAAAAGACAAAAAAATCTATAGACCGGACATCAAATGAATATATATTAAAGATATAACATAGCACTACCTCCTACTGGAATTAATTAATATCTGGTACATTTAATAACCCTTCTAATACAAGCTGTTCTACTGTAAAGAATTTTCTCATAAATGCAGATTAGATCAATACTTATAGAAAAAGAACAAAATCTGTATCAAATAGATCACTATAAATCTGAAGGTTTTTGATGAAAAATTTATACTATTTTCTATGAATATACATGGTAATAGTGTCGACCATTAACGTTATTTTTTTATGTTTGTTTGATGGTGTTTTACACCACTTTCAACAATATTTCAGTTATATTGTGGCGGTAAGTTTTATTGGTGGAGGAAACCGGAGTACCCAGAGAAAACCACCAACCTGTCGCAAATCACTGACAAACTTTATCACATAATGTTGTACACCTCGCCATAATTGAGATTCGAACGCACAACATCAGTGGTGATAGGCACTGATTGCATAGGTAGTTGTAAATCCAACTACCATAAGATCACGGCCACGACGGCCCCTCGTTTTCTATGAATATACATATATATGGTGATACTGTCGACCATTAACTTTACTTTTTTTTATGATAGCGATAATGTTTGTATATTATTTCAAAAATTATGTCGTCCTGAATATAGCTGAAAAATTGCTCGCTGGACGTTAAACACCCAATCAATCAATTCAAAAATTATGTATATTGCTGAACTGATTGACATTATCTAAGATGGGTTGATGGCACGGTGACGATAAAATAAAATGAAAAAATATGGTCCAGTTGGGTGATTGGTGTTTAACGCCAAGTGAGCAATTTTATTAGCTGTTTCATTGCTTGAACAAGTTACATCTTGGTAAACTGATGATGATGTCTGGTGGTTTGCACAAGACCAACACACTTAGTTGAATTTTAATAATGGTACTTCAATGAAGAAACAGTACACAGGTAGATATGTCACTCCACTTGGACACATTATCCTGATTCTTAGCCAACCAGTCTTTGCTCTTACTCCTTAATACTGCTGCATGCTGAATGGAGAAGCACGAAATACCTATTGAATAATGCTTGATTTAACCTGGGACTGTACCCACAATCTACAACACTCTGGGTAATCATTACACCACTGATGAGGTGTGTACCAGTATGAAACTCACTCAAAAGTTTTATGACCGTGAGGACTGATACAGAGATGAAACTGCTCACTGATGAGAAAAGATGGAAACCCCCAATGCAGTGCCTTCTTTTCAAGCTGTTTAGACCGAGTTTGACACATTTTTTCCAAAATATTTTGCCACAAAAAAAGAAGATGAAATCCACTGATCAGAGGAAAACTTTCATCTCAGTAATAAGAAGAATTTTGTTCATGTAAAGACTTACGTATCTGATGATGTTTCTCTTAAAGTATCTGTATCAGCTATAATAGTGCCAGCATCGCTGTACATATCAGAATCACTTTCTAGATCCCTCGCTCTCCTTGTACCTTTTAACACGGCTACAATCAAATTAAAATCGATCAATTTCAAATGTATTTAACTTTTATGTCTCCAAATACATTTCTATTCATGCACTAAAAAAAAATATCTTGAGAGATAACAACAGTAGAATGTGATAAATTGGTATGACCCAATGACAGATCAACTAAATCTAAAGTGTGTTGACACTTTACTCAGGTAACCTCAACAATATCATTATCCTTAAGAAATTCAGAAGGTCAAAAAACAAAACAAAGAAAAAAAGAAAAGAAAAAAAGAAAAGAAAGAAAAAAGAAAAGAAGAGAGAAGAAAAGAAAATAAAGGAAAAGAAAAGAAAAGAAAAGAAAAGAAAAGAAAAGAAAAAAAAGGTAAATGTAAAAAATAAAGCATGCTTAAAAAAGCAACAAAAAAAAACAAAACAAAAATTAAGAAGAGAAAAAAAGAAAAGAAGAAAAGAGAGAAAGCATATGTACAAATAAAGCATGCTTAAAAACATGCCATAAATATGCACAACTCTTACCATGTCAGGAAGAGCCTTTTTGACACATACTATAGTATTTGTACTACCGGTATAATTAATTATACCACATTGACACCTGATACTGGTAAATTTTCTCATAGATGACAATTGTTAATATGATAAAAATATTTGTCCATATTATATCATAAATGTTTAAAAACCAGGTAACAAATGTGTGTGTGCTGTAAGATTGAGGTACACACATCCCTGTGTCCTTGTGTTAGTGACTTTAAAGAATGCTGCATTAAATCTATTTTATTTGACACATACACTGCTTTCCATTAATTGAGAAAAAAATGTTTACCTTTAAATTTAGAGGATTAACATCAAAATAAGGAAATTTCATTAAAAAAACCCACAAAAAACTATGCAACTCTCAACAGATGCAAAAATGTTTGTCATTTCAGTGTTCTCAATGTTTAACCAGAGGCTCTCAAGAGCCTGTATCGTTCACCTGGTTATAAAAAAAACCAATTGGTCCTATGTAAAAACTATGTCCTGCAGTGGTAGTCATCTTGAAATTACGATCAACATAAAAAACACAAAGTTTGTAAAGGACCTTCCAATGATTGATGCACAGTTTAGGTTCAATCAATGCAATAGCTTCAGAGAAGAATATATTTCTGTATTTTCCCCATATGGTTCTGTGTTAATACTATGACCTGTGGTGGCAGCCATCTTGGATTTCCGATCGGCATAACAAACAGAAAATTTGTAGAGGACCTTCCAATGATCATTCCTGGGCAGTTTGGTTTCAACTGTCCAAGTGGTTTCAGAGAAGAAGCGTTTTGAAACATTTTTCCCATAGGGTCCAATGTTAAACTAAGTCCTGCCGTAGCCGCCATTTTGAATTTCATATCGGAATAAAAAACGTAAAGTTTGTAGAGGACCATCCAATGAACATTCATGTACAGTTTGGCTTTAATCATATTTGTAGTTTCTGAGTAGAAGGCATTTGAACATTTTCCCATAGGGTCCAATGTTAATTTATGTCCTGCGGTGGTGGCCATCTTGGATTTCCGATCGGCATAAAAAACACACACCGTGTAGAGGACCTTCCAATGATCATTCCTGGGCAGTTTGGTTTCAATTATCCAAGTGGTTTCAGAGAAGAAGCGTTTTGAAACATTTTTCCCATAGGGTCCAATGTTAAACTAAGTCCTGCCGTAGCCGCCATTTTGAATTTCATACCGGAACAAAACACCTAAAATTTGTAGAGGGCCACCTAATGAACATTCATGTACAGTTTGGCTTTAATCATATTTGTAGTTTCTGAGAAGAAGGCATTTGAATATTTTCCCATAGGGTCCAATGTTAATCTATGTCCTGCGGTGGCGGCCATCTTGGATTTCCGATCGGCATAAAAAACATAAAATTTGTAGAGGACCTTCCAATGATCATTCCTGGGCAGTTTGGTTTCAACTGTCCAAGTGGTTTCAGAGAAGAAGCATTTTGAAACATTTTTCCCATAAGGTCCAATGTCAAACTAAGTCCTGCCGTAGCCGCCATTTTGAATTTCATATCGGAACAAAAAACCTTAAGATTGTAGAGGACCATCCAATGAACATTCATGTACAGTTTGGCTTTAATCATATTTGTAGTTTCTGAGAAGAAGGCATTTGAACATTTTCCCATAGGGTCCAATGTTAATCTATGTCCTGTGGTGGTGGCCATCTTGGATTTCCGATCGGCATAAAAAACAGAAAATTTGTAGAGGACCTTCCAATGATCATTCCTGGGCAGTTTGGTTTCAACTGTCCAAGTGGTTTCAGAGAAGAAGCATTTTGAAACATTTTTCCCATAGGGTCCAATGTTAAACTAAGTCCTGCCGTAGCCGCCATTTTGAATTTCATACCGGAACAAAAAACCTAAAGTTTGTAGAGGGCCATCTAATGAACATTCATGTACAGTTTGGCTTTAATCATATTTGTAGTTTCTGAGAAGAAGGCATTTGAATATTTTCCCATAGGGTCCAATGTTAATCTATGTATTGTGGTGGCGGCCATCTTGGATTTCCGATCGGCATAAAAAACACACACCGTGTAGAGGACCTTCCAATGATCATTCCTGGGCAGTTTGGTTTCAACTGTCCAAGTGGTTTCAGAGAAGAAGCATTTTGAAACATTTTTCCAATAGGGTCCAATGTTAAACTAAGTCCTGCCGTAGCCGCCATTTTGAATTTCATATCGGAACAAAAAACCTTAAGATTGTAGAGGACCATCCAATGAACATTCATGTACAGTTTGGCTTTAATCATATTTGTAGTTTCTGAGAAGAAGGCATTTGAACATTTTCCCATAGGGTCCAATGTTAATCTATGTCCTGCGATGGTGGCCATCTTGGATTTCCGATCGGCATAAAAAACAGTAACTTGGTAAAGGATATTCCAATGATCATTCCTGTACAGTTTGGGTTCAGTCAGTTCATTAGTTTCAGAGAAGATCTTTGAAATTTCGGCCAATCAGAGCATATTATTGGCCTTGGCAGCCATATTGAATATCCGACTGGAACGAAAAACAGGAACTTTGTAGAGGACCATCCAAGGAACATTCCTGCTAAGTTTGGTTCCAATCGGCCCAGTGGTTTCGGAGAAGAAGCTTGAAATGTGAAAAGTTTACAGACGACAGACGACGGACGCCAAGTGATGGCAATAGTTCACCTGGACCTTTGGTCCAGGTGAACTAATAAAAAAAAAAAGGCAAACAAATTGCCATATCTCCATTTTGGCCTGGCAAGTTTGTTTGGCTGTATGTCATACATAACATACTTACTGTTTTTTTTTCGAAAATCATTATTATAAGGTTAAAGAAGGGTTACAAACTTTTGTTACTGGTACTATCAAATTATTGAAAGGACACTAAATCATGGGTGTTTTAATATTATAATGCTCACTATATATTATTATTACACACTCTTATATTAAGAACCAATGAAAAATTAGAATTGATACCACATGATTTAGTTTTATTTTAAACTAATGAACTCATTTGAATGAAATCCATGCCTTACACTGCACTAGTCCTGGAACTAGTGCACAGACTTCATCAATGACATATAACACCGCATTCCAATTTTTTTTTTTTATATAAAAAAACATTGAAAAATAGACAAGATTATGGTAAACTTTAATACACGAAAATACATTATCACAATGTTATAAATACATTACAGAAACATTGATTCGTTTTATGGAATAATCACACAAAAAAAAACAACAAACAAACAAATAAACACGGAAGCGATTTTGTAACTTATATCTCTCGGAACTCGGAACAAAATTAATTGATGACAAAAGAGAAGAAGAAAAAGTAAATGTATATGAGATAAAATTCCAATCTACATGTATATATACAAGGAAACAAATAGCAAAGAAATAGCACTTTCATTGTTGTTCTTCATCCTGATGCATACACCATACAAAAGAGAAGAAATAACATAAAATCACAAATATAAAACACAACATAGTACTGGAATTACAGTAAATGGTTTACCCTCTCCCCTCTTTAAATCGGTGTAATAAAGTACTTAATAACTGCACGCTTGATCAATAGCGAGCTCTATTTTCCCTCGGGGTAGACTATTGACCAGGACGGATAAACTAGTGACCTCCGCTTCGCGTCGATAACTAGTTCATTAGTCCCGGTCAATAGTCTACCCCTTGGGAAAATAGAGCTCGCTATTGACCTCGCGTGCAGTTATTAAGTACATACTAATTATGGCACCAACTCACCTCCTCAACCATTACAAATGTCAATACACTGTAATATACAATCCCTACCAGCTAATGACCAGACATGGCCTTGAAACGAGGAACAAAATCCATCAAAGAGTAGAAAATAATATTTCATGCTGACTTAATTACAGGTATGGTACAGGTAACAGGAGCCACAATTCTGGCAGGTACAAATTAAGTAATACAAATTAAACAACCTTGGAATGTTAAGATATTAATGAAGATTTTTACTTCAATTTTCTTGCTTTTGCAATAGATGATTTTCTACTAAAAAAAAATAAACAAAAGAAATCAATAAAACTGCAAAAAACCCAACAAAAACTGTCATTTTATGTCAAATAAACAAAATTGATAATAAATCAACAAATATTAAAAAAAATATGGAAGAATATGTCTACAGAACATGGATGCCCCCTATACCAGATGAAAGAAACAGGTATTTTTCTGTAATTCAAGGGCCACAACTCCAGAACGGACAAAAATGGTAAAAGCCAGAAATCAAACATGACCTTCCTTTTATGGTCCCTGACTGTATAAATAGCAAATGATTTTCTTACAGGAAACTAATATAATAAATGTTATTGAGCGAAAACCAAATGCGGAACACACAGACATACAGACATTAAGAAAAACTTAATCCCTCCATAATGAGCTAGAAATATGTGAAACCAATTATGAATCTGTTCTCAGCCAAGAAAATATTTTATGGAACACTCTGGCCATATAACAGATAGTTCTAGATTGAATACTTAGCCTCTAATGATTTGGTTAAAATCAATATCATATGATTCTCTGGGGGCAATTAAAACCATTGAAATGTATACTCAGTTTAGTATGGAGATATGCAATTCATTGTACTGGAATCCAATGAAAGATAAACAACTGCTGTGTATTAAAACTGACAGTGAAAATTCATCAACAACAAATATGTTGTTTAATTAAAACTATAGAAAGTTGACATATTATAAACATTAATGTACAAATTTCTAAGAACTAAATATCTGATTTTGTATAAATTTAAAAATCATTGTAAAATTAAGTTCATGTACAGGGCTTTCAATATTTTTCAAGTCAACCTAGGGGTGTAACGATACACTTTTTCCACAAGCAATACGTATCGCCATATTTGATATGTATTACGATACGTATCACGATACGTTTTATAGGAAACTGTAACTATTCCTTGTAGTCCATGCTGGTCGACATGGGCGCTGCCATGTTTTTTTTTATATGAGGTCGCTTACATACTAGCGGAAATTATAAATATTTGATATTTGATTAATTAATTTTAAAAGCGTAAATTAATCAATTCACTTTTCTCAAAATATTAATTAAATGATCACCAAAAGAAGAAAACGGAAGTTCAACATTACTTTTTTTTCAAAAAATGAGCATCATATCGTTTGTATCGTAAGCGGCCTCCACGTATCGTGAACCAAACCGTCCCCAAAATAATTGCGATTTCTGTCCATACGGTGAATCGTTTCCCCCTTAAGTCAACCAGTACTTCACTATTTACAGGTGGTACTTTTCTTTATTAAAATTGGAACAATTTTCATGAACATCTTATACAACACTCTTTAAAATCAGGAGGTGCCAAAGACCATCTTAGGCGGGTAAGGTACCTGGTACCACCCTTTATTGAAAGGCCTGCATGTAGATAAAAAAAAGAACTTCATTTGGCCAACTATTTTTATCCAAAGTTCAAGACTGAGAAAAAAGTAATGGTTCTTCTTTAAAAAATATAACTTTTTTAACAATTTGTTTTCAAACAACTTAATTCTAACAAAGAAATTCACAAAAATAAGGTTCCTAAAAATATTCCACTTTACTTCCCATCACTGACATCATACAACTTTATTCTGCACAAAGAAATTCATAAAAATAAGGAGCCTAAAAAAAATTCCCTTTGTTTTGTCTTCCATCACTGACTCTTACCTGCTTGGTAATGTTTAAATGTATTAGCATAGGCTTGATCAAGGTCTGTCAATTTACCATCACCATGTTTCTCTGTCCATTCTGTGGGAGAATTCATTGTTACTGTACCTATCTCAGAATCTGTATCTGGCACATAACCTTAAATTAAAGACAAGTTAGAAAATACAAAACTGATGTCTCCCCTTCAATTTGATCAAATTGTATGGAATGTTTATAAATAAAATTTAGAATTACACTATATGGTATGACCTTATCGAAATAAATCATATGCATAGTTGAACAGATAATATGAGTATATGAGTAACATAGTAGGTACTGCTTACTCTTCACTAGAACCTGGAGTTTTTTGTGGGGTTTGTGTTACTTATCTTTTTAGGTGTCTGTGTTGTGTGAGTTTTTTGTGGGGTTTGTGTTACTTATCTTTTTAGGTGTCTGTGTTGTGTGAGTTTTTTGTGGGGTTTGTGTTACTTATCTTTTTAGGTGTTTGTGTTGTGTGAGTTTTTTGTGGGGTCTGTGTTACTTATCTTTTTAGGTGTCTGTGTTGTGTGAGTTTTTTGTGGGGTCTGTGTTACTTATCTTTTTAGGTGTCTGTGTTGTGTGAGTTTTTTGTGGGGTTTGTGTTACTTATCTTTTTAGGTGTTTGTGTTGTGTGAGTTTTTTGTGGGGTTTGTGTTACTTATCTTTTTAGGTGTCTGTGTTGTGTGAGTTTTTTGTGGGGTTTGTGTTACTTATTTTTTTAGGTGTCTGTGTTGTGTGAGTTTTTTGTGGGGTTTGTGTTACTTATCTTTTTAGGTGTCTGTGTTGTGTGAGTTTTTTGTGGGGTCTGTGTTACTTATCTTTTTAGGTGTCTGTGTTGTGTGAGTTTTTTGTGGGGTTTGTGTTACTTATCTTTTTAGGTGTCTGTGTTGTGTGAGTTTTTTGTGGGGTTTGTGTTACTTATCTTTTTAGGTGTCTGTGTTGTGTGAGTTTTTTGTGGGGTCTGTGTTACTTATCTTTTTAGGTGTCTGTGTTGTGTGAGTTTTTTGTGGGGTCTGTGTTACTTATCTTTTTAGGTGTCTGTGTTGTGTGAGTTTTTTGTGGGGTTTGTGTTACTTATCTTTTTAGGTGTCTGTGTTGTGTGAGTTTTTTGTGGGGTTTGTGTTACTTATCTTTTTAGGTGTCTGTGTTGTGTGAGTTTTTTGTGGGGTTTGTGTTACTTATCTTTTTAGGTGTCTGTGTTGTGTGAGTTTTTTGTGGGGTTTGTGTTACTTATCTTTTTAGGTGTCTGTGTTGTGTGAGTTTTTTGTGGGGTCTGTGTTACTTATCTTTTTAGGTGTCTGTGTTGTGTGAGTTTTTTGTGGGGTCTGTGTTACTTATCTTTTTAGGTGTCTGTGTTGTGTGAGTTTTTTGTGGGGTTTGTGTTACTTATCTTTTTAGGTGTCTGTGTTGTGTGAGTTTTTTGTGGGGTTTGTGTTACTTATCTTTTTAGGTGTCTGTGTTGTGTGAGTTTTTTGTGGGGTTTGTGTTACTTATCTTTTTAGGTGTCTGTGTTGTGTGAGTTTTTTGTGGGGTTTGTGTTACTTATCTTTTTAGGTGTCTGTGTTGTGTGAGTTTTTTGTGGGGTTTGTGTTACTTATCTTTTTAGGTGTCTGTGTTGTGTGAGTTTTTTGTGGGGTTTGTGTTACTTATCTTTTTAGGTGTCTGTGTTGTGTGAGTTTTTTGTGGGGTCTGTGTTACTTATCTTTTTAGGTGTCTGTGTTGTGTGAGTTTTTTGTGGGGTCTGTGTTACTTATCTTTTTAGGTGTCTGTGTTGTGTGAGTTTTTTGTGGGGTTTGTGTTACTTATCTTTTTAGGTGTTTGTGTTGTGTGAGTTTTTTGTGGGGTTTGTGTTACTTATCTTTTTAGGTGTCTGTGTTGTGTGAGTTTTTTGTGGGGTTTGTGTTACTTATTTTTTTAGGTGTCTGTGTTGTGTGAGTTTTTTGTGGGGTTTGTGTTACTTATCTTTTTAGGTGTCTGTGTTGTGTGAGTTTTTTGTGGGGTCTGTGTTACTTATCTTTTTAGGTGTCTGTGTTGTGTGAGTTTTTTGTGGGGTTTGTGTTACTTATCTTTTTAGGTGTCTGTGTTGTGTGAGTTTTTTGTGGGGTTTGTGTTACTTATCTTTTTAGGTGTCTGTGTTGTGTGAGTTTTTTGTGGGGTCTGTGTTACTTATCTTTTTAGGTGTCTGTGTTGTGTGAGTTTTTTGTGGGGTCTGTGTTACTTATCTTTTTAGGTGTCTGTGTTGTGTGAGTTTTTTGTGGGGTCTGTGTTACTTATCTTTTTAGGTGTCTGTGTTGTGTGAGTTTTTTGTGGGGTCTGTGTTACTTATCTTTTTAGGTGTCTGTGTTGTGTGAGTTTTTTGTGGGGTTTGTGTTACTTATCTTTTTAGGTGTCTGTGTTGTGTGAGTTTTTTGTGGGGTCTGTGTTACTTATCTTTTTAGGTGTCTGTGTTGTGTGAGTTTTTTGTGGGGTTTGTGTTACTTATCTTTTTAGGTGTCTGTGTTGTGTGAGTTTTTTGTGGGGTTTGTGTTACTTATCTTTTTAGGTGTCTGTGTTGTGCGAGTTTTTTGTGGGGTTTGTGTTACTTATCTTTTTAGGTGTCTGTGTTGTGTGAGTTTTTTGTGGGGTTTGTGTTACTTATCTTTTTAGGTGTCTGTGTTGTGTGAGTTTATTGTGGGGTTTGTGTTACTTATCTTTTTAGGTGTCTGTGTTGTGTTAGTTTTTTGTGGGGTCTGTGTTACTTATCTTTTTAGGTGTCTGTGTTGTGTGAGTTTTTTGTGGGGTTTGTGTTACTTATCTTTTTAGGTGTCTGTGTTGTGCGAGTTTTTTGTGGGGTTTGTGTTACTTATCTTTTTAGGTGTCTGTGTTGTGTGAGTTTTTTGTGGGGTTTGTGTTACTTATTTTTTTAGGTGTTTGTGTTGTGTGAGTTTTTTGTGGGGTCTGTGTTACTTATCTTTTTAGGTGTCTGTGTTGTGCGAGTTTTTTGTGGGGTTTGTGTTACTTATCTTTTTAGGTGTCTGTGTTGTGTGAGTTTTTTGTGGGGTTTGTGTTACTTATCTTTTTAGGTGTTTGTGTTGTGTGAGTTTTTTGTGGGGTTTGTGTTACTTATCTTTTTAGGTGTCTGTGTTGTGTGAGTTTTTTGTGGGGTTTGTGTTACTTATCTTTTTAGGTGTTTGTGTTGTGTGAGTTTTTTGTGGGGTTTGTGTTACTTATCTTTTTAGGTGTCTGTGTTGTGTGAGTTTTTTGTGGGGTTTGTGTTACTTATCTTTTTAGGTGTCTGTGTTGTGTGAGTTTTTTGTGGGGTTTGTGTTACTTATCTTTTTAGGTGTCTGTGTTGTGTGAGTTTTTTGTGGGGTCTGTGTTACTTATCTTTTTAGGTGTCTGTGTTGTGTGAGTTTTTTGTGGGGTTTGTGTTACTTATCTTTTTAGGTGTCTGTGTTGTGTGAGTTTTTTGTGGGGTTTGTGTTACTTATCTTTTTAGGTGTCTGTGTTGTGTGAGTTTTTTGTGGGGTTTGTGTTACTTATCTTTTTAGGTGTCTGTGTTGTGTGAGTTTTTTGTGGGGTTTGTGTTACTTATCTTTTTAGGTGTCTGTGTTGTGTGAGTTTTTTGTGGGGTCTGTGTTACTTATCTTTTTAGGTGTCTGTGTTGTGTGAGTTTTTTGTGGGGTTTGTGTTACTTATTTTTTTAGGTGTCTGTGTTGTGTGAGTTTTTTGTGGGGTTTGTGTTACTTATCTTTTTAGGTGTCTGTGTTGTGTGAGTTTTTTGTGGGGTTTGTGTTACTTATCTTTTTAGGTGTCTGTGTTGTGTGAGTTTTTTGTGGGGTCTGTGTTACTTATCTTTTTAGGTGTCTGTGTTGTGTGAGTTTTTTGTGGGGTTTGTGTTACTTATCTTTTTAGGTGTCTGTGTTGTGTGAGTTTTTTGTGGGGTTTGTGTTACTTATCTTTTTAGGTGTCTGTGTTGTGTGAGTTTTTTGTGGGGTTTGTGTTACTTATCTTTTTAGGTGTTTGTGTTGTGTGAGTTTTTTGTGGGGTTTGTGTTACTTATCTTTTTAGGTGTTTGTGTTGTGTGAGTTTTTTGTGGGGTTTGTGTTACTTATCTTTTTAGGTGTCTGTGTTGTGTGAGTTTTTTGTGGGGTTTGTGTTACTTATCTTTTTAGGTGTCTGTGTTGTGTGAGTTTTTTGTGGGGTTTGTGTTACTTATCTTTTTAGGTGTCTGTGTTGTGTGAGTTTTTTGTGGGGTTTGTGTTACTTATCTTTTTAGGTGTCTGTGTTGTGTGAGTTTTTTGTGGGGTTTGTGTTACTTATCTTTTTAGGTGTCTGTGTTGTGTGAGTTTTTTGTGGGGTTTGTGTTACTTATCTTTTTAGGTGTTTGTGTTGTGTGAGTTTTTTGTGGGGTTTGTGTTACTTATCTTTTTAGGTGTCTGTGTTGTGTGAGTTTTTTGTGGGGTTTGTGTTACTTATCTTTTTAGGTGTCTGTGTTGTGTGAGTTTTTTGTGGGGTTTGTGTTACTTATCTTTTTAGGTGTCTGTGTTGTGTGAGTTTTTTGTGGGGTTTGTGTTACTTATCTTTTTAGGTGTCTGTGTTGTGTGAGTTTTTTGTGGGGTTTGTGTTACTTATCTTTTTAGGTGTCTGTGTTGTGTGAGTTTTTTGTGGGGTTTGTGTTACTTATCTTTTTAGGTGTCTGTGTTGTGTGAGTTTTTTGTGGGGTTTGTGTTACTTATCTTTTTAGGTGTCTGTGTTGTGTGAGTTTTTTGTGGGGTTTGTGTTACTTATCTTTTTAGGTGTCTGTGTTGTGTGAGTTTTTTGTGGGGTTTGTGTTACTTATCTTTTTAGGTGTCTGTGTTGTGTGAGTTTTTTGTGGGGTTTGTGTTACTTATCTTTTTAGGTGTCTGTGTTGTGTGAGTTTTTTGTGGGGTCTGTGTTACTTATCTTTTTAGGTGTCTGTGTTGTGTGAGTTTTTTGTGGGGTTTGTGTTACTTATCTTTTTAGGTGTCTGTGTTGTGTGAGTTTTTTGTGGGGTTTGTGTTACTTATCTTTTTAGGTGTTTGTGTTGTGTGAGTTTTTTGTGGGGTTTGTGTTACTTATCTTTTTAGGTGTCTGTGTTGTGTGAGTTTTTTGTGGGGTTTGTGTTACTTATCTTTTTAGGTGTCTGTGTTGTGTGAGTTTTTTGTGGGGTCTGTGTTACTTATCTTTTTAGGTGTCTGTGTTGTGTGAGTTTTTTGTGGGGTTTGTGTTACTTATCTTTTTAGGTGTCTGTGTTGTGTGAGTTTTTTGTGGGGTCTGTGTTACTTATCTTTTTAGGTGTCTGTGTTGTGTGAGTTTTTTGTGGGGTCTGTGTTACTTATCTTTTTAGGTGTCTGTGTTGTGTGAGTTTTTTGTGGGGTTTGTGTTACTTATCTTTTTAGGTGTCTGTGTTGTGTGAGTTTTTTGTGGGGTCTGTGTTACTTATCTTTTTAGGTGTCTGTGTTGTGTGAGTTTTTTGTGGGGTTTGTGTTACTTATCTTTTTAGGTGTCTGTGTTGTGTGAGTTTTTTGTGGGGTTTGTGTTACTTATCTTTTTAGGTGTTTGTGTTGTGTGAGTTTTTTGTGGGGTTTGTGTTACTTATCTTTTTAGGTGTCTGTGTTGTGTGAGTTTATTGTGGGGTTTGTGTTACTTATCTTTTTAGGTGTCTGTGTTGTGTGAGTTTTTTGTGGGGTTTGTGTTACTTATCTTTTTAGGTGTCTGTGTTGTGTGAGTTTTTTGTGGGGTCTGTGTTACTTATCTTTTTAGGTGTCTGTGTTGTGTGAGTTTTTTGTGGGGTTTGTGTTACTTATCTTTTTAGGTGTCTGTGTTGTGTGAGTTTTTTGTGGGGTTTGTGTTACTTATCTTTTTAGGTGTCTGTGTTGTGTGAGTTTTTTGTGGAGTTTGTGTTACTTATCTTTTTAGGTGTCTGTGTTGTGTGAGTTTTTTGTGGGGTTTGTGTTACTTATCTTTTTAGGTGTCTGTGTTGTGTGAGTTTTTTGTGGGGTCTGTGTTACTTATCTTTTTAGGTGTCTGTGTTGTGTGAGTTTTTTGTGGGGTTTGTGTTACTTATTTTTTTAGGTGTCTGTGTTGTGTGAGTTTTTTGTGGGGTTTGTGTTACTTATCTTTTTAGGTGTCTGTGTTGTGTGAGTTTTTTGTGGGGTTTGTGTTACTTATCTTTTTAGGTGTCTGTGTTGTGTGAGTTTTTTGTGGGGTCTGTGTTACTTATCTTTTTAGGTGTCTGTGTTGTGTGAGTTTTTTGTGGGGTTTGTGTTACTTATCTTTTTAGGTGTCTGTGTTGTGTGAGTTTTTTGTGGGGTTTGTGTTACTTATCTTTTTAGGTGTTTGTGTTGTGTGAGTTTTTTGTGGGGTTTGTGTTACTTATCTTTTTAGGTGTCTGTGTTGTGTGAGTTTTTTGTGGGGTTTGTGTTACTTATCTTTTTAGGTGTCTGTGTTGTGTGAGTTTTTTGTGGGGTTTGTGTTACTTATCTTTTTAGGTGTCTGTGTTGTGTGAGTTTTTTGTGGGGTTTGTGTTACTTATCTTTTTAGGTGTCTGTGTTGTGTGAGTTTTTTTTATTTGTTTTTTTTCCCTGTGTGTTGTATGCCCAATGTTACCAGTGTCTCTGGATTGTCCATTCTCGATTGCCTTTTCGATTTTCTGTAGCGTTTATTAATATAAATATGATAAGAATCTATTCATGAGGAAATTTACAGTGTTGCTCATCAAAAAAACAAAAGCTGAGTACAACTTTGTTGTCATGGCCAGTCTGTTAATAGGGTTAAATATTCACAATTAGCCACCACCTTGAAATAAAGATATGGCAGGCTTAAGTGCACAAATAATTGATCAGTAATCTCCCCTTCCCATGGCAATGCACACTTGTAAACAATTTGGGTCAATTACGAAGGAATACATTGTGTTATCTATTATTGCAAACAAACAAAAATTCATAATTTTTTTTTATGAAGTTCATGTATGCAAGAATATTGAATAGCATGATACTGGGTTCAGGAATTAGCACAAATGTGCATCTTTTAAAACTTCTGTAACCCAAAGCAAAAATTCAAAATACCTCTTTTTGATGTTTTTCTTTTAACTGTAAACAGATGAGTATATTTAATGTTTAATTTATAGCCAGGTGACACAATGGTCAAGTGGTATAAAGTGCATTGTACATTATTTGTGATTTGAACTGACACAAAACTAAATGCAATGACATAATTAACCCATAACTTTGGAAAAAAAATCCTTTCCTACATTTTACCAAATGTTGAACCCAAATCTATTTTTAGTTCTTGAGTAATTGTATCATTAGTGATTCCTTCTGTTTAACATCTTTTAGCATTTAATTTGTAGCACTTAGCCTCAAATGTTTTCAACATTCCTTAAAAAAAATCAAATTATTTTTAGAATCATTAAGATATAACTAACAAGTATGTCTATCTAAAACAAGTAGTTTATTCCCTGACATCAGTAGCATGTGCCAAACTTCTGTATTATGCATAATGCTGCACTTTCTTCTGCATTCTAGGAATTATGATCTCTACATCAACAACAATTAGGGATGAAAATACAAGATCAAATGTAATCTCATAAAAATTAGATGTTTGTTGTATTTTTTTTATACACATTACTCTGTGAGCTTACTCTGATGAAAAGAGAGTTTAAATATTAATGGTCAACAACTCCACCACTATCAACAAAACAAACCATCACCTCTCACTGGTCAACAACTCCACCACTATCAACAAAACAAACCATCACCTCTCACTGGTCAACAACTCCACCACTATCAACAAAACAAACCATCACCTCTCACTGGTCAACAACTCCACCACTATCAACAAAACAAACCATCACCTCTCACTGGTCAACAACTCCACCACTATCAACAAAACAAACCATCACCTCTCACCTCAAATCATTGAACATGGAAAAGACCTCGACATATGACATTAAGAATGTGGCAGTGCCATGTCAGGTAAATTTTCATTCATCTTTGACAGTCCAATCATAATATCCAAGTTTTAAGTATACTGACCAATCGGACAACAGCTCTTGGTGTGTACTCGGTGTTAATAAGCACTCATTGTTGATTGGTCGGTTGAAAATATGAACCCTGACATCACCCCAAAAAGGATGTTGTTAGATGATAATGTATTGTCAATTTGTTTTTTTGTAAAAAAGGTACAACAAACATCTAATTTTAATAATTAGATTGGATCAAATAGGAACTTATGTTTTGTCAGAAAGCTGTTTCATTTCAATTTTGTTCCAACTAAATAAAGGAATGAATAACGTTGACCAATAGGGACAGAACTTGTGTCAATGCAGTTGACCATAAGGGACAGAATTTGTGTCACTGTAGTTGACCAATAGGGACAGAATTTGTGTCAATGCATGTGACCAATATGGACAGAATTTGAGCCCATGCAGTTGACCAATAGGGACAGAATTTGTGTCACTGCAGTTGACCAATAGGGACAGAACTTGTGTCAATGCAGTTGACCAATAGGGACAGAATTTGTGTCACTGCAGTTGACCAATAGGGACAGAATTTGTGTCACTGCAGTTGACCAATAGAGACAGATTTTGTGTCAATGCATGTGACCAATATGGACAGACTTTGAGCCCGTACAGTTGACCAATAGGGACAGAATTTGTGTCAATGCATGTGACCAATATGGACAGACTTTGAGCCCATGCAGTTGACCAATAGGGACAGAATTTGTGTCACTGCAGTTGACCAATAGGGACAGAATTTGAGCCCATGCAGTTGACCAATAGGGACAGAATTTGAGCCCATGCAGTTAACAAAGTCAATATTTACCAGATGCTGAAATTACATATGTGGGTCAGTTGGGTGTGAATTCCATCTATGAAAGAGATTAATTTACCTGTATCAGCACTTGTGGTTGATATCAGTGACAATGGCCGATCCCTTTTCTTGTGTCCTGCCTGCAAATCTTTAGCCAACTGTGAGGGGTCACCAAACTGTTTCTCTTCTGTTATTTCCTGAAGACTATCTAAATTCTGGGACCATCTCATTTCTTGTGAATCAGCCATTCCTAGATCACTCTGTAGTGAAATCCCAGAATCGGTCATGGGTTTTCTTTGACAATAAATTACTCCTTCTGTGGAGGTTTGTAAAGAGCCTGTGAACTCAGTTAATCCTTTGATCGATATTCCAGAATCTATCATGGGCTTATTAAACTTTTCAAGTTGTTCTTGGGTTATTACACTATGCTTATTTTCATGATTAATCCCTAAATTCTGGAAATTTTCAGCTAAATTATCAACTGGACTATTACTGCTTTTTAAAGCGTATGTGGAATTCAGATTTCCACCTTTGGCATGAATTCCTTGAAACAAATCTTTATTTATGTGACAAGAGTCCTCTAGGCTGTCATCAGATTGTTGTTCTTCCGAGTCAGAAGCTTCGTGTCGCCAGTCAAGGGTGTCTTCACCTACAATTGGTAACTCCACCTCTTTAGAAGGATCAGCCTGAAATGTGGAATTCAAATTTTGTCTAAAATTTTCTAAGATTTGGTCATCAGACAAATATTCCACTTCTTCAGGTATGCCAGCGTGCATGCGGGGATCGGTGTGTGCAATTGTGTGGGTTCGATCAAGCTGGGATTGGGATTTGTCTGTCACCAGTGGAGTGGAGGTGATCACGTTTTTACTTTCAAATGTATCACCAAGGGAAGCAACCCTCTTTGTTTTTTCAGAAGATTGAACAATTTTTTCAAGGTCTGTTAGATTTGAAGAATCAATCAGATCATCATCAGTTATCAAATCAGTTTGAAACAATACATCTTCCAAATCAAGCACACCCAAACTTGAGGTCATGCTCTCGCTCATTTGATGTGATTGTAGAGTAGTCTTGACTTCCTGTTCATTAGAATTATCATGGACAACTTTATCAGAACTTCTCAAATTATTGAAATGTTTTGGTGAACTATTATCAGTGTCAAATGTTAGATTGAAATATTTCCTTCCATCAGAAGAAAGACAGTCTTTTAACTCTGAGCCAATAGAATCTTCCCCACTTGACCCACTATCATTGTGTATTCTATTCAATTGTTCAACCTTATCCCCAACAAGTGTGTAGGTACTATTTAAAGCATTGCCAGCCACCTCAAGCTCAGAAACAGTACTTACAGTGCTTTGATGTGGTCTTTTTCCTATTTTATGTGGCTGTTTCGAAAACGCACTATACCGTGATGTCTTTTGTGATAAATCAGCCACTTCACTCTCTGATAATGTAAACGACGATGACAACTTTTTTATACTTTCATCTCCATATTGTTCACTTATTAAATCGTCAATATTTAAATTCTTACGATCATACAATTCTTGCTGATAATGTAACTTTTGTGGTCCACCAAACCTTCCCTGATCACTTTGAAAGTAATTTTGGTCTTCCTGTTCTTCAAGAATTTTCGACCTAATTAAATATTCGTTACTTTCAGATTTGTGCGTTACTTTGGGCTGAGGTAATAACCTCTTGACCCTTGGTTTAGGTTGAGGTAGTTGCTGGTTTTGTTCAACTTGCTGTTCACTCACATCTTCCTCTATTGTCTCAAGTTTTATTACTCTGTCGGCTGGAGCGAAAATTCCATGTCCATATCGGCATTGAAAGTAGCGAACTCCTTCTACTGACCCATCATGTTTTCCATCTGGATCATCAAGTTCAATTCCACACCAAAATCCTGAAGCTATATGTGTTTTACCAAAGTACAGCAAAGTCCCAATTTTTACTCCACTGATCAATACTCTGTCACCTACGTGTAGTTCCTCATTTGTATGATCTTCTGGTGGAGGCGAAAAGAGACGTGGCTCCTGTGTCAAGATTTCTTTTTGTATCCCGAAGGTTTTTGGCGCTGGCAGAAATGATCTTCTTTTAACTTCTTTGCCTTTGCCCTCAGGAACTGGTATACTTCTTCTTGGGTAAGAAGCCTATAAAAACAAATTGCAAAATTGATCAATTCTTAATTATTAAACCGCCTCAAGAAATGCTTTCCTGATTATTAAACAATTCAGTCTGGAGCAAGTTTTTCAGCTTACATATAAATAAATTTGATGGTGTTAAATTGAACATGCTGGTCACAAAATCAAAATTTTATTTCAATTTATTACTTTTAAATTAAAGGTGGTTTTAATGTTTGTCAGTAACCTGTCTAAATGGTCTAATACATTTAAGGCACTTTATTTAATATTAAAATCCCCAATTTTGTTTCCTTCTAATAAGAAAATTTAATGAATTAATATTTAATTATAGCATTTCTATACATCTGAAAATTAAACCAAACAGTGTTAGAATTAGATCTTTGAGCTGTCAAATTTGTGTTCTTCCATCAATGCGATTTGAACTCACACCATTGATACACTGCAGCACCAATCGCTTAGCCTTATGTCCAGCACCCTAGACCACATCCGCTATATAAAAATATAGCTTTAATAGTCGAAGTGTTATCTTGTCTCATAAAGAAAATCTAGAGATAGATATAAGACATGTGTCTAAGCGTGTGTAGATGGTACATATATACTTAATATTATAATTTGACAGCAATCTAACTCAGCAATTTTTAATATATTGTATAGGATAATGAAGAAATCATTATACAGTCACAGGAAATATTAATATATATTATATTATAATATTAAGTATATATGTACCGTCTACATACGCTTAGACACATGTCTTATGTCTATCTCTAGATTTTCCTTACGAGACAAGGTAACACTTCGACTATTGAAGCTATATTTTTATATAGCGGATATGGTCGAGTGGTCTAGGGAACTGGACATAAGGCTAAGCGATTGGTGCTGCAGTGTATCAATGGTGCGAGTTCAAATCCTGTCGAGGGAAGAACAAAAATTTGACAGCTCAAAAATCTAATTCTAACAATGTTTGGTTTAATTTTCAGACGTATATAATATTTAGTATTAACCCAGTATCACAAGTAACTTTGAGATCCAGTGGGACAGATATATTGTATGGTTGTCACTTGCTTAGATGTTTGTATAATATACTTTATTTCCTGTGACTATAATGATTTCTTCATTATCCTATACAATATATTAAAAATTGCTGAGTTGGATTGCTGTCAAATTATAATATTAAGTATATATGTACCATATACAAAAAACTGTACACATGCTTAGACACATGTCTTATGTTTATCTCTAGATTTTCCTTACGAGACAAGGTAACACTTCGATTATTGAAGCTCCATTTTCATGGAGCGGATGTGGTTTAGGGCGCTGGACATAAGGCTAAGCGATTGGTGCTGCAGTGTATCAATGGTGTGAGTTCAAATCCCGTCGAGGGAAGAACAAAAATTTGACAGCTCAAAAATCTAATTCTAACACTGTTTGGTTTAATTTCCAGACGTATATATGCATATCTTTATTCTCATAAGCAGTGCTTTCAATATTTTTCAAGCTTACCAAAACTTCACTATTTACAGGTGGTACCTTTATTCTTTAAATTGGAACAATTTTCATGAATATCTTATACAACACTCTTTAAAATCAGGAGGTACCAAAGACTGTTTTAGGCAGATACAAGTACTTTATCAAAAGGCCTACATAAAGCCAATGTCTAACAATGGTACAGAGATATAACACTAAAATAAAAATAACCTTTCAATCAGAAATTTGATTAATATTCTTGTATTCCAATCAAAAATATCAATGAATTTTAGTTAAAACATATTTATTGATTTAGTATATAAAACAGAATTCAATATTACACATGGTCATGATCGATTGGTAGTTAGATTTACATCTACTTGTGCAATCAATGCCTATGATGATTCACCCACCACTAAAGCTGCGAGTATGAAACCTGTTCATGGTGAAGTGTACTTGATACAACATTATGTAATAAAGTTTTGTCAGTGACTTGAGATAGGTCCGTGGCTTTCTCCTGGTACTCCGGTTTCCTTCACCAATAGAATTGACTGCCACGATATAACTGAAAAATTGTTGAAAGTGGCATTAAACACTATAAACCTAAACCTAACCCATGAATATTACACAAATATAAAAATACCTATGGTAAGATTGATTCAGAAACAAGTTAATTATGGGCCTGGCTTATACTAATCGATCTCCTTAATGCTTTTTATTTATATTCCATTTCATGTAATGTTATTGTAAATAAAATTCATCTGTTCTCTAAATAAAACAGAGTACACATAATGCTAAAAAATAATCATTTGCAACTCTTTTGAATGAGCCACTAAATTGAACAATTTTACCATCAAGAATTAATGATAATGATTAGATGAAGCTATTTACTTTACCAAGATAATGATTAGATGAAGCTATTTACTTTACTAAGATAATGATTAGATGAAGCTATTTACTTTACCAAGATAATGATTAGATGAAGCTATTTACTTTACCAAGATAATGATTAGATGAAGCTATTTACTTTACCAAGATAATGATTAGATGAAGCTATTTACTTTACCAAGATAATGATTTCCAATCTCATTTCATGTAAAGGTTAAAATTAGATGTCAATAGATCAAAGATCATACAAAATAAATTACAGATATGATGAAAACATGTGGCTGGTATTTAGAACTAAATCAAAACAGAAAACCTCTAAATGAAAACAACAGTTGGTTATTGACCACACTTGGCAAATATTGAACAACATTTAGTATACAAGATGTATATTTAAAGACTTCAATATACCACAAAACATTATTTCATTGATTAAATGTTACTAAACATCATGTGTGCAGTTATTCAGCTTTCTCCTATTCTAAACGGGACCGTTGTGGCCATGATCGCATGGTAGTTGGATTTATAACTACCTATGCAATCAGTGCGGCTGTGCCTATCACCACTAACTTTGTGAATTCCAACCTCGCTCAGGCAAGGTGAACTCGATACAACATTATGTGATAAGGTTTGTCAGTGACTTGCGACAGGTCAGTAGTGTTCTCCAGGTTTTCTGGTTTCCTACAACAATAAAACTGACTGCCATGATATAACTGAAATATTGTTGAAAGTGGCATTAAACACCATAAACCTAAACCATCTAAATGAAAACAACAGTTGGTTATTAGACCACACTTAGCAAATATAAAACAACATTAAGTATACAAGATGTATATTTAAAGACTTCAATATACCATGATATATTATTTTATTGATTAAATGTTATTCAACATCATGTGTGCAGTTATTCAGCTTTCTTTTTATTCTAAACGTGTTTAACCAGTTGGTTAAAGTTTCGTAATATTTCTATTTTCTAATCAGTGTTTCTAAAATTTCTGCATGAGAATTCATGTCCATTTCCCTTCGACAGTCATTAACAACAATATTTTTGACATTCTGATCATAAGAGAAACTAATTCTATCTCTATCTCCCAGTCATTGCATTATAATATTTCACCCACTGCCTTTAGATGAGTAACAGGACACTAATTTATGTCATGTGCATTGGACGTTGGGTTACATAGTTGTTACTCCAACAAAACCAGGGGACATCCTGGCCTATAAGGAGGGGGCAGTATCCTGCAAGCCAGAGAGATTAGGTACAACTTCAAGTCTTCGAGTTCCTTATGAGACAACACAGTGACATTTAACATAGCATCTAAGACTTAAATTAGCAGTTCCTCTCTAAGACAAAACATTGAAATTTAACAGAGTTCCCTTCTAAGGCAACACACTGAAATTTAACAAACTACAGGCTAGAAAAAAGAGTTAGGTCCATTTTCTACTCCTAGGTGTCCCCTCTAGGAACAAATACTCAAAATTGAGTCAAATTTGCTGAAGAAGTTAGATGTGATCAACCCAAAAAGTGTATTAAAAAAATTCTTAATCAGTGACTGAATATTATTTATTTTGTGTTACATAATTTAAATCCAAGTTTAAATAGCAAGGTAAGCTAAATCCATTTAAAACATACTTTACAGAATATCTGGTAACAGCTTATATCAATCCTTAAAGCAAAAATACAATATTGAAGTATAAAACCTGTTTATATCTACAGCGAAATCAATTTATGGCTATTTATACAAGAGGGAGAAAAAAACTTAAGATTCACAAAGATTTTATTTAAGTCTCAGATTTCAATGCAGAAATAAAAACACATAGAGTAAGATTTGCCACTTGGGATAAAAATTCCAGCAAAATGGTAATGACTTAAGTTCTGTGCAATTTTAGTAGAGTGAGATAAGCATACTTTAAAATGTTTCCACCAGAAATTTACAATAAAAAATTGGGGTGGCAACGGATCAGACCATTTTATCCCTTTAATGTGATTATCTCCCCTTTTAAAAAAATGTATTTGTTGCTTCACCCCCAAGAATGAAACAAAAAAGTGGAAAGAGCAATTAGGATAATATGTCAGAGTGAGGCGACATGTCTACCAGCTTCAGGATAATATGTCAGAGTGAGGCGACATGTCTACCAGCTTCAGGATAATATGTCAGAGTGAGGCGACATGTCTACCAGCTTCAGGATAATATGTCAGAGTGAGGCGACATGTCTACCAGCTTCAGGATAATATGTCAAGAGTGAGGCAACATGTCTACCAGCTTCAGGATAATATGTCAGAGTGAGGCGACATGTCTACCAGCTTCAGGATAATGTCAGAGTGAGGTGACATGTCTACCAGCTTCAGGATAATATGTCAGAGTGGGGCGACATGTCTACCAGCTTCAGGATAATATGTCGGAGAGGGGCGACATGTCTACCAGCTTCAGGATAATATGTCAGAGTGGGGCGACATGTCTACCAGCTTCAGGATAATATGTCACACTTGCAGACTGTTGTTTCAGTGAGCTAGCACTACAAAAAAAACACCAATAAGTGTGTTAATCTAGTACAATGCAGACATCATTATCATGTCATCGAATGTAACATGTTTTTGCCATGATATAACGGAAAATTGTCCATTTGGCATTAAACAACAGTCACTCAAGTCTACGTAATAGCGCTCAATTAGAAGTTCTTTTTATTTTTTGGGTTATTATTATGATTTCCTCTATTTCTGTAATCCACTTACAAACATGTAATAATATCTCTTATGTGAGTTATATTTAATGACCAATCAGAAACAATCCAACAAAATCTTGAGGTACTGACTAGTAAACCAATCAAGTGACAAGATCTGTTGTCCCAGGAAAGATTTGTCTGATATATTTTTTAAAAGTCAAAAAGACCAGTTTTATCAATAATTCATTTGCTTGTTTGTTTGTTTGATTGATGGTCTTTAATACCACTTTCAACAAAATTTCAGTTATATCGTGGCGGTCAGTTTTATTGGTGGAGGAAACCGCAGGACCTGGAGAAAACCACTGACCTGTCGCGAGTCACTGACAAAATTTATCACATAATGTTGTACATCTCGCCCTGATAGAGATTCGAACTCACAACATCAGTGGTGATAGGCACCGATTGCATAGGTAGTTGTAAATCTAACTACCATACGATCAAGGCCACGACGGCCCCATAATTTATTTGCACCTTAAATGTCAAATAGATAGTCAAAAAGGTTTGATTTGTTCTTGTTATATTACTTTAAAAGGTTTTTTAAAAGGCTTGATTTGTTCTTGCTATGTTACTTTAAAAGGTTTGATTTGTTCTTGTTATGTTACTTTAAAAGGTTTGATTTGTTCTTGTTATGTTACTTTAAAAGGTTTGATTTGTTCTTGTTATGTTACTTTAAAAGGTTTGATTTGTTCTTGTTATGTTACTTTAAAAGGTTTTTTAAAAGGCTTGATTTGTTCTTGTTATGTTACTTTAAAAGGTTTGATTTGTTCTTGTTATGTTACTTTAAAAGGTTTGATTTGTTCTTGTTATGTTACTTTAAAAGGTTTGATTTGTTCTTGTTATGTTACTTTAAAAGGTTTGATTTGTTCTTGTTATGTTACTTTAAAAGGCTTGATTTGTTCTTGTTATGTTACTTTAAAAGGTTTGATTTGTTCTTGTTATGTTACTTTAAAAGGTTTGATTTGTTTTTGTTATGTTACTTTAAAAGGTTTGATTTGTTCTTGCTATGTTACTTTAAAAGGTTTGATTTGTTTTTGTTATGTTACTTTAAAAGGTTTGATTTGTTCTTGTTATGTTACTTTAAAAGGTTTGATTTGTTCTTGTTATGTTACTTTAAAAGGCTTGATTTGTTCTTGTTACGTTACTTTAACAGGTTTGATTTGTTCTTGTTATGTTACTTTAACAGGTTTGATTTGTTCTTGTTATGTTACTTTAAAAGATTTGATTTGTTCTTGTTATGTTACTTTAAAAGGCTTGATTTGTTCTTGTTATGTTACTTTAAAAGGTTTGATTTGTTCTTGCTATGTTACTTTAAAAGGTTTGATTTGTTCTTGTTATGTTACTTTAAAAGGTTTTTTAAAAGGTTTGATTTGTTCTTGTTATGTTACTTTAAAAGGTTTGATTTCTTCTTGTTATGTTACTTTAACAGGTTTGATTTGTTCTTGTTATGTTACTTTAACAGGTTTGATTTGTTCTTGTTATATTACTTTAAAAGGTTTGATTTGTTCTTGTTATGTTACTTTAAAAGGTTTTTTAACAGGCTTGATTTGTTCTTGTTATGTTACTTTAAAAGGTTTGATTTGTTCTTGCTATGTTACTTTAAAAGGTTTGATTTGTTCTTGTTATGTTACTTTAAAAGGTTTGATTTGTTCTTGTTATGTTACTTTAACAGGCTTGATTTGTTCTTGTTATGTTACTTTAAAAGGTTTGATTTGTTCTTGTTATGTTACTTTAAAAGGTTTGATTTGTTCTTGTTATGTTACTTTAACAGGTTTGATTTGTTCTTGTTATGTTACTTTAAAAGGTTTGATTTGTTCTTGTTATGTTACTTTAAAAGGTTTGATTTGTTCTTGTTATGTTACTTTAAAAGGTTTGATTTGTTCTTGCTATGTTACTTTAAAAGGTTTGATTTGTTCTTGTTATGTTACTTTAAAAGGTTTGATTTGTTCTTTTTATGTTACTTTAAAAGGCTTGATTTGTTCTTGTTATATTACTTTAAAAGGTTTGATTTGTTCTTGCTATGTTACTTTAAAAGGTTTGATTTGTTCTTGTTATGTTACTTTAAAAGGCTTGATTTGTTCTTGTTATGTTACTTTAACAGGTTTGATTTGTTCTTGTTATGTTACTTTAACAGGTTTGATTTGTTCTTGTTATGTTACTTTAACAGGTTTGATTTGTTCTTGTTATGTTACTTTAACAGGTTTGATTTGTTCTTGTTATGTTACTTTAACAGGTTTTTTAAAAGGTTTGATTTGTTCTTGTTAAGTTACTTTAAAAGGTTTGATTTGTTCTTGTTATGTTACTTTAAAAGGTTTGATTTGTTCTTGTTACGTTACTTTAACAGGTTTGATTTGTTCTTGTTATGTTACTTTAACAGGCTTGATTTGTTCTTGTTATGTTACTTTAAAAGGTTTGATTTGTTCTTGCTATGTTACTTTAAAAGGTTTGATTTGTTTTTGCTATGTTACTTTAACAGGCTTGATTTGTTCTTGTTATGTTACTTTAAAAGGTTTGATTTGTTCTTGCTATGTTACTTTAACAGGCTTGATTTGTTCTTGTTATGTTACTTTAAAAGGTTTGATTTGTTCTTGCTATGTTACTTTAAAAGGTTTGATTTGTTTTTGCTATGTTACTTTAAAAGGTTTGATTTGTTCTTGCTATGTTACTTTAACAGGTTTGATTTGTTCTTGTTATGTTACTTTAAAAGGTTTGATTTGTTCTTGTTATGTTACTTTAAAAGGTTTGATTTGTTCTTGTTACGTTACTTTAAAAGGTTTGATTTGTTCTTGCTATGTTACTTTAACAGGTTTGATTTGTTCTTGTTATGTTACTTTAACAGGTTTGATTTGTTCTTGTTATGTTACTTTAACAGGTTTGATTTGTTCTTGTTATATTACTTTAAAAGGTTTGATTTGTTCTTGTTATGTTACTTTAAAAGGTTTTTTAACAGGCTTGATTTGTTCTTGTTATGTTACTTTAAAAGGTTTGATTTGTTCTTGCTATGTTACTTTAAAAGGTTTGATTTGTTCTTGTTATGTTACTTTAAAAGGTTTGATTTGTTCTTGTTATGTTACTTTAACAGGCTTGATTTGTTCTTGTTATGTTACTTTAAAAGGTTTGATTTGTTCTTGTTATGTTACTTTAAAAGGTTTGATTTGTTCTTGTTATGTTACTTTAACAGGTTTGATTTGTTCTTGTTATGTTACTTTAAAAGGTTTGATTTGTTCTTGTTATGTTACTTTAAAAGGTTTGATTTGTTCTTGTTATGTTACTTTAAAAGGTTTGATTTGTTCTTGCTATGTTACTTTAAAAGGTTTGATTTGTTCTTGTTATGTTACTTTAAAAGGTTTGATTTGTTCTTTTTATGTTACTTTAAAAGGCTTGATTTGTTCTTGTTATATTACTTTAAAAGGTTTGATTTGTTCTTGCTATGTTACTTTAAAAGGTTTGATTTGTTCTTGTTATGTTACTTTAAAAGGCTTGATTTGTTCTTGTTATGTTACTTTAACAGGTTTGATTTGTTCTTGTTATGTTACTTTAACAGGTTTGATTTGTTCTTGTTATGTTACTTTAACAGGTTTGATTTGTTCTTGTTATGTTACTTTAACAGGTTTGATTTGTTCTTGTTATGTTACTTTAACAGGTTTTTTAAAAGGTTTGATTTGTTCTTGTTAAGTTACTTTAAAAGGTTTGATTTGTTCTTGTTATGTTACTTTAAAAGGTTTGATTTGTTCTTGTTACGTTACTTTAACAGGTTTGATTTGTTCTTGTTATGTTACTTTAACAGGCTTGATTTGTTCTTGTTATGTTACTTTAAAAGGTTTGATTTGTTCTTGCTATGTTACTTTAAAAGGTTTGATTTGTTTTTGCTATGTTACTTTAACAGGCTTGATTTGTTCTTGTTATGTTACTTTAAAAGGTTTGATTTGTTCTTGCTATGTTACTTTAACAGGCTTGATTTGTTCTTGTTATGTTACTTTAAAAGGTTTGATTTGTTCTTGCTATGTTACTTTAAAAGGTTTGATTTGTTTTTGCTATGTTACTTTAAAAGGTTTGATTTGTTCTTGCTATGTTACTTTAACAGGTTTGATTTGTTCTTGTTATGTTACTTTAAAAGGTTTGATTTGTTCTTGTTATGTTACTTTAAAAGGTTTGATTTGTTCTTGTTACGTTACTTTAAAAGGTTTGATTTGTTCTTGCTATGTTACTTTAACAGGTTTGATTTGTTCTTGTTATGTTACTTTAACAGGTTTGATTTGTTCTTGTTATATTACTTTAAAAGGTTTTTTAACAGGCTTGATTTGTTCTTGTTATGTTACTTTAAAAGGTTTGATTTGTTCTTGTTATGTTACTTTAAAAGGCTTGATTTGTTCTTGTTATGTTACTTTAAAAGGTTTGATTTGTTCTTGTTATGTTACTTTAAAAGGCTTGATTTGTTCTTGTTATGTTACTTTAAAAGGTTTGATTTGTTCTTGCTATGTTACTTTAACAGGTTTGATTTGTTCTTGTTATGTTACTTTAAAAGGTTTTTTAAAAGGCTTGATTTGTTCTTGTTATGTTACTTTAAAAGGTTTGATTTGTTCTTGTTATGTTACTTTAAAAGGTTTGATTTGTTCTTGCTATGTTACTTTAAAAGGTTTGATTTGTTCTTGTTGTGTTACTTTAACAGGTTTGATTTGTTCTTGCTATGTTACTTTAAAAGGTTTGATTTGTTCTTGTTATGTTACTTTAACAGGTTTGATTTGTTCTTGTTATGTTACTTTAACAGGTTTGATTTGTTCTTGCTATGTTACTTTAACAGGTCAAACTGTATAATAACAATGCTTTTAAATCCTGTTAAATGTCACTGACCATTTTTTACCATAAACACATTATTATTTTTGCATTGTAATGATCTTTTCTACAACTTCCGTCCCAATGAGAGTTACCTAACATCAGATCTTAATTCAATCAAAGGTGGTTAATCAACAATATTATATTATTATTATAAATATTGATATAATGGACACTCTGACAGTTTATGTCTCTATAAGCTGATTAATTGTCTAAAGTGGACAGGTAAATACATGTATATCAGGTAACAAAGAAATATATTTACATGGACAGGATTATAAAAACTTGATTTACATGTTTTCTGAAACATTTTGACAGTTATTATAGATAGTGAATGTCAAAGGAAGGTCCGCAGAGAAGAGAAGGGTCCATAGTGGTAATCAAGGCCATTACCTAATCCAGATTGTTCTAGTTTTTGAACCTTTCCTCAGGACCACAATAAAACCACAGATATCAAATTTAACACACATGACATGTTTCCGGAATTACTTTCTTCAGGTCAAGTCTTCGGGAGCAAGAAAACCAGACACCTATGCCTGAGAGAGGAGAACCTTAGTTCTAATAATTATTACATGATTGTGTATGTTTAAATATTTTAGCTCCCCCCCCCCCCCCCACCCCAATCTTCATTTGAAAATTGAGAGGACTAAACAATAGGCTGGAATTGTATAGAAATTTTGGAATAAGTAAAAATATATTGCAAGCTTCTGAATATAAATCGTATATATCTTGAATATTAAAAATTAATGCATGAAATTAATGCATTTCAGCAAAATGGATAACCTGACAACCCTCCCCCCTTCCCATTCTAACATACATATATCAGGGTCCTATGGTACTGTGGTAGTTAAATTAAAAAATATGGTGGCAAAAATTGATTGAAATAGCTCATGAATACATGGAACCAAAGAATCCACGGTACCATAGGATGGGGTTATACAAAATGTACATTAGGAGAATGATGTGGTTTTCTCTATAATGAAGTAGAGAAGATAAACAATCCATTTATGGATTAGCCAAGACCATGAATATTTTATAGCTATAATATGATAATAGGTGTTACGTTACTTGGGACGAAGTCCAATATTTTTTTATAAACAATATTAACTTGGATATATGGACCTATATTTTTTTTTCAAAGTAGAACGGGGGCGGATCCAGATTTTCTCAAAAGAGGGGGCAAATAGGGGGACCCAAACCCAAATTTTCCGTCGTTTTTAAAGATTTTTCGCCATAATGGGGACCTGTAGACTGTGCACCCAGTCCGGTGTTGTATGATACGGTACTCAACGTCTCAATTTCACAGAAAATATTATTTCGGACAGGAGGAAGAAATGAAACTCTGTTTAATGATATTGTCAGTCCCATGGTATATGTTTAATGGGCTAGAACACACTGCGATTTTGAGTCACTTTTTAACATTCATAACTGGAAGTAGTTCCAGATTACTGCGCATCCGATTTTCTGCAGATTTAACCCTGTATTGGTTTCCGGTGTCATTTCCGGTGCAAGGAATTTAATCCATTAGTAATATGGATCTGGAATCAAAATATTGCTATTTCTACCATAGTTGGGACGATGTCCCATAATATATATAATTTATATGAAGAAGAAAACATTTTTATCTATGTGTTTTAATGTAATTCCACATTTCATTCATATCAGTTCCGTCCGTCATTTCATTTAATACTTTGTATGATCTTGATCAATCTTGCTCATGTATATGTTATATATGTGTTGAATAAATGTTGTACATGGAACGTTGTTCTTTCGTACATGAACTTGTGGAATCAGCCTGATTCTCAACAATGTCAACCCATCTGAATAACACAATCTATTTTATTGATTTATACAGTGTTAATACATAAACCAGTATACCGACGAGGCAGTCATGGTCATATGGTATAGTTGGATTTACAACTACCTTTACAATCCTATCACCACTGATGTTGTGGGTTTGAATCTCGCTCAGGGGAGGTGTGCTCCATACAACATTATGAGATAAAGTTTGTCAGTGACTTGCGAAAGGTCGATGGTTTTCTCCACCAATAAAACTGACCGCCATGATATAACTGAAATATTGTTGAAAGTGGCATTAAACACCATAACACATAACCCAGTGTACTGATGCTTAGAAGATAGCAGTTTTGCTTTAAACTAAAACAGTATAGGAGGTTTATGCTATGTTGTATGAAAATTTCAGCTATATCATGATGTTCAGTTTTATTAGGGCAGGAACCTGTATTGCTTGTAAAAATCTACCAACTTTTCACCTATCACTGATATGAGGTTGGAATAATCAAACTCAAAAGATTTTTTTTACTTAAGGTTAAATTGGATACGATGGTGCCACTGGAGTTTGAATAACACCCCCATTCATTTATACCCTCAGCACGAAAACCATACACATTCAAATATTCGAAGTACAAAAACTATACCTATTTGTATATTCAAAGTACAAAAACTATACCTATTCATATATTCAAAGTATAAAAATTATACCCATTCATATATTATTCAGTTATTGGTTACCAATTCTATTCATATATTAGCCTAAAATCCAAAATAAACAAACATAGATCAATTTTGCACCTTATGTTAAATAATACAATTGTAGAAGAATTTGTCTTGGCAATAAAAAATCTGCATGAAGCCATGTGCTGGTAAAAATACAACCTATTGATATATCATAGCTTAACAATACCTCTCCACTGATCTAAGGAAGTAGAAAATTAATGCCCCAATCACATATTTGAAAGCTGAAAAAGTCAGCCATTTCAGCAGCACGAGTGTGTGCTGTATATGCTTTTATATAGGCAGTGACCCCCCCCCCCCCCCCTTCCTCGATGCAAAATAACTTTGATTCCCAATTTAAAAAACACAACATCATCATGACAATATTATATTGAAATGGAAATTTATGACCCAATCATACGATCGAAAAATGAAAAGGTTGAGCCAATCCTGTGCCACTTCTGTATATATCTTTATATAGGAAGTCAGACACCCCACTTACAAAATAACTTTTATTCCCAAAACTTGTGCCATTTAAAAAACACAACATGACAATGATACAATACCCTACCAATTCATCATATATCCTTTTAATATAAATTAGTTCAATGAACCCAGAATCCTCCATGAATTATGAAGAATAATTTGTATATCTGTGACAATCACAAATTGACACCCGTCCTTTTAAATCTTTATTTGTATATATAGTACAAGTGTACTTCAAACAGAAATAAAAAGAACAGCTGTTTGTTACCATATCAAAACAATCATATAAAAGTTACGATATGTTAAACCTATTGTATTTAATTAGTTATATTGTGTAAAGACAAATGTACTGTCTTGATTAAGCCTACCTTAATGACCTACTGATAGATAATGACGAAATAACAATAATGAATAAAACCTTACACCTGGTCATGACTACTGTTGTCCTTAAGATGATAGGTAAATGTTATCTTACCTGATTAAATAAATTATACTTGTCAAGAGGTTAACATCAAACATGACAGCATTATGAATATTTTTGATATTATCGTCATATTTTCAACATGAAGGACACATTTTATCATTTTCATCAATATTTATTTACTCACCATTGTTAATGTCACTCTTCCTTTTGAAAAGTTTATACCATTTAAATAATAAAACACAGGTACTTTAGTATCCTTTGATGACCATCATATAATTACTAAATAGTTAAATGGCCATTAATATCTCTCCTCACAAATTTAACAACTGTCCTGTGCGAAAAGAAACCATCTCTGAATCGAACCCACTCCATGTTGATCACAACACAACAACAATCTCAATCATAGAAATGTACAACTGTGCCAATATGAAATGAACATGTATTTTATCTTGTCAGCGTCTTCATCATTATGAGATAATAAACAAATGTGATGCTACATGTTTTGGAATCCAGCCTATGCTTTTCATCTCTCTCTCAAAGATAAATATTGAACTTGTTTCAGTGTAAAATGGCAATATGTTACCCACAGTATTATAATAAATATGTACAATGTATTGATCGGAGTGAATACTAATCAGGTTTTTCCATCCACTATGGGTAAACACTTATCAATCAATTTTATCACACAGTATATTTTATCTTCTATTTGATTTTTAACTAAGATAGTGTATATTTCATTTCAATGATGTAATAAGATATTGTACAGGTATATATAAAATTATTAATGTACAGCTACTTTTAGGGCTGATAGTGGTGTACTTCTTCTTTTTACTACACTCTCTCCACAAGACATTGCTATCGCAAAAAATAACTAGAGGTACCGAGATTAAAGCTAACAAACTCCTACTCCTCTATGTATCATACACAGTATTAATGTTTTTTTAAACTAGTGGTACTGTTCCTCTAGTGAACTGAAACATAACTACCCCACATTTGGCCTCAGATAGAAACCCTACCAAAAATAACTTATTTGACCAAACATTAATACATGTGTTGTCTATTGTGTTATAAATATTAATTATTTGATCTGTGGTCAAAAGTCAAGGTCAGTGACCTCATTTTTATATGTGATACTCCATCATGTCCCAATACATACATAAATACAAAATATGAAAGTTGTAATATAAAATATCAATTATTTGACCTTATGGTCACAGGTCATGGTCACAGTGACCTCATTCCTATATGTGACACTCTGTCATGCCCAATTTTACACATACATGTACACAGTGATTCAGCTAGGACCCTGTCTAATGATATTTGCCCATCTATTTTTTAAATTGTCCTGAAGAACTTTATAAAAATTAGTTAAATTATTAAAGAATGTCCTGAAGAAATTTTATTTAAACTGGCAATTGTCCTGAACATTTCAAAGTCTAGCTGAACAACTGCATACAAAATATGATGGAATTGGGTCTTAAGACAAAAATGTTGGGTATGGGAAAAAGATTGTATCTATAACAAGACAGATGACACTTTCAAACTAGTATACCCTCCTCAATGTTGTTGTGGTGAAAAAGGGGGGAGGGGGATAATGTTGATTTAAAAGCATGGCATGGCTATCCATTAGCTGTCAGACCATATGTAAATGGGAATTAATTCCCTTTCATATGACATGTCCATTTATATGACTCATAGTTTATAGACTTCATTGAAAGGTAAACTAAAAGGTTGCTGGACATAATTCTGAAAATGTATTCAATGTGAATGTATCAGATTTTTCAATCTAATTTAATTAGATCTCCCCACTTGCTCATTATTTTATTAGAGTGCAATTTTTTTAAATGGCCAGTTAATATTTTTCACATTAAAAAGTACCCACCTGTCCCATTCATATTTTATTCAATATTTAAAATACACCACTTTTCTTGTCACAACATACAGTAAACTTTAAGACAGTGTTGTAAAAACATCAAACAAAAGTTGATCATCTAATAACAAATTTAAAATTAACATATTGTATTTTGTATCTGAACCATGTCCTCCTTTTCACAGCTAAACAGAACAGTGAAACCTATCTTGAGGGGACCTCTGTTATGTGACCACTTTATAATGTTGTAACTTATTCCTGTGTCTATAATTTAACCTCTGGCAAGGGTAGTTTCTCAATACATCATACTTCATTGTATTATATTCCTCCTTATTCACTTTATTTTATAATTAAAAAAATTATGGTAATATTTTAATTTTTATTTTTCATTATTTGTTTCTACTCTTTTCGCATTATGTTTCAAGACACTGAAGTCAGTGAAGACAATTTTGAAAGAGGGCCACCAAGGGACCACCCCAACCAAGTTTGGTTTAATATGGTTCAGTGGTTTTGGTGGAGAAGATTTAATGTGGTAAGCGTACAATGAATGAGGGACGGATGACAGATGACAGACAGCAAGTGATGGCAAAAGTTCACATGACCCTTAAGCTTTGAGTCAGATAAGCTTATAAAAAGTTGCTTTCCTTCAAAAGTACAATGAATATGATGGACGAACGACAGATGAGACAGTAAGTGATGGCAAAAGTTCACATGACTCTTTGGTTCAGATAAGCTTATAAAAAGTAAGGTTCCTTCTAAAGAAAATCAGCAATTGCCCAAAATGATTAAACAATAATGGCTAGTTGGATACCACTGTATTTAATCCACCACTTCTTAACTATTAGAGAATTGTGTGACTGATTCACTCTTTTATAAAGATACTGTTGCTTGGGAAACAAGCATAACACACCATTTAATTCTATTGATTATCAATAATCAACAACAATCCAATTAGAACAAGGATTCCAAAGATAGTCTCCATATTTGCATACTTTAACATCAATAAGACTAACAGTTCTATAGTCATTGATTTAATATCTAGCTGACATTTATGTTGTTGTATGGGAATTTTTTTCATTTGCTTCAAAAATGACTAATGACAACAAATGACACAGTTCCAGGAGAAATTGTAACTTGTGCTTGGTGATGGCATCATGTGTTTATTAAAGTACATGAATTAATAAATTGTATGATATTCCTGAACCTTAAAATTAAACAACTATCTCACATTTCTTGCCCACCCCTTAAGTTAAATAAATTCTCTTTTCATTTGGTAAGTAGGTTTATAGTGTTTAAGGCCACTGTCTAAAATATTTCAATTAGAATTATTAAAACAGTAGATACAGTAAAACCTGTCTTGCTTGAGACCACCCTCTTATTGGAGACCAGCCCTTTATTGGAGACCACCCTCTTATTGGAGACCAGCTCTTTATTGGAGACCACCCTCTTATTGGAGACCAGCCCTTTATTGGAGACCACCCTCTTATTGGAGACCAGCCCTTTATTGGAGATCATCCTCTTATTGGATATCATCCTCTTATTGGAGACCAGCCTCTTATTGGAGACCACCCTCCTATTGGAGACCAGCCCTTTATTGGAGACCACCCTCCTATTGGAGACCAGCCCTTTATTGGAGACCACCCTCTTATTGGAGAACATCTTCTTATTGGAGACCATCCTCTTCTTGGAGACCACCCTCTTATTGGAGACCAGCCCTTTATTGGAGACCATCCTCTTCTTGGAGACCACTCTCTTATTGGAGACCAGCCCTTTATTGGAGACCACCCTCTTATTAGAGACCAGCCCTTTATTGGAGACCACCCTCTTATTGGATATCATCCTCTTATTGGAGCAGCATGCCCACAGGTTTTTTCATCTGGGGGTACATGTACCCTTTACCTTCATTTTTGGGGGTACATCCAAATTGTTGGGGGTGCAATGTATCCTCTAACTCTTCATTTGGGGGTACAAAGAAAATTAACTGCATTTTCTCCACGCAAGGTCATGCACCATGCTGTTTTTTTGTAAATATTACGCAGAGTTGGCGAAAACTTTTTTTTTCTGTCTGACATTGGGTCAGGCAGGAAGTGGGGTTCTGTCTGACCCATGGCCTTTGTGTCTGTCCCACCATTTTTTTGTAATATTGTAAATAACCTGTCAAATTTTGTTTTTTATACAGAACTGAATGCAAGATTACCTATATATAGTCATGATCATTAAACAACTCAATTAAATGTTTTTCTATATACATATTTTTATCTAAAAAGATAAGGCAGATATGGCCAACAATCCGTATCTAATGGTCCGATCACGTTCCGAATATTATACATCAATGTCAGTTTCCAGTTCACCTACATTTTTAATTTCAGTTAAGAATATGAATCTGTTGTCATCTACAATATATAAGCATTTCAAAACATATTTAATTAAACACAAACAATCTTTGATAATTGGGGAGTGTGGAAGTCAACTTATTTCTGTGTTCAGTAATATATTTCAGTTTTAATGTTCCACGTTTTGCAGGTGCTCGTTCCTACTAAAAGGATGTTTACATTTACGTATAGGAGTTTTGATTACAAATAGGAACGTGTCGGTCTGACAGAATAAATAAACAAATTTCAAGTCTCTGTCTGACATTTAAATAAAACTGAAAACGGAATTTAATGCCATTGGCAGTGGAAACTGGGAGTGAATAAATTTCAATCGTCAACTGGACGACCACAAAATAATATTTTCGTGACGGACATTGGGACAGACATGGTTCATTAATCAATCGGACCAACCGTTATTCTGCCTGTCCGACGATTTTCGCCAACTCTGATTACGGGTTTAACAGTAGCAGTTCTTATGATTGGACAATTAAAAAATAAGGAGCCAATAGAATTGGGCGATCTATAAATCATATCATCTCACTTAAAATATGCAAGGAACGTTATGATTGGATAATATTACCGAAATCAACTAATCAGAACAACTCTATTATACGTACTTTAAAGTGAATTGTAAACAAAAAGTAATTTTTATACAGTGCTCGCAACGGGATCTCTCAATTATACGTGCATGATTTTTATTCTACGTGAAACACGTACTACAGTACGTGAATGGGCATGCTGTGGAGACCAGCCTCTTATTGGAGACCACCCTCTTATTGGATACCATCCTCTTATTGGAGACCAGCCTCTTATTGGAGACCATCCTCTTATTGGAGACCCCCTCTTATTGGAGATCATCCTCTTATTGGAGACCAGCCTCTTATTGGAGATCAGCCTCTTATTGGATATCATCCTCTTATTGGAGACCAGCCTCTTATTGGAGACCACCCTCTTATTGGAGACCAGCCTCTTATTGGAGACCAGCCTCTTATTGGATATCATCTTCTTACTGGAGACCACCCTCTTATTGGAGACCACCCTCTCAATGGAGATCACCCTCTTAATGGAGATCACCCTCTTAGTGGAGATCACCCTCTTATTGGAGACCACCCTCTTAGTGGAGATCACCCTCTTATTGGAGACCACCCTCTTAGTGGAGATCACCCTCTTAGTGGAGATCACCCTCTTAGTGGAGATCACCCTCTTAGTGGAGATCACCCTCTTAGTGGAGATCACCCTCTTATTGGAGACCACCCTCTTAGTGGAGATCACCCTCTTAGTTGAGATCACCCTCTTATTGGAGATCACCCTCTTAGTGGAGATCACCCTCTTATTGGAGACCACCCTTAGTGGAGATCACCCTCTTAGTGGAGATCACCCTCTTATTGGAGACCACCCTTTTAGTGGAGATCACCCTCTTATTGGAGACCACCCTCTTATTGGAGATCACCCTCTTATTGGAGATCACCCTCTTAGTGGAAATCACCCTCTTAGTGGAGATCACCCTCTTATTGGAGATCACCCTCTTAATGGAGACCACCCTCTTAGTGGAGATCACCCTCTTATTGGAGACCACCCTCTTAGTTGAGATCACCCTCTTAGTTGAGATCACCCTCTTATTGGAGACCACCCTCTTAGTGGAGATCACCCTCTTATTGGAGATCACCCTCTTATTGGAGACCACCCTCTTAGTTGAGATCACCCTCTTATTGGAGATCACCCACCCTCTTAGTGGAGACCACCCTCTTAATGGAGATCACCCTCTGAGTGGAGATCACCCTCTTAGTGGAGACCACCCTCTTAGCGGAGATCACCCTCTTAGTTGAAATCACCCTCTTATTGGAGACCACCCTCTTAGCGGAGATCACCCTCTTAGTTGAAATCACCCTCTTATTGGAGACCACCCTCTTAGTGGAGATCACCCTCTTATTGGAGACCACCCTCTTAGTGGAGACCACCCTCTTAATGGAGATCATCCTCTTAGTGGAGATCACCCTCTTATTGGAGACCACCCTCTTAGTGGAGACCACCCTCTTATTGGAGACCACCCTCTTAGTTGAGATCACCCTCTTAGTGGAGATCACCCTCTTAGTGGAGATCACCCTCTTAGTGGAAATCACCCTCTTAGTGGAGATCACCCTCTTATTGGAGATCACCCTCTTAATGGAGATCACCCTCTTATTGGAGACCACCCTCTTAGTTGAGATCACCCTCTTATTGGAGACCATCCTCTTAGTGGAGATCACCCTCTTATTGGAAACCACCCTCTTATTGGAGACCACCCTCTTAATGGAGATCATCCTCTTAGTGGAGATCACCCTCTTATTGGAGACCACCCTCTTAGTGGAGACCACCCTCTTAATGGAGATCATCCTCTTAGTGGAGATCACCCTCTTATTGGATGCCACCCTCTTAGTGGAGACCACCCTCTTATTGGAGACCACCCTCTTAGTTGAGATCACCCTCTTAGTGGAGATCACCCTCTTAGTGGAAATCACCCTCTTAGTGGAGATCACCCTCTTATTGGAGATCACCCTCTTAATGGAGACCACCCTCTTAATGGAGATCACTCTCTTATTGGAGACCACCCTCTTAGTTGAGATCACCCTCTTATTGGAGACCACCCTCTTAGTGGAGATCACCCTCTTAATGGAGATCATCCTCTTAGTGGAGATCACCCTCTTATTGAAGACCACCCTCTTAGTGGAGACCATCCTCTTATTCAGAGATCATTCTCTTTTATTAGACAATTTTAAAATGCCACAACTCTTAAATAATCATACGAATCAAACATCTTTTGAGACAAGAGTGACCATCGATTTGTAAGACAATTTGCTATCTCAGAAGAGGTGGTCTCTCTTAATACAATTTTCTCTTTCTACAGTATTCATTATCTTCAGAAAACAATTCTAATAAAAAAAATAATTAGCTTTCATTAATAAAAACGTGCATTGTAGACAGAGATGACAAAAATCCTAAAACTATAGAGATCTCTTATAATTGGAATGTGTTACCGATAGTTTTTTTTTTTTTTTTACCTCAGATTTAATGATCTAATGACAGATATAAAATAAGCCACTGCATTACAAGATGAGACCATCTGTTAACACTCATCAACAGAAAGAATGTATTGGAAATTCTACCACATTACTAATATGAGAATTTGTTACATCTTTGTTGTGTACTATTATAATTAATTCATAGAAAAATGGAAATTAATTAAATTAAAATAAAATTAATATGGAGTTCACATTGCTACAGTTTCGACTGCACAAAAAGCATAACAATTGAGTTCTCTTTCAATCATAATCCACCTCATATCAATGGCTCACATTACTTGTTCCACTTACCTCATACTGTACTGTGGCTTTTCAAATAGTTCACCCAAAAACAGAAATTGTTTCATTGCCAAATATTTCTGAAAAGCGAGTTCATCCACCATGCCAAAGCTTAGAATAGGCTCCTTCAGCTTAACACATTTTAAAATACCACCATGACCGTTACAGATCTGGAACACATACCTATGAACCTCCTCCCCCGCCCCCACACACACCAATCAAAGGACTGGGATTGACAAATGTCTTCAATGTAGACAAGACTTCCTGTTTTCTTCTTTTAACACTGGCTTTAATTTAGTGTAAAATGTATGCTACAACTTACAGTCTAATAATAATTTACAAATCCCCCCCCAATTAAAATCTTTATTGAAAACTTTACATTTGTTAGTGAAAAAACATAAGGATCAGTTCCTTTTCCTGGTCTCGTTTATATTAGTAGCATCTTATTTTACTAATTCAATTTGTTTTCATAGTGAAGTAATATGCCTCACATCCAAATATAAGTAAAATAATCCTTGTTGTTCACTATAATACAAAATGTACTTATGTACCTTCAGTAAGGGAACAATTTTTTAAACTTTTGTTGCAAAAATTTATGGAAAAAAAATTACAATCAAAGACATAGTTTTGAATTTTAAAAAAATAACAAAACTCACAAAAAAAAAATTTTGAATTAAAAAATAATAAAAATAAGAATTCAAAACAATAAATACAAAAAATGCTAATGCAACAAAAACAAAACATTATTGTACTAAAAATTATGTAATGCATGCAAAAAAATGTACTCACTTAATGACGTTTTCTGCTAAATCATTTGTTACAATAATAACTGGAATCCTAATGGTAGGTCTGGCTGAAGTCCAGTGAGAAAATAAATAAAAACTGTTTTTATATACTATTTACTGAGAACACATATAATACCAATTGTTACTTTTTAAACAATTACTATCTCATGCCAACAAACTTTCTCTCCACAAACAAGTCAAGTATTACAAGGTATCTGTTAACTACATCATAATTTATATTAAATAAAGGCCAAGAAGAATGCTTTTTTTAAATTTAAGAAATGCTGATAACATTGTATACAGATATTTTGGAAGTCAATAATGCAAAAGAAAAAAAAAATACACTGGAATTGCTACCTGATGAATTTCACTTTAAGCTAAAACTGATTAGTTCATTAATTCAAAAATAAATAAATTCTATTTTTTTCAAATTTCATTTTTTTTTATTATCAGAGGTGGATCCAGACATTTCCATAATGATCTTAAAAAAAAAAATGGATTTCAATATAATTTGTTTTACGAAAAATCAAAAGATAGCGGGAAGTAATTCACAGGTAAATTTCAAAACATTGTAAAAAAAAACCTGACAAGGACGAAATTGGAAATAATTTAGCTTAAAAAGGGTGGGCCTGGCCTCCCTGCACCCCCCCCCCCCCCCCCTTCAGATCTGCCTATGTTTATAGTCTAGAAAGTATCTATGATGTGGTGCATTTGTATTTCACTTTTCAATAAAACCTAGTTCAACAGTTTCAAAACAATTATTCTCTATCTCAATTAAAAAAAATAAAATTATACCGTAAGTCTAGAAAGCATTGGCATGATATACCTGTAGGTGTCAAAAATAAATATTTATGGCTAGACTGTAAAGTGATTAATGGATCAGGAGGAATCTAATATGGATACACTAATATCTAAAACTTAGTGGGGTCACTTCGTGGTTCATATTTTCAACTGTTCATCAGCAACATGTCTACCAAATCTTTAGGTATCACACCCAAGTACATGCTAAGAGCTGTTGTCTGATTGGTCAATGTAGTTAATTGTCTTGCATATGATTGGACAGTCAAAGATGAATGAAAGGTTAATGAAAGACCCGACCCCAAACATGATGTCGCTAGATGGTAGTGTATCGCCATGGAAAAGTTATTAAAAAAAGATAAAAACAAATATATAAGTTTAATTATATTGTTTGTTGCTAAATAATTCTTATATCTCTAGATCTGTGTATAGTAAAAATGGAAACTTTCATCACGTCTAACATTTTGGCATTGTTTCTGTAACCAAACAATTATTTTCCTAGGCCTTAAATCAAGAAGGTTAGTGAGATAGTAATTAAGCTAATTAGGACACAGGTTATCTCTATTAATAGATTTAATGTTTACAGTGGGAACCAATATGATCTTAATTAAGAAACAAAAGTTTCTAATCACAAAGAAAAGTTAGTAATAAATCTAACAGGTATCCAATAATAAATCATACACTCCTTCCTGAAAATCTCTTTCAATGAGCAAAGTGTCTAGTGAATAATACAGAGTACACCCAACCTCCCACAGTCAAACCCCATATACATGTATGGGAAGATGTAAGCTCCAATTTTTTTTTCATTTCCTAATTTATGTCAGAATCTATTACTTGTAAGGCTACACTAGTAACAATGGTTACCTTTTTTCATATTAGTTTTCCCAGAAACATAGCTTTTATTCTTTCCATGTGGCATGTTGAATATATAAAAAATATATATAGTAGTCCCCCTCTTGTAAGACCACACCCGTCTGCAATGAAAAAGTAGCTTCATAAAAGGAGTGGCTTCTCTAAAGGGAGATAATTTAGTACCTGTAATATTTCACTATCACAGTGCATTTGAAATCTGGCCTGACAAGATGGTGGTCTTTTGGTAAGAGTTCCTGGCCTTATAAAAGGGAGACTACTGTAATTACAAATTCATTAGAAGTAACAATTTTAGTAAGATTATTAGGCAGTAGAAGAAGGACAACGTATTAGACATCATTTCTTGGTGAAATATCAGAACAAGGATATTCTTTTCTCACTTTTGAGACAGGCCAGTTCCTATTTTTAGCGATGTGAGATTTTCTTATCTTGCACTAGTGCAAGACAAAAAAATCATGTATGTTTTACTGGCAAATGCATGCTGTACAGTTTATGTCAACTGCCTTTGAGTAAATAATAGAGTGCTCTCCCTTGTTAGTAACTAACGTAAAGAAAGAAATTACCTCCCTTTGGCCAAATTTAAATATTTTTGTTTACAGGTATTTATCGCTGTTGTAGTAACATTTATAATATATTAATTAAATACATTGTATTTTATTATGAAATACATTTAAAATACTGCCAAGACATGGATGCATATGCCAGATAAATCGAATATTTACGTTATCAACGGAAAAAAAAAATGCAGGAAAACGCTCGATGGAATGTAAACAAAATAATTAGGTGTTTAGTGAGAAATAAAATCAAACACCGGAAAAAGTACAAGGTAGGGAAATCTCCGACACCCTTAGGTAAGATTTCAATCATTCTCTAACTCGGCAAACCTCGTAAGAGAACGATTGAAATCTTACCCTCGGGTGTCGGAGATTTCCCTATCTTGTACTCCCCCTGGTGTAAGATTCTATATATCTACTGACTTCGGAACTTGTCATTTGTCTCATTTTATTTGCAAGAAAAAAAATTATCTATTCTTATAATAAAATGATGAAATGCAATTTTAGCAAGAGGGGAGATTTGATCCCATGAAACTAGTGTAACCCAGCCACTAAGAGGGAAGATTTGAGCCCATGAAACTAGTGTAGCCCTGCCACTGACTAAGAGGGAAGATTTGAGCCCATGAAACTAGTGTAACCCAGCCACTAAGAGGGAAGATTTGAGCCCATGAAACTAGTGTAACCCAGCCACTAAGAGGGGAGATTTGATCCCATGAAACTAGTGCAACCCAGCCACTTTTTATTGAAGTGCATGTACACACCTAGAAATTGAGAGGGCATGTACATGTATATGTGTGTTAGGGGTAACACTCTTGCCTCTGTTATGATGATTTTTTTATTGGATATTTCTAACTGTTCTGACTGCTGTATTATTTGTTTTTCATTTTATTAAGGTACACAAATTTCATATTAGGGTTAGGGTGCTTAATGCCACTTTCAGCAATATTTCAGCTATATCGTGGTGGTCAAATTTATTGGTTGGAGAAACCGGAGTACCCGGAGGAAACCACCGACCTGCCGTAAGTTACTGACAAACTTGATCACAAATTTCATATTAAACTGTCATTACCCATTAGACATTTATTATTGGCTTAGTTGGATTATTGGTGTTTTTTGGCACTTTCAGCGATTTTTGAATTATATCATGGCTACTTGTCTCAATAAATGGGGAAGGAAAGCCTGGGCAGTTGTAAAGAACGGATTGGCGAGACCTCCTATCAAGGGAAGGCAACTTGAAAAACCTTAACATCTGAGGTGGTATATGGACATAAAAACTTGTCAAGGTTCAGAAGTAAATGACCTTTATCACTCTGCAACACACATCCCCATTCATTATTGGTTCCTGTTTTAAAATTACAATACATGATGTGATAGAAATGTATCAGTGTGGGTAGGGAGGGAATGACATAGTAGGATTTACCTATCACAAATAAAAACTAAAGGCTCATCGGAGTCCGTGGCATATAATTCACATTCATTCATGAACTATTTGTGTTCACACAAGTTTGTAGTTTCAGAAAAAAGCAAAGTTTATGTTTCCATAGGGTTCTATGTTAAACAAGAGCACCGCCCACGGGTGCTGGACGCTTGACTTTTTCGTATCTGATATTAAACTGCAAGCAATTTACAAAGTTATACATACTGCTAACTTGTCAACAGATTGGGGTCAACACTTTCTACAAGTGTATTGAGTTTCAAGTTAATAGCTTTGATAGTTATTGAGAAATTTTAATTATACTAAAAAAATATCCCAAATTTCTATGTACTATGTCGAAACAAGGGCAGATTACTCTGGATAAATACAAATCACAGGGTCACCTGCCTTATTGTAATGGGTTCCCCATTTGATAGTGAAGAGGTATGTTGAGTTTCATTTCAATGCCTATCATAATTATTGAGAAATTGTATTTTTTGAAGAAATTTTAAGTCAAAAAGGGGGAAGAACTCAAATAAAATGCTGGATGGAGTTGTCTTCTCTTGTCAACAAATTGGGGGTCAACACTTTCTACAAGTGTATTGAGTTTCAAGTTAATAGCTTTGATAGTTATTGAGAAATTTTAATTATACTAAAAAAATATCCCTAATTTCTATGTACTATGTCGAAACAAGGGCAGATAACTCTGGATATACAAATCACAGGGTCATCTTCCTTGTTGTAATTGGTTTCTCTTTAAAGTCTTTTGATAGTGAACAAGTATTCCAAGTTTCAAATGGATACTTTTGATAGTTTTTGAGAAATGGAATCCGACAAAAGACTTAACCTAAAACTTAACCGACCCAGACGCTGACGCCGGAGTAACAATAGCTCGACTTTTTTTCTTCCAAAAGTCGAGCTAAAAATGTCTCGACATGGTGGCCTTCTTAGGATTCTGATCAACACAAAAAGAAACAAATATTTTGTAAAGTAGTCCATCCACTGTTTGGATTCAATAAAGTTTCTGAGTTTACGAGAAAATTATTTATCCATTTTACCCTAGGATCCTAGTGGTAGAGCCCATCTTGGATTTTAAATCCACTCAAAAATTGAACATTTTGTCAAGGACAGTGGACCATGCAATGATTTATCATGTACAGTTTGGGTTAAATAAAGTTGGTAGTTTCTGAGAAGAAAAACATATTATTTATATTCCGATATTAAACAATGTTCTGCGATGGCGACCATCTTGGATTTTAGATCTGCACACAAAACTCGAAATCAGTAACGAGGATCACCCTGGTATCATTTGTGCATGATTAAGTGTGAATTAATTTGTATGTAGTTACAATAGGTTTCTATGTTAAAGTAAAACTAATTGAAATGTTCCTTGGTCACAGCCATCATGGAATACTGATCAGTGACAAAAACTCAAATTTAGATCAGGGTCATTGAAAGAACATTTCGTCATATCACAATCAAATCTGCCTAACTGTTTCCAAGAAGATCTTTTTTAAATTCTAGCCAGTCATCTTGGAATTTTGATCAGCACCAAAAACTACAAATTAGAACAGTAGAACAGGGTTATTTAATGAACATTAGGTGATAGCAAAGCTGTTTCTGAGGCTGAGAAGCAGATCATTTAGTCAATCAGAATTTATTATTGGCCTTGATAACAATTTCCGCTTAGCGCCAAAAACACAAACTCTATTAACTTACTAACGAACATTCCTGCCAAGTTTGTTTAAATTTGTTCAAAAGATTGAAATGTGAAATGTTTACAGACAACAGAAGCGAAGACAGACACAACAGGTGACAATAGCTCACATGACCTTTCGGGTCAAGTAAGCTTAACAAAAATTAAATCTTAGGAATCAAATGGTCGCAGAATACAAGTCTCTACCTTTCATAACAAATTTCATAACCTACTAATGATTAAGAGGGTAGAAAAACATTTCACAAAAAAATAAATTTTCCCCTTCACTCAGAACAGCCTTTCTCTCTACTCTATGGGTGACTGAGTAAAACTGATTTTAAAGAGTGTTGTATAAGATATTAATGAAATTTTTCCAAATTTTAATAAAAAAAAAAGTACCACCAGTAAATAGTGAAGTACTGGTAGACTTGATAAATATTGAAAGTTCTGGGTGACTGGGTAAAACGGATTTTGTTAATTGTACCTACGCCAATTAAATTCTACACTTTTTATTGTAAATTTTATTTTCAAGTCGACTGTATCATTGTATTGACAAAAATCTATATCAGTATTATCAGATCACACTAAGTAGGGGCACAAACAGTCAACTTCCTTTATACTTGATTCATAACATTGTACAAACAAGCATGATAAAAAAAACATCATTACCTGTCAATAAAATGTTACTGACGACAGGTAGAAATACAAAACTATGTATTCTTAAAGTGGTGCAAAGTTATTTAACTTTTTATATTGATTTTATTCAAAATAAATATTTAACTGACGATTCATGTGTATGAAAATGTATATATGCATGTTATTCTTAATCATTAAAATTCTTAAATAAACATAATTTTCTAAATTATTTATGAGGCAAATTTCTTTGAAAAACAAATTTATAATACGTATTTAATTTTACAATTAAGAAGTGTTTTCTAATGGCCAGTAAAGAATTCTATATAAAGTTTTTTTTTTTCAAGTAAGTCTTCATTTGATGTCAGAAGCCAATACCAAAATAACTCATATATCCATCCATTTCATATATTTTTCAGAACCGAGAGACCAAAAACTAACTTTTGATTTTCAAAGAATTGCTACAAGAAACAGTTTCCAGACAACAAAATAAATCCTAAATATCTCCCAATTTTGCACTTTGCTCCTAAAGAAAAATGTTTCTGTTCTCAGAGTGTTACATCATGATACTTCTTAAACTACTTAAACAAACGGCTGGTAAACACCCCCCCCCCCACCTTTGAACCCTCAAAAATAACCAAAATTGGAATCTCAGAATGTAAAACATTTAAAACGTTCAGATGACAAGAACACTGTTTTCCACATATCATCAAGACATTTTACTACTGCTCTAAATTTCCAAAGTATTCTGATACGCCTTCCTTACGATACGATACATATCGTAAATTTTTCACACAATACTATTACTTTTGATACGATACGATACTTCATATGTAGTATGCAGTTGTCATTACAGATGCTCCATATAACATGTGCCTATATATTTGAAATGTATTGTTTTATTTAAGGTAACAAGGATGCGTCCTTTGCAATGAATCATACAATTGCCTTTGAATAATTCTGACTGACTATGCCTGTGAATGGTGTAGTTACTCATGTGTTGTGACAATTCACAATTTATCAAAATTTTATCATATAAAAACTTGTATGTTCAGTAAAACACATGTTTTCATCATGATTCCATTAAATCTGTGTAATTAATCAAAATTATTAAAATCAAGAATGTGTTATTTTTTTTCTTTCAAATATTATAAGTAAAAAAGGTTTATAACAACTTACTATTGCGAACAAAGTTTCACGAAATAATCCCCGTGGCCTTTTCGATTAAATGTCTGTTTATATTGTTTATCCTTTAGAGGTCTTGCCACGTAAATTTCCCTTTAAATCTATCAAACAATCGTACATTTAAATGTCACACTTTTTAAGATAAACAATACAAATACCAATACAAGAAGCCCATCTAGTACAAAATGGATTCAAATTAAAAGTAGGTACCGTACCTCAAGTCCTGTAGAAATATCCAATTCTGATTCCAGTATGGACTATGGGTCACAGGCTGAAAATTCTTTCCAATTAATTTCATTTGCTTCACATCATTCTATTATTGTATGCTACGGGACAAAACGCATTGTGTTTTCATTTTTTGTACTGACACCAAACATGGAGTTTTATTTCTTTTTTATTGCTATTAAAACAACTAGACAAATGGCACAATAAAATATATATACTTTTTTAGATCATAAAAAAAACATTCTCTAAAATTAAAGGGGCATAAATTTGACACTTCAGCTTTTTCTTTGATTATTAAAATTTTATTGATGACAAGTTACCTGTATAACCTGGCAAAAGAAATTAATGTTTTTAGCTGTGTATATTAAAACACATTTTAATAATTATCAATCCCTTTTATCTGACTAAGTGTTTTACTTATATCAAAACCAGCTACAAACACTTTAATATATTTTTCAGTACAGTTAAAAGTAACATTAATGATAGTTTGAGTTAACCAAGAGTTATCCTTATTAAATAAAAACCCACAATCAGTCTGTGCCAAAAACATTTTGACAAACTAGCCCGAACAGCATTTTAGAAGAATTTTTTCTATTTGTTCAAGCAAATTTCATGCAATTCTTAACTAGTTCAAACCAAATATTACTAGACTGGGCGTAGGGTTAGTGATTTTTGGTATAGACTGCACAGTTATCCTAATTTTGTTTAAAACACAGATTATTTATCTCATTAACTTAAAGGCATACAGGCTGTCAGAATTGAATTTTTTTATATATTAAAAGTTGTCAATATTCGATGTTTTATATTAATTGCAGTTGAAATTTTTCATAATATCATACGTAAATAGCCTAGAATGAAGGAAATACGTCGCTGTTTTATTTTCTTGAATCCAGTAAAGAATCCAATGTTTACCTGCACAATATTCATACATTCATACGACCTACACAGTGACCTCATTCGGTAAAGCGTTTGTGCATGTGCAAAATTGTTTGTTGAAAATAAAGCACAATAGGCCTCGACATCATCGTTTGTCCGATACCAGTGAAAACTGACGTCGGACAAGTAGATCTTGTATTTCGGTTGTCCGATGGGACCAGTGAAAAAATCAGATTCCCAAACGTGCCGGTACGACGGACAAATCTATTTCCACTGGTATAAAATACTGGGTTTGTTGTATAAAAGAGCCCTGTTTGATCTCCAATTTGTCCATAATTTATTTTGATTAAAACTAAAGTGAAATGCCAGATCAAAACTCTTTTATTGTATCATTTATCGTTCCTCCATATGAAGTTCAAGGACATTGACAAAATTAAAGTCGCAATCTCAGAATAGCTTTAATGAACGGAAATATCAATATTTGAAATTAAGAACAAGAATCACTCCGGAACGGACACGTAAAAATTATCGGATATCAATTTGGCACCAAAAATCTTGTCTTTTGTGCAAAATACGAGAGGACTTGATTTAGGCTTTTGGGAAATATTGAAACCTTGAAATGGTCAAATATTACAAGCTTTTTTCTGATCTGGTTGAAAAGATCCACTAAAATGTTTATTTCTCTGTGAATTTAAATAAAATACTTTGCTTTATTTATATCACAGGCACTTGTTTCTGCAATCGTAACTACTCGGCCATTCTCTCTACCCTTCAAATAACCTCGTATGCATTAGGTGTATAAATCGCACTACTTTTCACATGTCAGTTACATGAAAGTTTGATAAAGTTATATTTTAAACAATTTTCTATATTTCAATTAAAGTTTTAATTAGTTTTGCATGATTAGATTTTACTTAGTATGTCTTCCATATTGGATTTTCGTGGACTATATTTGTGTGCGGCTTAACTTAACTTAATTTCCGGCAAAGAATTTAAGAAAAATTTCTACTATGTACGTACAAGGTTATTTGCAGGGTAGCGAGAATGGCCGAGTAGTTACGATTGTTGTTTCTGGTAAAAAAAATATACCTAGATACTGGTATAGTATTTAGCATACCTGTTAACCCTCCCCCTTTGCACAGGAGTCTCCCGTGTAAGAGCCTTATCTCTCGCATGAACTGGGTCTCCCATGCGGGAGACATTTATCTCCAGCACACACCTTTTCCTCCCGCACGATCTCCCCCCAACAAAAATTTTGTTTTCTTTCTTCAGTCGCCAAATTTGTTTACAATCGATCGGCTATTTCGGTCAATCGTCGAGATGTTTCGTATCAATTTTTATCTAGTTTCTCTAGACTTTTCGTTCAGGAATATGAAACTGATTGTTGTTTACGTAATCGAACGGATAACAACACCAATTAGAAATGTACATTCTCGGTGAGTACTATTCAGATTTAGCTTTAACTAAGATTTGTTTCTGGCATTTTATAGTGATGTCTCAATCAACAAAGAGAAGGTGGAATTCGGGACCTTGTATTCCTTCTTCGACATCAAAGAAAAAGAAATACAATTGTAAATTCCAGGACGAGTGAAAAAAATCACACCACTGGTTACAGTCAAGTTACGAACTTGAAGTTCGTTGGGAAATGATCTGGCGTTTTGCACTCTGTGTAGTTCCAACTTCAGTGTTGCTTCAGGGGGACTGTATGATATTTGCTGTTTAATATGTGCAAAACAAAACCAAGACCAAGCTTGCTTTGAATTCAATCCAAGTGACAGTGTTCTGAGAGCAGCAAAGAAAGCTGATCTAACATTCCAGAGTAACATAAGTTCATGTAACTAGACTGTCAAGCTATCAATAGAAGGGTCAACAATAAATTTGTATACAATGAATGTGTCTTTATATACCATTTTACATCAATACTTTATTATCATTCAATACAAGGTACAATTTTTGCGTTTAAAGGCGACGCACAAAATCTCCCCCTTAGAAGAGTTGGTAGGGAGGAGATCTACCCCTAGCAGTTCCCAGAGGTTAACAGGTATGATCTAGGTAGAAAAAATATACCTAGATACTGATATAGTATCTAGGTATATTTTTGTTTACCAGAAACAAGGATTTATATAACACAAATATGAGTTATTACAATTTGTGTGGTATTGGATCACAACACAGTAATATTTCAAAAGAAAAAAAGGGGGGGGGGGGGGTACATATAAAAATCACTGGTATGCAAGACTCCAATCAAGGTAGACAGAAATAAAAATGTGACGTTGAATATATGTCCTTAAGGTAGTTATGAATAAAAAAAACCCAGAACAAATCAGTTCAGGCAGCTTTAACTATTTACTAAATTTGGGAAGGGTAACGTCAGAGGGGTCGCGAAACAATGTTTCGATTAATTGCAATTGACTTCTCCCAGAAGTCTCCCCACTTCTCTCTGTTGTCTCCCACTTCTCCCTGTGAGCTCTCTGAAAGAGAAGTCATTTCTCCCTGTAATTTGAAAGTAGTGGGAGCCCTGGATAATTATTATCTAGTTTTTGTAATTTTTATTAATTTTTTCGGACAACTAAAAGATTGAGTCGGACAAGTACTTTTTTTAGTTAGTTGTCCGAAGGGACAAGTTGAAAAATATGTTAATGTAGAGGCCTGCACATGGCACAAACCAAAACATTGATGGATTCTACACGAAAACGACACAAAAAGGAGGATTCAGCAAGCTTTGTGTAAAATTAAAAAAGATGTTATACTGACCTACTCCATTTTTCAACACGTAAGCATAATTTAGTATCTTTTTTCGGCCGAATCGTATTTTGACAGTAGAATTGCATCGTAGTTTTATATATATTCTTTTTTTCAGGAGAAAACACTAGGTGATATCTCTTTTAAATTAGAGACTAAAATAATTAACTTCATGTCCGTTTTTTTCGAAAAAAAATATAATCAAGCCAACTCAAGTGTTGTTAATAATATGCAATACAATTTGTTTACAATTTTCCCTTTATCAGGCCCCTTTGCAGAGTTTGGGTTTGTTTTCATTGATTTCATCACATATTTCCGATTTTAAGTGTCATTCTTACTAAATACCATTATATAATATTAACTGATTACCCCGGGATCCAATTTCATACATATATTTCTTAAATTATATTAATTTTAACGAATTTACATGCAAAATGCTACCTGGTTATTTATAGCAGTTATCAGTATTCGTCAAATTTCGGAAATAAGAAGACGACTCAAATTAGGTGTGTTAATGGCGATTCCACCGACAGACATTCAAATTCTTTTCACTAATTACGACATTACAACATATTTTTTAAACCTGGCTTCTTGTTCAGAACATTTTATCAGTATAAAACAACGAATATGGTAACTTTTAATCAAAACAAAAAAATTCAATTCTGAATATAATGCCTTTAATATGTCCTTAAAACAGCATTTTGAGGTGTGGAAATTTATAAAAAAAAGAAAAAAAAAGTTTTTAAATGTTAAGGTATGCCTTATAACAATTTATTTTAACAAGACCAGAAGACATTTCTGAAAATTTTGGTGAGTGCCACCATCGTAAGAATCTAAAGTTTGAAAGCTTTAGTGAGTACCACCATCGTAAGAATCTAAAGTTTGGGAGGTTAAGATGGCAGCCGAGCTGTTCACACACTAAAAGTCAGCTCCTGCATTTTTTGCAAAATCCATTGTTAATTTGATGTGGATTTATATATTTTTGTGATAAAGTGATGCATAATGGAATGAAGAACCTCTATATGGATTTTTAAGCCATAAAATTGTGAAATTTAAGACTTAATTTTCATGTTAAATTTGTGAAATTCTGGATTTTCTAAAGTAGACAGTATTCACATACATAATAATATGCCTGGAGGAAATAATACTTCAACTAGACCTGTGAGTAAACCTGGTCAACCTAATCCAGTAAAAACAGTTCAGACATTATTAGCAGCCAAAAAGAAAGACACTAGTAACAAAGAGCCTAGAGCAAAAAGAACTCACTCTGAAGTCTCTAACGACTCTAACACCAGTCATGATCTATCAGGACTAATTAACTTTCAAAAAGATCTTGATGAAATTAAAATTAGCTTGAGGGATGTAACTACAAAAGATGATCTGAATGAAATGACAAAAGACCTTGTCAAGACTTCTGACTTAGAAAATATTGTCACTGGTATTGTGAAGAAGCTCTTTAGCAAGTTTGAGTCCTCGTTAGAAAAAAAGATGAATGAAAAAATCATAAAAATTCAGAATGAGATGGAAGAAAAGGTTGAGGCACTTAGTATCGAAAATGAAGACTTGAAAAAGAGACTAGAAGTAGGTACAGCCCAAATAACATCAATCAAAAAAGAATTTTCAGAAACAGTACAAGTTGCTAAGCAAGCAAATATGAGCAGCAACTACAACGAGCAGTACTCTAGGAAAAACAATATCAAAGTGTTCAACTTTCCTAGGAGAGAGAAGCAAAACCTACGTCAGGATTTTATTAATTTGGTCAAACGAGATCTGAATGTAACCTTAGAAGAAAGGGATGTAATAGCAATACATAGGCTACCAGCAGAACATGAGCCGAGCCCTTTAATTGTGCGCTTGTTCAGTAGTGATGTAAAAAGGAGTGTAATGCGGGTAAGGAAGGAACTGAAAGGAAAAGTGAAATTTGTGGATGACGTCACACAAAGGAACATGGAGCTTATCAAAAGACTAGAACGAAGTCAGCGTTTCGACCAGGTGTGGTACTTTAATTGTGGCATTTATGGTAGAACAGAGAATGGATTACAGACGAAGTTTCAGATGTATGATGACATTAACTTTAAACTCAGACAACGGCCTTCACAACGTCCTGGGTGGTAACTTTAAATTTTTGATGTTGAAAAATATTTAGACAACTGAAAAGATCTGTCTTTATTGTATTAAATATTTAATATCATAAATATATTTATGCTTCAAGTATAAAAAAACAATAATGTTATACAATTGATTGAAAATTTTACTGCAGATTTTGCAAAAATTGTACCAGTTTACAACAGGTATATTATGACACTTGTCATCTTAGTTCTAAATACATGTTTTTATCTATCATTTTTTCAGTTATTTTCAAAAGAATATTTTGAAAAATTCATTTACATTTACAATAGTTCTATTCCTATTTGCTTGATGAATATGTATTGTCAGAGTTTTGTATATATCTACTTATTTAGAAGAATTATATTCCCCTTGAAATGGGTTCCATAAAATTTCTAACAGTTAACTGTCAAGGCCTTGGTAATATTGAAAAAAGAAAAGATGTGTTTCATTTTCTAAAATCCAAAAATTATAACATTTATTGCTTACAGGACACACATTTTACTTCTGAAATAGAGTCTAGTATTAGATCTATGTGGGGATTTGATTGTTTCTTTTCATCTTTTTCTTCAAATTCCAGGGGGGTATCAATTCTGTTTAATAACAATTTTGAATATGAAGTCCTGAAAGAGAAAAGGGATCTGAATGGTAATTATTTAGCATTAGATGTTGTAATTGATAAACAGAAACTTACACTTCTGTCACTTTATGGACCCAATATGGACAATCCTGATTTTTATGATCAGATTATGAATATCATTGAAGATTTTGGAAATGAACGTTATTTACTTTGTGGTGATTTTAATTTGGTACTTTGCCCACATATTGATTGTTACAACTATTTACATGTTAATAACCCCAATGCTAGAGATAAACTTATTGAAATAGTAGATCAATGCTCCCTAGTGGACCTCTTTAGAGAACTTTTTCCAGATTTACAACGATATACTTGGAGAAAAAAGACACCTTTTAAACAAGCTCGACTTGATTTTTTTCTTTTTCCTGATAGTATGTTGACAAATTTAGTAAACTGTAAAATTGAACCAAGTTATCGTTCAGATCACTCCATGGTAATTTTAGAATTAGAGTTTATACCTTTTATGCGTGGTAAAGGACTATGGAAGTTCAACAATTCATTACTTTATGATTTGGAATATAGTAATATTGTAAAAAAAAAGATTTTAGAGGTTAAAAAACAGTATGGTGCCTTGGTTTATAACTTTGAGAATATACATGAAATTTCTAACGATGATCTTCATTTCACTATTAATAGTCAATTGTTTCTAGAAACACTGTTGATGGAAATTAGAGGCAAAACTATTTCTTATTCAAGCTACAAGAGAAAAGAAAGAGACAAAATAGAAAGAGATTTATTGAAAGATATTGACACTTTAGAATGTAATGTAAACCAAGCCTCCATACAACTTTTAGAGAATAAGAAGCAAGATTTAGAAAATATAAGAAAAGAAAAAATAAAGGGTAAAATAATACGTTCTAGAGTGCAGTGGATTGAAGAGGGGGAAAAACCTACAAAATATTTTTGTGGGCTAGAATCAAAAATTTTTACTAGTAAAATAATTCCCAAAATAGAAAGGGATGATGGCAAAACTATAACTAAACAATTTGATATCTTGAAAGAAACAAAGGTATTTTATGAAGAACTATATAAATTTAGAGAAGGAAATGGGTGTAAAGTGAGTGATTTAGAAAGAGATTTAAAAGACTTAAACTTTAATAAATTGTCTTTAGATGAACAATTAAGTTTAGAAGGGGAAATAAATGTAAATGAAGCAAGTAAGGTTTTACAAAAAATGAATAATAATAAATCACCCGGGTCGGACGGTTTTTCAACAGAATTTTTCAAATTTTTCTGGATAGATTTGAAGTCATTTGTTGTAAATTCTATAAATTTTGGGTCACTTTTAGGTGAGCTATCAGTAACTCAAAAACAGGGAATCATTACATGTTTACCAAAAGATAACAAACCAAGACACTTTCTCAAAAATTGGAGACCAATATCACTACTGAATACTGTATACAAAATTGGTTCTGGTGTTATTGCTAGTAGATTGAAGAGAGTTCTGGAAAAGTTGATTGATTTAGATCAAACAGGTTTTATTAGTGGAAGATACATTGGAGATAACATTAGATTAATCTATGATATGCTACAATTTACAGAAGAAAACGACATACCTGGTTTGTTACTTTTGATAGACTTTGAAAAGGCATTTGATTCTATATCTTGGGACTTTCTTTTATCTGTATTAAAATTTTTCAACTTTGGGGAATCTATTATAAACTGGGTTAAAGTATTTTATAATAATATATCATCAGCAGTCATTCAGGGTGGTAATCTTTCAGAATTTTTTCAAATAGGCCGTGGTTGTAGACAAGGTGATCCGTTATCGCCATATCTTTTTATTTTATGTGCAGAAATTTTAGCCATTAAGATATGGGGTAATACAAATATTGGTGGTATAAATGTGACAAGGATTGAACATAAGTTATCACAGTTTGCAGATGACACATCATTAATTTTAGATGGCAGTGAAAAGTCTCTAAATGAAGCTTTACTTGAATTAGATTGGTATGCAAAACTCTCTGGGCTAAACATTAATTTTACCAAGACACAAGTAGTATGGATTGGGAGTAAAAAATACAGTAATGACACTTTAGGTCAACACAGAAACTTATCCTGGGATAAAACATCCTTCAAGCTATTGGGTATAAATTTTGATGTTGATTTGGATAAAATTGTAAATATTAATTATAATGAGAGAATTTTGCAAATAAAAAAACTAATTAAGATATGGTCAAAAAGGAATCTTACTGTCATTGGAAAGATTACTGTTGTGAAAACTCTGATTTTACCTGTCTTAAATCACCTAATCATTACATTGCCTAATCCTACTCAAGACATCTTAAAGAAGGTGAACAAGCTTATTTTTACCTTTATATGGAATTCACCTGTGCACAGAGTTAAAAAGGAATTGTTACAAAAAGACTTCTGTGAAGGAGGACTAAAAATGATTAATCTAAATTTATTTATTTTAGCCCTAAAAACAACCTGGGTAAGAAAGCTATTTCGAACTGAATGTAAATGGGATAATATCTTATTTTCGACAATAAATCAGGAAAAATTATTCAATTTTGGTAATGGTTATATTTCTTACATAAAAGAAAATGTTGTAAAAAATAAATTTTGGAAAGATGTGTTCCATGCTTGGAACACCTTTATTGATAAAGAAGAAAACTTTACATGGGAACATTTTTTGTCTTCTCCACTGTGGATGAACAAAACTATAAAAATAGAAAACAAACCAGTATTCTATGAAGACTGGTTCAGAAAAGGTATTTGTTTTGTTAATGATATTATGTCAGAAGATGGAAAATTTCTCTCCATTGATCAATTAGAGGAAAAATTTTACATTTCAAAAAATATTATGAAATTTAATAGTATAATTTCAGCTGTAAAACATGCTGGAAAACAAAATGTGTATAATAGTTATAAGCTACTTACCCCATTTATTCCTTCGTTTGTTAAGACCATTTTGAAGAGTAAAAGGGGAACTAAAGATATGTATTTGTTACTAATAAGGAATAACATAGTGTCAAATGGTCAGAAATAGTGGGAGGAAATTTTAGCCTTAGGTTTAGATGAAACGAAATGGAGAGAAATATTCAAACTACCTTTTATAGTCACACAAAATACCAAACTACAATGGTTACAGTACAGAATTAACCAACGTATCCTAGGAACAAATAAATTGCTGTATAAAATTAAAGTAAAAGACAATGCCTTTTGTACTTTTTGTCAGGAAGATGAGGAAACTATAGAACATTTATTTTGGAACTGTGAGATTGTACAAGCTTTTATTGATGAAATTGATTCTTGGTTATTGTCAAATGGTGTTAGTATTCCATTTACTATGCAATTTTTTCTTTTTGGTGATACTTCAAAATCGTCTCGAGGAGATGCTATCAACCTCATTTTATTACAAATAAAGCAGTATATTTTTAACTGTAAATATTTTCAGAAAAAATTATCATTGGTCACAATGCAGAGGAAAATACAGTCACTATATAACATTGAGAAATCTATTGCTATTAAAAATAAAAAAAATGGATTTTTTCAACCAGATATGGAATGCTTTCACTCTACTGTTTAATTAGATATAAAGATTTATACAAATATTCATTCTGTATATAACATGATAGAAAAGAAATAGCCTTTTGTTTTTATGAATGCTAAAATTACCTATTCATCAAAGCAAATTAAAAAACTTTTTCTTTCTCTTTAAAAATTATTTTTATGCCTTAAAAAACTCAATAAATTAAACTTTTTCCATTTTTTTCTTTTACTTCTATAGCTACTTAAAACCCTATTTTTTGATTATCTGTATATTTGTTAATTTGGTTTATTATGATTGAAAAACTCATCTTTATGTGGAATCACATTATTTGGTATTTTCTGTCATGTTATTCTAATAGAAATAGTATGCCATTCTGTATGTAAATTACTAACAAATACTAACATCTTTATATGTTATGTGCTTTACTAATGTTAACGAGGCCGGGATAAGGTACCGGTACTTTATGTATTCAACTAACAAATGTACAGATTTCAATAAAAATATCACACTTTATAAAAAAAAAAAAAAAAAAAAAAAAAAAAAAAAAAAAAAAAAAATCTAAAGTTTGAAAGCTTTAGTGAGTACCACCATCGTAAGAATCTAAAGTTTGAAAGCTTAAGCGAGTACCACCATCGTAAGAATCTAAAGTTTGAAAGCTTTAGTGAGAACCACCATCGTAAGAATCTAAAGTTTGAAAGCTTAAGTGAGTCCCACCATCGGAAGAATCTAAAGTTTGAAAGCTTTAGTGAGTACCACCGTCGCAAGAATCTAAAGTTTGAAAGCTTTAGTGAGTACCACCATCGGAAGAATCTAAAGTTTGAAAGCTTTAGTGAGTACCACCATCGGAAGAATCTAAAGTTTGAAAGCTTTAGTGAGTACCACCATCGGAAGAATCTAAAGTTTGAAAGCTTTAGTGAGTATCACCATCGTAAGAATCTAAAGTTTGAAAGCTTTAGTGAGTACCACCATCGTAAGAATCTAAAGTTTGAAAGCTTAAGCGAGTACCACCATCGTAAGAATCTAAAGTTTGAAAGCTTTAGTGAGTACCACCATCGTAAGAATCTAAAGTTTGAAAGCTTAAGCGAGTACCACCATCGTAAGAATCTAAAGTTTGAAAGCTTTAGTGAGTACCACCATCGTAAGAATCTAAAGTTTGAAAGCTTAAGTGAGTCCCACCATCGGAAGAATCTAAAGTTTGAAAGCTTTAGTGAGTACCACCGTCGCAAGAATCTAAAGTTTGAAAGCTTTAGTGAGTACCACCATCGGAAGAATCTAAAGTTTGAAAGCTTTAGTGAGTACCACCATCGGAAGAATCTAAAGTTTGAAAGCTTTAGTGAGTACCAACATCGGAAGAATCTAAAGTTTGAAAGCTTTAGTGAGTATCACCATCGTAAGAATCTAAAATTTGAAAGCTTTAGTGAGTACCACCATCGTAAGAATCTAAAGTTTGAAAGCTTTAGTGAGTCCCACCATCGTAAGAATCTAAAGTTTGAAAGCTTTAGTGAGTATCACCATCGTAAGAATCTAAAGTCTGAAAGCTTTAGTGAGTACCACCATCGTAAGAATCTAAAGTTTGAAAGCTTAAGTGAGTACCACCATCGTAAGAATCTAAAGTTTGAAAGCTTTAGTGAGTACCACCATCGTAAGAATCTAAAGTTTGAAAGCTTTAGTGAGTACCACCATCGTAAGAATCTAAAGTTTGAAAGCATTAGTGAGTACCACCATCGTAAGAATCTAAAGTTTGAAAGCTTTAGTGAGTATCACCATCGTAAGAATCTAAAGTTTGAAAGCTTTAGTGAGTACCACCATCGTATGAATCTAAAGTTTGAAAGCTTTAGTGAGTCTCACCATCGTAAGAATCTAAAGTTTGAAAGCTTTAGTGAGTACCACCATCGTAAGAATCTAAAGTTTGAAAGCTTAAGTGAGTCCCACCATCCTAAGAATCTAAAGTTTGAAAGCTTTAGTGAGTACCACCATCATAAGAATCTAAAGTTTGAAAGCTTTAGTGAGTACCACCATCGGAAGAATCTAAAGTTTGAAAGCTTAAGTGAGTACCACCATCGGAAGAATCTAAAGTTTGAAAGCTTTAGTGAGTACCACCATCGGAAGAATCTAAAGTTTGAAAGCTTTAGTGAGTATCACCATCGTAAGAATCTAAAGTTTGAAAGCTTTAGTGAGTCCCACCATCGTAAGAATCTAAAGTTTGAAAGCTTTAGTGAGTACCACCATCGCAAGAATCTAAAGTTTGAAAGCTTTAGTGAGTATCACCATCATAAGAATCTAAAGTTTGAAAGCTTAAGTGAGTATCACCATCGTAAGAATCTAAAGTTTGAAAGCTTTAGTGAGTACCACCATCGTAAGAATCTAAAGTTTGAAAGATTTAGTGAGTACCACCATCGTAAGAATCTAAAGTTTGAAAGCTTAAGTGAGTACCACCACCGGAAGAATCTAAAGTTTGAAAGCTTAAGTGAGTACCACCATCGTAAGAATCTAAAGTTTGAAAGCTTTAGTGAGTACCACCATCGTAAGAATCTAAAGTTTGAAAGCTTTAGTGAGTCTCACCATCGTAAGAATCTAAAGTTTGAAAGCTTTAGTGAGTACCACCATCGTAAGAATCTAAAGTTTGAAAGCTTAAGTGAGTCCCACCATCCTAAGAATCTAAAGTTTGAAAGCTTTAGTGAGTACCACCATCATAAGAATCTAAAGTTTGAAAGCTTTAGTGAGTACCACCATCGGAAGAATCTAAAGTTTGAAAGCTTAAGTGAGTACCACCACCGGAAGAATCTAAAGTTTGAAAGCTTTAGTGAGTACCACCATCGGAAGAATCTAAAGTTTGAAAGCTTTAGTGAGTATCACCATCGTAAGAATCTAAAGTTTGAAAGCTTTAGTGAGTCCCACCATCGTAAGAATCTAAAGTTTGAAAGCTTTAGTGAGTACCACCATCGTAAGAATCTAAAGTTTGAAAGCTTAAGCGAGTACCACCATCGTAAGAATCTAAAGTTTGAAAGCTTTAGTGAGTACCACCATCGTAAGAATCTAAAGTTTGAAAGCTTAAGTGAGTCCCACCATCGGAAGAATCTAAAGTTTGAAAGCTTTAGTGAGTACCACCGTCGCAAGAATCTAAAGTTTGAAAGCTTTAGTGAGTACCACCATCGGAAGAATCTAAAGTTTGAAAGCTTTAGTGAGTACCACCATCGGAAGAATCTAAAGTTTGAAAGCTTTAGTGAGTACCACCATCGGAAGAATCTAAAGTTTGAAAGCTTTAGTGAGTATCACCATCGTAAGAATCTAAAGTTTGAAAGCTTTAGTGAGTACCACCATCGTAAGAATCTAAAGTTTGAAAGCTTAAGCGAGTACCACCATCGTAAGAATCTAAAGTTTGAAAGCTTTAGTGAGTACCACCATCGTAAGAATCTAAAGTTTGAAAGCTTAAGCGAGTACCACCATCGTAAGAATCTAAAGTTTGAAAGCTTTAGTGAGTACCACCATCGTAAGAATCTAAAGTTTGAAAGCTTAAGTGAGTCCCACCATCGGAAGAATCTAAAGTTTGAAAGCTTTAGTGAGTACCACCGTCGCAAGAATCTAAAGTTTGAAAGCTTTAGTGAGTACCACCATCGGAAGAATCTAAAGTTTGAAAGCTTTAGTGAGTACCACCATCGGAAGAATCTAAAGTTTGAAAGCTTTAGTGAGTACCACCATCGGAAGAATCTAAAGTTTGAAAGCTTTAGTGAGTATCACCATCGTAAGAATCTAAAGTTTGAAAGCTTTAGTGAGTACCACCATCGTAAGAATCTAAAGTTTGAAAGCTTTAGTGAGTCCCACCATCGTAAGAATCTAAAGTTTGAAAGCTTTAGTGAGTATCACCATCGTAAGAATCTAAAGTCTGAAAGCTTTAGTGAGTACCACCATCGTAAGAATCTAAAGTTTGAAAGCTTAAGTGAGTACCACCATCGTAAGAATCTAAAGTTTGAAAGCTTTAGTGAGTACCACCATCGTAAGAATCTAAAGTTTGAAAGCTTTAGTGAGTACCACCATCGTAAGAATCTAAAGTTTGAAAGCATTAGTGAGTACCACCATCGTAAGAATCTAAAGTTTGAAAGCTTTAGTGAGTATCACCATCGTAAGAATCTAAAGTTTGAAAGCTTTAGTGAGTACCACCATCGTATGAATCTAAAGTTTGAAAGCTTTAGTGAGTCTCACCATCGTAAGAATCTAAAGTTTGAAAGCTTTAGTGAGTACCACCATCGTAAGAATCTAAAGTTTGAAAGCTTAAGTGAGTCCCACCATCCTAAGAATCTAAAGTTTGAAAGCTTTAGTGAGTACCACCATCATAAGAATCTAAAGTTTGAAAGCTTTAGTGAGTACCACCATCGGAAGAATCTAAAGTTTGAAAGCTTAAGTGAGTACCACCATCGGAAGAATCTAAAGTTTGAAAGCTTTAGTGAGTACCACCATCGGAAGAATCTAAAGTTTGAAAGCTTTAGTGAGTATCACCATCGTAAGAATCTAAAGTTTGAAAGCTTTAGTGAGTCCCACCATCGTAAGAATCTAAAGTTTGAAAGCTTTAGTGAGTACCACCATCGCAAGAATCTAAAGTTTGAAAGCTTTAGTGAGTATCACCATCATAAGAATCTAAAGTTTGAAAGCTTAAGTGAGTATCACCATCGTAAGAATCTAAAGTTTGAAAGCTTTAGTGAGTACCACCATCGTAAGAATCTAAAGTTTGAAAGATTTAGTGAGTACCACCATCGTAAGAATCTAAAGTTTGAAAGCTTAAGTGAGTACCACCATCGTAAGAATCTAAAGTTTGAAAGCTTTAGTGAGTACCACCACCGGAAGAATCTAAAGTTTGAAAGCTTAAGTGAGTACCACCATCGTAAGAATCTAAAGTTTGAAAGCTTTAGTGAGTACCACCATCGTAAGAATCTAAAGTTTGAAAGCTTTAGTGAGTCTCACCATCGTAAGAATCTAAAGTTTGACAGCTTTAGTGAGTACCACCATCGTAAGAATCTAAAGTTTGAAAGCTTAAGTGAGTCCCACCATCCTAAGAATCTAAAGTTTGAAAGCTTTAGTGAGTACCACCATCATAAGAATCTAAAGTTTGAAAGCTTTAGTGAGTACCACCATCGGAAGAATCTAAAGTTTGAAAGCTTAAGTGAGTACCACCATCGGAAGAATCTAAAGTTTGAAAGCTTTAGTGAGTACCACCATCGGAAGAATCTAAAGTTTGAAAGCTTTAGTGAGTATCACCATCGTAAGAATCTAAAGTTTGAAAGCTTTAGTGAGTACCACCATCGCAAGAATCTAAAGTTTGAAAGCTTTAGTGAGTATCACCATCATAAGAATCTAAAGTTTGAAAGCTTAAGTGAGTATCACCATCGTAAGAATCTAAAGTTTGAAAGCTTTAGTGAGTACCACCATCGTAAGAATCTAAAGTTTGAAAGCTTAAGTGAGTACCACCATCGTAAGAATCTATAGTTTGAAAGCTTTAGTGAGTACCACCACCGGAAGAATCTAAAGTTTGAAAGCTTAAGTGAGTACCACCATCGTAAGAATCTAAAGTTTGAAAGCTTTAGTGAGTATCACCATCGTAAGAATCTAAAGTTTGAAAGCTTTAGTGACTACCACCATCGTAAGAATCTAAAGTTTGAAAGCTTTAGTGAGTACCACCATCGTATGAATCTAAAGTTTGAAAGCTTAAGTGAGTACCACCATCGTAAGAATCTAAAGTTTGAAAACTTTAGTGAGTACCACCATCGTAAGAATCTAAAGTTTGAAAGCTTTAGTGAGTACCACCATCGTAAGAATCTAAAGTTTGAAAGCTTTAGTGAGTACCACCATCGTAAGAATCTAAAGTTTGAAAGCTTTAGTGAGTATCACCATCGTAAGAATCTAAAGTTTGAAAGTTTTAGTGAGTACCACCATCGTAAGAATCTAAAGTTTGAAAGCTTTAGTGAGTCTCACCATCGTAAGAATCTAAAGTTTGAAAGCTTTAGTGAGTACCACCATCGTAAGAATCTAAAGTTTGAAAGCTTAAGTGAGTCCCACCATCGTAAGAATCTAAAGTTTGAAAGCTTTAGTGAGTACCACCATCATAAGAATCTAAAGTTTGAAAGCTTTAGTGAGTACCACCATCGGAAGAATCTAAAGTTTGAAAGCTTAAGTAAGTACCACCATCGGAAGAATCTAAAGTTTGAAAGCTTTAGTGAGTATCACCATCGGAAGAATCTAAAGTTTGAAAGCTTTAGTGAGTACCACCATCGTAAGAATCTAAAGTTTGAAAGCTTTAGTGAGTCCCACCATCGTAAGAATCTAAAGTTTGAAAGCTTTAGTGAGTACCACCATCGCAAGAATCTAAAGTTTGAAAGCTTTAGTGAGTATCACCATCATAAGAATCTAAAGTTTGAAAGCTTAAGTGAGTATCACCATCGTAAGAATCTAAAGTTTGAAAGCTTTAGTGAGTACCACCATCGTAAGAATCTAAAGTTTGAAAGCTTTAGTGAGTACCACCATCGGAAGAATCTAAAGTTTGAAAGCTTAAGTGAGTACCACCATCGTAAGAATCTAAAGTTTGAAAGCTTTAGTGAGTACCACCATCGGAAGAATCTAAAGTTTGACAGCTTAAGTGAGTACCACCATCGTAAGAATCTAAAGTTTGAAAGCTTTAGTGAGTATCACCATCGTAAGAATCTAAAGTTTGAAAGCTTTAGTGAGTACCACCATCGTAAGAATCTAAAGTTTGAAAGCTTAAGTGAGTACCACCATCGGAAGAATCTAAAGTTTGAAAGCTTTAGTGAGTACCACCATCGTAAGAATCTAAAGTTTGAAAGCTTAAGTGAGTACCACCATCGTAAGAATCTAAAGTTTGAAAGCTTTAGTGAGTACCAACAAAGACTTGTGAGAGGAGAGTTACTAGCAGACTCTGGCTGTATGTAATCCTCATGAAATAAAGAATTAAATTAAAAACTTGTAAGTCCAACAATCCTCTAGACGAGTTGCAAGGATCTCTATAATAAGGCACAAAAACGACAAGTAAAATGCTGAACACAACTGGTAAAATGCAATACATGTATTTAGAAATGAAATGACTATCTAATGATGAACAAACTGTGATGATAAATAATTAAATACAACCCTATAAAACACTGCTCTAACTCATCTTAACTCAAAATTCTGACTAACGGCTTCTGGGGCATGTACAAAATTAAAAATGTTTTTGTATGTATGCCATCTTTAATCTAAACTGTAAGACTATATAGTTAGGCAAATGGTATTGTACATTTAAGCTTTGCCAACATCAATTGCTGGTTTAACTGTTGCAAAGTGATAGTTTGTTTGATGGTGTTTAACGCCACTTTCAACAAAATTTCAGTTATATCGTGGTGGTTAGTTTTATTGGTGGAGGAAACCAGAGGATCCAGAGAAAACCACTGACCTGTCGTAAGTCACTAAGTGAGCTTATAACCTAGTGACGCATATCATAGCTAATTAAAGAGATTTTTGTAACAGTAAAGCAAAGATTACAGTCTGTTAAGATAAAAAATAGCTGGTCGCAAGGCAGACCATCCAGCTTGCCTGTGGAATCTATAGTTACATGTGAATGTCATAACCATGTGGTTGGTGTTTAATTTGGTTATGAACAATATTTCAATTTAGCCAAAAGAAAACCATTTAATGGTATTCAAAATGGACATATGAATGTAATAGCAAAAATGTCGAAGTCATTTAGGCAGATATAGTAGGTAACTGTCCACGACAAACTCACATGTGAAGTTTCATCAACCCGGACCAAGTAGTTTGTCTACATTTGACCTAGACGTAAACGTTAACGCAAAAATGTCGAAGTTATTCAGACAGAAATAGTAGGTCAGTGACCTATATTTGTGTGCAGTGTTTTTAACTGTCCACGACAAACTCACATGTGAAGGTTTCATCAACCTGGACCAAGTAGTTTGTCTACATTGGACCTAAACGCAAACGTTAATGCAAAAATGTCGAAGTTATTCAGGCCGAAATAGTAGGTCACGGTGACCTATATTTGTGTGCAGTGTTTTTAACTGTCAACGACAAACTCACATGTGAAGTTTCATCAACCTGGACCAAGTAGTTTGTCTACATTGGATCTAAACACAAATGTTAACATTGGACGCCGACAACGACACCAACATGGACGATGACGACGACGCACAGGTGACGACATAAGCTCGCTTCCTGTACTTTGTACAGGCGAGCTAAAAATTAATCCAGTTATCTCCCTTATAATGCAATAATAACAATTTATTTCAACTGGATACAAGACATTTACATACTGCGAAATGTATTTGATGTCTTTATCGCCATGTTGGATTTTAAAACTGTAAATTTTATGCAAAACCATAGCCAATAAAATTACATAATACAGAAATATGGCCTTAAAATATGGAAATGACTCAAGCTTCTTAAAGGTTGCTGATTTAAATTGTTGGTTTGAAAGTATTTGTTTTGAACAATATATAGCTAGGAGGACACACATTTTTATTACAAATACTATGGTCTATAATGCACTGTCAAAACATTTTTTTTCAATTTTGTTTTCTTTAGTTTCAGTCATTAATTGCTTAAACGAAATAATATTTAAATTTGTATAATAATTTCTATTAGATCTATAGATACTTTTCGGTGATCACTGATCAGACATGAAGACATTTTAAAAAGTAATGGAATGCATCTCCAAGATCATTTGAACCACATAGGTTTTCAAAACTGTTATGCCTAGGAAATGATCCAGATTAGTAAGATACAAGTAGTACATATCATCTATAGTAAAACAGAATATCAATTGTGGTACATGTATTTCTAATATCCTGTACAATGTACAGGGAAACCTGCTTATGTGGTCACTTCTTTTAGGTAGTCCCCTGTATTAAAAGCCACATCATCTTTTTCTTGTCCCGTCATAGAAAATTCCATATGAATTGAACCTCTTTTAAGATGTCACTTGTCTTAATAGGCCACTTTGTCTTTGTCCCAAGGTGGCCTCTTAATACAGATTTGACAGTATATAATATCTCAATTGGGAAGATTTGTATAAAGTAAAGATAAGTTTGAAGATACCAAAGGGGTCACCAGAAGCCGTAAATAAAATGACAGACAATACAATGACCAAAAGAAAAAGAACAAACAACCATCTATAAAACATACACATAAAACTAAAGATCAAGCATCACACCCCTACTAAAAGCTGAGGGTGAAGTTCTGAATTCAGCTGCTATTGAAAAGTAAAATGGTAATTTGTTAAGATTCAAGATTGGTCAGACAAAGCACAAAAAGTACAAGGTAGCCAAATCACTGAAAAAATACAACCTAGATACAGTGTCCTTCATTTTCTAGCAGTTTGGAGCAAGTTTTACACATTTTCAAACATTTTGCTAAAAAAAAAAAGGAGGAAATTGTTCATCTTTGCAATGTCTGACAAATGCACAAAAAAAAATACACATTCAACTTTCATATATTAACTGTCAATATTTTTATTCAGAATATATACGACCATATTCTTATTACATTGACTGTACCAGATACAATACAATAAAAATAAAATGAAAATCCAAAAATACCACAAAAATACCACACTTCATGACACTTGTCAGAACAGTTCCAAATTCTAACAGAAAAATTGCAGAAAGAGGTAAAAAAAATTATACATAACAGACACTTCAATAAAAAGTTGAGTTGTTAAACTAGTTTTTGGCCAAACATTCCCTCTTAGTGAAATGATGCAGACATACAAGTGTTTTCCACAATGCTAACCCTCATATATATAACTGGGCGAACAGAGTTGTTTATGATATAAGAACACTCTAATCTTGAACATGTAAATTTGTGACACAAAAGTAGTCATATGTATATAATGTATGTATGTAGGTATGTAAATAATAATATTTAGTATTATTAAAGTATTTATCATATTATTATTGTCAAATTTTTGATGGTTGTCTTGAAGAAAGAGAAGTAACTCTTACTGTACAAAATATCTTACAAATTTCCAATCAAAATATTTACAAATCAGGCTAAAAAAAACAATCAATAAAAAAGATAATTTAAGCTAATATATAGATATATTAGAACTTGATATTCTTAATAGAAATTATAACAGTTACAGTGTTAGTTACAGTGTTAGAAACTCCCCAAAAATATTTAGTAGTCATTTGGACAACCTAAATCAAAATTTAGGTTGTCCCAAAAATTGTTTGGTTGTACAATCAAGCCTGTGAATCGGGCTTGCGAGGTGGTCCTTACGGCCGTGGCGCTCAAGGCCCCCAGAAGCTCTGGGGTAAATGGTGCAAAATCCTGCATTCTGGAAATATCCTGACACATAAATCTCAGCCTCAAATAGTAGGTTTTTTTTACTGAAATTGTTGCTTGACAAGCCCCAAACTTCCACTTGCCTCTAATATCACATACAGACTGCTCAGTAAGAGGCTGATGATACAGGCTACTGTACTTTAATAATTTGACCCATTTTTGGGACAAGGTTGATATCGTTGACATCACACTATTGTTCGAACAGTAGATTATTTTTAAGAATCTAGTTTATTCTTTTGTTCTGGAATATTTGAACTTTAACCTTTTACTGTTTTAGGCTTAAAAATGCACTTTACTTATTATTGGGCTTTCGTGTCTCGAACCACTGCCAGGCTTTTCAACATCTATTTTGACTTTCAAAACTTTCACTCGGCTACGGTGACCACACTACTATACGCTATAATTAGTATATTTGACTCTTGATAGTAAGCTTTGTAAAAAAAAATATCAATAATCTGTTTAAAAAAGCAATATACAAGACACGATACAAGTATTTCAGATCTGGCATAATTTATGTTCAGAACTGACGAGTATGTGAACTTTTAAAATGTATTCTCGCAATACAAAACTAACGAACCGACCGCAAGTAATAACAAATCAGACAGACCACAGGTGAAGATTTGAGACACTTGAAAGATCTTGAAATATCTAAATATAAACGATTCTTTTCACTTGAAAGACCTTGAAATATTTAAATATAAACGAGAATCGAAAGGACGTTGACCGATAAAAATGTGTTGTTTTATTTTTGTTAATTGTTGTCTTATTTGGCTTTCTAAACATTAAAAGTGTAAAAACATGCCATACCATATATTTTTTCAACAACACTATTATTGTACAAGTTAGATACATTATTATTGAAACAAAAGAATTTGCCCGTTTTGGATATAACAGGTTTCTTTTTCCGCATTCGTACTCAGGTGACGACCTTGGTGCTACACACCTCAGCGTTCACCCGAGTACTCATGCGGAAAAAGAAACCCGTTATATCCAATATGGGCCGCTTCTTTTGTTTCAATAGTACTGTATCCTATACATGTTTGAGAAACGGAAATTGATAAAATACGAGTAATAACCGGAAACGGCATCGGTATTAGATTCCGGTCAAATATCAACAATGCCAAAGTTCCGATGATCATTTATTTGAAGAGTTTTATATTTATAGCCATTTTAAGGGGTAATTTAGGAAAATCTACTCACAAAACTTGAAAAGAATAAATTTCAGCATCTGGGTAAAAGAAAATTTCAGGTCGTCACTCGTACAACTTTGTTACAAATTCAGGTCGTCCGTAATCGTTTTTGGTCGTCGTTGACGATCGGACGACCGGGAATTTCGAACACTGCAGTTACAGCAAGGTCAGAACTTATTAAAAAAGAATGATTATCAGGAAAATCAAATTTTACACTTAGAGGAAATAAAAGGACAAAACAAAATGCTTATTTTATAAGAATTATAGGACAAAATATTCAATCATAGAAAAATATATTGCTTCAACGAAAATATAAGAATTATAGGACAAAATATCAAATTAAGGATTAGGGTCATATGTTGTTTAACACCTCTTTCAACAATATTTCAGTTATATCGTGGCCGTCATTGGTGGAGGAAACCGAAGTATCCAGAAAATATCACTGACCTGCCACAAGTCACTGACAGAACTTATCACATAATTTTGAATCGATGTACATGTACACCTTGCCATGAGCGAGATTCCAACTCACAGCTTTAGTTGCGATAGGCACTGATTGCACAGAAAGTTGTAAATCCAGCTCCATGATGGCCCTTATATCCAATTAAAGGACTTTGATAGGAGCCTATTTTTTTTTATAGGAATTTAAGGAGGTATGTAGTCCATGTAATGGTATTAAAAAAAAATTCTGAAGTTGGTGAAATCGGATTTACAAATAAATCACAATTTTTAAATAATATGATATCATAAAAATGAAACAAATTGTAGAATTTTTATATCGATCAAAACATGTTTTTATCGAAAAATTATGATGTTTTTAGGGGGGAGGGTAAAAAAACTAAAAATCCAAATATTAATTAAACACCAACAAAACAAAATTATTTTAAAGGTCAGATGATCTTACAGAGGATTTCTCTTGACCTTGTGGCTTGTACAAATATACCAAGTCTGGATTTTTTTCCTTATTGTATTGAAGCAGATCAATAAGAAAATAATAAGAATTTTTATTGACCCAAGCACAGGGCCCAAAATCGGGCAAAAAATCATAAAAAATTAAGTCATTTACACGTTTATCAATATAATACATTCATATACACATCACATGTACACCAAACACACTGATTAAGACTGATTCAACTGAATAAATAGTTGGGGAGAGAATTTTATACTGTCTACTGAACAAAGAGAGATAATTCAGGTACATCAGTGTCCTAAGGTACCTTGGTTAAATGAAAAAAAATGGTGGCGGAAATTGGTTGAAATAGCATGTGAATACACAGTACCATAGGATTGGACCATATAATTATGAATATGATGACACATGACATGTAGGCCTACAACTGAAGATGGTAAAGGATATTTTATCTTATATTTGATGTGTGTTATGTACATTTAATATAACTAGAGGCTCAGGTGAGAATTTCTGCATGCCGAATACATCTAAGTTACTATTCAAATCCCATAGGGTTCTATGTTAAAACTATGTTTGCTCATGGCAGCCATCTTGGATGGAGGTCGTGGTCATCGGACACAATTTTGAAAGTATACTACCCAAGGACCATCCATGCCATGTTTGCTATATTGGCTTACTGGTTTCAGAGGAGAAGATTTTAAAACATTCTTTCCCATAGGGTTCTACATCTTTTTTATGCTAAAACTATGTCCACTGAAGGCGGCCATCTTGGATGGAGGTCAGGGTCACCGGACACAATTTTGAAAATTGACCACTTGAGGACCATCCATGCCATGCTTGCTTTAAATTGGCTTACTGGTTTCAGAGGAGAAGATTTTTAAACATATTTCCCATAGGGTCCTATGTTAAAACTATGTCCACTGATGGTGGCCATCTTGGATGGAGGACAGGGTCACATGACATAATTTTGAAAGTTGACCACCTAAGGACCATTCATGCCATGTTTGCTTTAAATAGACTTACTGGTCTCAGAGGAGAAGACTTTTAAACATTTTTTCCATAAGGTCCTACAGGTATGTTAAAACTAAGTCGAGTCATGACAGCCATTAAGTGAGAAACGATTCACCGTATGTAACGAAATCGCGATTATTTAGGGGACGGTTCGGTTCACGATACGTGGAGACCGCTTACGATACAAACGTTATGATGCTCATTTTTTGAAAAAATGTAGTGTTGAACTTCCGTTTTCTTCTTTTGGTGATCATTTAATTAATATTTTGAGAAAAGTGAATCGATTAATTTATGCTTTTAAAATTAATTAATTAAATATCAAATATTTATAATTTCCACTAGTACGTAAGCGACCTCATATAAAAAAAAAACATGGCAGCGCCCATGTCGACCAGCATGGACTTCAAGAAATAGTTACAGTTTCCTATAAAACATATCGTAATACATATCAAATATCGCGATACGTATCGCTTGTGGAAAAAGTGTATCGTTACACCCCTAGCAGCCATCTTGATTTCCCGATCAGCAAACAATTCACAAGTTTAATACAGAACCACCCAATGATCATTCCTACAATATTATAATTCAATTGACTGAGCACTTTCTGACAAGACGATTTTATAATTTCGACCAATCAGAACACATTATGGGCCCTGGCAGCCATGTTGAACTTCCGATCAGCACCAAAAACAAAATCTTGTATATGACCATCCAATGAACATTTCTGCCAAGTTTGGTTCAAATCTGTTTTGTGGTTTCAGAAAAAAAGATGAAAATGTGAAATTCCCATAGGGTTCAATGTTAAACTAAGTCAAGTCATGGTCGCCATCTTGGATATGCGATTGGCACACAAATAACAAACTTGGTAGAGAACCACCTTGTCATAATTTCTATAATGTTACAATTCCATCGGCTGAGTAGTTTCTGACAAGAAGATTTTCAAAGTTTCAACCAATCAGAACACATTATTGACCCTGGCAGCCATGTTGGATTTCCGACCTGCACCAAAATAACAAATCTGGTAGAGGATCTCCCAATGAACATTTCTGCCAAGTTTGGTCCAAATCTGTTCAGTGGTTTCAGAGAACAAGTTGAAAATATGAAATGCTTACAAATGCAGACGATGGACACAAAGTGATGACAAAAGCTCACCTGGCCAGGTGAGCTAAAAACCGATTCCACTAAATCAGCCAAATTATTGATAAATTTAATATTATCCTTCGACATCTATTTTAATTATTATACAAACTCTAAAAGAACAGCTGATCAAAGTCAAAGATAAATCCAAAGGGAAACAACTCCTACAAAATAATAACTTTCTCGAACTAGTTTACGAAAGACATTCTTTTTTTTAATCAAAAAAGAACCACGTTTGGAAATTGGTTATCATCGCAGGGACTGGTAGTGATTTGCGTCATTTCATGTGACGATCGGTCATTGACATTGTGGCTGGGTTACCACTGTCTTCTGCAAGTTCCAGACTTTGCAGAAACACTCAAACATCAAACACTAACACAAGTAACAGGCCAGGGTGTCGTTTAAATTTGACAAAGTTCGATCCAGAGATTGCTGTAAATCTTCGGGGACACATCCTACTAACTTAATTAGAAGAAAACATTTCATGATCTGTTCACTTTACCATTTTATAAGGCATATCCCATAGAAAAAGACTCTTGCATGTTGAAACGAAAGCAGAGCTGTCTCACACTTTCAGAAGATCATGCGCGAAAATGAATCAGATTTCATCTATTTCTAAATGGCGGGAAATTACCTCCCGTAAACTCCTGTGAAAATAATTTAAGTACCCTTCTTCGTGAGCACATGAGTTCACCCCGGTTTTGTTTGGTGGGGCCCGTTTGCTCATCTTTTCAGTTTTTTAGTGTTGTACTATAACATATATGTGTTTTTACGTCCAGAGTTCCGTGTTGTGATGTCCGTGACGATTTCTGCATAAAAACAATGTTCGGTTCGTCTTAACCTCCAGTTCTTTGTAGGCGATTTTTTACATTATTTGTGTTTGTTTGCGTATATAGTGGTGTGGGGGGGTCTCTGGATTGTGCAGTTTAGATTGCCCCTTCGATATTCTCTAACATTTATTTTAAAAAGTTAATATACATGTATCAAAAACGATTTCCGAAATGGAATGGATTTTTATAAATTGCTTATTTTTAATTGAGGCTCTAGAGAGTTGTCGCAATCAGTTGTCATCCATTAACTTTTTGCATTTTGATCTTCCCAAGAACAACTCGGTGAGATTTTTAACTGCTAAGTCGGACAGTTTTGTCAAATGTTTGTTAAATTATCTAGAAGCTTATTTCAATATTACGATTTCTGTTACGCTTGCCTCAAATATCCATGTTTTGATACTCCAGCAATATGAAAAGTAAGTTTAAGCAGTGATGGTAATCAATTCCACCAATAGCAACAAAACAAACAATCACCTCTCATCTTACGAACACAAAAAAACCACGACATATACATTGTGTTGGAAATACAGGTTATGGCTTGGGACAACCACAAAAATGTGGCGGGATTAAATCGGTTAATGGGATTCCAACACTCCCTCTTGATAACTGGATCTCCAACGACAATATATATATATATCGTGTACATGTTGCAATTTTGTACAAGTTATAACATGTACAAGAAAACTGTACATGTTATAACTTGAACAATCCAAAAATACAGGTTATAACATGTACAAAATATTGCTTAAAAATGAATGACTTTAACTTGTACAATATTTGAAAATATAGAACAAAAGATACGCTTCCACTATCACAACAACATTTCATTAACCTGGGGTCTTATTATCATCAATTTTACATTTTTTTAATTAATTTTTGTTTTAGTTTTTGCTACTTTTTTTTTTTTTTTTTTTTTTGATACAGTTAATGATAAGTTGAGCAGTTTTTATAATTACTTAATACTTTTAAAACACACCTGTAGTCAATGAATATTATTCAGTATTCTCACCTGGTGAATAATAATTTTGAGTTTCTACTCAGAAGGCAATAGATTTACTTTCATAGTAGTAAAGAGTTAAGATGCAAGTGGATACCCAAGACAGATTTTACAATGAAATTCTTGATATGTCGACGAAAAATTCCTCTGCAAACAATACCCTGTTTTCAAAGGAGAGGATAGAAACTTTAATAGGAGGTGTTAAGCAGGCAAACGATGCAACTAAACCTTCTGACAAAGAAAGAACCCTGCTGAAGCAGTATGAGATATTGACAGCTGGAAACCTTGAAAAATTGATCAAGAGAAAAACATCCGATGGTGAGTGTTATGTTGATACAGTCCGTCTTGGCCACCCTGACCTATATTTTTTGCCTGTGAGACTCTGGTCAAACTTTGCATTTAGATCAATTTCTCAGTAACCCTATGTGGTATATCAAAGTAATATTCCACTCCTGCAATGGTCTTATATAATATATAGGACGCGATCCAATGAAAACCAATATTTCTCTCTGGCTTGTATCACAGGGGCTCGTGGCACGGACCCCCTCCCCTTTTTTTTTCTAACTTTCTGTTTACAAATTTATTTTCAATGAAATTTCTTTATTTCTTTATTATTTCATCTCTTTTTCCATATTTTAACTTGTTCGTGTCAATATTCATACAATCTTATGTAAACATCAAATTGCATGTGTCGACCCTATATAGATACTAATAATCCACCGACCATGGGCAAGCAACTGGTAAGCTTTATCACTTGAGGCTGCGAGTTGAGTGCACCCTTATGTCGCTTGGAAAACTTCTAAAATTATATACCAGTGTTTTCACTACAAATTTTGATAGGGGGAGATTTTAGTATTATAGACGGAGAGAAAATTCAGCCTAGAGTCAGAAGGTCCCCAGTGGGTTCAGTGTAAAGCCCTGGTAGGGGGTGGAGGTGGAAGCACCCAAGCCGATTTTTGACTTGCTTTTGAGGGGGCTTCCTAGCTTTAAAATTGTTTCTTTTTGCTTCAATTTACACTGATTAACTTTGAGAAAAAGAAAACCGTAATAAACCTTTTTTCCAGACAGGAATACATTGATTTTTAGGATCTTCTTGACCATTGAACAATTTTTCATTGAGAATGATTTCTCAAGATTAACAACCATCAGTCATTTTCCATTGTTATTTCTGAGCAAGATGTCACATGGTTCTGCCATTTTTCAGGTCAAAGATAAATGTACAAGTTTGGTAGGCAGTCAGTAGAAATAAACTTGATCATTCAGAAAAGAAATATGGACTTCCCCTATGATTATGTATCATTGAAAATAAAGATTTGATAATATTGGTGTTTGTTTCATTTCCTTGACATAGTATGAAGTTATATCAACATTCAGATTCTTTGCCGATTTTGAATAATTAAAATAGCATCTTAGTTTATATTATTATATTAAATGCACATTTAAAGAATGTTAATTTGCTAGCCTTTTACTGTAATTTCTCTCTTAAGATTTTGAAATAAAGTATGCATTTAACTTTTTTTAATAACAGAAAAGAACTTTCAAAGGTAAGTAATATTCAAGAATCTGATTGTTAATTATGTAATCAATAACAAAATGAAGAATAAAAGTTGTCCAAGGCTCTTACATTTCAATAAACTTTTATTTTGTTGAAAATATACAATCACAAATGACCAAACCCCCATAAAATATTTTAAGGGAGAACTCAAGCATGTGCTTCAGAAGGGGATCGACAGTTCCTTATATTCATAGTCATAAGACATCTGCATATAGTCTATAGTTAGACAGAATATATACTTTTTCATGTTAATGCATATACATGATTGAATATCCCATGTCCTTGAACAGAAAATCAAAATTATTCCAGACAGGGGACTCTTGAAAATGACTAGGGACATCGTCATCGAATATTTGCAATATCATTCGCGATATTCGAGTCAGAACTTTAAAAGAAACGTGACATCTTCGCCGAAATGAACATTTGAATTTATTAGTCCGAATCAAATTCCTGCGATTTATTTTATATAGTTCTAAATAAAGACTGAACATATTTAGTGGTCTGAACAATTAAACTAAGTTTTACTGGTCATGGGCAGGAGAACCGGTGTTCATCGTATTCGGTAGTACCCCCCCTTTTTTTTTTGTCTCCATACTGATACAACTTTATAAGATCAGACCTTGCTTACGTTAATAGAAAAACAAAAGTGGGTTATATTCCATTCACTCTTTCAATCATCTAATTCAAATTATTTTAATCATCTTTTTGCTTTTTTGGACAAAAAGTCCGCTTCGTCGATGTTATCAATATCATTCGGACCAAAGCTAGTCGGCCTCAAATCTTCCGTTGGAATGATTTTAAATTTGTATTTATTATTCCTACTGTGAATCGTAATGCTTTAACATAAAGAAATAATTAATTCTTCAATTCTTCAGCCTTCGGCCATTGCATATATTTATCCTCTGAAGTAAACGAAATTAGATAAAAACCGGAAGTAATTGAAATATTATAAATGGGACGAGAATTTGAGGCCGAAAGAAAAAAATGACCATCGACTCGTTTCTTTGTCACAGCAGTGCTTTTTCATACACGAAATTAAGTTCAAATCGTAACCAAGATTTGTTTTCAATCCTCGAATTATATAATATCATGTTCACTCCGAGAGTACATGCCGGCAAATGACAAACTTACAGAATTAAAACAGAAAAGACAACTCGATTTAGTTTTGAACATTTAACCCATGCTTGGAAAATTCATAGCCGTGAATTTTATAGCAATAGCCGGTGAAATGCGCCAGTTCCCGGTTTCAAATGAAAACACTGTGTATATGTATATCTTTTGTGGAATGCAGTGTTTTTTGTGAGTCAGAACAACCGTTCCACAAACGAATGAATAGAGACCGGATTGATTAAGACCGAAAGCCAGTCCTTCTTTTATTCGTCATTTAAGATAGACTTGTCACGGAATTGAAGACGGACTTAATTTTGTTATTATTTGTGGATTTCTTGACCATCACTGTTTTACCTTTCTTTTCATAATTAAGATCACTGTTATTGACCATACTGTACACTGAACTAAGGATGAGATGGTGTGGTGAAAGGTTTTCTATAAGAAAATATGGAAATGATTTCTACATTTGGAATAAACGAGAAAAAAATAACCTTATTGTAGGGGAGAAACTGGTCCTTTTAATTCAGAAATATGGGTTTGTTTTGTATTATATATTTACTCTGTTTTAGTTATATACCTTATTTTGTCATTCGGAGCTTTATCTTCTGTCATCTTGTGCTATTTTATTTTATTTTATTTTGGTTTTCTCCCCAAAATGTAACTCGACTTTTTTCTTTATCTATTATGGAAAGTATAAGTAATACTAGCATCAATATATTGAAAAAGCGTATTTGTCTATTGTTTTCAAGTGTTTTCATATCACTTTTTATATTTCTTTAATTTGGTAGTATTGTTGCACACATCTTAAGCTTTCAATAAATATTGGATTTGGCCCCGGGACGCTGTGTTGTTCATCGTAGTGTCATCGATTTGTTTTGGTACTGCAGTGTACCAACGGGCTGGGTTCAAAACAGGACGAGGGAAAAAAATGCCAGGTATAAATTCTAACGTAAGCACTGCTAGGTGTATTAAACTAACCTTATCCTCTTTCTTGCTTGTCATTTTACCTTCCTTCCTAAACAAATTGAAAAAGAATATTATGTAATCAATGGCGACTATTGCATTTCAAATAAAAGTTTATGTATATTTAACAATTATGTTTTTTTTTAGGAAACCTCCCCTCACTAAGTTTGTTTTCTAAGTTTAATTATGATACAAGTCATCTAATCTTAAGACCTTTAAATAATGTGAATATTATAAAAACTAAGGTTCTCTCTCCCTCAGGCATAGATGACCTTAGCCGATTTGGCTACCTTGTTTATGCTCTTTGGTTTCATTTCTCCCAATTTTTTAAAATATTATTTGGCTTTTCAATCTGTTGGCCTTAAACGTACCTAATGAAGGTTATTTCAGAAACGTGTTGTGTCTATCATATTTAGACCTGTTGGTTTTCCTGCTCCCAATTTCATATTATTATTGTCTTTTCAATCTTTTGGATTTGAGCGTACCTGATAAAGGTTACTATAGAAAAGTGTCGTGTGCACTGAATTTGATATCTACTTTTGTTGTACGTATATAAAGTATCTTATAAAGGTTTCATATATATATATAATGACAGCAATCAATCATTATATAAGGTATCTAAATTTAGACATTCAGGAAAAATAAGATTAATATCCATCGGAAATTTAAGAAAAAATAAACAGTTTTGGACAGAGATTGCTAATTTGCATCCTTCCTTAAATCGGTTCTCTTGTGTTTTTAAATACTAGGTTAATTGTTTGCATTTAATTTTTAAATATTTTTTTTCAACTTAAATAGTATAAATAGTACACACTGATAATTTATATTTTTTTATAATGTAAAACTGTTATTTCTTAGAGTGATAGCATTGCCTTCTAGACATGGGACTAGGAGTGAGCTAGTAGGTTGTGACTAACGTTTGTGCGTTGTCGTTTCGTCGATGTCACATCTTTTTGCTACTGGAACAGGAAATGTCAAGCCCTTCCGGAGCACACGACTTCATCACGTTATTAGTGGAATTCATGTTACTTTATCTTAAAGTTTCTGTGTAGTATCCTGTCGGCCATTGTAGTTGAAATTCAATAATATGAGACAATTTAGTTTAGAATAATACACTACAAACGAGTATTTTGAAATGATTTTTTAACTCCTATCGATCGTTTCTTGCTAAATGCGTAGTAATGAAGGTATCCACCGATAGCATTCATCCCTCCAGCAATATTTTTTTTCATCTCAAAAAGATAACTAAAATAATGCTCACGTTATATCAATCAATCAATCAATCAATCAATCAATCAATCAATCAATCAATCAATCAATCAATCAATCAATCAATCAATCAATCAAATTGCATAAAAAGTCATGTGGTCCAGTGGACCTGTGGAATAAGCCATCTCTGTTTGTAGGCATTATAGTATCAGAGATACATAAACAGAACATTTTGATCTCTGGTCGGAAGTCTTCGGACAATACATTTCTCGTCTTTCTTTATAGAAATACATCTCGTGTAGCTGTATACCCTCAGAGCGATATAGGTTTTTCCAAATTTTCCAAGAATAATACTGAATTAAACTTAAATATACATCAGTAAATTGATCAACTTCCCTACCCTATTGGGACCCTTTACATGTATAATCAATTTCCGAAAATAAACGTAGAAGGGCGGCACATACAAGCTGATGTAACCATAAGATGGCTCATAAGATTGTAGAAATATGGACAAAAAACACGTTAGATAATGGAAAATAAGTAAAAAATATTAAAACAATCTGTAAACAGAAAATTCGATTACAAAAAAAAGGGGGGGGTGATATCATGCCACAATTAAGCGCCTGTGGCATTAATAGGAAACTAATGTCTTACCTTCTTTCTGTTTCACATATACCAAATGTATACACACAACCTGATGTGTTAAAACGAATATAAAAGACAGAAAAACTTCATTTAGTTTCTGTTTCGAAGCAATATGATTCCAGGGGAGGACATAGAGATCAGATTCATTTAAACATCCGGTTACCTGTGTCTAAGTTCAAGTGCATTCTATCAGCTAAATAACAATACACAAATGTACACATATAGTGTTCATACATTTAATATGACTATATTAAATATTTTGTACATGAAAGAAAAGTATTTTATTCCTTAAATTTTACCAACATTTTTCTATTTTTCGTTGACGACAGCGAAAATAGACATACCAGCTCTTATGAAAACTAAATTGCCGTTGCCCTATTTTAGTCACAGGCGCTCGTGACAGGGACGTCGACCACCCCCCTTTTTCTAACTTTCTGTTTACAAATTTATTTTCTATAAAATTTCTTTATTTCTTTATTATTTACCTTAAATACCTTTCATCTTAACTGAACTTGAGCCGTCGTGGTCGTATGATAGTTGAATTTACAACTACCTGTGCAATCGTTGCCTATCACCACTATTGAATGCTGGAACTGTTCCGACAGTGTGCTATATATTTGTTCATTTTATTATAGGTTATGAAAAAACCCCAGCTGAGTTGCAATTGTTAAAAAAAAAATATGGTTGTGATCGTCTTCCGTAATTAAAATCGTCAAAATGAAATACAACCGAATTAATATCAAATGGTGACTTGTTTCAACCTCACTTAAAATATACCTTGATATTCTTTCAAACTTGTACATCACGTTCACGATCTTTTATTACAACACTATTTCACTCATGTGTACATTTTTTTCCTGTTCTAGTTAAAGGACTTTATCAAACAGAATCATACAGTTTACATGTAATGCAGTTAATACGCATTTAAACCACAGAAGAATATTTCTATTTTCCACACCTTGTGGTGTGGGGTCGCTATTGTGCATGCGAAATATTAATTGCAAACCCCATTGACTGGCTATTTGCTGCCTTTCTAGAATATATTATTTTTTTCTCGATCGACAGTTCAGAAGCTAGAAAACAATATGATGAATATTGTCTGTCAATCATGCAAACAATAACTTATGCACATGACAGAACGCATTTTCAAGGCACTACATACACAAAATTTTGATCCATCATTTGTCCATTGGAGGTTGATTTAAGAGAATGGAACTGATAGAAGTTAAAAAGTTTAATTTGGGCGCAAAAGGGGAAACTTTATATAATTTATGAAAATGTGATGTGAATTTTAGGGATCCTCAGATTAAAATCCATTCATCTACTTTTCTACACTTTTATACATATGTATACCCGTTATTTCAAATGATAGTAATGTTATTTTAAAATATTTCCACTTGTTTTTACTTGTCGTTTTCTTTTAAGAGCCCCAGCTTTATACTGCTTATGCTCAGCAACGGACCACCTTTGTCAATTGTCTTAGCTCATCGATGATCATGAGATTCACTAAGACAAATAGCACGGTCCGTGCAATATTTATTTATTTATTTATTTATGCTTTGGTGTCAGTGTTTCAACTGTTGACAGATGTTTAAATTCAACATGGGTAGACTTATAGAAAGTGTGTAATCGTAAAATTCAGTGGCCAACCATCCCAGTCTGGTGGCAAAAGAAAAGATATTGTTCTAATATGCCTAACGTTGTGTCTGCAATTGACGGAACTTCACATGAGATACAAAGTCCATCGAATGAACCCCAACAAAAAAACATACTTTCAGCAAACCAATTCTTTTCATTGATTGATATGAAAAGAAAGTTTATAAACAGTGATAATCATAAATTCCATCAATATCAATAAAACAATTACCTTTCATCTTAACTGAACTTGAGTCGTCGTGGTCGTATGGTAGTTGAATTTACAGCTACCTGTGCAATCGTTGCCTATCACCACTTAAGTTGTGAGTTTGAACCCCATTCATGGCGAGGTGTACTCGATAAAACATTATGTGATAAAGTTTGTCAGTGACTAGCGACAGATCTGGATTTCTCTGGGTACTCCAATTTCCGCCACAAAAGTAGTGACTGAAATATTTTTGAAAGTGGTGTTAAACACCTAACCTCCAATGGACAAATGATGGATCAAAAGTAGTGCATAACATAAAACACCTTTGGGTCATAATGTGGCATATCTTTACAAGTACCAATAATACTACAACAATATTGTTTCCCACACAATTATGGGAACTGTTATACACATATCATGTCATTAAACAATGGACTGAAAAAGAAACAACTTCACTTTCAAATTTGTTATTAACAATTAAATTAAATTATCTCCATGATCTCAAAATTATGCTTCAGTGTTTACTACATCTTATCACATATTTTATTGAAATAACGCCGAATTTGCATGTGTAATAAAAGCATAATTTGCGGGGTGTTATTTGACTCCGGGGCAATAACATTTTACGAGGGCAATGACATATTATCTGCCCTCTTGTGGTTTTTTTGGACCCTATACCATGGACAGGAATAATTACATAGAGATCCACCCAACCCAAGCACAAGTTGCAAAAATTTCATATCACCACTCATCAAAATATTTAAATCAAAATGTTTCCCCTCAACTTCAATACTTGCTTTTTCGTATAATGTGTTTATTTTCTGAAAAATGGGTTTGCAAGCAAGTTTTAAATGATCATAATCTTCTTTGCAGTTTACAATGCAAGAAAAACATTTTGATCTTTGGATGATAATGTCAAATCATCAGTAATTACAGAAAAGAACAACACGAAAAAGTTTGAAATTCTACTAACTTTTGACCCGTCCCCCGAAATTTTAATTTTTATCTTGCCTGTTTCAGGATTTATATATTTGATGTACCGGATAATTTCGCTTTCTAGACTAACATATGCGCCAGGGATATTTCCCGGAATTCTTTCAAAATGAAATAAACTGTTAATATCTTCCTGGCATTGATGAAACCAGATATGTTCGTGGTAGCCCATCACAAAATACTGTCAGTTCCCTATAACCGCTCTCGCTAACATTATTTTTTTCCAAAATAAATAACAAATCTTTAATATTTTGTCTTTCTTCTTCAGGCAAATCTTGGTATGAAGATTTGCTGGACGACGGATTGAAATCGACTTTAACAGTCTGCCCATCAGTACTTTCTAATTTTAAGTACTGGGGTACAAGGCCACAGGACTCTACAAACCAAAGCGATATGATAGATTCTGTTTTTTTGCTAGCAAAACCCCATTAAGACATATTTCTTCCTGTAAACTATTATGTAAATCAGAACACTTTTTTCAAATTCTATGTTGTCGCTTTCAAACTTTTGTAAACTAAAATTTAATCGTTTTACATTTTCTAACTCATCTGAGAATATTGCGACATTATACACATTATTATCAAAAGCAATTCGCTTTCTCCCTGTCAATTTTCTAGTTGATAACAAAACTTTAATAGTCTTACTTGAAAGTCTGTTTTCAAGTCTCTCTGTGAATTTTAACTGAAATGATTGTAATTGGGAATTTAAAATATCTATATATTTAAAATCGGGATATTTGTCCTTTGGTTTGGAGAGCATCTTGAAAAAGGAGCATGTAATTGAAAATGTGAGAGCTATCTGTTGGATTGTGCCCAAAAAATATCTACTCCTTTTGGATCAAACTATTTTACTTCAATTTAGAAGTAGCATCGATAGACAATTAAACCTACCTCAGTATCCCGGAAGAAAATATATAATCAATAATTGAATGCTTATGAAAAAAACTATTTTGGATGAAGTGGTGTTTATTTTATTTTTATCTTACATTTGTATATAACTGTTACGTGCCGACATACCATCGTTTTTTACGGCAAAGATTGCTTCTCAAATATCAAAACGTCATCTAAGCGCTTGGAATATTTGAACATTTTCCCGTCGTTTTTCAAGAAATTTAACACCTCGTGCACCAAAAAAATACTTTAACAGTATTTGTGTTTTATTTATTTTATTAATCTGGTAGCATATTCTTCTGGTGCTCGACTGCGGAGGTGCTTAATTTCTTCGAAAACCGTCGAAATATCGCGGGCAAAATTCTACGAAAGACGGAAAACAAATAACGCTCATGACGTCAAAATGACGTCAAATACGTATCGATTTTGTTGGAAACAAGGTTTAACATCAAAAGTATGATGTCGTCTATAATATAAAACACATCAAATTTTAATCAAGTATTTTCTAAGATAATGATTCATTGATTGAATATGGGGCCATATATGGCACTTATAGTCCCCAGTTCTTTTTATGGCATTAACGCCGGATTGCATGCACTGAGTTTTTCTCCTGGTTTCAATGTACACAAACTGTATTTAAAATGAATACAATTATTTACAGAAACATAAGTTATTTACTGATGAATTTCATTACTTGAAATGAATCATGAAATGCACAGAGATTGTGTATATAATGGTCTCATATATACAATCAGAAGAGTGAAAATATTGATTTTAAGGGTCTGGCTGAGGTTATTTAACTCTAAAATTCACTAATAAAATTCACTCCCCCTTCTTTCTTGCTTAAATCAATGATCAACAATATTCCAGAATCAAACAAATGAATACATATAACATAGATTTCTTTTACATGCATCTTTTTACCATGCGATGTCAGGGTGTTTTAAATCGGTCATCCAATCAGGACGCTCATTATTCTAAGATAAAAATACATCGCTAAAATGACCTGTGGGTGTTTCCCCACTTCAACTCGTAAATTTACATAGAAATCGGAGATATTTCGTCATAAAACTTCACACATGGTTTTGTCTATCATATTTCTTGAAGACAGACATAAAATTTTATTGCATTTATCAATATTTTATGAGTATCAACAGTTTTTTCAACATCGCATCTGTTTCTCGATACAGCCGCAACTTCAACTCGTAAATATACATAGAAATCGGAGATATTTCGTCATAAAAGTTCACATATGGTTTTGTCTATCATATTTCTTGAAGACAAATATAAAATGTTATTGCATTTATCAATATTTTATGAGTATCAACAGTTTTTTCAACACCGTATATGTTTCTCGATACAGCCGCCCGATTACAGTGACCCGTGACCCAGATTAGCACGTTCCAGCATTTTTTTCTTAATAATGTTGTTTAACAAAGACATCCAAATTAAGAAGATACATTGTACAACTGTATGATGGTTAGGTTTGCTTGTTTCAGATCTAACCTATACAACATGTACAAAACATCTTCTTAATTTGGATGTCTTGGTTTGACTATTTGCCTTTTCATGTTACACAATCCATACAAGTCTAAAAAATTATATTTATCAATGCATAGGCTAGCACGCAGTTTAACTAACTAAGGTTGTGGTCCGTTTGCTAATTTGAAATGGCCCATTGCAAATTTGAAATGGCACATTATTCTCTAAAATGGCCCCTTCATGTGTATTTTCTTTATTTTTACTCATAAAACAGGGATTGGGAAGAATTTGTTGTCAAAGAGACTATGGGGCCTAGTCTCTTTGACAACAAATTCTTCCCAATCCCTGTTTTATGAGTAAAAATAAATAAAATCAATATTTTTTACCACTTTCCCCAGTATGAATCGTTACGAATAGTGCTCTGTCATTATGTCTTGTGTTGGTTTTTAGTTGTTTATGGTTTCGATAAATTAGCATGGACTTGAAGTGGTATTCCAGGGAAGAAGTTGAAAAAAGCCCTCTAGAACACCAGAACCTGCAGAGGAGGTGTCACAGGCTAAAAAACAATATGAACAGTAAAGATCACGATCGTTTAAGCTCCACTGGACCACAGATAGCCCTTGGCTACGCTACGACGAACTTCTTCTCTTCGTAGTTTCCACCACTGTGGAGCAACCCGTGTCACACGGTAATTATTTTTGTTTAGGATTTAAAACTAAAAACATATTGGAACCAATTGAATATTTTCATTTACTCTTAGTATTAAAAGGCTATTACATTTAGGTATTAACAAGTAAAAGATGTTTGCACAATAAAGTTATTTACAAAATTTATAATCCTAAAATCAAAGACGAAAGAGCCATTAATCTTAACTCAGATATATATATATGCACATCTTACAATAGCTTAGTGCCTTCAATCTATTCCATTTAAGTATATTGTAAAGGGGTTGGTTTCATTAGTATAATCTGTATCAATATTATTTTATTAAGTTTGATATTAATTATCAATAAACTAATAAAAATATACTTTTAATAGGTAAAACAAAGTTACTGTTTACTAACTTGGCATTTACTGACAGGGTCATTAGAATTAAAAAGGTATTACTTTTAGGTATTAAAAAGTAAAGATATTTGCAAAATAAAATTATTTACAAAATTTACAATCCTAAAATCAACCTCAAAGAGCCATTAGTCTTATCCATCATTTACATGACCATTTACACGAACATGAACAAATGATGTATTGTACATACTGCGAAAAACAGTAAGGATAAAACTGGGGCTGGGAAGTTTGTTACAGGATGTAACAACTTTAGAATAGACACCACCCAAATGCATGTATAAAATTAAACAATGAAAATTTGTTTCTTCGTTTTCCGGTAAAATTATCTTCGGTCTAGTGTGCACTGATTCGGTCTAGTAACTTTAGCAAGTCACTGGCCCAGATGTCTTGTGGTTAAATAAGGTTTTGGCGAAAACCGATTCCATTAAATCAGCCAAATTATTGATAAATTTAATATTATCCTTCGACATCTATATTAATTATTATACAAACTCAAAAAGAACAGCTGATCAAAGATAGATCCAAAGGGAAACAACTCCTACAAAATAATAACTTTCTCGAACTGGTTTACGAAAGACATTCTTTTTTTTAATCAAAAAAGAACCACGTTTGGAAATTGGTTATCATCACAGGGACTGGTAGTGATTTGCGTCATTTCATGTGACGATCGGTCATTGACATTGTGGCTGGGTTATCACTGTCTTCTGCAAGTTCCAGACTTTGCACAATCACTCAAACATCAAACACTAACACAAGACACAAGTAACACGCCAGGGTGTCGTTTAAATTTGACAAAGTTCGATCCAGAAATTGCTGTAAATCTTCGGGGACACATCCTACTAACTTAATTAGAAGAAAACATTTCATAATCTGTTCACTTTACCATTTTATAAGGCATATCCCATAGAAAAAGACTCTTGCATGTTGAAACGAAAGCAGAGCTGTCTCACACTTTCAGAAGATCATGCGCGAAAATGAATCAGATTTCATCTATTTCTAAATGGCGGGAAATTACCTCCCGTAAACTCCTGTGAAAATAATTTATGTACCCTTCTTCGCGAGCACATGAGTTCATCCGGTTTTGTTTGGTGGGGCCCGTTTGCTCATCTTTTCAGTTTGTTAGTGTTGTCCTATAACATATATGTGTTTTTACGTCCAGAGTTCCGTGTTTTGATGCCCGTGACGATTTCCGCATACAAACAATGTTCGATTCGTCTTAACCTCCAGTTCTTTGTAGGCGAACTTATGTCTTATTTACATTATTTGTGCTTGTTTGCGTATAGTGGTGTGTTTTTTTGTTGGTTTTTTTTTGGGGGGGAGGTCTCTGGATTGTGCAGTTTAGATTGCCCCTTCGGTATTCTCTAACATTTATTTAAAAAAGTTAATATACATGTATCAAAAACGATTTCCGATGTGGAATGGATTTTTAGAAATTGTTTGTTTTTAATTGAGGCTCTAGAGAGTTGTCCCAATCAGTTGTCGTCCATTAACGCTTTGCATTTTGATCTTCCCAAGAACAACTCGGTGAGATTTTTAACTGCTAAGTCGGACAGTTTTGTCAAATGTTTGTTAAATTATCTAGAAGCTTATTTCAATATTACGATTTCTGTTACGCTTGCCTCAAATATCCATGTTTTGATACTCCAGCAATATGAAAAGAAAGTTTAAGCAGTGATGGTAATCAATTCCACCAATAGCAACAAAACAAACAATCACCTCTCATCTTACGAACACAAAAAAACCACGACATATACATGGTGTTGGAAATACAGGTTATGGCTTGGGACAATCACAAAAATGTGGCGGGATTAAATCGGTTAATGGGATTCCAACACTCCCTCTTGATAACTGGATCTCCAACGACAATATATATATATGTCGTGTACATGTTGCAATTTTGTACATGTTATAACTTGAACAACCCAAAAATACATGTTATAACATGTATAAAAGTAACTTGTACATGTTATAACATGTACAAAATATTGCTTAGAAATGAATGACTTTAACTTGTACAATATTTGAAAATAAAGAACAAAAGATACGCTTCCACTATCACAACAACATTTCATTAACCTGGGGTCTTATTATCATCAATTTTACATTTTTTTTAATTAATTTTTGTTTTAGTTTTTGCTCTTTTTTTTTTTATCTTTTTGATACAGTTAATGATAAGTTGAGCAGTTCTTATAATTACTTAATACTTTTAAAACACACCTGTAGTCAATGAATATTATTCAGTATTCTCACCTGGTGAATAATAATTTTGAGTTTCTACTCAGAAGGCAATAGATTTACTTTCATAGTAGTAAAGAGTTAAGATGCAATTGGATACCCAAGACAGATTTCACAATGAAATTCTTGATATGTCGACGAAAAATTCCTCTGCAAACAATACCCTGTTTTCAAAGGAGAGGTTAGAAACTTTAATAGGAGGTGTTAAGCAGGCAAACGATGCAACTAAACCTTCTGGCAAAGAAAGAACCCTGCTGAAGCAGTATGAGATATTGACAGCTGGAAACCTTGAAAAATTGATCAAGAGAAAAACATCCGATGGTGAGTGTTATGTTGATACAGTCCGTCTTGGCCACCCTGACCTATATTTTTTGCCTGTGAGACTCTGGACAAACTTTGCATTTAGATCAATTTCTCAGTAACCCTATGTGGTACATCAAAGTAATATTCGACTCCTGCAATGGTCTTATATAATATATAGGACGCGATCCAATGAAAACCAATATTTCACTCTGGCTTGTATCACAGGCGCTCCCCTTTTTTCCTAACTTACTGTTTGCAAATTTATTTTCAATGAAATTTCTTTATTTCTTTATTATTTCATCTCTTTTTCCATATTTTAACTTGTTCGTGTCAATATTCATACAATCTTATGTAAACATCAAATTGCATGTGTCGACCCTATATAGATACTAATAATCCACATTTGGCAATAAATGTGTGAAAATTTTAAAATTCTGGAGAACTGAGCTATCGTATGCACAAAACAAAAACAGGAGCAAAAAGATGCGTCTTTTAGGAATGGATACATGTCCTAGTTTGAATGACATAATGGAAATAAGGTGCAATAAATGTACTCGAAGCGAGCAGGGGTACGATTTTTAAACCTGCCGAGTTGCATGCCTTGTGGATTATTGGTATCTATATATAAGGTCGACACATGTAATTTGATGTTAACATAAGATTGTATGAATATTGACACGAACAAGTTAAAATAAGGAAAAAGAGATGAAATAATAAAGAAATAAAGAAATTTTATTGAAAATAAATTTGTAAACAGAAAGTTTGAAAAAGGGGGGTGGTCCGTGCCACGAGCGCCTGTGGCTTGTATAATATGCTTCATAGACCCTGGTTTAATTTTCCGTGTAGGTTCATTTCCCAGTGGTCCTTTATAGTACATCCATGATAGTTTACAATCTTCTTATATAGTACCTATAGTAAATGGTATTAAACAGTACAAATAACAAAATGGCTTATATTTCTATATTTCACATAAGCCTATACATGTAATTCAAATGTCATAATTTGTTTATCTCCAAAACGCAGAGAAAGATTAACTTGATATTACAGTAAGAATTTCAGTCATTTATTCAAATTTTGGGGGCCCGGGTGGCTCATTGAGTTAGGTCGTTGGCTCTAACAACTCATACAAGCCTATCACCAATACGGTGTGGGTTCGCGCCCAGCTTTGTAAATTACAAAAAGGGTGCACTCGACTCGCCGCCGCAAGTGATAAAGTTTACCAGTTGCTTGGCCAGGTTCGGTGGTTCTCTTCGGGTATTCCGGCTTCCTCCACCACTAAAACTGGTCGCCATGATATAGCTGAAATATTACTGAAAGTGGCGTTAAATACCAAAATTCAAATTCTTCAAATTTTCAGATGAACCAAATTCTCTACTTTGTGGCCATTGAGGATATGTATCCTATTATTAAACAGAGTCACACTGCTGTAGACCATGGTGGACTCCACAAAACATACAATGATCTGAAGGCACATTATGCCAACATAAACCGTGAAGTAATAAAAACATTTCTGAAACTTTGTGAACACTGTGCTCTAAACAAAAACGTTCTGAGCTTTCAAAACTAGTCATCAAACCAGTCAGATCGTCTGATTTTAGTTCAAGAGGACAAGTTGACTTAATTGATTATCAATCAGTTCTAGACAGTGGTTTTAATTGGGTGCTACATTACCAAGACCACTTTACCAAATTCAGTATTTTGCGTCCATTGAAATCAAAAACAGCTGCAGAGGTAGCATACAATCTTTTAGATATTTTTCTCATATTAGGAGCTCCAATGATTCTACAAAGTGACAACGGGCTCGAATTTACAGACAACATAATTACTGAGCTAATTAAAGTCATTATGGCCTGATCTTAAAATTGTTCATGGTAGACCACGTCACTCACAGAGCCAGGTTCTGTGGAAAGGGCGAATGCTGATGTAAAAGAAATGCTTGCAACATGGCTCAGTGAGAATAATTCTACACAATCGTCTGAAGGACTAAGATTTATCCAATTTCAGGAAAATCGATCATACCATCGTGTGATAGAGCAATCTCCATATAAAGCACTATTTGGTTCTGATCCATTGTTGATGCATTTTCAAAATCGATACAGGAGCAATATAACTGTTTTTCTTTTTAAAATTAATAAAAAAAAAAGAGAAGAAAGTGAAAAGATTATCCGTTATTAAATAAACTTTCCTGAAACTACATTAGTTTTCTTTTACAGCAAAGAATTTTTCTGAGTATTTATACAAACGTTCGTCAAAATTGGCGTAAATAATTTTCCAATACAACTAAGAATGGTGATTGGATGGCAATGTTTCAAATCCAATTTATTGCCACACCTTTAGCTTCATGGGCCCTACAAGTCAAATACCAGAAATAACACCATGATCAAAAATAATAGTAAATAATATTTCATAGGCTCATGTATATGTGGACTTGATATATACGTTTATGATATATTCGTCGCCACATTATCTATTTATTTTCAAATTTTGAATGGCTTTAATAATTCATACACGAGGAATGAGAAAGATGTGAATTTATTATTACATCTCGATCCATTTCTTGTAGGTTTTGAGGATATATGTCACTTTGTAGTGCATTGAGATTTTTTGTGAAAGTAGAAAAAAATATCGATTGGAATTGGAAAGTCAGTCTGTTTTGTTCCTTTGCCTCGATATAAGATTTTCCAGTATGCTGTTGTATTGTGTTACCGTAAGTTTTTACTTGTGGCAGTTTCCCTCGTGTTTCTGCATGCTCGAATTAAAGGTTTTTTTTTGTACTGATTTTCTGCTTCATATAGTTCTTATTTATATATGTTATGTTTGTATTGACGTTTCAAATTTCTGTATTTTTTTTTCTGATAAATGTCCATTCATCATTAAACCATGATTTGTTTGGCTTCTGCGCACTATGCGCTTGTTTATTCCGATTGATGTAGCTGGTACCCAAAAGCTTGTTTTCCCAAAAAATAATTAGTTTATACCTTGTTTGTGTATTTGTTGTGGACAGGTGATGGGGCGACGTGGCCGTGATTGTAGTTGGATTTACAAATATACTTGTGAAATCGGGCATATCCCCACTAAAGTTGTGAGTACGAATCCCGCTCAGTGTACTCGATACGACATTATCTGATACAAATTTGTCATTGACTTGCGGCAAGTCGGTGGTCTTCTTCGGGTACTCCGGTTCCCTTCAGCAATAAAACTGACCGGCACGATATACATGTAACTGAAATATTATTGAAAGTGGGATTAAACACAATAAACACCCCCTTTATGTTGTGGTCAACAAACTTTAATTTATTTTGTAATGAGAGAAATTTAGATTCATTAATGTTAATAATTCCGGCAACTTTTTTTATCATGGTTATATTTCTGATTATCATACAACAATGTAGTGTTTCCACTACTCGTGACTAAAACAGTTGGAAAATTAAAAATGATTTATTAAAGTATATATATATATATTGACAGCCTATCATTAGTAACAATAACAGTTAACACAAATACATAATTTGTAGTTTGTCTAGCTAGTATATGGTTGTTAATCACATCAAAAGAAATTAAAAATGTAAATATGCAAACAATAATATATGACGAAATAAACCTCAATATAAAATAAAGTGTCAAAAATATTACCATTGTATTGATCATTTTTCATTACCCCCGTATTCCTTTAACAAACGGAAGTATCCCTTTTTTTTTTTCCGGTGGCCTTTTCAGTAATCAATGCAACCAATTCTGTGCCACTAACATTAATTTTTAGTCTCATTTCATTTTTTGCTGACATTCCTTCGGTCAATTTAAAGTACACAGAACCAATTAAATCGCAGCATTTATCAGTTACATATTTTGGATTTGTACTTAATGTTTGGTAAAACCGGAAGTCAACAGCCTTCTGGTCTTTATAAAGCGGAACATAATCGTGTTCCGGAAGGTATTCAAGTTCGCCAACTTTCACAACTTGCCCAATTTCTACATGTTTATCAAAAACCTTATCTACATAACCATCAACTAATTCTCTCTTTTTATTTTCAGGGTCAACACCCTCTTTGAATGGGCGCCTAATCGAAATTCCATATGTAAATCTTGAAATTCGGCTGGTAACCAATTGCGGCTCAAACCCCAAAAGAACTGCGCCTTTCAACACTACCATACCGGGTTCTCTTGGAACAAGTATGCTAAGATCTGGAAAGGCTGTTTTGATAGCTTCAGTCAAAAAAGTCGACGCTGAATGACCCCCTACTGCCAATAATATCTTCACACCAGACAGTTCTTTCTTCCTAAATAGATTCTCGAGTTCTGCAATAACATGGTGGATAGAGTAAGCGAAGAACGTTTTATAAAGAGAGTGATTTAGCATCATCTTGTCCTTCTTAATGGTGACTTGACCTTTAAAATTAGATTTTTTGATACTATCCTCTAACGAGCGAGTTTCCATGTTAGTATATACCTCGATCCAATCGAGAGGTATTCGAATGGTTTTTCTCTCCTCTGGCTCGGCCACATCTTCTACTTTAAATGTAGTTTTTGAATGCTCAAATGCATGTAGCAATGTAAAATAAGAATTCGGAGTTTTCTCCTTAATGGCATCGATGACCTTGTCGCCAAATATTTCAACCAAGAAATCATAAAACTCTTTGTTGACCGTTATACCTCCCCAATGCCCCCCACATGCCGGGTGAATTTCTTTGAGAGTATCCAGTCCGGTTATTTCTTCCCCGGTATATCTGTTGTACCACCTGTTTGAAAAAACAAAATCGTTTATCTAATGTATAGTATTGTATTTAAACATTTAACAGACGTAAATCCATGAATAATAGTAATAGGTACGATCGGGTGTCACTAGTGGAGCAGGAACTGCTAACCCTTCCGGGGCGCCTGAGCTCATTTCCGGTTTTAGAGGGGTTCGTGTTGCTCAATCTTGAGTTTTCTGCGTAGTGTTTTTTAGATCATTGTTTGTCCCTTTGTCGTTTTTCTTTTGGCCATTGTATTGTCTATCTTTTTCTTTTGGCCATTGTATTGTCGGTCCTTCTTCGATCATTTACGGCTTCTCATGACCCCGTTGGTGTCAAGCTTTTATTTATATAATAATGCAATGCATTTTTTTTCTAAAAGGGATTTGTCTTAAGGCATAAGATGAAAAACAAATAATATCCAAATGGTTCCAAATTCCAACAAAAAAATAGTAGAAACAGAGGCAAAATCGATACCCCTTAAACATATACATGACCAATAACACATATACATGACCCCTAACACATATACATGACACCTAACACATATACATGACCCTTAACACATATACATGACCCTTAGCACATATATATGACCCCTAACACATATACATGACCCCTAACACATATACATGACCCCTAACACATATACATGACCCTAACACATATACATGACCCCTAACACATATACATGACCCCTAACACATATACATGACCCATAACATATAGATGACCCCTAACACATATACATGACCCCTAGCACATATACATGACCCTTAACACATATACATGACCTCTAACACATATACATGACCCCTAACACATATACATGACCTCTAACACATATACATTACCCCTAGCACATATACATGATCCCTTTCACATATTCATGACCCCTAGCACATATACATGACCCCTAACACATATACATTACCCCTAACACATATACATTACCCCTAACACACATATATGACCCCTAACACATATACATGACCCCTAACACATATACATGACCCCTAACACACATACATGACCTCTAACACATATGCATGACCCCTAACACATATACATGACCCCTAACACATATACATGACCCCTAACACACATACATGACCCCTAACACACATATATGACCCCTAGCACATATACATGACCCCTAACACATATACATGACCCCTAACACATATACATGACCCCTAACACACATACATGACCCCTAGCACACATATATGACCCCTAACACATATACATGACCGCTCACTTTCCTGTCTTGGTACAGACACTTCAATACAAATTGGCGTGGTAAGCTAATTTTATTGTCTCATTCTTTCTCTCTATCAAATAAAAAGAACACACTTTCAGCCCACAAAAATAAGATGATTGATTTGATTTATTGTGCTTAACGCCACTTTCAGCAATATTTCAGCTATATCATGACGAGCAGTTTTAGTGGTGGAGGAAGTCGGAGTACCCGGAGAGAACCACCGACCATGGGCCAGCAACTGGTAAACTTTATCACTTTCGGCTGCGAGTCGAGTGCACCCTTTTTTGTAATTTACAAAACCGGGCGCGAACCCACATCGTATTGGTGATAGACTTGTATGAGTTGTTAGGTATTCCAACTACCTAACTCATTGAGCCACTCGAGCCCCACAGAAATAAGAAACACCAATTGTGTCACCCTAGGAACTTTTGTTTAGAAACGGGTACGAGAGTACCGTCTTAGCACATGGACACGCTGGGCAGTTGCACGAGGACCCACCGAGCATAGGGGCCACATGCTAATCTATGCATGTTGTGTACGGCATGTTTTTAATGATTAATTACTGATTTTGTTGGAAGTACAAATGCAATAGATATGTGCTTAATTTTATAGACATTTACAGTTTTATTTATGTGAGGGGTTGTGTAGGCATGGGGCCCAGTGCACTGCTTTTCCCGGGTGTCTATAATGCTGTTAAGACGGTCCTGGGGTAGAGGTAGAATTATTATACAATAGACCCCTAACATAATTACGACAGCAAACTACCTCCGGTCGTATTAAGAAAACAAACATGTATTCTACCATTAACTGAGCTATAGCTCATATATCTTCTATATCGCGAAAGCTATAACGAGCGGTAAGCTAGAATAATGGTAGAATATGCATTTCTAAAACAAATGCGTCCTAGTAGACATATGATTATCTTTTCATACGCAGAATAAATGTGATGTCACAAAGAGAAGACGATGTCAAAATAATAATATGTCGGTGTTAGTCAATAATAATTTGAGTGAGTAAGTTGGTGTTGTTGCTTAACGCCAACTCGGCAATTTTTAAGCTATATCATGGAGAGAACAAGTTAATTTTCAATGATATGATGATGAGGTTCGCTTTATACTAGACCAAAACACGCATAGTTGGATATTCATAGTGCTAGCTCACTAAAACAACAGTCTGCGGATAGACATGACGCCCACACGGCCACAATATCCTGATTCCGAGCCAACCAGTCTTTCTCCTCAATGCTGCGTTCGTAGCGGAGAAGCAAGAAATATCAATTTTATAGTCTCTGGTTTGACAAGATCGGGGCTCGAACCCACCAACTATCACACTCGAGGCGAGCACGCTAACCATGACACCACACACGACACAGAGCGAAGATATACACACACAAAAAAACAAAAAAAAACAATAACAAACAAACACAACAATAACAACAACAACAAACAAACACAACAATAACAAACAAACACAACAATAACAAACAAACAAACACAACAATAACAAACAAACACAACAATAACAACAATAACAAACAAACAAACACAACAATAACAACAATAACAAACAAACACAACACAACAATAGCAAACAAACACAACACAACCAGTGGTAAGTTGCTCCCGTTTCTTATAAGACACGTAAAGTCTAGTTAAGCAAACATCTTGTCGGTGAAGGAGGAAAGACAATAATTACGTAAAATGGTAGTTATTATGTAAATTAACAATTTACTTTTCTTAGTTAGTATTGGGAATAATAAATAACAATAATAAATGTTGTACTTGCCTCCTTGATCAAAAACAACGTATTTAGCACCCTCGTGCATTGTAGCAATGACTTTGCGTCCATCCCCTACTGTTTCCACACTAACTGGTACTCGACGACAATATATCGAGGCAGCTTCCGGTTCTAAAGCTAACATTAATTGGTCATTTGTTATTCCAGCCTAAGTATAAACAAATATATTAAAATAGATCAATTGTTATATACTGAATTAGGAAATAAGACATAAAAACTCTTAATGATTCAACCCTATAATGTTTTTCCCATAGACTACGTATGTTTTATTTAAGGTTTGGATTGGTTTGTTTTATGGTGTTTAACGCCACTTTCAACAATATTTTAGCTATATCGTGGCGGTCAGTTGTATAGGTGGAGGAAACCGGAGTACCCGAAGAAAACCAACGACCTGTCTAAAGTGACTAACAAACTTTATCATATAATGTTGTATCGAGTATACCTCACCATAAGCAGGATTTGAACCCACAACTCCAGTGGTGATAGGCAAAGGTAGTTGTAAATCAAAATACCATACGATCACGACCACGACGGCCCTGTTTTATTTATAGATAGATTCAAGATTGCCATCAAGGAAATTTCAATAAATGTTAATAAAAACATGACATCATACGCCCCATAAAAACGCCCGTTACATTGACCTTTGCTTTTAGAAAATGATCTATTATTTTAAACACCTTGAAGTATGAGTACGCGCGCAGTTCATTACGAGGTGTGTTCGACTTGTACACGTACCATAAATGAGAAAATCACTATGTACTTGCAAGCGCTCGATTTTTACTGGAAATCCAGCTCCCTTTGTCACTAAATCTGATAGCCAATATAAAGATAAAAATCGTGAACATGGTGTCGTAAAGCACCATTCATCAACTAATTCAAACTCAGGTCAACTTTATAAAGAAATACAACAAAACCTGATAGATTTTCACTTATCTTTATTTACAACCATATCTTATATTTAGAGATTAAAACTACACAGATTTCTGGAACCAATACGTCTTGAAATGCATATATATGTACCGTAATTTTTTGCGCATAGTACGCATTGGTGTCTAATGCACACCAACATCGTTGGCATAATTACTCAAATTGCTCAAATATTTTTCTGAGGTGAATATTATTATGAGCAAGGTTGGTGTCTTTTTATCCCTTTTTACCCGTTCTATTCTGAACTATAATTGGAAAATGCACATTTTTCTGTACAACCGGAACAATTCCATGAAAAATAATGAATCAATTTAGAAATAATATTGCATTAAGGGTAAGCGGTTGTTACAACGTTTGGAGTTGACAAAAATGCGTTTTACCGCGAACATTGGATATGTGTAGTAGTGCAAATTACAAAAACGAAGGATGAATCGTCTAAGTATGCACGAACCTTTTTTGCAGCCTCTCTCATAAACGTTCTTGCTTTCAAATCCCATATAGCAGGAACAGTAATGACCCATTGGATATCCACATTAGACAGCACGGGAGACTTCATCTCACCCAATAAATGCCTCTTGAAATAAGCGATCACAGCTGTGAATACATCTACAGCCAGCATTTTTTTCTTCCTTTCTTTCTTTTTCACCTGAATCGTTTCTTCCAAGTAAGTTTCTGTTGTGAGCTCCTGTAAAATTAATGCTTATTTTCATGTGAAATATAGCCTTTAGCTAATCATTTTAATCAATCATAAATTTTATCCAATCTATAATATAGAATTACATTTAAGAAAGGTTTTAAGATACCAAAGGGGTAATCAGAAGCCTTTATTCTAAGGACAGACAAAGCAATGGTCAAAATCGAACAAAATGAACCCCACCGAGAACGGAGGGTGAATTCGGGTGCTCCTGAACGACAAGTAGTTTCTTCTCCTTTAGTTACACCTCTAAGTCATAGATTAAAGCTATATAATATAATTCATAAACTGCGTACATCCCTTTACTTTTGTTGATATAAGTTTTAGCCGACTGAGGAAAAACTAGATGTTGTGATTCTACGAGTGTGAAGTCGTGGTGCAATGAATTCGGTAGTATATTGTTATTTACAGTAAATACTAAATTCTATGAACTAGGACGAATCAAGAATAAAGACAAACCCTCTATGATGTTACATTTCAGTGGTAAAATATTGAATAAAGTTCGCCAACTTGCATTTCAGTTACAAATCGCCTTAATACATACTAAGCTAATTTTTTTTATCAGTGAGTGAGCGAGTGATTGTTGTTTAACATCAATTCAGCAATTTTTCAGCTATATCATGGCGAGAACAAGTTAATTTTCAATGAGATGATGATGAGGTACGCTTTGTAGTAGACCAACATGCGTTGGATTTTTATTGTGCAAGCTCACTGAAACAACAGTCTGAGGATAAACATGTCGCCACACTCGAACATATTGTCCTGATTCCGAGACAACCAGTATTTGCTCTTTCTCCTTAATGTTGCGTGCTTAGCGGAGAGGCAACAAATACCAATTTTATTGTCTTCGGTATGACCCGACCGTGGCTCGAATCCACGATTTACCACACTCGAGGCGAGCAAGCTAACCATTGAACTTAAGGAAAACATTAATTATAAATAAATGACTTTTGATATATTTCACTACATGTACGCTTTCTTGAAATAAGTGTTCTTAAAATAAAAGGACTGTGCAAAGCTAGTCACTGACACACGACACACGATTAGGGGTTACACGAACTGGAACCTCATTCCCATACTTATTCTGTAATGTATACACATTCCCAAGCAAACTTGAGAAAATTGTCAATGCATATCCTGGAACTCGTCCTTTTTTCACAGAAGACTCCTTTGATTAATCGAAAGTGATAACGTTTACCAGTTGCTTGCCCATGGTCGGTGGTTCTCTCTGGGTACTCCGGCTTCTTCCACCACTAAAACTGGTCGCCATGATATAGCTGAAATATTGCTGAAAGTGGCGTTAAAACACCAACAATCAAATCAATCAAATCAAATCAAATCCTTTGGTTAACCGTGGATTAATCAAAGGCTGTTTGCCATGATATTACTAATGGCGAATACATCTGTTCTGGTTCCATCCAGATGGCTTTCTGTATTATTTTTATGAATTGGTTGTGAAGTCAGTTTTGCCTTTTACATTCGTGTTATAATTGTATTACTTGTATTTACCTTTTCTAAGTATAACATCATCTTAAAATGTTCAAAGTAGTACCAATCCTGTAACTTTTTCCCTTCTGTGTTGTCAAGGTAATAATTGATCGCGTCATAACCAAAACTATGGAATGTTTTGTCAGGATTGAACAGGACACACGTGGGTGCTTTGTAGTTTAAAAATTCCCCAGAATTCCAGTTATAACCTAATATCGTTGGGTTGGCGCGGTTTGCTGTGAAATCCGAATGTCTGCAGTAAGCATAACCAGAATAGGTCGTACCAAAATCAATCGCAGCAACCATTTTTCGTCCATGATTGACGCACTGCAAATGGATTAATAGCATGCATGAAAAATCAACAAAATGACGTTATAGGGTTATGTTTATTGTATTTAACGCCACTTTCAACAATATTTCAGTTATATCGTGGGGTGTCAGTCTTATTGGTGGAAGAACATTTTATTGGTGAAAGCAACCGGAATATTCGTAGAAAACCACCGATCTGCCGTAAGTCACTGACACACTTTATCACATACAGTTGTATAGAGTACACCTCACCACGAGCAAGATTCGAACGCAAAACTTTAGTGGACATAGGCACTGCTTGCACAAGTAGTTTCATATCTAACTACCATACAATAACGAACACAACAGTTCCCTAAGAATGTTATAAGACAATTTAAAATATGAATCGGACTTATTACATGTAGCTGGTCCTATCGTATTTTACCTTGCGGCATTTTCGAATACAGTTAGCCTGTCCAAAAAAAAAGCAAACAATGAATACGAAATATGATTATTTTCCCGTAATTGTGACTGTTATCTTATTCCTGACAAAATACATAAATGTGTATATGAATTATATAGTATATATGTATGCACAATGTATGTTTAACGTCACTTTCAACAATATTTTCGTATGGTGGCGGTGAGTTTGATTGGTGTACAATACAAATGATCACCTGACATGGTGGAAGTATTTAAAAATTTGGCAGTATAGTTGAACGTTATCAATATATCATTACATAAGGGAGATTATTAGTTATTTGATACACTAACACATTACATGTAGGCTTTGTTTGCAATAACTGAAGGGGGCAAAATGACGTTCAATCTCTCGTTCAAACATCACACCATATCCACAATCGTAACTACTCGGCCATTCTCGCTACCCTGCAAATAACCTCGTATGCATTAGGCGTATAAATCACACTACTTTTCACATGTTAGTTACATGAAAGTTTGATAAAGTTATATTTTAAACACTTTTCTATATTTCAATTAAAGTTTTAATTAGTTTTGCATGATTAGATTTTACTTAGTATGTCTTCCATATTGGATTTTCGTGGACTATATATTTGTGCTGCTTAACTTAACTTAACTTCCGGCAAACAATTTAAGAAGAATTTCTGCTATGTACGTACGAGGTTATTTGTAGGGTAGCGAGAATGGCCGAGTAGTTACGATTGACCATATCCAGAAATTGATGGTACTTTCCTCATAAATATTCATCATATTTAAATTAGATTTTGATCACGTGACTGCAGTTTAAAGCTTGATGGATCGTTTATTAGATTTGTCAAAAAATAGCATACAGTACGGAAATTCAATGTGTCCGTCAATGATTCCAAAATTAAAAGTTATTGTTTATTTCCGCAAAGTTTTTCTTCTGTCAAAATTCAAATATTTTTGTTTTGTAACGATTTTAGACATGTCTTTGATATCGCGATCATGCAAAAATGATCAAATTATATTTAATGTGGGAACCCCGAGTTTAGAAGCGAGAAATATAAGGTTAGTCAATATAATTACATATATTATTGAGGAATCTAAATTAATTTCAGAAAATCACAGGCGCATGGGGCATGGATTTCGTTACCTCCTCCCCCCTTTTTTCAAATTTTCATAATCATTCCTTTTTCAAAAATTTCATAATCATTCGTTTTTCTTCATTTGACGATATCAGTAGACTTCATACATCATGAATAATACGTGTTTCGACTGATACAGTATAGGAGTCCCCGTGTTTTTTTTACACTTTTTACCTTGTCTACATATGGCACTGTCGTATCAAACTGTTCATATCTATTTCTCAGTTTTAATTTCTCTCAGAGAAATTCTTTGTATGTGTTAACAGTTATTTACCATGCAATTATTTCAATGTTTCCATATTCAGATGGTCGTTGTGCCATTTTTACGAAATAATCCGTCTGCTGTTATGTTTTTTCGGCGGTTTATATTTTCCGCCAAAAAATTCCGGGAAAAATATTCGAAGCGCATATGGGTTTTTCATTGCAGGTATTCCATTCGTAAAACCCCCAGGGTTATCGTTCTTGCACTTCCGTCTAAGATGATGTAATTTGACCTGTGGAAACGAAGCTGCTTCGCTATTCCCAGTGATATTTCTTGGAAAAGATCGACGTACCGACTGAAATTCGAACATGGGCAATTAGGTAAGTGTCTTAGGAACAGTTTGATACGACAGTGCCATATGTAGACAAGGTAAAAAGTGTAAAAAAAACACGAGGGTTTCCCAACCGAGGTGAGCGATATGGCGCGAAATATGAAAATTGAGTTGCTTACCTTCTCTCCTATACTGTATCAGTCGAAAAACTGTGGACACAGAATACACGTATCATTCATGATGTATGAAGTCTACTGATATTGTCAAATGAAGAAAAATGAATGATTATGAAAATTTTGAAAAAAGAATGATTATGAACATTTTGAAAAAAGGGGGGGTAGTAGAGAAAAGGGGGGGGGGAGGAGGAAACGAAATCCATGCCCCATGCGCCTGTGCAGAAAATATGTCGCCAAATGTCATTCATTGCTAAATTTTGTGTCACACGCCACCAGTTTCATGTATTTCAGACATTTTTACATAGACTCTTAAGGCCAAATAAGGGTTCGTCGCCTCGGATTTTCATTTAGTCCAGGAACCTCGATTATTTAATTGTTTTCATTAATTTTTATTTCATTTAATTCAGCTTGATTCAATGTATCATTTTCAAGTTCAGAAAATGACACACATGCAATTATGAATGATATCGTCTACATAAATCATATGAAAGTTGCAGACGTCCCGGCGTCGCCATCTTAGATATGCAAATGAGCAAAGTACCCATCATTTCTGGCTATGCGTTTTGACGAACATTCACTCCACCCATCATTTAATATTAAAATAAAAACGTAGATATCAAATTTGGTACACACGACTCGTTTCGGGAATAATTTTAATCAAGTACCCTCTAATCTAAATTTTTTGAAAGCCAAATAATTAAAAAGTTTTGAGAGCAAGTAAACCATTTAGGACCTACATGTAAACAGGATCGTCAATATCTACTAAGGTCACACATGCCTGAGGGAGGAGTACCTTAGTTTTAACAATAATTTCATAATTTAGGAACTGTAAATTTCGTAAAGATTAATCTAATGAACCCTGTCAGTGCCGAATCACCGACTACTGGGAGGATGATACCCATCGGGGGCTAATAGTCCACCAGCAGAGGTGTTGACCCAAAGATAGTAATAAAAACATTATATCAAATAAGACCAGAGCTCAAATAACGGAACACAGAAATAGTTTTCCTCACTAATATATATAGCTGCACACTTAAATTCACCCCCATTTTTAGTGGGGTACGTGTTGCTCGATCTTTAATTTTCTGTGTAATGCTTTGTAGATTCGTTGTTTGTCCTTTTATTCTTTTTCTTATGGCTTGGTGGTTTGTTGAAAAAATACAAGTACAGTCAAGCATGTCAATAACTTGTATTATGTGGCCTTAATTATAATTTCCCTTCATAGTGCTTATCATATTAATTAAAACTGTATATAGTGTCCACCTTTCTTATGTGATTCAGTTGAAGGTCACATAAAACAAGTTTGACTGTACTTGGTCGATCCGTAAATTCGAGATGTCTACCTGGAATATTACGAAAATAAATAGCAGAAAAATGATCTTTAACAATGCGTGGTATAATTTGTCAAAGGATATATATACTTTAATATATGAAGTACCGTCTATAAAAATAGAGACTAACTTAGGCCTGAGTCGCTCACCTACTTATTCATGATATATTTGGGTTCGAGCAAGTTTTTTTTACGGTGACAAGTTGTGTCAAATTGCCCATCGTCACCATATTTTGTACAGAAACCGACGATTTGTAGTTTTAAGACATCACATACATGATTTGTATAAATTAACAAATCTTTTGGACATGTAATTTCAGATTGAGAAAACAAAAATGTCAACGATGTTTTTTTTTTATTTTTGCAAATCAAGACGAAAAGTTTGAAGATACCAAATGGATAACCAGTAACCCTATATATAAGGCTATATTACCAGTAACACTATATATAAGGCTAGATAACCAGTAACCCTATATCTAAGGCTAGATAACCAGTAACCCTATATATAAGGCTAGATAACCAGTAACCCTATATCTAAGGCTAGATAAACAGTAACCCTATATCTAAAGCTAGATAACCAGTAACCCTATATATAAGACTAGATAACCAGTAACCCTATATATAAGGCTAGATAACCAGTAACCCTATATCTAAGGCTAGATAACCAGTAACCCTATATCTAAGGCTAGATAACCAGTAACCCTATATCTAAGGCTAGATAAACAGTAACCATATATCTAAAGCTAGATAACCAGTAACCCTATATCTAAGGCTAGATAACCAGTAACCCTATATCTAAGGCCAGATAACCAGTAACACTATATCTAAGGCTAGATAACCAGTAACCCTATATCTAAGGCTAGATAACCAGTAACCCTATATCTAAGGCTAGATAACCAGTAACCCTATATCTAAGGCTAGATAACCAGTAACCCTATATCTAAGGCTAGATAACCAGTAACCCTACATCTAAGGCTAGATAACCAGTAACCCTATATATAAGGCTAGATAACCAGTAACCCTATATCTAAGGCTAGATAACCAGTAACCCTACATCTAAGGCTAGATAACCAGTAACTCTATATCTAAAGCTAGATAACCAGTAACCCTATATCTAAGGCTAGATAACCAGTAACCCTATATCTAAGGCTAGATAACCAGTAACCCTATATCTAAAGCTAGATAACCAGTAACCCTATATCTAAGGCTAGATAACCAGTAACCCTATATCTAAGGCTAGATAACCAGTAACCCTATATCTAAGGCTAGATAACCAGTAACCCTATATCTAAGGCTAGATAACCAGTAACCCTATGTCTAAGGCTAGATAAACAGTAACCCTATATCTAAGGCTAGATAACCAGTAACCCTATAGCTAAGGCCAGATAACCAGTAACCCTATATCTAAGGCTAGATAACCAGTAACCCTATATCTAAGGCTAAATAACCAGTAACCCTATGTCTAAGGCTAGATAACCAGTAACCTTATATCTAAGGCTAGATAACCAGTAACCCTATATCTAAGGCTAGATAACCAGTAACCCTATATCTAAGGCTAGATAACCAGTAACCCTATATCTAAGGCTAGATAACCAGTAACCCTATATCTAAGGCTAGATAACCAGTAACCCTATATCTAAGGCTAGATAACCAGTAACCCTATATCTAAGGCTAGATAACCAGTAACCCTATATCTAAGGATAGATAACCTGTAACCCTATATCTGAGGCTAGATAACCAGTAACCCTATATCTAAGGCTAGATAACCAGTAACCCTATATCTAAGGCTAGATAATCAGTAACCCTATATCTAAGGCTAGATAACCAGTAACCCTATATCTAAGGCTAGATAAACAGTAACCCTATATCTAAGGCTAGATAACCAGTAACCCTATATCTAAGGCCAGATAACCAGTAACCCTATATCTAAGGCTAGATAACCAGTAACCCTATATCTAAGGCTAGATAATCAGTAACCCTATATCTAAGGCTAGATAACCAGTAACCCTATATCTAAGGCTAGATAACCAGTAACCCTATATCTAAGGCCAGATAACCAGTAACCCTATAGCTAAGGCTAGATAACCAGTAACCCTATATCTAAGGCTAGATAACCAGTAACCTTATATCTAAGGCTAGATAACCAGTAAGCCTATATCTAAGGCTAGATAACCAGTAACCCTATATCTAAGGCTAGATAACCAGTAACCCTATATCTAAGGCTAGATAACCAGTAACCCTATATCTAAGGCTAGATAACCAGTAACCCTATATCTAAGGATAGATAACCTGTAACCCTATATCTAAGGCTAGATAACCAGCAACCCTATATCTAAGGCTAGATAACCAGTAACCCTATATCTAAGGCTAGATAACCAGTAACCCTATATCTAAGGCTAGATAACCAGTAACCTTATATCTAAGGCTAGATAACCAGTAAGCCTATATCTAAGGCTAGATAACCAGTAACCCTATATCTAAGGCTAGATAACCAGTAACCCTATATCTAAGGATAGATAACCAGTAACCCTATATCTAAGGCTAGATAACCAGTAACCCTATATCTAAGGCTAGATAACCAGTAACCCTATATCTAAGGATAGATAACCTGTAACCCTATATCTAAGGCTAGATAACCAGTAACCCTATATCTAAGGCTAGATAACCAGTAACCCTATATCTAAGGCTAGATAACCAGTAACACTATATCTAAGGCTAGATAACCAGTAACCCTATATCTAAGGCTAGATAACCAGTAACCCTATATCTAAGGCTAGATAACCAGTAACCCTATATCTAAGGCCAGATAACCAGTAACCCTATATCTAAGGCTAGATAACCAGTCACCCTATATCTAAGGCTAGATAACCTGTAACCCTATATCTAAGGCTAGATAACCAGTAACCCTATATCTAAGGCTAGATAACCAGTAACCCTATATCTAAGGCTAGATAACCAGTAACCCTATATCTAAGGCTAGATAACCAGTAACCCTATATCTAAGGCTAGATAACCAGTAACCCTATATCTAAGGCTAGATAACCAGTAACCCTATATCTAAGGCTAGATAACCAGTAACCCTATATCTAAGGCTAAATAACCAGTAACACTATATATAAGGCTAGATAACCAGTAACCCTATATCTAAGGCTAGATAATCATTAACCCTATATCTAAGGCTAGATAACCAGTAACCCTATATCTAAGGCCAGATAACCAGTAACCCTATATCTAAGGCTAGATAACCAGTAACCCTATATCTAAGGCTAGATAACCAGTAACCCTATATCTAAGGCTAGATAACCAGTAACCCTATATCTAAGGCTAGATAACCAGTAACCCCATATCTAAGGCTAGATAACCAGTAACCCTATATCTAAAGCTAGATAACCAGTAACCCTATATCTAAGGATAGATAACCTGTAACCATATATCTAAGGCTAGATAACCAGTAACCCTATATCTAAGGCTAGATAACCAGTAACCCTATATCTAAGGCTAGATAACCAGTAACACTATATCTAAGGCTAGATAACCAGTAACCCTATATCTAAGGCTAGATAACCAGTAACCCTATATCTAAGGCCAGATAACCAGTAACCCTATATCTAAGGTTAGATAATCAGTAACCCTATATCTAAGGCTAGATAACCAGTAACCCTATATCTAAGGCTAGATAACCAGTAACCCTATATCTAAGGCTAGATAACCAGTAACCCTATATCTAAGGCTGGATAACCAGTAACACTATATCTAAGGCTAGATAACCAGTAACCCTATATCTAAGGCTAGATAACCAGTAACCCTATATCTAAGGCTAGATAACCAGTAACTCTATATCTAAGGCTAGATAACCAGTAACCCTATATCTAAGGCTAGATAACCAGTAACCCTATATCTAAGGCTAGATAACCAGTAACCCTATATCTAAGGCTAGATAACCAGTAACCCTATATCTAAGGCTAGATAACCAGTAACCCTATATCTAAGGCTAGATAACCAGTAACCCTATATCTAAGGCTGGATAACCAGTAACACTATATCTAAGGCTAGATAACCAGTAACCCTATATCTAAGGCTAGATAACCAGTAACCCTATATCTAAGGCTAGATAACCAGTAACCCTATATCTAAGGCTAGATAACCAGTAACCCTATATCTAAGGCTAGATAACCAGTAACCCTATATCTAAGGCTAGATAACCAGTAGCCCTATATCTAAGGCTAGATAACCAGTAACGCTATATCTAAGGCCAGATAACCAGTAACCCTATATCTAAGGCCAGATAACCAGTAACCATATATCTAAGGCTAGATAACCAGTAACCCTATATCTAAGGCTAGATAACCAGTAACCTTATATCTAAGGCTAGATAACCAGTAACCCTATATCTAAGGCTAGATAACCAGTAACCTTATATCTAAGGCTAGATAACCAGTAACCCTATATCTAAGGCTAGATAACCAGTAGCCCTATATCTAAGGCTAGATAACCAGTAACCCTATATCTAAGGCTAGATAACCAGTAACCCTATATCTAAGGCCAGATAACCAGTAACCCTATATCTAAGGTTAGATAACCAGTAACCCTATATCTAAGGCTAGATAACCAGTAACCCTATATCTAAGGCTAGATAACCAGTAACCCTATATCTAAGGCTAGATAACCAGTATCCCTATATCTAAGGTTAGATAACCAGTAACCCTATATCTAAGGCTAGATAACCAGTAACACTATATCTAAGGCTAGATAACCAGTAACCCTATATCTAAGGCTAGATAACCAGTAACCCTATATCTAAGGCTAGATAACCAGTAACCCTATATCTAAGGCCAGATAACCAGTAACCCTACATCTAAGGCTAGATAACCAGTAACCCTATATCTAAGGCTAGATAACCAGTAACCCTATATCTAAGGCTAGATAACCAGTAACCCTATATCTAAGATAAGACAGAAGAAAAGACAAACAATGGGTAATAGTCTACAAAAAGTACACAGAAGACTAAAAATTGAGCAATACGAACTCAATTAAAAGAGGAGGTGAATGCTGGTAGTCCGTTATCGTTAGCAGTCCATGCTTCTATTAGTGGCCCCCATCATGTATCTGCTAAACTACACGAACCTAACCTCTGAGCGTGCCTGGTGAAATATTTTCCAGAAACGCGTCGTGTGCATTAAATTAGATATCTACGTTTTTTTTCGAAAAATCAGTTGGCGAATGCTGATATTTTCTTAAAAACCAACACCTCATCAGATGGACGTTGCAAGGATTGTGATACCAAAATAGTGTATGACACACCAACAGATTCAACATAATTTCAAAAGCAACACCACTTGTAAGATATACGACTGGTTTGGAATGTCGCTTGCAATTAAAAAAAAATTGATTGATTTATGGTGTTTTAACGACACTTTCAACAATATTTCGGCTACATCATGGCGACAAGTTTTAGTGGTGGAGGAAGCCGGAGTATCCGGAGAGAACCACCGACCATGGGCGAGCAACTGGTAAGCTTTATCACTTGAGACTGTGAGTTGTGTGCACCCTTATGTCGCTTGGAAAACTTCTAAAATTATATACCAGTGTTTTCACTACAAATTTTGATAGGGGGAGATTTTAGTATTATAGACGGAGAGAAAATTCAGCCTAGAGTCAGAAGGCCCCCAGTGGGTTCAGTGTAAAGCCCTGGTAGGGGGTGGAGGTGGAAGCACCCAAGCCGATTTTTGACTTGCTTTTGAGGGTGTTTCCTAGCTTTGAAATTGTTTCTTTTTGCTTCAATTTACACTGATTAACTTTGAGAAAAAGAAAACCGTAATAAACCTTTTTTCCAGACAGGAATACATTGATTTTCAGGATCTTCTTGACCATTGAACAATTTTTCATTGAGAATGATTTCTCAAGATTAACAACCATCAGTCATTTTCCATTGTTATTTCTGAGCAAGATGTCACATGGTTCTGCCATTTTTCAGGTCAAAGATAAATGTACAAGTTTGGTAGGCAGTTAGTAGAAATAAACTTGATCATTCAGAAAAGAAATATGGACTTCCCCTATGATTATGTATCATTGAAAATAAAGATTTGATAATATTGGTGTTTGTTTCATTTCCTTGACATAGTATGAAGTTATATCAACATTCAGATTCTTTGCAGTTTTTGAATAATTAAAATAGCATCTTAGTTTATATTATTATATTAAATGCACATTTAAAGAATGTTAATTTGCTAGCCTTTTACTGTAATTTCTCTCTTAAGATTTTGAAATAAAGTATGCATTTAACTTTTTTTAATAACAGAAAAGAACTTTCAAAGGTAAGTAATATTCAAGAATCTGATTGTTAATTATGTAATCAATACAAAATGAAGAATAAAAGTTGTCCAAGACTCTTACATTTCAATAAACTTTTATTTTGTTGAAAATATACAATCACAAATGACCAAACCCCCATAAAATATTTTAGGGGAGAACTCAAGCATGTGCTTCAGAAGGGGATCGACAGTTCCTTATATTCATAGTCATAAGACATCTGCATATAGTCTATAGTTAGACAGAATAGATACTTTTTCATGTTAATGCATATACATGATTGAATATCCCATGTCCTTAAACAGAAAATCAAAATTATTTCAGACAGGCAATATCATTCGCGATATTCGAGTCAGAACTTTAAAAGAAACGTGACATCTTCACCGAAATGAACATTTGAATTTACTAGTCCGAATCAAATTCCTGCTATTTATTTTATATAGTTCTAAATAAAGACTGAACATATTTAGTGGTCTGAACAATTAAACTAAGTTTTACTGGTCTTGGGCAGGAGAACCGGTGTTCATCGTATTCGGTAGTACCCCCCCCCCCCTTTTTTTTGTTTGTCTCCATACTGATACAACTTTATAAGATCAGACCTTGCTTACTTTAATAGAAAAACAAAAGTGGGTTATATTCCATTCACTCTTTCAATCATCTAATTCAATTTATTTTAATCATCTTTTTGCTTTTTTGGACAAAAAGTCCGCTTCGTCGATGTTATCAATATCATTCGGACCAAAGCTAGTCGGCCTCAAATCTTCCGTTGGAATTTTAAATTGTATTTATTATTCCTACTGTGAATCGTAATGTTTTAACATAAAGAAATAATTAATTCTTCAATTCTTCAGCCTTCGGCCATTGCATATATTTATCCTCTGAAGTAAACGAAATTAGATAAAAACCGGAAGTAATTGAAATATTATAAATGGGACGAGAATTTGAGGCCGAAAGAAAAAAATGACCATCGACTCGTTTCTTTGTCACAGCAGTGCTTTTTCATACACTAAATTAAGGTCAAATCGTAACCAAGATTTGTTTTCAATTCTCGAATTATATAATCTCATGTTCACTCCGAGAGTACATGCCGGCAAATGACAAACTTACAGAATTAAAATAGAAAAGACAACTCGATTTAATTTTGAACATTTAACCCATGCTTGGAAAATTCATAGCCGGGGATTTTATAGCAATAGCCGGTGAAATGCGCCGGTTCCCGGTGTCAAATGAAAACACTGTATACATGTATATCTTTTGTGGAATGCAGTGTTTTTTGCGAGTCAGAACAACCGTTCCACAAACGAATGAATAGAGACCGGATTGATTAAGACCGAAAGCCAGTCCTTCTTTTATTCGTCATTTAAGATAGACTTGTCACGGAATTGAAGACAGACTTAATTTTGTTATTATTTGTGGATTTCTTGACCATCACTGTTTTACCTTTCTTTTCATAATTAAGATCACTGTTATTGACCATAATGTACACTGAACTAAGGATGAGATGGTGTGGTGAAAGGTTTTCTATAAGAAAATATGGAAATGTTTTCTACATTTGGAATAAATGAGAAAAAAATAACCTTATTGTAGGGGAGAAACTGGTCCTTTTAATTCAGAAATATGGGTTTGTTTGTATTATATATTTACTCTGTTTTAGTTATATACCTTATTTTGTCATTCGGAGCTTTATCTTCTGTCATCTTGTGCTATTTTATTTTATTTTGGTTTTCTCCCCAAAATTTAACTCGACTTATTTCTTTATCTATCATGGAAAGTATAAGTAATACTAGCATCAATATATTGAAAAATCGTATTTGTCTATTGTTTTCAAGTGTTTTCATATCACTTTTTATATTTCTTTAATTTTGTAGTATTGTTGCACACATCTTAAACTTTCAATAAATATTGGATTTGGCCCCGGGACGCTGTGTTGTTCTGCAGTGTACCAACGGGCTGGGTTCAAAACAGGACGAGGGAAAAAGAAGACAGGTATAAATTCTAACGTAAACACTGCTAGGCCTATTAAACTAACCTTATTCTCTTTCTTGCTTGTCATTTTAACTTCCTTCCTAAACAAATTGAAAAAGAATATTATGTAATCAATGGCGACTATTTCATTTCAAATAAAAGTTTATGTATATTTAACAATTATGTTTTTTTTAGGAAACCTCCCCTCACTTTGTTTGTTTTCTAAGTTTAATTATGATACAAGTCATCTAATTTTAAAACCTTTAAATAATGTGATTATTATAAAAACTAAGGTTCTCTCTCCCTCAGGCATAGATGACCTTAGCCGATCTGTCTACCTTGTTTAGGTCCTGTGGTTTCATTTCTCCCAATTTTTTTAAATATTATTTGCTTTTCAATCTTTTGGCTTTAAACGTACCTAATGAAGGTTATTCCAGAAACGTGTCGTGTCTATCATATTTAGATCGTTGGTTTTCCTGCTCCCAATTTCATATTATTATTGTCTTTTCAATCTTTTGGATTTGAGCGTACCTGATAAAGGTTACTATAGAAAAGTGTCGTGTGTACTGAATTTGATATCTACTTTTGTTGTACTCAGAGGCGGATTTAGAGGGGGGCGTGCGGGGCATGCGCCCCCCTAAAATTCGCAAAGCATATGTTATACAACGTTAATCAAATAGTTCAGCAAGCAACTTTTTCATGAATGGTTAACTCGTGACCTGTAGTAAAATATTCCTACACATGATGTATTGACAATTTCCGCTTTTGTTTGTCTATAAACAAGAACGGTCGAATCATACGTCTTCAATGAATGAATCAAACGACGAAAAGAAAAGCTCCATCCGGACGGGCAGTATTAACTAGAACCATCCGAAAAGACAAGCACCGAAATTACAGACCAATTAGTGAAATGAGGAATGCGTTAAAACTAAACCAATAGTTCTTTGAAGGGTTAACATATCGTGATCGATCAGTCATGAGTTGAACAATTCCCGTCACGGTTGTTCAAAAAAAGGTTTTACTTTAGGTTCTTATAATCTGACAAAAACATACTGTTAACAATTATCCGACAAAATTAAGACTCAAAGTCAAGTTTTTTTGGTCTGATTAAAATGGTGTGGTTAGTTCAAAATTGTCGTTCAATTAAATGTCTGCAATTCCTCAAACCCCCAGAGCTTAGGAGGGGGGCTTCGTTCCCCTGGGCCTCCTACCAGGGCTCTGCCTACGACACGCTGAGGTACATTAAGCGGTCCCCAGATCCCTCGCCTACTCACGCCCCCCGTAACCACAAATCCTGGATCCGCCCCTGGTACTTATATAAAGTCTCTTATAAAGGTTTCACATATATATATATATAATGACAGCAATCAATCATTATATAAGGTATCTAAATTTAGACATTCAGGAAAAATAAGATTAATATCCATCGGAAATTTAAGAAAAAAAACAACAGTTTTGGACAGAGATTACTAATTTGCATCCTTCCTTAAATCGGTTCTCTTGTGTTTTTAAATAATAGGTTAATTGTTTGCATTTAATTTTTAAATATTTCAATTTAAATAGTATAAATAGTATACACTGATAATTTATACTTTTTTATAATGTAAAACTGTTATTTCTTAGACTGATAGCATTGCCTTCTAGACATGGGACTATGAGTGAGCTAGTAGGTTGTGACTAACGTTTGTGCGTTGTCGTTTCGTCGATGTCACATCTTTTTGCTACTGGAACAGGAAATGTCAACCCTTCCGGAGCACACGACTTCACCCCGTTATTAGTGGAATTCATGTTACTTTATCTTAAGGTTTCTGTGTAGTATCTTGTCGGCCATTGTTGTCGAAATTCAATAATATGAGACCATTTAGTTTAGAATAATACACTACAAACGAGTATTTTGAAATGATTTTTTAACTCCTATCGATCGTTTCTTGCTATATGAGTAGTAATGAAGGTATCCACCCATAGCATCCATCCCTCCAGCAATTTTTTGGTCATCTCAAAAAGATAACTAAAATAATGCTCACGTTATATCAATCAATCAATCAATCAATCAATCAATCAATCAATCAAATTGTATAAAAAGTCATGTGGTCCAGTGGACCTGTGGAATAAGCCATCTCTGTAGGCATTATAGTATCAGAGATATATAAACAGAAAATTTTGATCTCAGGTCGGAAGTCTTCAGACAATACATTTCTCGTCTTTCTTTATAGAAATACTTCTCTTGTAGCTGTATACCCACATAGCGATATAGGTTTTTCCAAATTTTCCAAGAATAATACTGAATTAAACTTAAATCTACATCAGTAATTTGATCAACTTCCCTACCCTATTGGGACCCTTTACATGTATAATCAATTTCCGAAAATAAACGTAGAAGGGCGGCACATACAAGCTGATGTAACCATAAGATGGCTCATAAGATTGTAGAAATATGGACAAAAAACACGTTAGATAATGGAAAATAAGTAAAAAATATTAAAACAATCTGTAAGCAGAAAATTCGATAACAAAAAGGGGGGGGGGTGATATCATGCCACAATTAAGCGCCTGTGGCATTAATAGGAAACTAATGTCTTACCTTCTTTCTGTTTCACATATACCAAATGTATGCACACAGCCTGATGTGTTAAAACGAACATAAAAGACAGAAAAACATCATTTAGTTTCTGTTTTGAAGCAATATGATTCCAGGGGAGGACATAGAGATCAGATTCATTTAAACATCCGGTTACCTGTATCTAAGTTCAAGTGCACTCTATCAGCTAAATAACAATACACAAATGTACACAGTTAGTGTTCATACATTTAATATGACTATATTAAATATTTTGAACATGAAAGAAAAGTATTTTATTCTTTAAATTTTACCAACATTTTTTTATTTTTCGTTGACGACAGCGAACATAAACATACCAGCTCTTATGAAAACTAAGTTGCCGTTGCCCTATTTTAGTCACAGGCGCTCGTGACAGGGACCACCCCCTTTTTCTAACTTTCTGTTTACAAATTTATTTTCTATAAAATTTCTTTATTTCTTTATTATTTACCTTAATTACCTTTCATCTTAACTGAACTTGAGCCGTCGTGGTCGTATGATAGTTGAATTTACAACTACCTGTGCACTCGTTGCCTATCACCACTATTGAATGCTGGAACTGTTCCGACAGTGTGCTATATATTTGTTCATTTTATTATAGGTTATGAAAAAAACCCAGCTGAGTTGCAATTGTTAAAAAAAAATATGGTTGTGATAGTCTTCCGTAATTAAAATCGTCAAAATGAAATACAACCGAATTAATATCAAATAGTGACTTGTTTCAACCTCATTTAAAATATACCTTGACATTCTTTCCTACTTGTACATCACGTTCACGATCTTTTATTACAACACTATTTCACTCATGTGTACATTTTTTCCTGTTCTAGTTAAAGGACTTTATCAAACAGAATCATACAGTTTACATGTAATGCAGTTAATACGCATTTAAACCACAGAAGAATATTTCTATTTTCCACACCTTGTGGTGTGGGGTCGCTATTGTGCATGCGAAATATTAATTGCAAACCCCATTGACTGGCTATTTGCTGCCTGTCTAGAATATATTATTTTTTTCTCGATCGACAGTTCAGAAGCTAGAAAACAATATGATGAATATTGTCTGTCAATCATGCAAACAATAACTTATGCACATGACAGAACGCATTTTCAATGCACTACATACACAAAATTTTGATCCATCATTTGTCCATTGGAGGTTGATTTAAGAGAATGGAACTGATAGAAGTTAAAAAGTTTAATTTGGGCGCAAAAGGGGAAACTTTATATAATTTATGAAAATGTGATGTGAATTTTAGGGATCCTCAGATTAAAATCCATTCATCTACTTTTTTTTACACTTTTATACATATTATACATATGTATACCCGTTATTTCAAATGATAGTAATGTTATTTTAAAATATTTCCACTTGTTTTTACTTGTCGTTTTCTTTTAAGAGCCCCAGCTTTATACTGCTTATGCTCAGCAACGGACCCCCTTCGTCAATTGTCTTAGCTCATCGATGAGATTCACTAAGATAAATAGCACGGTCCGTGCAATATTTATTTATTTATTTATTTATGCTTTGGTGTCAGTGTTTCAACTGTTGACAGATTTTTAAATTCAACATGGGTAGACTTATAGAAAGTATGTAATCGTAAATATCAGTGACCAACCATCCCAGTCTGGTGGCAAAAGAAAAGATATTGTTCTAATATGCCTAACGTTGTGTCTGCAATTGACGGAACTTCACATGAGATACAAAGTCCATCGAATGAACCCCAACAAAAAAACATACTTTCAGCAAACCAATTCTTTTCATTGATTGATATGAAAAGAAAGTTTATAAACAGTGATAAACATAAATTCCATCAATATCAATAAAACAATTACCTGTCATCTGAACTGAACTTGAGCCGTCGTGGTCGTATGGTAGTTGAATTTACAGCTACCTGTGCAATCGTTGCCTATCACAACTTAAGTTGTGAGTTTGAACCCCATTCATGGCGAGGTGTACTCGATAAAATATTATGTGATAAAGTTTGTCAGTGACTAGCGACAGATCTGGATTTCTCTGGGTACTCCAATTTCCGCCACAAAAGTAGTGACTGAAATATTTTTGAAAGTGGTGTTAAACACCTAACCTCCAATGGACAAATGATGGATCAAAAGTAGTGCATAACATAAAACACTTTTGGGTCATAATGTGGCATATCTTTACAAGTACCAATAATACTACAACAATATTGTTTCCCACACAATTATGGGAACTGTTATACACATATCATGTCATTAAACAATGGACTGAAAAAGAAACAACTTCACTTTCAAATTTGTTATTAACAATTAAATTAAATTATCTCCATGATCTCAAAATTATGTTTCAGTGTTTACTACATCTTATCACATATTTTATTGAAATAACGCCGAATTTGCATGTGTAATAAAAGCATAATTTGCGGCGTGTTATTTGACTCCGGGGCAATAAGATTTTACGAGGGCAATAACATATTATCTGCCCTCTTGTGGTTTTTTTGGACCCTATACCATGGACAGGAATAATTACATAGAGATCCACCCAACCCAAGCGTAAGTTGCAAAAATTTCATATCACCACTCATCAAAATATCTAAATCAAAATGTTTCCTCTCAACTTCAATACTTGCTTTTTCGTATAATGTGTTTATTTTCTGAAAAATGGGTTTGCAAGCAAGTTTTAAATGATCATAATCTTCTTTGCAGTTTACAATGCATAAAAACCATTTTGATCTTTGGATGATAATGTCAAATCATCAGTAATTACAGAAAAGGACAACACGACAAAGTTTGAAATTCTACTAACTTTTGACCCGTCCCCCGAAATTTTAATTTTTATCTTGCCTGTTTCAGGATTTACATGATATTTGATGTACCGGATAATTTCGCTTTCTAGACTAACATATGCGCCAGGGGTATTTCCCAGAATTCTTTCAAAATGATATAAACTGTTAATATCTTCCTGGCATTGATGAAACCAGATATGTTCGTGGTAGCCCATCACAAAATACTGTCAGTTCCCTATAACCGCTCTCGCTAACATTATTTTTTTCCAAAATAAATATCAAATCTTTAATACTTTGTCTTTCTTCTTCAGGCAAATCTTGGTATGAAGATTTGCTGGACGACGGATTGAAATCGACTTTAACAGTCTGCCCATCAGTACTTTCTAATTTTAAGTACTGGGGTACAAGGCCATATGACTCTACAAACCAAAGCGATTTGTTACATTCTGGTTTTTTGCTAGCAAAACCCCTTTAAGACATATTTCTTCCTGTAAACTATTATGTAAATCAGAACACTTTTTTTCAAATTCTATGTTGTCGCTTTCAAACTTTTGTAAACTAAAATTTAATTGTTTTACATTTTCTAACTCATCTGAGAATATTGCGATATTATGCACATTATTATCAAAAGCAATTCGCTTTCTCCCTGTCAATTTTCTAGTTGATAACAAAACTTTAATAGTCTTACTTGAAAGTCTGTTTTCAAGTCTCTTTGTGAATTTTAACTGAAATGATTGTAATTGGGAATTTAAAATATCTATATATTTAAAATCGGGGTATTTGTCCTTTGGTTTGGAGAGCACCTTGAAAAAGGAGCTTGTAATTGAAAATGTGAGAGCTATCTGTTGGATTGTGCCCAACAAATATCTACTCCTTTTGGATCAAACTATTTTACTTCAATTTAGAAGTAGCATCGATAGACCATTAAACCTACCTCAGTATCCCGGAAGAAAATATATAATCAATAATTGAGGGCTTATGAAAAAAACTATTTTGGATGAAGTGGTGTTTATTTTATTTTTATCTTACATTTGTATATAACTGTTACGTGCCGACATACCATCGTTTTTTACGGCAAAGATTGCTTCTCAAATATCAAAACGTCATCTAAGCGCTTGGAATATTTGAACATTTTCCCGTCGTTTTTCAAGTAATTTAACACCTCGTGCACCAAAAAAATACTTTAACAGTATTTGTGTTTTATTTATTTTAATAATCTGGTAACATATTTTTCTGGTGCTCGACTGCGGAGGTGCTTAATTTCTTCGAAAACCGTCGAAATATCGCGGGCAAAATTTTATGAAAGACGGAAAACAAATAACGTTCATGTCGTCATAATGACGTCAAATACGTATCGATTTTGTTGGAAACAAGTTTTAACATCAAAAGTATGATGTCGTCTATAATATAAAACACATCAAATTTTAATCAAGTATTTTCTAAGATAATGATTCATTGATTAAATATGGGGCCATATATGGCACTTATAGTCCCCAGTTCTTTTTATGGCATTGACGCCGGATTGCATGCACTGAGTTTTTCTCCTGGTTTCAATGTACACAAACTGTATTTAAAATGAATACAATTATTTACAGAAACATAAGTTATTTACTGATAAATTTCATTACTTGAAATGAATCATGAAATGTACAGAGATTGTGTATATAATGGTCTCATATATACAATCAGAAGAGTGAAAATATTGATTTTAAGGGTCTGGCTGATGTTATTTAACTGTAAAATTCACTAATAAAATTCACCCTCCCCTTTTTTTCTTGCTTAAATCAATGATCAACAATATTCCAGAATCAAACAAATGAATACATATAACATAGATTTCTTTTACATGCATCTTTTTACCATGCGGTGTCAGTGTGTTTTAAATCGGTCATCCAATCAGGACGCTCATTATTCTAAGATAAAAATACATCGCTAAAATGACCTGTGGGTGTTTCCCCACTTCAACTCGTAAATTTACATAGAAATCGGAGATATTTCGTCATAAAACTTCACACATGGTTTTGTCTATCATATTTCTTGAAGACAAACATAAAATTTTATTGCATTTGTCAATATTTTATGAGTATCAACAGTTTTTTCAACCTCGCATCTGCTTCTCGAAACAGCCGCAACTTCAACTCGTAAATATACATAGAAATCGGAGATATTTCGTCATAAAAGTTCACATATGGTTTTGTCTATCATATTTCTTGAAGACAAACATAAAATTTTATTGCATTTATCAATATTTTATGAGTATCAACAGTTTTTTCAACACCGTATATGTTTCTCGATACAGACGCCCGATGACAGTGACCCGTGACCCAGATTAGCACGTTCCAGCAGTTTTTTTTCTTAATAATGTTGTTTAGCAAAGACATCCAAATTAAGAAGATACATTGTACAACTGTATGATTGCTAGGTTTGCTTGTTTCAGATCTAACCTATACAACATGTACAAAACATATTCTTAATTTGGATGTCATGGTTTGACTATTTGCTTTTTCATGTTACACAATCCATACAAGTCTAAAAAATGATATCTATCAATGCATAGGCTAGCACGCAGTTTAACTAACTAAGGTTGTGGTCCGTTTGCTAATTTGAAATGGCACATTATTCTCTAAAATGGCCCCTTGATGTGTATTTTCTTTATTTTTACTCATAAAACAGGGATTGGGAAGAATTTGTTGTCAAAGAGACTAGGCCCCAAGAATTTGTTGTCAAAGAGACTATGGGGTCTAGTCTCTTTGACAACAAATTCTTCCCAATCCCTGTTTTATGAGTTAAAATAAAGAAAATCAATATTTTTTACCACTTTCCCCAGTATGAATCGTTACGGATAGTGCTCTGTCATTATGACTTGTGTTGGTTTTTAGTTGTTTATGGTTTCGATAAATTAGCATGGACTTGAAGTGGTAAGACGGTGCTATTCCGGGGAAGAAGTTGAAAAAAGCCCTCTAGAACACCAGAACCTGCAGAGGAGGTGCCACAGGCTAAAAAACAATATGAACAGTAAAGATCACGATCTTTTAAACTCCACTGGACCACCGATCGCCCTTGGCTACGCTACGACGAACTTCTTCTCTTCGTAGTTTCCTCCACTGTGGAGCAACCCGTGTCACACGGTAATTATTTTTGTTTAGTATTTAAAACTAAAAACATATTGGAACCAATTGAATATTTTCATTTACTCTTAGTATTAAAAGGCTATTACTTTTAGGTTTTAAAAAGTAAAAGATGTTTGCACAATAAAGTTATTTACAAAATTTACAATCCTAAAATCAAAGACGAACGAGCCATTAATCTTAACTCAGATATATATATATATATATTACATAATTCTTCATTATCCTATCCAATATATTAAAAATTGCTGAGTTAGATTGCTGTCAAATTATAATATTAAGTATATATGTACCATCTACACACGCTTATACACATGTCTTACGCCTATCCCTAGATTTGCCTTACGAGACAAGGTAACACTACGACTATTGAAGCTCCTTTTTTAGGGAGTGGATGTAGTCGAGTGGTCTAGGGCGCTGGACGTAAGGCTAAGCAAATGGTGCTGCAGTGTAACAATGGTGTGGGTTCAAATCCCGTCGAGGGAAGAACAAAAATTTGACAGCTCTAAAATCTAATTCTAACACTGTTTGGTTTAATTTTCAGACGTGTTTAATTTTCAGACGTATATACGTCTGAAAATTAAACCAAACAGTGTTAGAATTAGATTTTAGAGCTGTCAAATTTTTGTTCTTCCCTCGACGGGATTTGAACCCACACCATTGTTACACTGCAGCACCATTCGCTTAGCCTTACGTCCAGCGCCCTAGACCACTCGACTACATCCACTCCCTAAAAAAGGAGCTTCAATAGTCGTAGTGTTACCTTGTCTCGTAAGGCAAATCTAGGGATAGGCGTAAGACATGTGTATAAGCGTGTGTAGATGGTACATATATACTTAATATTATAATTTGACAGCAATCTAACTCAGCAATTTTTAATATATTGGATAGGATAATGAAGAATTATTCATTATACAGTCACAGGAAATAAAGTATATTATACAAACGTCTAGAAGCAAGTGACAACCATACAATATATCTGTCCCACTGGATCTCAAAGTTACTTTAAAGGATACTAGGTTAATACTAAATATTATATACGTCTGAAAATTAAACCAAACAGTGTTAGAATTAGATTTTAGAGCTGTCAAATTTTTGTTCTTCCCTCGACGGGATTTGAACCCACACCATTGTTACACTGCAGCACCATTCGCTTAGCCTTACGTCCAGCGCCCTAGACCACTCGACTACATCCACTCCCTAAAAAAGGAGCTTCAATAGTCGTAGTGTTACCTTGTCTCGTAAGGCAAATCTAGGGATAGGCGTAAGACATGTGTATAAGCGTGTGTAGATGGTACATATATACTTAATATTATAATTTGACAGCAATCTAACTCAGCAATTTTTAATATATTGGATAGGATAATGAAGAATTATTCATTATAAAGTCACAGGAAATAAAGTATATTATACAAACGTCTAGAAGCAAGTGACAACCATACAATATATATATATACATCTTACAATAGCTTAGTCCCTTCAATCTATTCCATTTAAGTATATTGTAAAGGGGTTGGCTTCATTAGTATAATCTGTATCAATATTATTTTATTAAGTTTGATATTAATTATCAATAAACTAATAAAAATATACTTTTAATAGGTAACACAAAGTTACTGTTTACTAACTTGGCATTTACTAACAGGGTCATTAGAATTAAAAAGGTATTACTTTTAGGTATTAAAAAGTAAAGATATTTGCAAAATAAAATTATTTACAAAATTTACAATCCTAAAATCAACCTCAAAGAGCCATTAGTCTTATCCATCATTTACATGACCATTTACACGAACATGAACAAATGATGTATTGTACATACTGCGAAAAACAGTAAGGATAAAACTGGGGCTGGGAAGTTTGTTACAGGATGTAACAACTTTAGAATAGACACCATCCAAATGCATGTATGAAATTAAACAATGAAAATTTGTTTCTTCTTTTTCCGGTAAAATTATCTTCGGTCTAGTGTGCACTGATTCGGTCTAGTAACTTTAGCAAGTCACTGGCCCAAATGTCTAGTGGTTAAATAAGTTTTTGGCGAACACTGGACAAAAGCTCAACTGGCCCAATGGGCCAGGTGAGCTAAAAACCGATTCCATTAAATCAGCCAAATTATTGATAAATTTAATATTATCCTTCGACATCTATATTAATTATTATACAAACTCAAAAAGAACAGCTGATCAAAGTCAAAGATAAATCCAAAGGGAAACAACTCCTACAAAATAATAACTTTCTCAAACTAGTTTACGAAAGACATTTTTTTTTTAATCAAAAAAGAACCACGTTTGGAAATTGGTTATCATCACAGGGACTGGTAGTGATTTGCGTCATTTCATGTGACGATCGGTCATTGATATTGTGGCTGGGTTATCACTGTCTTCTGCAAGTTCCAGACTTTGCAGAAACACTCAAACATCAAACACAACGTCACAAGTAACAGGCCAGGGTGTCGTTTAAATTTGACAAAGTTCGATCCAGAGATTGCTGTAAATCTTCGGGGACACATCCTACTAACTTAATTAGAAGAAAACATTTCATAATCTGTTCACTTTACCATTTTATAAGGCATATCCCATAGAAAAAGACTCTTGCATGTTGAAACGAAAGCAGAGCTGTCTCACACTTTCAGAAGATCATGCGCGAAAATGAATCAGATTTCATCTATTTCTAAATGGCGGGAAATTACCTCCCGTAAACTCCTGTGAAAATAATTTAAGTACCCTTCTTCGCGAACACATGAGTTCACCCCGGTTTTGTTTGGTGGGGCCCGTTTGCTCATCTTTTCAGTTTTTTAGTGTTGTCCTATAACATATATGTGTTTTTACGTCCAGAGTTCCGTGTTGTGATGTCCGTGACGATTTCTGCATAAAAACAATGTTCGGTTCGTCTTAACCTCCAGATCTTTGTAGGCGAGCTTATGTCTTATTTACATTATTTGTGCTTGTTTGCGTATAGTGGTGTGTTTTTTTGTTGGTTTTTTTTTGGGGGGGGGGGGGGGGGGGTTTCTGGATTGTGCAGTTTAGATTGCCCCTTCGATATTCTCTAACATTTATTTAAAAAAGTTGATATACATGTATCAAAAACGACTTCCGATGTGGAATGGATTTTTAGAAATTGTTTGTTTTTAATTGAGGCTATAGAGAGTTGTCCCAATCAGTTGTCGTCCATTAACGCTTTGCATTTTGATCTTCCCAAGAACAACTCGGTGAGATTTTTAACTGCTAAGTCGGACAGTTTTGTCAAATGTTTGTTAAATTATCTAGAAGCGTATTTCAATATTACGATTTCTGTTACGCTTGCCTCAAATATCCATGTTTTGATACTCCAGCAATATGAAAAGAAAGCTTAAGCAGTGATGGTAATCAATTCCACCAATAGCAACAAAACAAACAATCACCTCTCATCTTACGAACACAAAAAAACCACGACATATACATGGTGTTGGAAATACAGGTTATGGCTTGGGACAATCACAAAAATGTGGCGGGATTAAATCGGTTAATGGGATTCCAACACCCCCTCTTGATAACTGGATCTCCAACGACAATATATATATATGTCGTGTACATGTTGCAATTTTGTACAAGTTATAACATGTACAAGAAAACTGTACACGTTATAACTTGAACAATTCAAAAATACAGGTTATAACATGTACAAAAGTAGCTTGTACATGTTATAACATGTACACAATATTGCTTAAAAATGAATGACTTTAACTTGTACAATATTTGAAAATAAAGAACAAAAGATACGCTTCCATTATCACAACAACATTTCATTAACCTGGGGTCTTATCAACAATTTTATATTTTTTATTAATTTTTGTTTTAGTTTTTGCTCTTTTTTTTTTTTTTTATCTTTTTGATACAGTTAATGATAAGTTGAGCAGTTTTTATAATTACTTAATACTTTTAAAACACACCTGTAGTCAATGAATATTATTCAGTATTCTCACCTGGTGAATAATAATTTTTGAGTTTCTACTCAGAAGGCAATAAATTTACTTTCATAGTAGTAAAGAGTTAAGATGCAAGTGGATACCCAAGACAGATTTTACAATGAAATTCGTGATATGTCGACGAAAAATTCCTCTGCAAACAATACCCTGTTTTCAAAGGAGAGGTTAGAAACTTTAATAGGAGGTGTTAAGCAGGCAAACGATGCAACTAAACCTTCTGGCAAAGAAAGAACCCTGCTGAAGCAGTATGAGATATTGACAGCTGGAAACCTTGAAAAAATGATCAAGAGAAAAACATCCGATGGTGAGTGTTATGTTGATACAGTCCGTCTTGGCCACCCTGACCTATATTTTTTGCCTGTGAGACCCTGGTCAAACTTTGCATTTAGATCAATTTCTCAGTAATTCTATGTGGTACATCAAAGTAATATTCGACTCCTGCAATGGTCTTATATAATATATAGGACGTGATCCAATGAAAACCAATATTTCTCTCTGGCTTGTATCACAGGCGCTCGTGCACGGACCCCCCTTTTTCTAACTTTCTGTTTACAAATTTATTTTCAATAAAATATCTTTATTTCTTTATTATTTCATCTCTTTTTCCTTATTTTAGCTTGTTCGTGTCAATATTCATACAATCTTATGTTAACATCAAATTGCATGTGTCGACCCTATATAGATACTAATAATCCACATTTGGCAATAAATGTGTGAAAATCTTAAAATTCTGGAGAACTGAGCTATCGTATGCACAAAACAAAAACAGGGGCAAAAAGATGTGTCTTTTAGGAATGGATACATGTCCTAGTTTGAATGATATAATGGAAATAAGGTGCAATAAATGTACTCGAAGCGACTTCGAGCAGGGGTACGATTTTTAAACCTGCCGAGTTGCATGCCTTGTGGATTATTGGTATCTATATAAGATCGACACATGCAATTTGATGTTAACATAAGATTGTATGAATATTGACACGAGCAAATTAAAATAAGGAAAGAGATGAAATAATAAAGAAATAAAGAAATTTTATTGAAAATAAATTTGTAAACAGAAAGTTAGAAAAAGGGGAGTGGTCCGTGCCACGAGCGCCTGTGGCTTGTATAATATGCTTCATAGACCCTGGTTTAATTTTCCGTGTAGGTTCATTTCCCAGTGGTCCTTTATAGTACATCTATGATAGTTTACAATCTTCTTTTATAGTACATATAGTAAATGATATTAAACAGTACAAATAACAAAACGGCTTATATTTCTATATTTCACATTGGCCTATACATGTAATTCAAATGTCATAATTTGTTTATCTCAAAAACGCAGAGAAAGATTAACTTGATATTACAGTAAGAAATTCATTTCTTCAAATTTTCGGGGCCCGGGTGGCTCAATGAGTTAGGTCGTTGGCTCTAGCAACTCATACAAGCCTATCACCAATACGGTGTGGGTTCGCGCCCAGCTTTGTAAATTACAAAAAAGGGTGCACTCGACTCGCCGCCGCAAGTGATAAAGTTTACCAGTTGCTTGCCCAGGGTCGGTGTACTCCGGCTTCCTCCACCACTAAAACTGGTCGCCATGACATAGCTGAAATATTACTGAAAGTGGCGTTAAACACCAAAATTCAAATTCTAAATTCAAATTCTTCAAATTTTCAGATAAACCAAATTCTCTACTTTGTGGCCATTGAGGATATGTATGCTATTATTAAGCAGAGTCACACTGCTGTAGGCCATGGAGGACTCCATGAAACATACAATGACCTGAAGGCACATTATGCCAACATAAGCCGTGAAGTAATAAAAACATTTCTGAAACCTTGTGAACACTGTGCTCTAAAGAAAAACATTCTGAGCTTTCAAAACTAGTCATCAAACCAGTCAGATCGTCAGATTTTAGTTCAAGAGGACAAGTTGACTTAATTGATTATCAATCAGTTCCAGACAGTGGTTATAAGTGGGTGTTACATTACCAAGACCACTTTACCAAATTCAGTATTTTGCGTCCATTGAAATCAAAAACAGCTGCAGAGGTAGCATACAATCTTTTAGATATTTTCTCATATTAGGAGCTCCAATGATTCTACAACGTGACAACGGGCGCGAATTTACAGCCAACATAATTACTGAGCTAATTAAAGTCATTATGGCCTGATCTTAAAATTGTTCATGGTAGACCACGTCACCCACAGAGCCAGGGTTCTGTGGAAAGGGCGAATGCTGATGTAAAAGAAATGCTTGCAACATGGCTCAGTGAGAATAATTCTACACAATCGTCTGAAGGATTAAGATTTATCCAATTTCAGAAAAATCGATCATACCATCGTGTGATAGAGCAATCTCCATATAAAGCACTATTTGGTTCTGATCCATTGATGATGCATTTTCAAAATCGATACAGGAGCAATATAACTTTTTTTCTTTTTAAAATAAAAAAAAAGAGAAGAAAGTGAAAAGATTATCCGTTATTAAATAAACTTTCCTGAAACTACATTAGTTTTCTTTTACAGCAAAGAATTTTTCTGAGTATTTATACAAACGTTCGTTCAAAATTGGCGTACATAATTTTCCAATACAACTAAGAATGGTGATTAGATGGCAATGTTTTAAATCCAGTTTATTGCCACACCTTTAGCTTCATGGGCCCTACAAATACCAGAAATAATACCATGATCAAAAATAATATTAAATAATATTTCATAGGCTCATGTATATGTGGACTTGATATATACGTTTATGATATATTCGTCGCCACATTATCTATTTATTTTCAAATTTTAAATGGCTTTAATAATTTATACACGAGGAATGAGGAATATGTGAATTTATTATTACATCTGGATCCATTTCTTGTAGGTTTTGAGGATATATGTCACTTTGTAGTGCATTGAGATTTTTTGTGAAAGTAGAAAAAAATATCGATTGGAATTGGAAAGTCAGTCTGTTTTGTTCCTTTGCCTCGATATAAGATTTTCCAGTATGCTGTTGTATTGTATTATAGTAAGTTTTTACTTGTGGCAGTTTCCCTCGTGTTTCTGCATGCTCGAATTAAAGGGTTTTTTTTGTACTGATTTTCTGCTTCATATAGTTCTTATTTATATATGTTATGTTTGTATTGACGTTTCAATTTTTTTTTCAATATTTTTTTTTCTGATAAATGTCCATTCATCATTAAACCATGATTTGTTTGGCTTCTGTGCACTATGCGCTTGTTTATTCCGATTGTTGTAGCTGGTGCCCAAAGGCTTGTTTTCCCAAAAAATAATTAGTTTATACCTTGTTTGTGTATATGTTGTGGACAGGTGATGGGGCGACGTGGCCGTGATCGTAGTTGGATTTACAAATATACTTGTGAAATCGGGCATATCCCCACTAAAGTTGTGAGTACGAATCCCGCTCAGTGCACTCGATACGACATTATCTGATACAAATTTGTCATTGACTTGCGGCAGGTCGGTGGTCTTCTCCGGGTATTCCGGTTCCCTTCAGCAATAAAACTGACCGGCACGATATACATGTAACTGAAATATTATTGAAAGTGGGATTAAACACAATAAACACCCCCTTTATGTTGTGGTCAACAAACTTTAATTTATTTTGTAATGAGAGAAATTTAGATTCATTAATGTTAATAATTCCGGCAACTTTTTTTATCATGGTTATATTTCTGATTATCATACAACAATGTAGTGTTTCCACTACTCGTGACTAAAACAGTTGGAAAATTAAAAATGATTTATTAAAGTATATATATATATATTGACAGCCTATCATTAGTAACAATAACAGTTAACACAAATACATAATTTGTAGTTTGTCTAGCTAGTATATGGTTGTTAATCACATCAAAAGAAATTAAAAATGTAAATATGCAAACAATAATATATGACGAAATAAACCTCAATATAAAATAAAGTGTCAAAAATATTACCATTGTATTGATCATTTTTCATTACCCCCGTATTCCTTTAACAAACGGAAGTATCCCTTTTTTTTTTTTCCGGTGGCCTTTTCAGTAATCAATGCAACCAATTCTGTGCCACTAACATTAATTTTTAGTCTCATTTCATTTTTTGCTGACATTCCTTCGGTCAATTTAAAGTACACAGAACCAATTAAATCGCAGCATTTATCAGTTACATATTTTGGATTTGTACTTAATGTTTGGTAAAACTGGAAGTCAACAACCTTCTGGTCTTTATAAAGCGGAACATAATCGTGTTCCGGAAGGTATTCAAGTTCGCCAACTTTCACAACTTGCCCAATTTCTACATGTTTATCAAAAACCTTATCTACATAACCATCAACTAATTCTCTCTTTTTATTTTCAGGGTCAACACCCTCTTTGAATGGGCGCCTAATCGAAATTCCATATGTAAATCTTGAAATTCGGCTGGTAACCAATTGCGGCTCAAACCCCAAAAGAACTGCGCCTTTCAACACTACCATACCGGGTTCTCTTGGAACAAGTATGCTAAGATCTGGAAAGGCTGTTTTGATAGCTTCAGTCAAAAAAGTCGACGCTGAATGACCCCCTACTGCCAATAATATCTTCACACCAGACAGTTCTTTCTTCCTAAATAGATTCTCGAGTTCTTCAATAACATGGTGGATAGAGTAAGCGAAGAACGTTTTATAAAGAGAGTGATTTAGCATCATCTTGTCCTTCTTAATGGTGACTTGACCTTTAAAATTAGATTTTTTGATACTATCCCCTAACGAGCCAGTTTCCATGTTATTATATACCTCGATCCAATCGAGAGGTATTCGAATGGTTTTTCTCCCCTCTGGATCTGCCACATCTTCTACTTTAAATGTAGTTTTTGAATGCTCAAATGCATGTAGCAATGTAAAATAAGAATTCGGAGTTTTCTCCTTAATGGCATCGATGACCTTGTCGCCAAATATTTCAACCAAGAATTCATAAAACTCTTTGTTGACCGTTATACCTCCCCAATGCCCCCCACATGGCGGGTGAATTTCTTTGAGAGTATCCAGTCCGGTTATTTCATGCACGGCTATATCTGTTGTACCACCTGTTTGAAAAAACAAAATCGTTTATCTAATGTATAGTATTGTATTTAAACATTTAACAGACGTAAATCCATGAATAATAGTAATAGGTACGACCGGGTGTCACTAGTGGAGCAGGAACTGCTAACCCTTCCGGGGCGCCTGAGCTCATTTCCGGTTTTTAGAGGGGTTCGTGTTGCTCAATCTTGAATTTTCTGCGTAGTGTTTTTTAGATCATTGTTTGTCCCATTGTCCTTTTTCTTTTGGCCATTGTATTGTCTATCATTTTCTTTTGGCCATTGTATTGTCGGTCCTTCTTCGATCATTTACGGCTTCTTATGACCCCGTTGGTGTCTCCAAACTTGTTTTACATAATAATGCAATGCATTTTTTTTCTGAAAGGGATTTGTCTTAAGGCATAAGATGAAATCAAATAATATCCAAATGGTTCCAAATTCCAACAAAAAAATAGTAGAAACAGAGGCAAAATCGATACCCCTAACACATATACATGACCCATAACACATATACATGACCCCTAACACATATACATGACACCTAACACATATACATGACCCCTAACACATATACATGACCCTTAGCACATATATATGACCCCTAACACATATACATGACCCCTAACACATATACATGACCCCTAACACATACATGACCCCTAACACATATACTTGACCCTAACACATATACATGACCCCTAACACATATACATGACCCCTAGAACATACACATGACCCCTAGCACATATACATGACCCCTAACACATATACATGACCCCTAGCACATATACATGACCCATAACACATATAGATGACCCCTAACTCATATGCATGACCCCTAACACATATACATGACTCCTAACACATATACATGACCCCTAACACATATATATGACCCTTAGCACATATACATGACCCCTAAAATATATACATGACCCCTAACACATATACATGACCCCTAACACATATGCATGACCCCTAACACATATGCATGACCTCTAACACATATACATGACCCCTAGCACATATACATGACCCCTAACACATATACATGACCCCTAACACATATACATGACCTCTAACACATATACATGACCCCTAGCACATATACATGACCCATAGCACATTCATGACCATAACACATACATGACCCATAACACATATACATTACTCCTAACACATATACATTACCCCTAACACACATATATGACCCCTAACACATACATGACCCCTAACACATATACATGACCCCTAACACATATACATGACCCCTAACACACATACATGACCCCTAACACATATACATGACCCCTAGCACATATACATGACCCATAATACATATAGATGACCCCTAACTCATATGCATGACCCCTAACACATTTACATGACCCCTAACACATATACATGACCCCTAACATATATACATGACCCCTAACACATATACATGAACCCTAACACATATACATGACCCTTAGCACATATACATGACCCCTAGCACATATACATGACCCCTAACACATATACATGACCCCTAACACATATACATGACCCCTAACACATATACATGACCCCTAACACATATACATGACCCCTAACACATATACATGACCCCTAACACACATACATGACCCCCAACACACATATATGACCCCTAGCACATATACATGACCCCTAACACATATACATGATCCCTAACACATATACATGACCCCTATCACACATACATGACCCCTAACACATATACATGACCGCTCACTTTCCTGTCTTGGTACAGACACTTCAATACAAATTGGCGTGGTAAGCTAATTTTATTGTCTCATTCTTTCTCTCTATCAAATAAAAAGAACACACTTTCCGCCCACAAAAATAAGATGATTGATTTGATTTATTGTGCTTAACGCCACTTTCAGCAATATTTCAGCTATATCATGACGAGCAGTTTTAGTGGTGGAGGAAGCCGGAGTACCCGGAGAGAACCACCGACCATGGGCCAGCAACTGGTAAACTTTATCACGTGTGGCTGCGAGTCGAGTGCACCCTTTTTTGTAATTGACAAAACCGGGCGCGAACCCACACCGTATTGGTGATAGATTTGTATGAGTTGTTAGGTATTCCAACTACCTAACTCATTGAGCCACTCGAGCCCCACAGAAATAAGAAACACCAATTGTGTCACCCTAGGAACTTTTGTTTAGAAACGGGTACGAGAGTGCCGTCTTAGCACATGGACACGCTGGGCAGTTGCACGAGGACCCCCCGAGCATAGGGGTCACATGCTAATCTATGTATGTTGTGTACGGCATGTTTTTAATGATTAAACACTGATTTTGTTGGAAGTACAAATGCAATAGATATGTGCTTAATTTTATAGACATTTACAGTTTTATTTATGTGAGGGGTTGTGTAGGCATGGGGCCCAGTGCACTGCTTTTCCCGGGTGTCTATAATGCTGTTAAGACGGTCCTGGGGTAGAATTATTATACAATAGACCCCTAACATAATTACGACAGCAAACTACCTCCGGTCGTATTAAGAAAACAAACATGTATTCTACCATTAACTGAGCTATAGCTCATATATCTTCTATATCGCGAAAGCTATAACGAGCGGTAAGCTAGAATAATGGTAGAATATGCATTTCTAAAACAAATGCGTCCTAGTAGACATATGATTATCTTTCCATACGCAGAATAAATGTGATGTCACAAAGAGAAGACGATATCAAAATAATAATATGTCGGTGTTAGTCAATAATAATTTGAGTGAGTAAGTTGGTGTTGTTGCTTAACGCCAACTCGGCAATTTTTAAGCTATATCATGGAGAGAACAAGTTAATTTTCAATGAGATGATGATGAAGTTCGCTTTATACTAGACCAAAACACGCATAGTTGGATATTCATAGTACTAGCTCACTAAAACAACAGTCTGCGGATAGACATGACGCCCACACGCCCACAATATCCTGATTCCGAGCCAACCAGTCTTTCTCCTCAATGCTGCGTTCTTAGCGGAGAAGCAAGAAATATCAATTTTATAGTCTCTGGTTTGACAAGATCGGGGCTCGAACACACCAACTATCACACTCGAGGCGAGCACGCTAACCATTACGCCACACACGACACACAAAAAAAAACAATAGCAAACAAACACAACAATAACAAACAAACACAACAATAACAAACAAACAAACACAACAATAACAAACAAACACAACAATAACAACAATAACAAACAAACACAACAATAACAACGATAACAAACAAACACAACAATAACAAACAAACACAACAATAACAAACAAACAAACACAACAATAACAAACAAACACAACAATAACAACAATAACAAACAAACACAACAATAACAACGATAACAAACAAACACAACAATAACAAACAAACACAACAATAACAAACAAACACAACAATAACAACGATAACAAACAAACACAACAATAACAAACAAACACAACAATAACAAACAAACACAACAATAACAACAATAGCAAACAAACACAACATTAACAAACAAACACAACAATAACAAACAAACACAACAATAACAAACAAACACAACAATAACAAACAAACACAACAATAACAACAATAACAAACAAACACAACAATAACAAACAAACACAACAATAACAACAATAGCAAACAAACACAACATTAACAAACAAACACAACAATAACAATAATAACAAACAAACACAACAATAACAAACAAACACAACAATAACAATAATAACAAACAAACACAACAATAACAAACAAACACAACACAACCAGTGGTAAGCTGCTCCCGTTTCTTATAAGACACGTAAAGTCTAGTTAAGCAAAAATCTTGTCGGTGAAGGAGGAAAGACAATAATTACGTAAAATGGTAGTTATTATGTAAATCAACAATTTACTTTTCTTAGTTAGTATTGGGAATAATAAATAACAATAATAAATGTTGTACTTGCCTCCTTGATCAAAAACAACGTATTTAGCACCCTTGTGCATTGTAGCAATGACTTTGCGTCCATCCCCTACTGTTTCCACACTAACTGGTACTCGACGACAATATATCGAGGCAGCTTCCGGTTCTAAAGCTAACATTAATTGATCATTTGTTATTCCAGCCTAGGTATAAACAAATATATTAAAATAGATCAATTGTTATATACTGAATTAGGAAATAAGACATAAAAACTCTTAATGATTCAACCCTATAATGTTTTTCCCATAGACTACGTATGTTTTATTTAAGGTTTGGATTGGTTTGTTTTATGGTGTTTAACGCCACTTTCAACAATATTTTAGCTATATCGTGGCGGTCAGTTGTATTGGTGGAGGAAACCGGAGTACCCGAAGAAAACCAACGACCTGTCTAAAGTGACTAACAAACTTTATCATATAATGTTGTATCGAGTATACCTCACCATAAGCAGGATTTGAACCCACAACTCCAGTGATGATAGGCAAAGGTAGTTGTAAATCAAAATACCATACGATCACGACCACGACGGCCCTGTTTTATTTATTGATAGATTCAAGATTGCCATCAAGGAAATTTCAATAAATGTTAATAAAAACATGACATCATACGCCCCATAAAAACGCCCGTTACATTGACCTTTGCTTTTAGAAAATGATCTATTATTTTAAACACCTTGAAGTATGAGTACGCACGCAGTTCATTACGAGGTGTGTTCGACTTGTACACGTACCATAAATGAGAAAATCACTATGTACTTGCAAGCGCTCGATTTTTACTGGAAATCCAACTCCCTTTGTCACTAAATCTGATAGCCAATATAAAGATAAAAATCGTGAACATGGTGTCGTAAAGCACCATTCATCAACTAATTCAAACTCATGTCAACTTTATAAAGAAATACAACAAAACCTGATAGATTTTCACTTATCTTTATTTACAACCATATCTTATATTTAGAGATTAAAACTACACAAATTTCTGGAACCAATACGTCTTGAAATGCATATACCGTAATTGTTTGCGCATAGTACGTATTGGTGTCTAATGCGCACCACCATCGTTGGCATAATTACTCAAATTGTTCAAATATTTTTCTGAGGTGAATATTATTATGAGCAAGGTTGGTGTCTTTTTATCCCTTTTTACCCGTTCTATTCTGAACTATAATTGGAAAATGCACATTTTTCTGTACAACCGGAACAATTCCATGAAAAATAATGAATCAATTTAGAAATAATATTGCATTAAGGGTAAGCGGTTGTTACAACGTTTGGGGTTGACAAAAATGTGTTTTACCGCGAACATTGGATATGTGTAGTAGTGCAAATTACAAAAACGAAGGATGAATCGTCTAAGTATGCACGAACCTTTTTTGCAGCCTCTCTCATAAACGTTCTTGCTTTCAAATCCCATATAGCAGGAACAGTAATGACCCATTGGATATCCACATTAGACAGGACGGGAGACTTCATCTCACTCAATAAATGCCTCTTGAAATAAGCGATCACAGCTGTGAATACATCTACAGCCAGCATTTTTTCCTTCTTTTCTTTCTCTTTCACCTGAATCGTTTCTTCCAAGTACGTTTCTGTTGTGAGCTCCTGTAAAATTAATGCTTATTTTCATGTGAAATATAGCCTTTAGCTAATCATTTTAATCAATCATAAATTTTATCCAATCTATAATATAGAATTACATTTAAGAAAGGTTTAAGATACCAAAGGGGTAATCAGAAGCCTTTATTCTAAGGACAGACAAGGCAATAGTCAAAAGAAAAAGAACAAAAGGACAAACAATGATCTACAAAACACTACACAGAAAATTGAAGATCGAACAAAATGAACCCCACCGAGAACAGATGGTGAACTCGGGTGCTCCTGAACGGCAAGCAGTTTCTTCTCCTTTAGTGACACCTCTAAGTCATAGATTAAAGCTATATAATATAATTCACAAATTGCGTGCATCCCTTTACTTTTGTTGATATAAGTTTTCGACGACTGATGAAAAACTAGATGTTGTGATTCTAAGAGTGACGTCGTGGTACAATGAATTCGGTAGTATATTATGATACATAGTAAATACTAAATTCTACGAACTAGGTCAAATGAATAATAAGGGGAAACCCTCTATGATGTTACATTTCAGTGGTAAAATATTGAATAATGTTCATCAACTTGCATTTCAGTTACAAATCGCTTTAATACAAATGTACATACTAACCTATTTTTTTTATCAGTGAGTGAGCGAGTAATTGTTGTTTAACATCAATTCAGCAATTTTTCAGCTATATCATGGCGAGAACAAGTTAATTTTCAAAACCAACATGCTAAGCTGGATGTTTATAGTGCTAGCTCACTGAAACAATAGTCTGAGGATAAACATGTCGCCACACTCGAACATATTGTCCTGATTCCGAGCCAACCAGTATTTGCTCTTTCTCCTTAATGTTGCGTGCTTAGCGGAGAGGCAACAAATACCAATTTTATAGTCTTCGGTATGACCTTACCGTGGCTCGAACTCACGATCTATCACACTCGAGGTGAGCAAGCTAACCATTGAACTTAAGGAAAACATTAATTTTAAATAAATGACTTTTGATATATTTCACTACATGTACGCTTTCCTGAAATAAGTGTTCTTAAAATAAAAGGACTGTGCAAAGCTAGTCACTGACACACGACACACGATTAGGGGTTACACGGGCTGGAACCTCATTCCCATACTTATTCTGTAATGTATACACATTCCTAAGCAAACTTGAGAAAATTGTCAATGCATATCCTGGAACTCGTCCTTTTTTCACTGAAGACTCCTTTGATTAATCGAAAGTGATAACGTTTACCAATTGCTTGCCCATGGTCGGTGGTTCTTTCTGGGTACTCAGGCTTCTTCCACCACTAAACTGGTCGCCATGATATAGCTGAAATATTACTGAAAGTGGCGTTAAAACACCAACAATCAAATCAATCAAATAAAATCAAATTCTTTGGTTAACCGTGGATTAATCAAAGGCTGTTTGCCATGATATTACTAATGGCGAATACATCTGTTCTGGTTCCATCCAGATGGCTTTCTGTATTATTTTTATGTCTTGGTTGTGAAGTCAGTTTTGCCTTTTACATTCGTGTTATAATTGTATTACTTGTATTTACCTTTTCTAAGTATAACATCATCTTAAAATGTTCAAAGTAGTACCAATCCTGTAACGTTTTCCTTTCTGTGTTGTTATGGTAGTAATTGATCGCGTCATAACCAAAACTATGGAATGTTTTGTCAGGCGTGAACAGGACACACGTGGGTGCTTTGTAGTTTAAAAATTCCCCAGAATTCCAGTTATAACCTAATATCGTTGGGTTGGCGCGGTTTGCTGTGAAATCCGAATGTCTGCAGTAAGCATAACCAGAATAGGTCGTACCAAAATCAATCGCAGCAACCATTTTTCGTCCATGATTGACGCACTGCAAATGGATTAATAGCATGCATGAAAAATCAACAAAATGACGTTATAGGGTTATGTTTATTGTATTTAACGCCACTTTCAACAATATTTCAGTTATATCGTGGGGTGTCAGTCTTATTGGTGGAAGAACATTTTATTGGTGAAAGCAACCGGAATATTCGTAGAAAACCACCGATCTGACACACTTTATCACATACAGTTGTATAGAGTACACCTCACCACGAGCAAGATTCGAACGCAAAACTTTAGTGGGCATAGGCACTGCTTGCACAAGTAGTTTCATATCTAACTACCATACAATAACGAACACAACAGTCCCCTAAGAATGTTATAAGACAATTTAAAATATGAATCGGACTTATTACATGTAGCTGGTCCTATCGTATTTTACCTTGCGGCATTTTCGAATACAGTTAGCCTGTCCAAAAAAAAGCAAACAATGAATACGAAATATGATTATTTTCCCGTAATTGTGACTGTTATCTTATTCCTGACAAAATACATAAATGTGTATATGAATTATATAGTATATATGTATGCACAATGTATGTTTAACGTCACTTTCAACAATATTTTCGTATGGTGGCGGTGAGTTTGATTGGTGTACAATACAAATGATCACCTGACATGGTGGAAGTATTTAAGAATTTGGCAGTATAGTTGAACGTTATCAATATATCATTACATAAGGGAGATTATTAGTTATTTGATACACTAACACATTACATGTAGGCTTTGTTTGCAATAACTGAAGGGGGCAAAATGGCGTTCAATCTCTCGTTCAAACATCACACCATATCCACAATCGTAACTACTCGGCCATTCTCGCTACCCTGCAAATAACCTCGTATGCATTAGGCGTATAAATCACACTACTTTTCACATGTTAGTTACATGAAAGTTTGATAAAGTTATATTTTAAACACTTTTCTATATTTCAATTAAAGTTTTAATTAGTTTTGCATGATTAGATTTTACTTAGTATGTCTTCCATATTGGATTTTCGTGGACTATATATTTGTACTGCTTAACTTAACTTAACTTCCGGCAAACAATTTAAGAAGAATTTCTGCTATGTACGTACGAGGTTATTTGTAGGGTAGCGAGAATGGCCGAGTAGTTACGATTGACCATATCCAGAAATTGATGGTACTTTCCTCATAAATATTCATCATATTTAAATTAGATTTTGATCACGTGACTGCAGTTTAAAGCTTGATGGATCGTTTATTAGATTTGTCAAAAAATAGCATACAGTACGGAAATTCAATGTGTCCGTCAATGATTCCAAAATTAAAAGTTATTGTTTATTTCCGCAAAGTTTTTCTTCTGTCAAAATTCAAATATTTTTGTTTTGTAACAATTTTAGACATGTCTTTGATATCGCGATCATGCAAAAATGATCATATTATATTTAATGTGGGAACCCCGAGTTTAGAAGCGAGAAATATACGGTTAGTCAATATAATTACATATATTAATGAGGAATCTAAATTAATTTCAGAAAATCACAGGCGCATGGGGCATGGATTTCGTTACCTCCTCCCCCCTTTTTTCAAATTTTCATAATCATTCCTTTTTCAAAAATTTCATAATCATTCGTTTTTCTTCATTTGACGATATCAGTAGACTTCATACATCATGAATAATACGTGTTTCGACTGATACAGTATAGGAGAGAAGGTAAGCAACTCAATGTTCATATTTCGCGCCATATCGCTCACCTCGGTTGGAAATCCCGGGTCCCCGTGTTTTTTTTACACTTTTTACCTTGTCTACATATGGCACTGTCGTATCAAACTGTTCATATCTATTTCTCAGTTTTAATTTCTCTCAGAGAAATTCTTTGTATGTGTTAACAGTTATTTACCATGCAATTATTTCAATGTTTCCATATTCAGATGGTCGTTGTGCCATTTTTACGAAATAATCCGTCTGCTGTTATGTTTTTTCGGCGGTTTATATTTTCCGCCAAAACATTCCGGGAAAAATATTCGGAGCGCATATGGGTTTTTCATTGCAGGTATTCCATTCGTAAAACCCCCAGGGTTATCGTTCTTGCACTTCCGTCTAAGATGATGTAATTTGACATGTGGAAACGAAGCTGCTTCGCTATTCCCGGTGATATTTCTTGGAAAAGATCGACGTACCGACTGAAATTCGAACATGGGCAATTAGGTAAGTGTCTTAGGAACAGTTTGATACGACAGTGCCATATGTAGACAAGGTAAAAAGTGTAAAAAAAACACGAGGGTTCCCAACCGAGGTGAGCGATATGGCGCGAAATATGAAAATTGAGTTGCTTACCTTCTCTCCTATACTGTATCAGTCGAAAAACTGTGGACACAGAATACACGTATCATTCATGATGTATGACGTCTACTGATATTGTCAAATGAAGAAAAATGAATGATTATGAAAATTTTGAAAAAGGAATGATTATGAACATTTTGAAAAAAGGGGGGGTTAGTAGAGAAAAGGGGGGGGGGAGGAGGAAACGAAATCCATGCCCCATGCGCCTGTGCAGAAAATATGTCGCCAAATGTCATTCATTGCTAAATTTTGTGTCACACGCCACCAGTTTCATGTATTTCAGACATTTTTACATAGACTCTTAAGGCCAAATAAGGGTTCGTCGCCTCGGATTTTCATTTAGTCCAGGAACCTCGATTATTTAATTGTTTTCATTAATTTTTATTTCATTTAATTCAGCTTGATTCAATGTATCATTTTCAAGTTCAGAAAATGACACACATGCAATTATGAATGATATCGTCTACATAAATCATATGAAAGTTGCAGACGTCCCGGCGTCGCCATCTTAGATATGCAAATGAGCAAAGTACCCATCATTTCTGGCTATGCGTTTTGACGAACATTCACTCCACCCATCATTTAATATTAAAATAAAAACGTAGATATCAAATTTGGTACACACGACTCGTTTCGGGAATAATTTTAATCAAGTACCCTCTAATCTAAATTTTTTGAAAGCCAAATAATTAAAAAGTTTTGAGAGCAAGTAAACCATTTAGGACCTACATGTAAACAGGATCGTCAATATCTACTAAGGTCACACATGCCTGAGGGAGGAGTACCTTATTTTTAAACAATAATTTCATAATTTAGGAACTGTAAATTTCGTAAAGATTAATCTAATGAACCCTGTCAGTGCCGAATCACCGACTACTGGGAGGATGATACCCATCGGGGGCTAATAGTCCACCAGCAGAGGTGTTGACCCAAAGATAGTAATAAAAACATTATATCAAATAAGACCAGAGCTCAAATAACGGAACACAGAAATAGTTTTCCTCACTAATATATATAGCTGCACACTTAAATTCACCCCCATTTTTAGTGGGGTACGTGTTGCTAGATCTTTAATTTTCTGTGTAATGCTTTGTAGATTCGTTGTTTGTCCTTTTATTCCTTTTCTTATGGCTTGGTGGTTTGATGAAAAAATACAAGTACAGTCAAGCATGTCAATAACTTGTATTATGTGGCCTTAATTATAATTTCCCTTCATAGTGCTTTTCATATTAATTAAAACTGTATATAGTGTCCACCTTTCTTATGTGATTCAGTTGAAGGTCACATAAAACAAGTTTGACTGTATTTGGTCGATCCGTAAATTCGAGATGTCTACCTGGAATATTACGAAAATAAATAGCAGAAAAATGATCTTTAACAATGCGTGGTATAATTTGTCAAAGGGTATATATACTTTAATATATGAAGTACCGTCTATAAAAATAGAGACTAACTTAGGCCCGAGTCGCTCACCTACTTATTCATGATATATTTGGGTTCGAGCAAGTTTTTTTTACGGTGACAAGTTGTGTCAAATTGCCCATCTTCACCATATTTTGTACAGAAACCGACGATTTGTAGTTTTAAGACATCACATACATGATTTGTATAAATTAACAAATCTTTTGGACATGTAATTTCAGATTGAACGAGCAATCGAGAAAACAAAAATGTCAACGATGTTTTTTTTTTATTTTTGCAAATCAAGATGAAAAGTTTGAAGATACCAAATGGATAACCAGTAACGCTATATATAAGGCTAGATAACCAGTAACCCTATATCTAAGGCCAGATCACCAGTAACCCTATATCTAAGGCTATATAACCAGTAACCCTATATCTAAGGCTAGATAACCAGTAACCCTATGTCTAAGGCTAGATAACCAGTAACCTTATATCTAAGGCTAGATAACTAGTAACCCTACATCTAAGGCTAGATAACCAGTAACCCTATATCTAAGGCTAGATAACCAGTAACCTTATATCTAAGGCTAGATAACCAGTAACCCTATATCTAAGGCTAGATAACCAGTAACCCTATATCTAAGGCTAGATAACCAGTAACCCTATATCTAAGGCTAGATAACCAGTAACCCTATATATAAGGCTAGATAACCAGTAACCCTACATCTAAGGCTAGATAACCAGTAACCCTATATCTAAGGCTAGATAACCAGTAACCCTACATCTAAGGCTAGATAACCAGTAACCCTGTATATAAGGCTAGATAACCAGTAACCCTATATCTAAGGCTAGATAACCAGTAACCCTATATCTAAGGCAAGGTAACCAGTAACCCTATATCTAAGGCTAGATAACCAGTAACCCTATATCTAAGGCTAGATAACCAGTAACCCTATATCTAAGGCTGGATAACCAGTAACCCTATATCTAAGTCTAGATAACCAGTAACTCTATATCTAAGGCTAGATAACCAGTAACCCTATATCTAAGGCTAGATAACCAGTAACCCTATATCTAAGGCTAGATAACCAGTAACACTATATCTAAGGCTAGATAACCAGTAACCCTATATCTAAAGCTAGATAACCAGTAACCCTATATCTAAGGCCAGATCACCAGTAACCCTATATCTAAGGCTAGATAACCAGTAACCCTATATCTAAGGCTAGATAACCAGTCACCCTATATCTAAGGCTAGATAACCAGTAACCCTATACCTAAGGCTGGATAACCAGTAACACTATATCTAAGGCTAGATAACCAGTAACCCTATATCTAAGGCTAGATAACCAGTAACCCTATATCTAAGGCTAGATAACCAGTAACACTATATCTAAGGCTAGATAACCAGTAACCCTATATCTAAGGCTAGATAACCAGTAACCCTATATCTAAGGCTAGATAACCAGTAACCCTATATCTAAGGCCAGATAACCAGTAACCCTACATCTAAGGCTAGATAACCAGTAACCCTATATCTAAGGCTAGATAACCAGTAACCCTATATCTAAGGCTAGATAACCAGTAACCCTATATCTAAGATAAGACAGAAGAAAAGACAAACAATGGGTAATAGTCTACAAAAAGTACACAGAAGACTAAAAATTGAGCAATACGAACTCAATTAAAAGAGGAGGTGAATGCTGGTAGTCCGTTATCGTTAGCAGTCCATGCTTCTATTAGTGGCCCCCATCATGTATCTGCTAAACTACACGAACCTAACCTCTGAGCGTGCCTGGTGAAATTTTTTCCAGAAACGCGTCGTGTGCACTAAATTAGATATCTACGGTTTTTTTTCGAAAAATCAGTTGGCGAATGCTGATATTTTCTTAAAAACCAACACCTCATCAGATGGACGTTGCAAGGATTGTGATACCAAAATAGTGTATGACACACCAACAGATTCAACATAATTTCAAAAGCAACACCACTTGTAAGATATACGACTGGTTTGGAATGTCGCTTGCAATTAAAAAAAAATTGATTGATTTATGGTGTTTTAACGACACTTTCAACAATATTTCGGCTACATCATGGCGACAAGTTTTAGTGGTGGAGGAAGCCGGAGTATCCGGAGAGAACCACCGACCATGGGCGAGCAACTGGTAAGCTTTATCACTTGAGACTGTGAGTTGTGTGCACCCTTATGTCGCTTGGAAAACTTCTAAAATTATATACCAGTGTTTTCACTACAAATTTTGATAGGGGGAGATTTTAGTATTATAGACGGAGAGAAAATTCAGCCTAGAGTCAGAAGGCCCCCAGTGGGTTCAGTGTAAAGCCATGGTAGGGGGTGGAGGTGGAAGCACCCAAGCCGATTTTTGACTTGCTTTTGAGGGTGTTTCCTAGCTTTGAAATTGTTTCTTTTTGCTTCAATTTACACTGATTAACTTTGAGAAAAAGAAAACCGTAATAAACCTTTTTTCCAGACAGGAATACATTGATTTTCAGGATCTTCTTGACCATTGAACAATTTTTCATTGAGAATGATTTCTCAAGATTAACAACCATCAGTCATTTTCCATTGTTATTTCTGAGCAAGATGTCACATGGTTCTGCCATTTTTCAGGTCAAAGATAAATGTACAAGTTTGGTAGGCAGTTAGTAGAAATAAACTTGATCATTCAGAAAAGAAATATGGACTTCCCCTATGATTATGTATCATTGAAAATAAAGATTTGATAATATTGGTGTTTGTTTCATTTCCTTGACATAGTATGAAGTTATATCAACATTCAGATTCTTTGCAGTTTTTGAATAATTAAAATAGCATCTTAGTTTATATTATTATATTAAATGCACATTTAAAGAATGTTAATTTGCTAGCCTTTTACTGTAATTTCTCTATTAAGATTTTGAAATAAAGTATGCATTTAACTTTTTTTAATAACAGAAAAGAACTTTCAAAGGTAAGTAATATTCAAGAATCTGATTGTTAATTATGTAATCAATACAAAATGAAGAATACAAGTTGTCCAAGACTCTTACATTTCAATAAACTTTTATTTTGTTGAAAATATACAATCACAAATGACCAAACCCCCATAAAATATTTTAGGGGAGAACTCAAGCATGTGCTTCAGAAGGGGATCGACAGTTCCTTATATTCATAGTCATAAGACATCTGCATATAGTCTATAGTTAGACAGAATAGATACTTTTTCATGTTAATGCATATACATGATTGAATATCCCATGTCCTTAAACAGAAAATCAAAATTATTTCAGACAGGCAATATCATTCGCGATATTCGAGTCAGAACTTTAAAAGAAACGTGACATCTTCACCGAAATGAACATTTGAATTTACTAGTCCGAATCAAATTCCTGCTATTTATTTTATATAGTTCTAAATAAAGACTGAACATATTTAGTGGTCTGAACAATTAAACTAAGTTTTACTGGTCTTGGGCAGGAGAACCGGTGTTCATCGTATTTGGTAGTAACCCCCCCCCCCTTTTTTTTGTCTTCATACTGATACAACTTTATAAGATCAGACCTTGCTTACTTTAATAGAAAAACAAAAGTGGGTTATATTCCATTCACTCTTTCAATCATCTAATTCAAATTATTTTAATCATCTTTTTGTTTTTTTGGACAAAAAGTCCGCTTCGTCGATGTTATCAATATCATTCGGACCAAAGCTAGTCGGCCTCAAATCTTCCGTTGGAATTTTAAATTGTATTTATTATTCCTACTGTGAATCGTAATGTTTTAACATAAAGAAAGAATTAATTCTTCAATTCTTCAGCCTTCGGCCATTGCATATATTTATCCTCTGAAGTAAACGAAATTAGATAAAAACCGGAAGTAATTGAAATATTATAAATGGGACGAGAATTTGAGGCCGAAAGAAAAAAATGACCATCGACTCGTTTCTTTGTCACAGCAGTGCTTTTTCATACACTAAATTAAGGTCAAATCGTAACGAAGATTTGTTTTCAATTCTCGAATTATATAATCTCATGTTCACTCCGAGAGTACATGCCGGCAAATGACAAACTTACAGAATTAAAATAGAAAAGACAACTCGATTTAGTTTTGAACATTTAACCCATGCTTGGAAAATTCATAGCCGGGGATTTTATAGCAATAGCCGGTGAAATGCGCCGGTTCCCGGTTTCAAATGAAAACACTGTATACATGTATATCTTTTGTGGAATGCAGTGTTTTTTGCGAGTCAGAACAACCGTTCCACAAACGAATGAATAGAGACCGGATTGATTAAGACCGAAAGCCAGTCCTTCTTTTATTCGTCATTTAAGATAGACTTGTCACGGAATTGAAGACAGACTTAATTTTGTTATTATTTGTGGATTTCTTGACCATCACTGTTTTACCTTTCTTTTCATAATTAAGATCACTGTTATTGACCATAATGTACACTGAACTAAGGATGAGATGGTGTGGTGAAAGGTTTTCTATAAGAAAATATGGAAATGTTTTCTACATTTGGAATAAATGAGAAAAAAATAACCTTATTGTAGGGGAAAATCTGGTCCTTTTAATTCAGAAATATGGGTTTGTTTTGTATTATATATTTACTCTGTTTTAGTTATATACCTTATTTTGTCATTCGGAGCTTTATCTTCTGTCATCTTGTGCTATTTTATTTTATTTTGGTTTTCTCCCCAAAATTTAACATCAATATATTGAAAAATCGTATTTGTCTATTGTTTTCAAGTGTTTTCATATCACTTTTTATATTTCTTTAATTTTGTAGTATTGTTGCACACATCTTAAACTTTCAATAAATATTGGATTTGGCCCCGGGACGCTGTGTTGTTCTGCAGTGTACCAACGGGCTGGGTTCAAAACAGGACGAGGGAAAAAGAAGACAGGTATAAATTCTAACGTAAACACTGCTAGGCCTATTAAACTAACCTTATTCTCTTTCTTGCTTGTCATTTTAACTTCCTTCCTAAACAAATTGAAAAAGAATATTATGTAATCAATGGCGACTATTTCATTTCAAATAAAAGTTTATGTATATTTAACAATTATGTTTTTTTTAGGAAACCTCCCCTCACTTTGTTTGTTTTCTAAGTTTAATTATGATACAAGTCATCTAATTTTAAAACCTTTAAATAATGTGATTATTATAAAAACTAAGGTTCTCTCTCCCTCAGGCATAGATGACCTTAGCCGATCTGTCTACCTTGTTTAGGTCCTGTGGTTTCATTTCTCCCAATTTTTTTAAATATTATTTGCCTTTTCAATCTTTTGGCTTTAAACGTACCTAATGAAGGTTATTCCAGAAACGTGTCGTGTCTATCATATTTAGATCGTTGGTTTTCCTGCTCCCAATTTCATATTATTATTGTCTTTTCAATCTTTTGGATTTGAGCGTACCTGATAAAGGTTACTATAGAAAAGTGTCGTGTGTACTGAATTTGATATCTACTTTTGTTGTACTCAGAGGCGGATTTAGAGGGGGGCGTGCGGGGCATGCGCCCCCCTAAAATTCGCAAAGCATATGTTATACAACGTTAATCAAATAGTTCAGCAAGCAACTTTTTCATGAATGGTTAACTCGTGACCTGTAGTAAAATATTCCTACACATGATGTATTGACAATTTCCGCTTTTGTTTGTCTATAAACAAGAACGGTCGAATCATACGTCTTCAATGAATGAATCAAACGACGAAAAGAAAAGCTCCATCCGGACGGGCAGTATTAACTAGAACCATCCGAAAAGACAAGCACCGAAATTACAGACCAATTAGTGAAATGAGGAATGCGTTAAAACTAAACCAATAGTTCTTTGAAGGGTTAACATATCGTGATCGATCAGTCATGAGTTGAACAATTCCCGTCACGGTTGTTCAAAAAAAGGTTTTACTTTAGGTTCTTATAATCTGACAAAAACATACTGTTAACAATTATCCGACAAAATTAAGACTCAAAGTCAAGTTTTTTTGGTCTGATAAAAATGGTGTGGTTAGTTCAAAATTGTCGTTCAATTAAATGTCTGCAATTCCTCAAACCCCCAGAGCTTAGGAGGGGGGCTTCGTTCCCCTGGGCCTCCTACCAGGGCTCTGCCTACGACACGCTGAGGTACATTAAGCGGTCCCCAGATCCCTCGCCTACTCACGCCCCCCGTAACCACAAATCCTGGATCCGCCCCTGGTACTTATATAAAGTCTCTTATAAAGGTTTCACATATATATATATATAATGACAGCAATCAATCATTATATAAGGTATCTAAATTTAGACATTCAGGAAAAATAAGATTAATATCCATCGGAAATTTAAGAAAAAAAACAACAGTTTTGGACAGAGATTACTAATTTGCATCCTTCCTTAAATCGGTTCTCTTGTGTTTTTAAATAATAGGTTAATTGTTTGCATTTAATTTTTAAATATTTCAATTTAAATAGTATAAATAGTATACACTGATAATTTATACTTTTTTATAATGTAAAACTGTTATTTCTTAGACTGATAGCATTGCCTTCTAGACATGGGACTATGAGTGAGCTAGTAGGTTGTGACTAACGTTTGTGCGTTGTCGTTTCGTCGATGTCACATCTTTTTGCTACTGGAACAGGAAATGTCAACCCTTCCGGAGCACACGACTTCACCCCGTTATTAGTGGAATTCATGTTACTTTATCTTAAGGTTTCTGTGTAGTATCTTGTCGGCCATTGTTGTCGAAATTCAATAATATGAGACAATTTAGTTTAGAATAATACACTACAAACGAGTATTTTGAAATGATTTTTTAACTCCTATCGATCGTTTCTTGCTATATGAGTAGTAATGAAGGTATCCACCCATAGCATCCATCCCTCCAGCAATTTTTTGGTCATCTCAAAAAGATAACTAAAATAATGCTCACGTTATATCAATCAATCAATCAATCAATCAATCAATCAATCAATCAATCAATCAATCAATCAATCAAATTGTATAAAAAGTCATGTGGTCCAGTGGACCTGTGGAATAAGCCATCTCTGTAGGCATTATAGTATCAGAGATATATAAACAGAAAATTTTGATCTCAGGTCGGAAGTCTTCAGACAATACATTTCTCGTCTTTCTTTATAGAAATACTTCTCTTGTAGCTGTATACCCACATAGCGATATAGGTTTTTCCAAATTTTCCAAGAATAATACTGAATTAAACTTAAATCTACATCAGTAATTTGATCAACTTCCCTACCCTATTGGGACCCTTTACATGTATAATCAATTTCCGAAAATAAACGTAGAAGGGCGGCACATACAAGCTGATGTAACCATAAGATGGCTCATAAGATTGTAGAAATATGGACAAAAAACACGTTAGATAATGGAAAATAAGTAAAAAATATTAAAACAATCTCTAAGCAGAAAATTCGATTACAAAAAGGGGGAGGGGGTGATATCATGCCACAATTAAGCGCCTGTGGCATTAATAGGAAACTAATGTCTTACCTTCTTTCTGTTTCACATATACCAAATGTATGCACACAGCCTGATGTGTTAAAACGAACATAAAAGACAGAAAAACATCATTTAGTTTCTGTTTTGAAGCAATATGATTCCAGGGGAGGACATAGAGATCAGATTCATTTAAACATCCGGTTACCTGTATCTAAGTTCAAGTGCACTCTATCAGCTAAATAACAATACACAAATGTACACAGTTAGTGTTCATACATTTAATATGACTATATTAAATATTTTGAACATGAAAGAAAAGTATTTTATTCTTTAAATTTTACCAACATTTTTTTATTTTTCGTTGACGACAGCGAACATAAACATACCAGCTCTTATGAAAACTAAGTTGCCGTTGCCCTATTTTAGTCACAGGCGCTCGTGACAGGGACCACCCCCTTTTTCTAACTTTCTGTTTACAAATTTATTTTCTATAAAATTTCTTTATTTCTTTATTATTTACCTTAATTACCTTTCATCTTAACTGAACTTGAGCCGTCGTGGTCGTATGATAGTTGAATTTACAACTACCTGTGCACTCGTTGCCTATCACCACTATTGAATGCTGGAACTGTTCCGACAGTGTGCTATATATTTGTTCATTTTATTATAGGTTATGAAAAAAACCCAGCTGAGTTGCAATTGTTAAAAAAAAATATGGTTGTGATAGTCTTCCGTAATTAAAATCGTCAAAATGAAATACAACCGAATTAATATCAAATAGTGACTTGTTTCAACCTCATTTAAAATATACCTTGACATTCTTTCCTACTTGTACATCACGTTCACGATCTTTTATTACAACACTATTTCACTCATGTGTACATTTTTTCCTGTTCTAGTTAAAGGACTTTATCAAACAGAATCATACAGTTTACATGTAATGCAGTTAATACGCATTTAAACCACAGAAGAATATTTCTATTTTCCACACCTTGTGGTGTGGGGTCGCTATTGTGCATGCGAAATATTAATTGCAAACCCCATTGACTGGCTATTTGCTGCCTGTCTAGAATATATTATTTTTTTCTCGATCGACAGTTCAGAAGCTAGAAAACAATATGATGAATATTGTCTGTCAATCATGCAAACAATAACTTATGCACATGACAGAACGCATTTTCAATGCACTACATACACAAAATTTTGATCCATCATTTGTCCATTGGAGGTTGATTTAAGAGAATGGAACTGATAGAAGTTAAAAAGTTTAATTTGGGCGCAAAAGGGGAAACTTTATATAATTTATGAAAATGTGATGTGAATTTTAGGGATCCTCAGATTAAAATCCATTCATCTACTTTTTTTTACACTTTTATACATATTATACATATGTATACCCGTTATTTCAAATGATAGTAATGTTATTTTAAAATATTTCCACTTGTTTTTACTTGTCGTTTTCTTTTAAGAGCCCCAGCTTTATACTGCTTATGCTCAGCAACGGACCCCCTTCGTCAATTGTCTTAGCTCATCGATGAGATTCACTAAGATAAATAGCACGGTCCGTGCAATATTTATTTATTTATTTATTTATGCTTTGGTGTCAGTGTTTCAACTGTTGACAGATTTTTAAATTCAACATGGGTAGACTTATAGAAAGTATGTAATCGTAAATATCAGTGACCAACCATCCCAGTCTGGTGGCAAAAGAAAAGATATTGTTCTAATATGCCTAACGTTGTGTCTGCAATTGACGGAACTTCACATGAGATACAAAGTCCATCGAATGAACCCCAACAAAAAAAACATACTTTCAGCAAACCAATTCTTTTCATTGATTGATATGAAAAGAAAGTTTATAAACAGTGATAATCATAAATTCCATCAATATCAATAAAACAATTACCTGTCATCTGAACTGAACTTGAGCCGTCGTGGTCGTATGGTAGTTGAATTTACAGCTACCTGTGCAATCGTTGCCTATCACAACTTAAGTTGTGAGTTTGAACCCCATTCATGGCGAGGTGTACTCGATAAAATATTATGTGATAAAGTTTGTCAGTGACTAGCGACAGATCTGGATTTCTCTGGGTACTCCAATTTCCGCCACAAAAGTAGTGACTGAAATATTTTTGAAAGTGGTGTTAAACACCTAACCTCCAATGGACAAATGATGGATCAAAAGTAGTGCATAACATAAAACACTTTTGGGTCATAATGTGGCATATCTTTACAAGTACCAATAATACTACAACAATATTGTTTCCCACACAATTATGGGAACTGTTATACACATATCATGTCATTAAACAATGGACTGAAAAAGAAACAACTTCACTTTCAAATTTGTTATTAACAATTAAATTAAATTATCTCCATGATCTCAAAATTATGTTTCAGTGTTTACTACATCTTATCACATATTTTATTGAAATAACGCCGAATTTGCATGTGTAATAAAAGCATAATTTGCGGCGTGTTATTTGACTCCGGGGCAATAAGATTTTACGAGGGCAATAACATATTATCTGCCCTCTTGTGGTTTTTTTGGACCCTATACCATGGACAGGAATAATTACATAGAGATCCACCCAACCCAAGCGTAAGTTGCAAAAATTTCATATCACCACTCATCAAAATATCTAAATCAAAATGTTTCCTCTCAACTTCAATACTTGCTTTTTCGTATAATGTGTTTATTTTCTGAAAAATGGGTTTGCAAGCAAGTTTTAAATGATCATAATCTTCTTTGCAGTTTACAATGCATAAAAACCATTTTGATCTTTGGATGATAATGTCAAATCATCAGTAATTACAGAAAAGGACAACACGACAAAGTTTGAAATTCTACTAACTTTTGACCCGTCCCCCGAAATTTTAATTTTTATCTTGCCTGTTTCAGGATTTACATGATATTTGATGTACCGGATAATTTCGCTTTCTAGACTAACATATGCGCCAGGGGTATTTCCCAGAATTCTTTCAAAATGATATAAACTGTTAATATCTTCCTGGCATTGATGAAACCAGATATGTTCGTGGTAGCCCATCACAAAATACTGTCAGTTCCCTATAACCGCTCTCGCTAACATTATTTTTTTCCAAAATAAATATCAAATCTTTAATACTTTGTCTTTCTTCTTCAGGCAAATCTTGGTATGAAGATTTGCTGGACGACGGATTGAAATCGACTTTAACAGTCTGCCCATCAGTACTTTCTAATTTTAAGTACTGGGGTACAAGGCCATATGACTCTACAAACCAAAGCGATTTGTTACATTCTGGTTTTTTGCTAGCAAAACCCCTTTAAGACATATTTCTTCCTGTAAACTATTATGTAAATCAGAACACTTTTTTTCAAATTCTATGTTGTCGCTTTCAAACTTTTGTAAACTAAAATTTAATTGTTTTACATTTTCTAACTCATCTGAGAATATTGCGATATTATGCACATTATTATCAAAAGCAATTCGCTTTCTCCCTGTCAATTTTCTAGTTGATAACAAAACTTTAATAGTCTTACTTGAAAGTCTGTTTTCAAGTCTCTTTGTGAATTTTAACTGAAATGATTGTAATTGGGAATTTAAAATATCTATATATTTAAAATCGGGGTATTTGTCCTTTGGTTTGGAGAGCACCTTGAAAAAGGAGCTTGTAATTGAAAATGTGAGAGCTATCTGTTGGATTGTGCCCAACAAATATCTACTCCTTTTGGATCAAACTATTTTACTTCAATTTAGAAGTAGCATCGATAGACCATTAAACCTACCTCAGTATCCCGGAAGAAAATATATAATCAATAATTGAGGGCTTATGAAAAAAACTATTTTGGATGAAGTGGTGTTTATTTTATTTTTATCTTACATTTGTATATAACTGTTACGTGCCGACATACCATCGTTTTTTACGGCAAAGATTGCTTCTCAAATATCAAAACGTCATCTAAGCGCTTGGAATATTTGAACATTTTCCCGTCGTTTTTCAAGTAATTTAACACCTCGTGCACCAAAAAAATACTTTAACAGTATTTGTGTTTTATTTATTTTAATAATCTGGTAACATATTTTTCTGGTGCTCGACTGCGGAGGTGCTTAATTTCTTCGAAAACCGTCGAAATATCGCGGGCAAAATTTTATGAAAGACGGAAAACAAATAACGTTCATGTCGTCACAATGACGTCAAATACGTATCGATTTTGTTGGAAACAAGTTTTAACATCAAAAGTATGATGTCGTCTATAATATAAAACACATCAAATTTTAATCAAGTATTTTCTAAGATAATGATTCATTGATTAAATATGGGGCCATATATGGCACTTATAGTCCCCAGTTCTTTTTATGGCATTGACGCCGGATTGCATGCACTGAGTTTTTCTCCTGGTTTCAATGTACACAAACTGTATTTAAAATGAATACAATTATTTACAGAAACATAAGTTATTTACTGATGAATTTCATTACTTGAAATGAATCATGAAATGTATAGAGATTGTGTATATAATGGTCTCATATATACAATCAGAAGAGTGAAAATATTGATTTTAAGGGTCTGGCTGATGTTATTTAACTGTAAAATTCACTAATAAAATTCACCCTCCCCTTTTTTTCTTGCTTAAATCAATGATCAACAATATTCCAGAATCAAACAAATGAATACATATAACATAGATTTCTTTTACATGCATCTTTTTACCATGCGGTGTCAGTGTGTTTTAAATCGGTCATCCAATCAGGACGCTCATTATTCTAAGATAAAAATACATCGCTAAAATGACCTGTGGGTGTTTCCCCACTTCAACTCGTAAATTTACATAGAAATCGGAGATATTTCGTCATAAAACTTCACACATGGTTTTGTCTATCATATTTCTTGAAGACAAACATAAAATTGTATTGCATTTGTCAATATTTTATGAGTATCAACAGTTTTTTCAACCTCGCATCTGCTTCTCGAAACAGCCGCAACTTCAACTCGTAAATATACATAGAAATCGGAGATATTTCGTCATAAAAGTTCACATATGGTTTTGTCTATCATATTTCTTGAAGACAAACATAAAATTTTATTGCATTTATCAATATTTTATGAGTATCAACAGTTTTTTCAACACCGTATATGTTTCTCGATACAGACGCCCGATGACAGTGACCCGTCACCCAGATTAGCACGTTCCAGCAGTTTTTTTTCTTAATAATGTTGTTTAACAAAGACATCCAAATTAAGAAGATACATTGTACAACTGTATGATTGCTAGGTTTGCTTGTTTCAGATCTAACCTATACAACATGTACAAAACATATTCTTAATTTGGATGTCATGGTTTGACTATTTGCTTTTTCATGTTACACAATCCATACAAGTCTAAAAAATGATATCTATCAATGCATAGGCTAGCACGCAGTTTAACTAACTAAGGTTGTGGTCCGTTTGCTAATTTGAAATGGCACATTATTCTCTAAAATGGCCCCTTGATGTGTATTTTCTTTATTTTTACTCATAAAACAGGGATTGGGAAGAATTTGTTGTCAAAGAGACTAGGCCCCAAGAATTTGTTGTCAAAGAGACTATGGGGTCTAGTCTCTTTGACAACAAATTCTTCCCAATCCCTGTTTTATGAGTTAAAATAAAGAAAATCAATATTTTTTACCACTTTCCCCAGTATGAATCGTTACGGATAGTGCTCTGTCATTATGACTTGTGTTGGTTTTTAGTTGTTTATGGTTTCGATAAATTAGCATGGACTTGAAGTGGTAAGACGGTGCTATTCCGGGGAAGAAGTTGAAAAAAGCCCTCTAGAACACCAGAACCTGCAGAGGAGGTGCCACAGGCTAAAAAACAATATGAACAGTAAAGATCACGATCTTTTAAACTCCACTGGACCACCGATCGCCCTTGGCTACGCTACGACGAACTTCTTCTCTTCGTAGTTTCCTCCACTGTGGAGCAACCCGTGTCACACGGTAATTATTTTTGTTTAGTATTTAAAACTAAAAACATATTGGAACCAATTGAATATTTTCATTTACTCTTAGTATTAAAAGGCTATTACTTTTAGGTTTTAAAAAGTAAAAGATGTTTGCACAATAAAGTTATTTACAAAATTTACAATCCTAAAATCAAAGACGAACGAGCCATTAATCTTAACTCAGATATATATATATATATATATTACATAATTCTTCATTATCCTATCCAATATATTAAAAATTGCTGAGTTAGATTGCTGTCAAATTATAATATTAAGTATATATGTACCATCTACACACGCTTATACACATGTCTTACGCCTATCCCTAGATTTGCCTTACGAGACAAGGTAACACTACGACTATTGAAGCTCCTTTTTTAGGGAGTGGATGTAGTCGAGTGGTCTAGGGCGCTGGACGTAAGGCTAAGCGAATGGTGCTGCAGTGTAACAATGGTGTGGGTTCAAATCCCGTCGAGGGAAGAACAAAAATTTGACAGCTCTAAAATCTAATTCTAACACTGTTTGGTTTAATTTTCAGACGTATATATATATATATATATACATCTTACAATAGCTTAGTCCCTTCAATCTATTCCATTTAAGTATATTGTAAAGGGGTTGGCTTCATTAGTATAATCTGTATCAATATTATTTTATTAAGTTTGATATTAATTATCAATAAACTAATAAAAATATACTTTTAATAGGTAACACAAAGTTACTGTTTACTAACTTGGCATTTACTAACAGGGTCATTAGAATTAAAAAGGTATTACTTTTAGGTATTAAAAAGTAAAGATATTTGCAAAATAAAATTATTTACAAAATTTACAATCCTAAAATCAACCTCAAAGAGCCATTAGTCTTATCCATCATTTACATGACCATTTACACGAACATGAACAAATGATGTATTGTACATACTGCGAAAAACAGTAAGGATAAAACTGGGGCTGGGAAGTTTGTTACAGGATGTAACAACTTTAGAATAGACACCATCCAAATGCATGTATGAAATTAAACAATGAAAATTTGTTTCTTCTTTTTCCGGTAAAATTATCTTCGGTCTAGTGTGCACTGATTCGGTCTAGTAACTTTAGCAAGTCACTGGCCCAAATGTCTAGTGGTTAAATAAGTTTTTGGCGAACACTGGACAAAAGCTCAACTGGCCCAATGGGCCAGGTGAGCTAAAAACCGATTCCATTAAATCAGCCAAATTATTGATAAATTTAATATTATCCTTCGACATCTATATTAATTATTATACAAACTCAAAAAGAACAGCTGATCAAAGTCAAAGATAAATCCAAAGGGAAACAACTCCTACAAAATAATAACTTTCTCAAACTAGTTTACGAAAGACATTTTTTTTTTAATCAAAAAAGAACCACGTTTGGAAATTGGTTATCATCACAGGGACTGGTAGTGATTTGCGTCATTTCATGTGACGATCGGTCATTGATATTGTGGCTGGGTTATCACTGTCTTCTGCAAGTTCCAGACTTTGCAGAAACACTCAAACATCAAACACAACGTCACAAGTAACAGGCCAGGGTGTCGTTTAAATTTGACAAAGTTCGATCCAGAGATTGCTGTAAATCTTCGGGGACACATCCTACTAACTTAATTAGAAGAAAACATTTCATAATCTGTTCACTTTACCATTTTATAAGGCATATCCCATAGAAAAAGACTCTTGCATGTTGAAACGAAAGCAGAGCTGTCTCACACTTTCAGAAGATCATGCGCGAAAATGAATCAGATTTCATCTATTTCTAAATGGCGGGAAATTACCTCCCGTAAACTCCTGTGAAAATAATTTAAGTACCCTTCTTCGCGAGCACATGAGTTCACCCCGGTTTTGTTTGGTGGGGCCCGTTTGCTCATCTTTTCAGTTTTTTAGTGTTGTCCTATAACATATATGTGTTTTTACGTCCAGAGTTCCGTGTTGTGATGTCCGTGACGATTTCTGCATAAAAACAATGTTCGGTTCGTCTTAACCTCCAGATCTTTGTAGGCGAGCTTATGTCTTATTTACATTATTTGTGCTTGTTTGCGTATAGTGGTGTGTTTTTTTGTTGGTTTTTTTTTTGGGGGGGGGGGGGTCTCTGGATTGTGCAGTTTAGATTGCCCCTTCGATATTCTCTAACATTTATTTACAAAAGTTGATATACATGTATCAAAAACGACTTCCGATGTGGAATGGATTTTTAGAAATTGTTTGTTTTTAATTGAGGCTATAGAGAGTTGTCCCAATCAGTTGTCGTCCATTAACGCTTTGCATTTTGATCTTCCCAAGAACAACTCGGTGAGATTTTTAACTGCTAAGTCGGACAGTTTTGTCAAATGTTTGTTAAATTATCTAGAAGCGTATTTCAATATTACGATTTCTGTTACGCTTGCCTCAAATATCCATGTTTTGATACTCCAGCAATATGAAAAGAAAGCTTAAGCAGTGATGGTAATCAATTCCACCAATAGCAACAAAACAAACAATCACCTCTCATCTTACGAACACAAAAAAACCACGACATATACATGGTGTTGGAAATACAGGTTATGGCTTGGGACAATCACAAAAATGTGGCGGGATTAAATCGGTTAATGGGATTCCAACACCCCCTCTTGATAACTGGATCTCCAACGACAATATATATATATGTCGTGTACATGTTGCAATTTTGTACAAGTTATAACATGTACAAGAAAACTGTACACGTTATAACTTGAACAATTCAAAAATACAGGTTATAACATGTACAAAAGTAGCTTGTACATGTTATAACATGTACACAATATTGCTTAAAAATGAATGACTTTAACTTGTACAATATTTGAAAATAAAGAACAAAAGATACGCTTCCATTATCACAACAACATTTCATTAACCTGGGGTCTTATCAACAATTTTATATTTTTTATTAATTTTTGTTTTAGTTTTTGCTCTTTTTTTTTTTTTTTATCTTTTTGATACAGTTAATGATAAGTTGAGCAGTTTTTATAATTACTTAATACTTTTAAAACACACCTGTAGTCAATGAATATTATTCAGTATTCTCACCTGGTGAATAATAATTTTTGAGTTTCTACTCAGAAGGCAATAAATTTACTTTCATAGTAGTAAAGAGTTAAGATGCAAGTGGATACCCAAGACAGATTTTACAATGAAATTCGTGATATGTCGACGAAAAATTCCTCTGCAAACAATACCCTGTTTTCAAAGGAGAGGTTAGAAACTTTAATAGGAGGTGTTAAGCAGGCAAACGATGCAACTAAACCTTCTGGCAAAGAAAGAACCCTGCTGAAGCAGTATGAGATATTGACAGCTGGAAACCTTGAAAAAATGATCAAGAGAAAAACATCCGATGGTGAGTGTTATGTTGATACAGTCCGTCTTGGCCACCCTGACCTATATTTTTTGCCTGTGAGACCCTGGTCAAACTTTGCATTTAGATCAATTTCTCAGTAATTCTATGTGGTACATCAAAGTAATATTCGACTCCTGCAATGGTCTTATATAATATATAGGACGTGATCCAATGAAAACCAATATTTCTCTCTGGCTTGTATCACAGGCGCTCGTGCACGGACCCCCCTTTTTCTAACTTTCTGTTTACAAATTTATTTTCAATAAAATATCTTTATTTCTTTATTATTTCATCTCTTTTTCCTTATTTTAGCTTGTTCGTGTCAATATTCATACAATCTTATGTTAACATCAAATTGCATGTGTCGACCCTATATAGATACTAATAATCCACATTTGGCAATAAATGTGTGAAAATCTTAAAATTCTGGAGAACTGAGCTATCGTATGCACAAAACAAAAACAGGGGCAAAAAGATGTGTCTTTTAGGAATGGATACATGTCCTAGTTTGAATGATATAATGGAAATAAGGTGCAATAAATGTACTCGAAGCGACTTCGAGCAGGGGTACGATTTTTAAACCTGCCGAGTTGCATGCCTTGTGGATTATTGGTATCTATATAAGATCGACACATGCAATTTGATGTTAACATAAGATTGTATGAATATTGACACGAGCAAATTAAAATAAGGAAAGAGATGAAATAATAAAGAAATAAAGAAATTTTATTGAAAATAAATTTGTAAACAGAAAGTTAGAAAAAGGGGAGTGGTCCGTGCCACGAGCGCCTGTGGCTTGTATAATATGCTTCATAGACCCTGGTTTAATTTTCCGTGTAGGTTCATTTCCCAGTGGTCCTTTATAGTACATCTATGATAGTTTACAATCTTCTTTTATAGTACATATAGTAAATGATATTAAACAGTACAAATAACAAAACGGCTTATATTTCTATATTTCACATTGGCCTATACATGTAATTCAAATGTCATAATTTGTTTATCTCAAAAACGCAGAGAAAGATTAACTTGATATTACAGTAAGAAATTCATTTCTTCAAATTTTCGGGGCCCGGGTGGCTCAATGAGTTAGGTCGTTGGCTCTAGCAACTCATACAAGCCTATCACCAATACGGTGTGGGTTCGCGCCCAGCTTTGTAAATTACAAAAAAGGGTGCACTCGACTCGCCGCCGCAAGTGATAAAGTTTACCAGTTGCTTGCCCAGGGTCGGTGTACTCCGGCTTCCTCCACCACTAAAACTGGTCGCCATGACATAGCTGAAATATTACTGAAAGTGGCGTTAAACACCAAAATTCAAATTCTAAATTCAAATTCTTCAAATTTTCAGATGAACCAAATTCTCTACTTTGTGGCCATTGAGGATATGTATGCTATTATTAAGCAGAGTCACACTGCTGTAGGCCATGGAGGACTCCATGAAACATACAATGACCTGAAGGCACATTATGCCAACATAAGCCGTGAAGTAATAAAAACATTTCTGAAACCTTGTGAACACTGTGCTCTAAAGAAAAACATTCTGAGCTTTCAAAACTAGTCATCAAACCAGTCAGATCGTCAGATTTTAGTTCAAGAGGACAAGTTGACTTAATTGATTATCAATCAGTTCCAGACAGTGGTTATAAGTGGGTGTTACATTACCAAGACCACTTTACCAAATTCAGTATTTTGCGTCCATTGAAATCAAAAACAGCTGCAGAGGTAGCATACAATCTTTTAGATATTTTCTCATATTAGGAGCTCCAATGATTCTACAACGTGACAACGGGCGCGAATTTACAGCCAACATAATTACTGAGCTAATTAAAGTCATTATGGCCTGATCTTAAAATTGTTCATGGTAGACCACGTCACCCACAGAGCCAGGGTTCTGTGGAAAGGGCGAATGCTGATGTAAAAGAAATGCTTGCAACATGGCTCAGTGAGAATAATTCTACACAATCGTCTGAAGGATTAAGATTTATCCAATTTCAGAAAAATCGATCATACCATCGTGTGATAGAGCAATCTCCATATAAAGCACTATTTGGTTCTGATCCATTGATGATGCATTTTCAAAATCGATACAGGAGCAATATAACTTTTTTTCTTTTTAAAATAAAAAAAAAGAGAAGAAAGTGAAAAGATTATCCGTTATTAAATAAACTTTCCTGAAACTACATTAGTTTTCTTTTACAGCAAAGAATTTTTCTGAGTATTTATACAAACGTTCGTTCAAAATTGGCGTACATAATTTTCCAATACAACTAAGAATGGTGATTAGATGGCAATGTTTTAAATCCAGTTTATTGCCACACCTTTAGCTTCATGGGCCCTACAAATACCAGAAATAATACCATGATCAAAAATAATATTAAATAATATTTCATAGGCTCATGTATATGTGGACTTGATATATACGTTTATGATATATTCGTCGCCACATTATCTATTTATTTTCAAATTTTAAATGGCTTTAATAATTTATACACGAGGAATGAGGAATATGTGAATTTATTATTACATCTGGATCCATTTCTTGTAGGTTTTGAGGATATATGTCACTTTGTAGTGCATTGAGATTTTTTGTGAAAGTAGAAAAAAATATCGATTGGAATTGGAAAGTCAGTCTGTTTTGTTCCTTTGCCTCGATATAAGATTTTCCAGTATGCTGTTGTATTGTATTATAGTAAGTTTTTACTTGTGGCAGTTTCCCTCGTGTTTCTGCATGCTCGAATTAAAGGTTTTTTTTTGTACTGATTTTCTGCTTCATATAGTTCTTATTTATATATGTTATGTTTGTATTGACGTTTCAATTTTTTTTTCAATATTTTTTTTTCTGATAAATGTCCATTCATCATTAAACCATGATTTGTTTGGCTTCTGTGCACTATGCGCTTGTTTATTCCGATTGTTGTAGCTGGTGCCCAAAGGCTTGTTTTCCCAAAAAATAATTAGTTTATACCTTGTTTGTGTATATGTTGTGGACAGGTGATGGGGCGACGTGGCCGTGATCGTAGTTGGATTTACAAATATACTTGTGAAATCGGGCATATCCCCACTAAAGTTGTGAGTACGAATCCCGCTCAGTGCACTCGATACGACATTATCTGATACAAATTTGTCATTGACTTGCGGCAAGTCGGTGGTCTTCTCCGGGTATTCCGGTTCCCTTCAGCAATAAAACTGACCGGCACGATATACATGTAACTGAAATATTATTGAAAGTGGGATTAAACACAATAAACACCCCCTTTATGTTGTGGTCAACAAACTTTAATTTATTTTGCAATGAGAGAAATTTAGATTCATTAATGTTAATAATTCCGGCAACTTTTTTTATCATGGTTATATTTCTGATTATCATACAACAATGTAGTGTTTCCACTACTCGTGACTAAAACAGTTGGAAAATTAAAAATGATTTATTAAAGTATATATATATATATTGACAGCCTATCATTAGTAACAATAACAGTTAACACAAATACATAATTTGTAGTTTGTCTAGCTAGTATATGGTTGTTAATCACATCAAAAGAAATTAAAAATGTAAATATGCAAACAATAATATATGACGAAATAAACCTCAATATAAAATAAAGTGTCAAAAATATTACCATTGTATTGATCATTTTTCATTACCCCCGTATTCCTTTAACAAACGGAAGTATCCCTTTTTTTTTTTTCCGGTGGCCTTTTCAGTAATCAATGCAACCAATTCTGTGCCACTAACATTAATTTTTAGTCTCATTTCATTTTTTGCTGACATTCCTTCGGTCAATTTAAAGTACACAGAACCAATTAAATCGCAGCATTTATCAGTTACATATTTTGGATTTGTACTTAATGTTTGGTAAAACCGGAAGTCAACAGCCTTCTGGTCTTTATAAAGCGGAACATAATCGTGTTCCGGAAGGTATTCAAGTTCGCCAACTTTCACAACTTGCCCAATTTCTACATGTTTATCAAAAACCTTATCTACATAACCATCAACTAATTCTCTCTTTTTATTTTCAGGGTCAACACCCTCTTTGAATGGGCGCCTAATCGAAATTCCATATGTAAATCTTGAAATTCGGCTGGTAACCAATTGCGGCTCAAACCCCAAAAGAACTGCGCCTTTCAACACTACCATACCGGGTTCTCTTGGAACAAGTATGCTAAGATCTGGAAAGGCTGTTTTGATAGCTTCAGTCAAAAAAGTCGACGCTGAATGACCCCCTACTGCCAATAATATCTTCACACCAGACAGTTCTTTCTTCCTAAATAGATTCTCGAGTTCTTCAATAACATGGTGGATAGAGTAAGCGAAGAACGTTTTATAAAGAGAGTGATTTAGCATCATCTTGTCCTTCTTAATGGTGACTTGACCTTTAAAATTAGATTTTTTGATACTATCCCCTAACGAGCCAGTTTCCATGTTATTATATACCTCGATCCAATCGAGAGGTATTCGAATGGTTTTTCTCCCCTCTGGATCTGCCACATCTTCTACTTTAAATGTAGTTTTTGAATGCTCAAATGCATGTAGCAATGTAAAATAAGAATTCGGAGTTTTCTCCTTAATGGCATCGATGACCTTGTCGCCAAATATTTCAACCAAGAATTCATAAAACTCTTTGTTGACCGTTATACCTCCCCAATGCCCCCCACATGCCGGGTGAATTTCTTTGAGAGTATCCAGTCCGGTTATTTCATGCACGGCTATATCTGTTGTACCACCTGTTTGAAAAAACAAAATCGTTTATCTAATGTATAGTATTGTATTTAAACATTTAACAGACGTAAATCCATGAATAATAGTAATAGGTACGACCGGGTGTCACTAGTGGAGCAGGAACTGCTAACCCTTCCGGGGCGCCTGAGCTCATTTCCGGTTTTTAGAGGGGTTCGTGTTGCTCAATCTTGAATTTTCTGCGTAGTGTTTTTTAGATCATTGTTTGTCCCATTGTCCTTTTTCTTTTGGCCATTGTATTGTCTATCATTTTCTTTTGGCCATTGTATTGTCGGTCCTTCTTCGATCATTTACGGCTTCTTATGACCCCGTTGGTGTCTCCAAACTTGTTTTACATAATAATGCAATGCATTTTTTTTCTGAAAGGGATTTGTCTTAAGGCATAAGATGAAATCAAATAATATCCAAATGGTTCCAAATTCCAACAAAAAAATAGTAGAAACAGAGGCAAAATCGATACCCCTAACACATATACATGACCCATAACACATATACATGACCCCTAACACATATACATGACACCTAACACATATACATGACCCCTAACACATATACATGACCCTTAGCACATATATATGACCCCTAACACATATACATGACCCCTAACACATATACATGACCCCTAACACATACATGACCCCTAACACATATACTTGACCCTAACACATATACATGACCCCTAACACATATACATGACCCCTAGCACATACACATGACCCCTAACACATATACATGACCCCTAACACATATACATGACCCCTAGCACATATACATGACCCATAACACATATAGATGACCCCTAACTCATATGCATGACCCCTAACACATATACATGACTCCTAACACATATACATGACCCCTAACACATATACATGACCCCTAACACATATGCATGACCCCTAACACATATGCATGACCTCTAACACATATACATGACCCCTAGCACATATACATGACCCCTAGCACATATACATGACCCCTAACACATATACATGACCTCTAACACATATACATGACCCCTAGCACATATACATGACCCATAGCACATTCATGACCATAACACATACATGACCCATAACACATATACATTACTCCTAACACATATACATTACCCCTAACACACATATATGACCCCTAACACATACATGACCCCTAACACATATACATGACCCCTAACACATATACATGACCCCTAACACACATACATGACCCCTAACACATATACATGACCCCTAGCACATATACATGACCCATAACACATATAGATGACCCCTAACTCATATACATGACCCCTAACACATATACATGACCCCTAACACATATACATGACCCCTAACACATATACATGACCCCTAACACATATACATGACCCCTAACACATATACATGACCCCTAACACACATACATGACCCCCAACACACATATATGACCCCTAGCACATATACATGACCCCTAACACATATACATGATCCCTAACACATATACATGACCCCTATCACACATACATGACCCCTAACACATATACATGACCGCTCACTTTCCTGTCTTGGTACAGACACTTCAATACAAATTGGCGTGGTAAGCTAATTTTATTGTCTCATTCTTTCTCTCTATCAAAAAAAAATAGTAGAAACAGAGGCAAAATCGATACCCCTAACACATATACATGACCCATAACACATATACATGACCCCTAACACATATACATGACACCTAACACATATACATGACCCCTAACACATATACATGACCCTTAGCACATATATATGACCCCTAACACATATACATGACCCCTAACACATATACATGACCCCTAACACATACATGACCCCTAACACATATACTTGACCCTAACACATATACATGACCCCTAACACATATACATGACCCCTAGCACATACACATGACCCCTAACACATATACATGACCCCTAACACATATACATGACCCCTAGCACATATACATGACCCATAACACATATAGATGACCCCTAACTCATATGCATGACCCCTAACACATATACATGACTCCTAACACATATACATGACCCCTAACACATATACATGACCCCTAGCACATACACATGACCCCTAACACATATACATGACCCCTAACACATATACATGACCCCTAGCACATATACATGACCCATAACACATATAGATGACCCCTAACTCATATGCATGACCCCTAACACATATACATGACTCCTAACACATATACATGACCCCTAACACATATATATGACCCTTAGCGCATATACATGACCCCTAAAATATATACATGACCCCTAACACATATACATGACCCCTAACACATATGCATGACCCCTAACACATATGCATGACCTCTAACACATATACATGACCCCTAGCACATATACATGACCCCTAGCACATATACATGACCCCTAACACATATACATGACCTCTAACACATATACATGACCCCTAGCACATATACATGACCCATAGCACATTCATGACCATAACACATACATGACCCATAACACATATACATTACTCCTAACACATATACATTACCCCTAACACACATATATGACCCCTAACACATACATGACCCCTAACACATATACATGACCCCTAACACATATACATGACCCCTAACACACATACATGACCCCTAACACATATACATGACCCCTAGCACATATACATGACCCATAACACATATAGATGACCCCTAACTCATATACATGACCCCTAACACATATACATGACCCCTAACACATATACATGACCCCTAACACATATACATGACCCCTAACACATATACATGACCCCTAACACACATACATGACCCCCAACACACATATATGACCCCTAGCACATATACATGACCCCTAACACATATACATGATCCCTAACACATATACATGACCCCTATCACACATACATGACCCCTAACACATATACATGACCGCTCACTTTCCTGTCTTGGTACAGACACTTCAATACAAATTGGCGTGGTAAGCTAATTTTATTGTCTCATTCTTTCTCTCTATCAAAAAAAAAATAGTAGAAACAGAGGCAAAATCGATACCCCTAACACATATACATGACCCATAACACATATACATGACCCCTAACACATATACATGACCCCTAACACATATACATGACCCCTAACACATATACATGACCCTTAGCACATATATATGACCCCTAACACATATACATGACCCCTAACACATATACATGACCCCTAACACATACATGACCCCTAACACATATACTTGACCCTAACACATATACATGACCCCTAACACATATACATGACCCCTAGCACATACACATGACCCCTAACACATATACATGACCCCTAACACATATACATGACCCCTAGCACATATACATGACCCATAACACATATAGATGACCCCTAACTCATATGCATGACCCCTAGCACATATACATGACTCCTAACACATATACATGACCCCTAACACATATATATGACCCTTAGCGCATATACATGACCCCTAAAATATATACATGACCCCTAACACATATACATGACCCCTAACACATATGCATGACCCCTAACACATATGCATGACCTCTAACACATATACATGACCCCTAGCACATATACATGACCCCTAGCACATATACATGACCCCTAACACATATACATGACCTCTAACACATATACATGACCCCTAGCACATATACATGACCCATAGCACATTCATGACCATAACACATACATGACCCATAACACATATACATTACTCCTAACACATATACATTACCCCTAACACACATATATGACCCCTAACACATACATGACCCCTAACACATATACATGACCCCTAGCACATATACATGACCCCTAACACACATACATGACCCCTAACACATATACATGACCCCTAGCACATATACATGACCCATAACACATATAGATGACCCCTAACTCATATACATGACCCCTAACACATTTACATGACCCCTAACACATATACATGACCCCTAACACATATATATGACCCTTAGCACATATACATAACCCCTAACATATATACATGACCCCTAACACATATACATGACCCCTAACACATATACATGACCCCTAGCACATATACATGACCCCTAGCACATATACATGACCCCTAACACATATACATGACCCCTAACACATATACATGACCCCTAACACATATACATGACCCCTAACACATATACATGACCCCTAACACATATACATGACCCCTAACACACATACATGACCCCCAACACACATATATGACCCCTAGCACATATACATGACCCCTAACACATATACATGATCCCTAACACATATACATGACCCCTATCACACATACATGACCCCTAACACATATACATGACCGCTCACTTTCCTGTCTTGGTACAGACACTTCAATACAAATTGGCGTGGTAAGCTAATTTTATTGTCTCATTCTTTCTCTCTATCAAATAAAAAGAACACACTTTCGCCCACAAAAATAAGATGATTGATTTGATTTATTGTGCTTAACGCCACTTTCAGCAATATTTCAGCTATATCATGACGAGCAGTTTTAGTGGTGGAGGAAGCCGGAGTACCCGGAGAGAACCACTGACCATGGGCCAGCAACTGGTAAACTTTATCACGTGTGGCTGCGAGTCGAGTGCACCCTTTTTTGTAATTGACAAAACCGGGCGCGAACCCACACCGTATTGGTGATAGATTTGTATGAGTTGTTAGGTATTCCAACTACCTAACTCATTGAGCCACTCGAGCCCCACAGAAATAAGAAACACCAATTGTGTCACCCTAGGAACTTTTGTTTAGAAACGGGTACGAGAGTGCCGTCTTAGCACATGGACACGCTGGGCAGTTGCACGAGGACCCCCCGAGCATAGGGGTCACATGCTAATCTATGTATGTTGTGTACGGCATGTTTTTAATGATTAAACACTGATTTTGTTGGAAGTACAAATGCAATAGATATGTGCATAATTTTATAGACATTTACAGTTTTATTTATGTGAGGGGTTGTGTAGGCATGGGGCCCAGTGCACTGCTTTTCCCGGGTGTCTATAATGCTGTTAAGACGGTCCTGGGGTAGAGGTAGAATTATTATACAATAGACCCCTAACATAATTACGACAGCAAACTACCTCCGGTCGTATTAAGAAAACAAACATGTATTCTACCATTAACTGAGCTATAGCTCATATATCTTCTATATCGCGAAAGCTATAACGAGCGGTAAGCTAGAATAATGGTAGAATATGCATTTCTAAAACAAATGCGTCCTAGTAGACATATGATTATCTTTCCATACGCAGAATAAATGTGATGTCACAAAGAGAAGACGATATCAAAATAATAATATGTCGGTGTTAGTCAATAATAATTTGAGTGAGTAAGTTGGTGTTGTTGCTTAACGCCAACTCGGCAATTTTTAAGCTATATCATGGAGAGAACAAGTTAATTTTCAATGAGATGATGATGAAGTTCGCTTTATACTAGACCAAAACACGCATAGTTGGGTATTCATAGTACTAGCTCACTAAAACAACAGTCTGCGGATAGACATGACGCCCACACGCCCACAATATCCTGATTCCGAGCCAACCAGTCTTTCTCCTCAATGCTGCGTTCTTAGCGGAGAAGCAAGAAATATCAATTTTATAGTCTCTGGTTTGACAAGATCGGGGCTCGAACACACCAACTATCACACTCGAGGCGAGCACGCTAACCATTACGCCACACACGACACACAAAAAAAAAACAATAGCAAACAAACACAACAATAACAAACAAACACAACAATAACAAACAAACAAACACAACAATAACAAACAAACACAACAATAACAACAATAACAAACAAACACAACAATAACAACGATAACAAACAAACACAACAATAACAAACAAACACAACAATAACAAACAAACAAACACAACAATAACAAACAAACACAACAATAACAACAATAACAAACAAACACAACAATAACAACGATAACAAACAAACACAACAATAACAAACAAACACAACAATAACAAACAAACAAACACAACAATAACAAACAAACACAACAATAACAACAATAACAAACAAACACAACAATAACAAACAAACACAACAATAACAAACAAACACAACAATAACAACAATAACAAACAAACACAACAATAACAAACAAACACAACAATAACAACAATAGCAAACAAACACAACAATAACAAACAAACACAACAATAACAATAATAACAAACAAACACAACAATAACAAACAAACACAACAATAACAATAATAACAAACAAACACAACAATAACAAACAAACACAACACAACCAGTGGTAAGCTGCTCCCGTTTCTTATAAGACACGTAAAGTCTAGTTAAGCAAAAATCTTGTCGGTGAAGGAGGAAAGACAATAATTACGTAAAATGGTAGTTATTATGTAAATTAACAATTTACTTTTCTTAGTTAGTATTGGGAATAATAAATAACAATAATAAATGTTGTACTTGCCTCCTTGATCAAAAACAACGTATTTAGCACCCTTGTGCATTGTAGCAATGACTTTGCGTCCATCCCCTACTGTTTCCACACTAACTGGTACTCGACGACAATATATCGAGGCAGCTTCCGGTTCTAAAGCTAACATTAATTGATCATTTGTTATTCCAGCCTAAGTATAAACAAATATATTAAAATAGATCAATTGTTATATACTGAATTAGGAAATAAGACATAAAAACTCTTAATGATTCAACCCTATAATGTTTTTCCCATAGACTACGTATGTTTTATTTAAGGTTTGGATTGGTTTGTTTTATGGTGTTTAACGCCACTTTCAACAATATTTTAGCTATATCGTGGCGGTCAGTTGTATTGGTGGAGGAAACCGGAGTACCCGAAGAAAACCAACGACCTGTCTAAAGTGACTAACAAACTTTATCATATAATGTTGTATCGAGTATACCTCACCATAAGCAGGATTTGAACCCACAACTCCAGTGATGATAGGCAAAGGTAGTTGTAAATCAAAATACCATACGATCACGACCACGACGGCCCTGTTTTATTTATAGATAGATTCAAGATTGCCATCAAGGAAATTTCAATAAATGTTAATAAAAACATGACATCATACGCCCCATAAAAACGCCCGTTACATTGACCTTTGCTTTTAGAAAATGATCTATTATTTTAAACACCTTGAAGTATGAGTACGCACGCAGTTCATTACGAGGTGTGTTCGACTTGTACACGTACCATAAATGAGAAAATCACTATGTACTTGCAAGCGCTCGATTTTTACTGGAAATCCAACTCCCTTTGTCACTAAATCTGATAGCCAATATAAAGATAAAAATCGTGAACATGGTGTCGTAAAGCACCATTCATCAACTAATTCAAACTCATGTCAACTTTATAAAGAAATACAACAAAACCTGATAGATTTTCACTTATCTTTATTTACAACCATATCTTATATTTAGAGATTAAAACTACACAAATTTCTGGAACCAATACGTCTTGAAATGCATATACCGTAATTGTTTGCGCATAGTACGTATTGGTGTCTAATGCGCACCACCATCGTTGGCATAATTACTCAAATTGTTCAAATATTTTTCTGAGGTGAATATTATTATGAGCAAGGTTGGTGTCTTTTTATCCCTTTTTACCCGTTCTATTCTGAACTATAATTGGAAAATGCACATTTTTCTGTACAACCGGAACAATTCCATGAAAAATAATGAATCAATTTAGAAATAATATTGCATTAAGGGTAAGCGTTGTTACAACGTTTGGGGTTGACAAAAATGTGTTTTACCGCGAACATTGGATATGTGTAGTAGTGCAAATTACAAAAACGAAGGATGAATCGTCTAAGTATGCACGAACCTTTTTTGCAGCCTCTCTCATAAACGTTCTTGCTTTCAAATCCCATATAGCAGGAACAGTAATGACCCATTGGATATCCACATTAGACAGGACGGGAGACTTCATCTCACTCAATAAATGCCTCTTGAAATAAGCGATCACAGCTGTGAATACATCTACAGCCAGCATTTTTTCCTTCTTTTCTTTCTCTTTCACCTGAATCGTTTCTTCCAAGTACGTTTCTGTTGTGAGCTCCTGTAAAATTAATGCTTATTTTCATGTGAAATATAGCCTTTAGCTAATCATTTTAATCAATCATAAATTTTATCCAATCTATAATATAGAATTACATTTAAGAAAGGTTTAAGATACCAAAGGGGTAATCAGAAGCCTTTATTCTAAGGACAGACAAGGCAATAGTCAAAAGAAAAAGAACAAAAGGACAAACAATGATCTACAAAACACTACACAGAAAATTGAAGATCGAACAAAATGAACCCCACCGAGAACAGATGGTGAACTCGGGTGCTCCTGAACGGCAAGCAGTTTCTTCTCCTTTAGTGACACCTCTAAGTCATAGATTAAAGCTATATAATATAATTCACAAATTGCGTGCATCCCTTTACTTTTGTTGATATAAGTTTTCGACGACTGATGAAAAACTAGATGTTGTGATTCTAAGAGTGACGTCGTGGTACAATGAATTCGGTAGTATATTATGATACATAGTAAATACTAAATTCTACGAACTAGGTCAAATGAATAATAAGGGGAAACCCTCTATGATGTTACATTTCAGTGGTAAAATATTGAATAATGTTCATCAACTTGCATTTCAGTTACAAATCGCTTTAATACAAATGTACATACTAACCTATTTTTTTTATCAGTGAGTGAGCGAGTAATTGTTGCTTAACATCAATTCAGCAATTTTTCAGCTATATCATGGCGAGAACAAGTTAATTTTCAAAACCAACATGCTAAGCTGGATGTTTATAGTGCTAGCTCACTGAAACAATAGTCTGAGGATAAACATGTCGCCACACTCGAACATATTGTCCTGATTCCGAGCCAACCAGTATTTGCTCTTTCTCCTTAATGTTGCGTGCTTAGCGGAGAGGCAACAAATACCAATTTTATAGTCTTCGGTATGACCTTACCGTGGCTCGAACTCACGATCTATCACACTCGAGGTGAGCAAGCTAACCATTGAACTTAAGGAAAACATTAATTTTAAATAAATGACTTTTGATATATTTCACTACATGTACGCTTTCCTGAAATAAGTGTTCTTAAAATAAAAGGACTGTGCAAAGCTAGTCACTGACACACGACACACGATTAGGGGTTACACGGGCTGGAACCTCATTCCCATACTTATTCTGTAATGTATACACATTCCCAAGCAAACTTGAGAAAATTGTCAATGCATATCCTGGAACTCGTCCTTTTTTCACTGAAGACTCCTTTGATTAATCGAAAGTGATAACGTTTACCAATTGCTTGCCCATGGTCGGTGGTTCTTTCTGGGTACTCAGGCTTCTTCCACCACTAAACTGGTCGCCATGATATAGCTGAAATATTACTGAAAGTGGCGTTAAAACACCAACAATCAAATCAATCAAATAAAATCAAATTCTTTGGTTAACCGTGGATTAATCAAAGGCTGTTTGCCATGATATTACTAATGGCGAATACATCTGTTCTGGTTCCATCCAGATGGCTTTCTGTATTATTTTTATGTCTTGGTTGTGAAGTCAGTTTTGCCTTTTACATTCGTGTTATAATTGTATTACTTGTATTTACCTTTTCTAAGTATAACATCATCTTAAAATGTTCAAAGTAGTACCAATCCTGTAACGTTTTCCTTTCTGTGTTGTTATGGTAGTAATTGATCGCGTCATAACCAAAACTATGGAATGTTTTGTCAGGCGTGAACAGGACACACGTGGGTGCTTTGTAGTTTAAAAATTCCCCAGAATTCCAGTTATAACCTAATATCGTTGGGTTGGCGCGGTTTGCTGTGAAATCCGAATGTCTGCAGTAAGCATAACCAGAATAGGTCGTACCAAAATCAATCGCAGCAACCATTTTTCGTCCATGATTGACGCACTGCAAATGGATTAATAGCATGCATGAAAAATCAACAAAATGACGTTATAGGGTTATGTTTATTGTATTTAACGCCACTTTCAACAATATTTCAGTTATATCGTGGGGTGTCAGTCTTATTGGTGGAAGAACATTTTATTGGTGAAAGCAACCGGAATATTCGTAGAAAACCACCGATCTGACACACTTTATCACATACAGTTGTATAGAGTACACCTCACCACGAGCAAGATTCGAACGCAAAACTTTAGTGGGCATAGGCACTGCTTGCACAAGTAGTTTCATATCTAACTACCATACAATAACGAACACAACAGTCCCCTAAGAATGTTATAAGACAATTTAAAATATGAATCGGACTTATTACATGTAGCTGGTCCTATCGTATTTTACCTTGCGGCATTTTCGAATACAGTTAGCCTGTCCAAAAAAAAGCAAACAATGAATACGAAATATGATTATTTTCCCGTAATTGTGACTGTTATCTTATTCCTGACAAAATACATAAATGTGTATATGAATTATATAGTATATATGTATGCACAATGTATGTTTAACGTCACTTTCAACAATATTTTCGTATGGTGGCGGTGAGTTTGATTGGTGTACAATACAAATGATCACCTGACATGGTGGAAGTATTTAAGAATTTGGCAGTATAGTTGAACGTTATCAATATATCATTACATAAGGGAGATTATTAGTTATTTGATACACTAACACATTACATGTAGGCTTTGTTTGCAATAACTGAAGGGGGAAAAATGGCGTTCAATCTCTCGTTCAAACATCACACCATATCCACAATCGTAACTACTCGGCCATTCTCGCTACCCTGCAAATAACCTCGTATGCATTAGGCGTATAAATCACACTACTTTTCACATGTTAGTTACATGAAAGTTTGATAAAGTTATATTTTAAACACTTTTCTATATTTCAATTAAAGTTTTAATTAGTTTTGCATGATTAGATTTTACTTAGTATGTCTTCCATATTGGATTTTCGTGGACTATATATTTGTACTGCTTAACTTAACTTAACTTCCGGCAAACAATTTAAGAAGAATTTCTGCTATGTACGTACGAGGTTATTTGTAGGGTAGCGAGAATGGCCGAGTAGTTACGATTGACCATATCCAGAAATTGATGGTACTTTCCTCATATATATTCATCATATTTAAATTAGATTTTGATCACGTGACTGCAGTTTAAAGCTTGATGGATCGTTTATTAGATTTGTCAAAAAATAGCATACAGTACGGAAATTCAATGTGTCCGTCAATGATTCCAAAATTAAAAGTTATTGTTTATTTCCGCAAAGTTTTTCTTCTGTCAAAATTCAAATATTTTTGTTTTGTAACGATTTTAGACATGTCTTTGATATCGCGATCATGCAAAAATGATCATATTATATTTAATGTGGGAACCCCGAGTTTAGAAGCGAGAAATATACGGTTAGTCAATATAATTACATATATTATTGAGGAATCTAAATTAATTTCAGAAAATCACAGGCGCATGGGGCATGGATTTCGTTACCTCCTCCCCCCTTTTTTCAAATTTTCATAATCATTCCTTATTGAAAAATTTCATAATCATTCGTTTTTCTTCATTTGACGATATCAGTAGACTTCATACATCATGAATAATACGTGTTTCGACTGATACAGTATAGGAGAGAAGGTAAGCAACTCAATGTTCATATTTCGCGCCATATCGCTCACCTCGGTTGGAAATCCCGGGTCCCCGTGTTTTTTTTACACTTTTTACCTTGTCTACATATGGCACTGTCGTATCAAACTGTTCATATCTATTTCTCAGTTTTAATTTCTCTCAGAGAAATTCTTTGTATGTGTTAACAGTTATTTACCATGCAATTATTTCAATGTTTCCATATTCAGATGGTCGTTGTGCCATTTTTACGAAATAATCCGTCTGCTGTTATGTTTTTTCGGCGGTTTATATTTTCCGCCAAAACATTCCGGGAAAAATATTCGGAGCGCATATGGGTTTTTCATTGCAGGTATTTCATTCGTAAAACCCCCAGGGTTATCGTTCTTGCACTTCCGTCTAAGATGATGTAATTTGACCTGTGGAAACGAAGCTGCTTCGCTATTCCCGGTGATATTTCTTGGAAAAGATCGACGTACCGACTGAAATTCGAACATGGGCAATTAGGTAAGTGTCTTAGGAACAGTTTGATACGACAGTGCCATATGTAGACAAGGTAAAAAGTGTAAAAAAAACACGAGGGTTCCCAACCGAGGTGAGCGATATGGCGCGAAATATGAAAATTGAGTTGCTTACCTTCTCTCCTATACTGTATCAGTCGAAAAACTGTGGACACAGAATACACGTATCATTCATGATGTATGACGTCTACTGATATTGTCAAATGAAGAAAAATGAATGATTAGGAAAATTTGAAAAAGGAATGATTATGAACATTTTGAAAAAAGGGGGGGTTAGTAAAGAAAAGGGGGGGGGGAGGAGGAAACGAAATCCATGCCCCATGCGCCTGTGCAGAAAATATGTCGCCAAATGTCATTCATTGCTAAATTTTGTGTCACACGCCACCAGTTTCATGTATTTCAGACATTTTTACATAGACTCTTAAGGCCAAATAAGGGTTCGTCGCCTCGGATTTTCATTTAGTCCAGGAACCTCGATTATTTAATTGTTTTCATTAATTTTTATTTCATTTAATTCAGCTTGATTCAATGTATCATTTTCAAGTTCAGAAAATGACACACATGCAATTATGAATGATATCGTCTACATAAATCATATGAAAGTTGCAGACGTCCCGGCGTCGCCATCTTAGATATGCAAATGAGCAAAGTACCCATCATTTCTGGCTATGCGTTTTGACGAACATTCACTCCACCCATCATTTAATATTAAAATAAAAACGTAGATATCAAATTTGGTACACACGACTCGTTTCGGGAATAATTTTAATCAAGTACCCTCTAATCTAAATTTTTTGAAAGCCAAATAATTAAAAAGTTTTGAGAGCAAGTAAACCATTTAGGACCTACATGTAAACAGGATCGTCAATATCTACTAAGGTCACACATGCCTGAGGGAGGAGTACCTTAGTTTTAACAATAATTTCATAATTTAGGAACTGTAAATTTCGTAAAGATTAATCTAATGAACCCTGTCAGTGCCGAATCACCGACTACTGGGAGGATGATACCCATCGGGGGCTAATAGTCCACCAGCAGAGGTGTTGACCCAAAGATAGTAATACAAACATTATATCAAATAAGACCAGAGCTCAAATAACGGAACACAGAAATAGTTTTCCTCGCTAATATATATAGCTGCACACTTAAATTCACCCCCATTTTTAGTGGGGTACGTGTTGCTCGATCTTTAATTTTCTGTGTAATGCTTTGTAGATTCGTTGTTTGTCCTTTTATTCTTTTTCTTATGGCTTGGTGGTTTGATGAAAAAATACAAGTACAGTCAAGCATGTCAATAACTTGTATTATGTGGCCTTAATTATAATTTCCCTTCATAGTGCTTTTCATATTAATTAAAACTGTATATAGTGTCCACCTTTCTTATGTGATTCAGTTGAAGGTCACATAAAACAAGTTTGACTGTATTTGGTCGATCCGTAAATTCGAGATGTCTACCTGGAATATTACGAAAATAAATAGCAGAAAAATGATCTTTAACAATGCGTGGTATAATTTGTCAAAGGATATATATACTTTAATATATGAAGTACCGTCTATAAAAATAGAGACTAACTTAGGCCTGAGTCGCTCACCTACTTATTCATGATATATTTGGGTTCGAGCAAGTTTTTTTTACGGTGACAAGTTGTGTCAAATTGCCCATCTTCACCATATTTTGTACAGAAACCGACGATTTGTAGTTTTAAGACATCACATACATGATTTGTATAAATTAACAAATCTTTTGGACATGTAATTTCAGATTGAACGAGCAATCGAGAAAACAAAAATGTCAACGATGTTTTTTTTTTATTTTTGCAAATCAAGATGAAAAGTTTGAAGATACCAAATGGATAACCAGTAACGCTATATATAAGGCTAGATAACCAGTAACCCTATATCTAAGGCCAGATCACCAGTAACCCTATATCTAAGGCTATATAACCAGTAACCCTATATCTAAGGCTAGATAACCAGTAACCCTATGTCTAAGGCTAGATAACCAGTAACCCTATATCTAAGGCTAGATAACCAGTAACCCTATATCTAAGGCTAGATAACCAGTAACCCTATATCTAAGGCTAGATAACCAGTAACCCTATATATAAGGCTAGATAACCAGTAACCCTACATCTAAGGCTAGATAACCAGTAACCCTATATCTAAGGCTAGATAACCAGTAACCCTACATCTAAGGCTAGATAACCAGTAACCCTGTATATAAGGCTAGATAACCAGTAACCCTATATCTAAGGCTAGATAACCAGTAACCCTATATCTAAGGCAAGGTAACCAGTAACCCTATATCTAAGGCTAGATAACCAGTAACCCTATATCTAAGGCTAGATAACCAGTAACCCTATATCTAAGTCTGGATAACCAGTAACCCTATATCTAAGTCTAGATAACCAGTAACTCTATATCTAAGGCTAGATAACCAGTAACCCTATATCTAAGGCTAGATAACCAGTAACCCTATATCTAAGGCTAGATAACCAGTAACACTATATCTAAGGCTAGATAACCAGTAACCCTATATCTAAATCTAGATAACCAGTAACCCTATATATAAGGCCAGATCACCAGTAACCCTATATCTAAGGCTAGATAACCAGTAACCCTATATCTAAGGCTAGATAACCAGTCACCCTATATCTAAGGCTAGATAACCAGTAACCCTATACCTAAGGCTAGATAACCAGTAACCTTATATCTAAGGCTAGATAACCAGTCACCCTATATCTAAGGCTAGATAACCAGTAACCCTATATCTAAGGCTAGATAACCAGTAACACTATATCTAAGGCTAGATAACCAGTAACCCTATATCTAAGGCTAGATAAACAGTAACCTTATATCTAAGGCTAGATAACCAGTAACCCTATATCTAAGGCCAGATAACCAGTAACCCTATATCTAAGGCTAGATAACCAGTAACCCTATATCTAAGGCTAAATAACCAGTCACCCTATATCTAAGGCTAGATAACCAGTAACCTTATATCTAAGGCTAGATAACCAGTAACCCTATATCTAAGGCTAGATAACCAGTAACCCTATATCTAAGGCTAGATAACCAGTAACCCTATATCTAAGGCTAGATAACCAGTAACCCTATATCTAAGGCTAGACAACCAGTAACCCTATATCTAAGGCTAGATAACCAGTAACCCTATATCTAAGGATAGATAACCTGTAACCCTATATCTGAGGCTAGATAACCAGTAACCCTATATCTAAGGCTAGATAACCAGTAACCCTATATCTAAGGCTAGATAACCAGTAACACTATATCTAAGGCTAGATAACCAGTAACCCTATATCTAAGGCTAGATAACCAGTAACCCTATATCTAAGGCTAGATAACCAGTAACCCTATATCTAAGGCTAGATAACCAGTAACCCTATATCTAAGGCTAGATAACCAGTAACACTATATTTAAGGCTAGATTACCAGTAACCCTATATCTAAGGCTAGATAACCAGTAACCCTATATCTAAGGATAGATAACCAGTAACCATATATCTAAGGCTAGATAACCAGTAACCCTATATCTAAGGCTAGATAACCAGTAACCCTATATCTAAGGCTAGATAACCAGCAACCCTATATCTAAGGCTAGATAATCAGTAACCCTATATCTAAGGCTAGATAACCAGTAACCCTATATCTAAGGCTAGATAAACAGTAACCCTATATCTAAGGCTAGATAACCAGTAACCCTATATCTAAGGCCAGATAACCAGTAACCCTATATCTAAGGCTATATAACCAGTAACCCTATATCTAAGGCTAGATAACCAATAACCCTATATCTAAGGCTAGATAACCAGTAACCTTATATCTAAGGCTAGATAACCAGTAAGCCTATATCTAAGGCTAGATAACCAGTAACCCTATATCTAAGGCTAGATAACCAGTAACCCTATATCTAAGGCTAGATAACCAGTAACCTTATATCTAAGGCTAGATAACCAGTAACCCTATATCTAATGCTAGATAACCAGTAACCCTATATCTAAGGCTAGATAACCAGTAACCCTATATCTAAGGCTAGATAACTAGTAACCCTATATCTAAGGATAGATAACCTGTAACCCTATATCTAAGGCTAGATAACCAGTAACCCTATAACTAAGGCTAGATAACCAGTAACCCTATATCTAAGTCTAGATAACCAGTAACACTATATCTAAGGCTAGATAACCAGTAACCCTATATCTAAGGCTAGATAACCAGTAACCCTATATCTAAGGCTAGATAACCAGTAACCCTATATCTAAGGCCAGATAACCAGTAACCCTATATCTAAGACTAGATAACCAGTAACCCTATATCTAAGGCTAGATAACCTGTAACCCTATATCTAAGGCTAGATAACAGTAACACTATATTTAAGGCTAGATAACCAGTAACCCTATATCTAAGGCTAGATAACCACTAACCCTATATCTAAGGCTAGATAACCAGTAACCCTATATCTAAGGCCAGATAACCAGTAACCCTATATCTAAGGCTAGATAACCAGTAACCCTATATCTAAGGCTAGATAACCAGTAACCCTATATCTAAGGCTAAATAACCAGTAACCCTATATCTAAGGCTAGATAACCAGTAACCCTATATCTAAGGCTAAATAACCAGTAACCCTATATCTAAGGCTGGATAACCAGTAACACTATATCTAAGGCTAGATAACCAGTAACCCTATATCTAAGGCCAGATAACCAGTAACCCTATATCTAAGGCTAGATAACCAGTTACCCTATATCTAAGGCTAGATAACCTGTAACCCTATATCTAAGGCTAGATAACAGTAACCCTATATTTAAGGCTAGATAACCTGTAACCCTATATCTAAGGCTAGATAACAGTAACACTATATTTAAGGCTAGATAACCAGTAACCCTATATCTAAGGCTAGATAACCAGTAACCCTATATCTAAGGATAGATAACCAGTAACCATATATCTAAGGCTAGATAACCAGTAACCATATATCTAAGGCTAGATAACCAGTAACCCTATATCTAAGGCTAGATAACCAGTAACCCTATATCTAAGGCTAGATAACCAGTAACCCTATATCTAAGGCTAGATAACCAGTAACCCTATATCTAAGGCTAAATAACCAGTAACCCTATATCTAAGGCTGGATAACCAGTAAAACTATATCTAAGGCTAGATAACCAGTAACCCTATATCTAAGGTTAGATAACCAGTAACCCTATATCTAAGGCTAGATAACCAGTAACCCTATATCTAAGGCTAGATAACCAGTAACCCTATATCTAAGGCTAGATAACCAGTAACCCTATATCTAAGGCTAGATAACCAGTAACTCTATATCTAAGGCTAGATAACCAGTAACACTATATCTAAGGCTAGATAACCAGTAGCCCTATATCTAAGGCTAGATAACCAGTAACCCTATATCTAAGGCCAGATAACCAGTAACCCTATATCTAAGGCCAGATAACCAGTAACCATATATCTAAGGCTAGATAACCAGTAACCCTATGTCTAAGGCTTGATAACCAGTAACCTTATATCTAAAGCTAGATAACCAGTAACCCTATATCTAAGGCTAGATAACCAGTAACCTTATATCTAAGGCTAGATAACCAGTAACCCTATATCTAAGGCTAGATAACCAGTAACCCTATATCTAAGGCTAGATAACCAGTAACCCTATATCTAAGGCTAGATAACCAGTAACCCTATATCTAAGGCTAGATAACCAGTAACCCTATATCTAAGGCCAGATAACCAGTAACCCTATATCTAAGGCTAGATAACCAGTAACCCTATATCTAAGGCTAGATAACCAGTAACCATATATCTAAGGCTAGATAACCAGTCACCCTATATCTAAGGCTAGATAACCAGTCACCCTATATCTAAGGCTAGATAACCAGTAACCCTATATCTAAGGCTAGATAACCAGTAACACTATATCTAAGGCTAGATAACCAGTAACCCTATATCTAAGGCCAGATAACCAGTAACCCTATATCTAAGGCTAGATAACCAGTAACCCTATATCTAAGGCCAGATAACCAGTAACCCTATATCTAAGGCTAGATAACCAGTAGCCCTATATCTAAGGCTAGATAACCAGTAACCCTATATCTAAGGCCAGATAACCAGTAACCCTATATCTAAGGCCAGATAACCAGTAACCATATATCTAAGGCTAGATAACCAGTAACCCTATATCTAAGGCTAGATAACCAGTAACCTTATATCTAAGGCTAGATAACCAGTAACCCTATATATAAGGCTAGATAACCAGTAACCTTATATCTAAGGCTAGATAACCAGTAACCCTATATCTAAGGCTACATAACCAGTAACCCTATATCTAAGGCTAGATAACCAGTAACCCTATATCTAAGGCTAGATAACCAGTAACCCTATATCTAAGGCTAGATAACCAGTAACCCTATATCTAAGGCTAGATAACCAGTAACCCTATATCTAAGGCTAGATAACCAGTAACCCTATATCTAAGGCTAGATAACCAGTAACCATATATCTAAGGCTAGATAACCAGTAACCCTATATCTAAGGCTAGATAACCAGTAACCCTATATCTAAGGCTAGATAACCAGTAACCCTATATCTAAGGCTAGATAACCAGTAGCCCTATATCTAAGGCTAGATAACCAGTAACCCTATATCTAAGGCTAGATAACCAGTAACCCTATATCTAAGGCCAGATAACCAGTAACCGTATATCTAAGGCTAGATAACCAGTAACCATATATCTAAGGCTAGATAACCAGTAACCCTATATCTAAGGCTAGATAACCAGTAACCTTATATTTAAGGCTAGATAACCAGTAACCCTATATCTAAGGCTAGATAACCAGTAACCTTATATCTAAGGCTAGATAACCAGTAACCCTATATCTAAGGCTAGATAACCAGTAGCCCTATTTCTAAGGCTAGATAACCAGTAACCCTATATCTAAGGCTAGATAACCAGTAACCCTATATCTAAGGCCAGATAACCAGTAACCCTATATTTAAGGCTAGATAACCAGTAACCCTATATCTAAGGCTAGATAACCAGTGACCATATATCTAAGGCTAGATAACCAGTAACCCTATATCTAAGGCCAGATAACCAGTAACCGTATATCTAAGGCTAGATAACCAGTAACCATATATCTAAGGCTAGATAACCAGTAACCCTATATCTAAGGCTAGATAACCAGTAACCTTATATTTAAGGCTAGATAACCAGTAACCCTATATCTAAGGCTAGATAACCAGTAACCTTATATCTAAGGCTAGATAACCAGTAACCCTATATCTAAGGCTAGATAACCAGTAGCCCTATTTCTAAGGCTAGATAACCAGTAACCCTATATCTAAGGCTAGATAACCAGTAACCCTATATCTAAGGCCAGATAACCAGTAACCCTATATTTAAGGCTAGATAACCAGTAACCCTATATCTAAGGCTAGATAACCAGTGACCATATATCTAAGGCTAGATAACCAGTAACCCTATATCTGAGGCTAGATAACCAGTAACCCTATATCTAAGGCTAGATAACCAGTAACCCTATATCTAAGGCTAGATAACCAGTAACCATATATCTAAGGCTAGATAACCAGTAACCCTATATCTAAGGCTAGATAACCAGTAACCCTATATCTAAGGCTAGATAACCAGTAACCCTATATCTAAGGCTAGATAACCAGTAACCCTATATCTAAGGCTAGATAACCAGTAACCCTATATATAAGGCCAGATAACCAGTAACCCTATATCTAAGGCTGGATAACCAGTAACCCTATATCTAAGGCTAGATAACCAGTAACCCTATATCTAAGGCTGGATAACCAGTAACCCTATATCTAAGGCTAGATAACCAGTAACCCTATATCTAAGGCTAGATAACCAGTAACGCTATATCTAAGGCCAGATAACCAGTAACCCTATATCTAAGGCCAGATAACCAGTAACCATATATCTAAGGCCAGATAACCAGTAACCATATATCTAAGGCTAGATAACCAGTAACCTTATATCTAAGGCTAGATAACCAGTAACCCTATATCTAAGGCTAGATAACCAGTAACCTTATATCTAAGGCTAGATAACCAGTAACCCTATATCTAAGGCTAGATAACCAGTAGCCCTATATCTAAGGCTAGATAACCAGTAACCCTATATCTAAGGCTAGATAACCAGTAACCCTATATCTAAGGCCAGATAACCAGTAACCCTATATCTAAGGCTAGATAACCAGTAACCCTATATCTAAGGCTAGATAACCAGTAACCCTATATCTAAGGCTAGATAACCAGTAACCCTATATCTAAGGCTAGATAACCAGTAACCCTATATCTAAGGCTAGATAACCAGTAACCCTATATCTAAGGCTAGATAACCAGTAACACTATATCTAAGGCTAGATAACCAGTAACCCTATATCTAAGGCTAGATAACCAGTAACCCTATATCTAAGGCTAGATAACCAGTAACCCTATATCTAAGGCCAGATAACCAGTAACCCTACATCTAAGGCTAGATAACCAGTAACCCTATATCTAAGGCTAGATAACCAGTAACCCTATATCTAAGGCTAGATAACCAGTAACCCTATATCTAAGATAAGACAGAAGAAAAGACAAACAATGGGTAATAGTCTACAAAAAGTACACAGAAGACTAAAAATTGAGCAATACGAACTCAATTAAAAGAGGAGGTGAATGCTGGTAGTCCGTTATCGTTAGCAGTCCATGCTTCTATTAGTGGCCCCCATCATGTATCTGCTAAACTACACGAACCTAACCTCTGAGCGTGCCTGGTGAAATTTTTTCCAGAAACGCGTCGTGTGCACTAAATTAGATATCTACGTTTTTTTTTCGAAAAATCAGTTGGCGAATGCTGATATTTTCTTAAAAACCAACACCTCATCAGATGGACGTTGCAAGGATTGTGATACCAAAATAGTGTATGACACACCAACAGATTCAACATAATTTCAAAAGCAACACCACTTGTAAGATATACGACTGGTTTGGAATGTCGCTTGCAATTAAAAAAAAATTGATTGATTTATGGTGTTTTAACGACACTTTCAACAATATTTCGGCTACATCATGGCGACAAGTTTTAGTGGTGGAGGAAGCCGGAGTATCCGGAGAGAACCACCGACCATGGGCGAGCAACTGGTAAGCTTTATCACTTGAGACTGTGAGTTGTGTGCACCCTTATGTCGCTTGGAAAACTTCTAAAATTATATACCAGTGTTTTCACTACAAATTTTGATAGGGGGAGATTTTAGTATTATAGACGGAGAGAAAATTCAGCCTAGAGTCAGAAGGCCCCCAGTGGGTTCAGTGTAAAGCCCTGGTAGGGGGTGGAGGTGGAAGCACCCAAGCCGATTTTTGACTTGCTTTTGAGGGTGTTTCCTAGCTTTAAAATTGTTTCTTTTTGCTTCAATTTACACTGATTAACTTTGAGAAAAAGAAAACCGTAATAAACCTTTTTTCCAGACAGGAATACATTGATTTTCAGGATCTTCTTGACCATTGAACAATTTTTCATTGAGAATGATTTCTCAAGATTAACAACCATCAGTCATTTTCCATTGTTATTTCTGAGCAAGATGTCACATGGTTCTGCCATTTTTCAGGTCAAAGATAAATGTACAAGTTTGGTAGGCAGTTAGTAGAAATAAACTTGATCATTCAGAAAAGAAATATGGACTTCCCCTATGATTATGTATCATTGAAAATAAAGATTTGATAATATTGGTGTTTGTTTCATTTCCTTGACATAGTATGAAGTTATATCAACATTCAGATTCTTTGCAGTTTTTGAATAATTAAAATAGCATCTTAGTTTATATTATTATATTAAATGCACATTTAAAGAATGTTAATTTGCTAGCCTTTTACTGTAATTTCTCTATTAAGATTTTGAAATAAAGTATGCATTTAACTTTTTTTAATAACAGAAAAGAACTTTCAAAGGTAAGTAATATTCAAGAATCTGATTGTTAATTATGTAATCAATACAAAATGAAGAATACAAGTTGTCCAAGACTCTTACATTTCAATAAACTTTTATTTTGTTGAAAATATACAATCACAAATGACCAAACCCCCATAAAATATTTTAGGGGAGAACTCAAGCATGTGCTTCAGAAGGGGATCGACAGTTCCTTATATTCATAGTCATAAGACATCTGCATATAGTCTATAGTTAGACAGAATAGATACTTTTTCATGTTAATGCATATACATGATTGAATATCCCATGTCCTTAAACAGAAAATCAAAATTATTTCAGACAGGCAATATCATTCGCGATATTCGAGTCAGAACTTTAAAAGAAACGTGACATCTTCACCGAAATGAACATTTGAATTTACTAGTCCGAATCAAATTCCTGCTATTTATTTTATATAGTTCTAAATAAAGACTGAACATATTTAGTGGTCTGAACAATTAAACTAAGTTTTACTGGTCTTGGGCAGGAGAACCGGTGTTCATCGTATTTGGTAGTACCCCCCCCCCCCCTTTTTTTTTGTGTCTCCATACTGATACAACTTTATAAGATCAGACCTTGCTTACTTTAATAGAAAAACAAAAGTGGGTTATATTCCATTCACTCTTTCAATCATCTAATTCAAATTATTTTAATCATCTTTTTGCTTTTTTGGACAAAAAGTCCGCTTCGTCGATGTTATCAATATCATTCGGACCAAAGCTAGTCGGCCTCAAATCTTCCGTTGGAATTTTAAATTGTATTTATTATTCCTACTGTGAATCGTAATGTTTTAACATAAAGAAATAATTAATTCTTCAATTCTTCAGCCTTCGGCCATTGCATATATTTATCCTCTGAAGTAAACGAAATTAGATAAAAACCGGAAGTAATTGAAATATTATAAATGGGACGAGAATTTGAGGCCGAAAGAAAAAAATGACCATCGACTCGTTTCTTTGTCACAGCAGTGCTTTTTCATACACTAAATTAAGGTCAAATCGTAACGAAGATTTGTTTTCAATTCTCGAATTATATAATCTCATGTTCACTCCGAGAGTACATGCCGGCAAATGACAAACTTACAGAATTAAAATAGAAAAGACAACTCGATTTAGTTTTGAACATTTAACCCATGCTTGGAAAATTCATAGCCGGGGATTTTATAGCAATAGCCGGTGAAATGCGCCGGTTCCCGGTTTCAAATGAAAACACTGTATACATGTATATCTTTTGTGGAATGCAGTGTTTTTTGCGAGTCAGAACAACCGTTCCACAAACGAATGAATAGAGACCGGATTGATTAAGACCGAAAGCCAGTCCTTCTTTTATTCGTCATTTAAGATAGACTTGTCACGGAATTGAAGACAGACTTAATTTTGTTATTATTTGTGGATTTCTTGACCATCACTGTTTACCTTTCTTTTCATAATTAAGATCACTGTTATTGACCATAATGCATACCGAACTAAGGATGAGATGGTGTGGTGAAAGGTTTTCTATAAGAAAATATGGAAATGTTTTCTACATTTGGAATAAATGAGAAAAAAGTAACCTTATTGTAGGGGAGAAACTGGTCCTTTTAATTCAGAAATATGGGTTTGTTTTGTATTATATATTTACTCTGTTTTAGTTATATACCTTATTTTGTCATTCGGAGCTTTATCTTCTGTCATCTTGTGCTATTTTATTTTATTTTATTTTGGTTTTCTCCCCAAAATTTAACTCGACTTATTTCTTGATCTATTATGGAAAGTATAAGTAATACTAGCATCAATATATTGAAAAAGCGTATTTGTCTATTGTTTTCAAGTGTTTTCATATCACTTTTTATATTTCTTTAATTTGGTAGTATTGTTGCACACATCTTAAGCTTTCAATAAATATTGGATTTGGCCCCGGGACGCTGTGTTGTTCGTCGTAGTGTCATCGATTTGTTTTGGTACTGCAGTGTACCAACGGGCTGGGTTCAACACAGAACGAGGGAAAAATGCCAGGTATAAATTCTAACGTAAGCACTGCTAGGTGTATTAAACTAACCTTATCCTCTTCCTTGCTTGTCATTTTACCTTCCTTCCTAAACAAATTGAAAAAGAATATTATGTAATCAATGGCGACTATTTCATTTCTAATAAAAGTTTATGTATATTTAACAATTATGTTATTTTTAGGAAACCTCCCCTCACTTAGTTTGCTTTCTAAGTTTAATTATGATACAAGTCATCTAATCTTAAAACCTTTAAATAATGTGATTATTATAAAAAACTAAAGTTCTCTCTCCCTCAGGCATAGATGATCTTAGCCGATTTGGCTACCTTGTTTAGGCCCTTTGGTTTCATTTCTCCCAATTGTTTTAAAATATTATTTGGCTGTTCAATCTTTTGGCTTTAAGCGTACCTGATGAAGGTTATTCCAGAAACGTGTCGTGTGTACTAAATTTGATATCCACGTTTTTATATGCCGATTTTAACTATCATATTTAGACCTGTTGGTTTTCCTGCTCCCAATTTCATATTATTATTGTTTTTTTAATCTTTTGGATTTGAGCGTACCTGATAAAGGTCACTATAGAAAAGTGTCGTGTGTACTGAATTTGATATCTACTTTTGTTGTACTTATATAAAGTCTCTTACAAAGGTTTCATATATATATATAATGACAGCAATCAATCATTATATAATGTATCTAAATTTAGACATTCAGGAAAAATAAGATTAACATCCATCGGAAAATTAAGAAAAAAGAAACAGTTTTGGACAGAGATTGCTAATTTGCATCCTTCCTTAAATCGGTTCTCTTGTGTTTTTAAATAATAGGTTAATTGTTTGCATTTAATTTTTAAATATTTCAATTTAAATAGTATAAATAGTATACACTGATAATTTAAATTTTTTTATAATGTAAAACTGTTATTTCTTAGAGTGATAACATTGCCTTCTAGACATGGGACTAGGAGTGAGCTAGTAGGTTGTGATAACGTTTGTGCGTTGTCGTTTCGTCGATGTCACACTTTTTTGCTAGTGGAGCAGGAAATGTCAACCCCTCCGGAGCACCCGACTTCACCCCGTTATTAGTGGAATTCATGTTACTTTATCTAAAGGTTTCTGTGTAGTATTTTGTCGGCCATTGTAGTCGAAACTCAATAATATGAGACCATTTAGTTAAAACAGAAACAAACATTTAGAATAATACACTACAAACGAGTATTTTGAAATGATTTTTTAACTCCTATCGATCGTTTCTTGCTATATATACGTAGTAATGAAGGTATCCACCCATAGCATCCATCCCTCCAGCAATATTTTTGTTCATCTCATAAAGATAACTAAAATAATGTTCACGTTAGGTCAATGAATGAATGAATGAATGAATCAATCAATCAATCAATCAATCAATCAATCAATCAATCAATCAATCAATCAATCAATCAATCAATCAATCAATCAATCAATCAATCAATCAAGCAAGCAATCAATCAAATTGTATAAAAAGTCATGTCGTCCAGTGGACTTGTGGAATACGCCATCTCTGTTTGTAGGCATTATAGTATCAGAGATACATAAACAAAACAGTTTGATCTCAGGTCAGAAGTCTTCAGACCTTACATTTCTCATCTTTCTTTATAGAAATATATCTCTTGTAACTGTATATCCTCATAACGATATACGTTTTCCCAAATTTTCCAAGAATACAACTGAATTAAGCTTAAATCTACATCAGTAATTTGATCAACTCCCCTACCCTATTTGGACCCTTTACATGTATAATTAATTTCCGAAAATAAATGTAGAAGGGTGACACATACAAGCTGATGTAACCATAAGATGGCTCATAAGTTTGTAGAAATATGGACAAAAAACACGTTGGATAATGGAAAATAAGTAAACAATATATTAAAACAATCTGTAAACAGAAAATTCGATTAAAAAAAAAGGGGGGGATATCATTCCACAATTAAGCGCCTGTGGCATTAATAGGAAACTAAAGTCTTACCTTCTTTCTGTTTCACATATACCAAATGTATACACACAACCTGATGTGTTAAAACGAATATAAAAGACAGAAAAACATCATTTAGTTTCTGTTTTGAAGCAATATGATTCCAGGGGAGGTCATAGAGATCAGATTCATTTAAACATCCGGTTACCTGTGTCTAAGTTCAAGTGCACTCTATCAGTTAAATAACAATACACAAATGTACACAGATAGTGTTCATACATTTGATATGACTATATTAAATATTTTGAACATGAAAGAAAAGTATTTTATTCCTTAAATTTTACCAACATTTTTCCATTTTTCGTTGACGACAGCGAAAATAAACATACCAGCTCTTATGAAAACTAAATTGCCGTTGCCCTATTTTAGTATGAACTGCTCATATTTGGAAACACAAATAGTATTATACTACACGATAATGGGATGGATACCTGATTTAGTTGCATTTGAAACAAAGAATAAAATAAAGCAAAGAATGTAAATATATCCAACATTCTATTTTTTCTGATCAATTTAACCCAATAAACAATATCTAATCTATGTCATACAATGAGATCTTTTACTGATATTATCAGTCAATAGCCTTACCGTCACTCTATACGAGTATAAAGGCCTAATATCTATAATATACAGGTACGATATTAAATTGAACAATAATTATTCAATAGGTAGAATTACTGTAGTACTGCAACATGATCAGCATTTCAGGACAAACATATGTAATGTCGGGACACTGTGTCTGGTTGATTGATTGATTGATTGGTGTGTCTGGATAGTTTCGTTTTTTATATGGTGCTATAAAACCACCTATATATTCCTGTGTGGTATCTGAGGATCTTGGATGTTGAATATTCCTATAGTTCTCTTAAATATCACGCTCCATGAACGCTAAAGAAAACTTCTGACAGCTAGCCTGTTAGTAGTGGTCGTTGATGGCCCGATGCAAGGCAAAATTTCCAAGCCCCGTCCAATTATACATCGGCACTTTTTTCCTTGACGGTCATGATCTTCACCTACATGTCCACCTGTTAGTGTCACCAGTGGCTGATTTAGAGGGGGCGTGCGGGGCGTGCGCCCCCCCCCCCCCCTAAAATTCGCAAAGCATATGTTATACAACGTTAATTAAGCAGTTCAATAAATAACTTTTTCATGAATGGTTAACTCGTGACCTGTATTAAAATATTCTTACACATTGTAAATACACGTTGGATGTGTTCGCTGATTCATATGTGTATTCGCCGTCAGTAGTTCTAAGATTATTCCATTCTGATTGGTTCCGAGGTACCAGACATCAACTATTTTCTCACGCTAATTAAACATTATTTCTTCAGTCAATTTTACAACTACATATACACGTGCTATTTAGAAATTATAAAATGGACGAAAATTCTAGGCCATGAAAACAAGCAAGATTGGATACATTTCTGATTCCTCGACGAGACGAGAAAAGTCAAAGGTAAACTAAAAAGTAAATTCAATCAATACTTCGAATAATTAATTTAACAGTTGATCTCATTTATAAAACATACAACGAAAACCTATAACGAGAGAATCAGATGATGAAACTGAGATAGTGTGGAGAAACTTGAGTGTCCCAAGAAAATGGTCATTTCTCTTTAAATAATGGTTCAAATAGTTCTTGAATTCGAAATTCTGGAATTTCATATGAAAAGTTTGATTTGTATACAAATACCCGAAAATGTTGCCTTTTACTTTTCAAGTAAAGATCAGTAAAAATACGCGTTGGTATATTGTACATTAAAATACAAAAGTAACATATTAATAAAAAAAAAAATTAGCGCAATTTATTTGTAACAATCTCTGCATCTTCCCGAGGTATCTGCACAAGAAAGTGTGAACAAATCCTTTGTCCGGGTACGTTTATATTATTTATATCTACCAATGGATGTCTGTACAATTTTTTTTACACATTTTTAAAAAAAAATTCTAACTACAATTTATTTGTAATAAATTAATATCTACAACTGCACATGAAAGTGTGAAAATAATCTTGACAAAATGGTTTATGCATATCTCACACCTGATTTCTGTAAACATATTTCTCGAGAACTTTGATACATTTTTTTTGTTTGATCTTTTAGTGTAATGAGGTTTTTACGTTCGTTGCTCAAACACTTGATGTCCGTCCGTCTGTAAGATTTCTGCAATCTGCAACTCCCCTGACTGTAACCACACAATTGATTGACGTTAAACTATATAATGTACTTGAAATGCATTGTAGTTGTGCACAATGGTTTTTAGATTTTGCATTGAAGGCCGGGTGGAGGGGGTAGATTGAAGTGAAACTTAAACTACAAATTTGACATACAATGTAGTTCGCTCACCACGGTTTTATTTTTAGAATTGGAGGTTAGGGGTAGGAGGGAGATTCTGTAATCTGCAGTTCCTCAATAATGCACTGAATGGTTTGAAGAGAAACTTGTACAATAGACATGACATACATTGTACTTGTGCACCGTGTTTTTTTAGGTCCTTCCACTGAATGGAGGAAATACGAAGGGCTGTGGGTATTAGTTATCCCTACGCTCACTTAAATTTGCGATAGGTTAGCATCATACTAAAAGTAATGATTTTTAATTAGAAAAACGAAACTTCGCAATTAGTTTTATTCCGTAAAAGATAATCGGAAATTTCAAAAGGGAGTTTTGTACAAAATTTGGGGACCTATCTTAATTTATGAAATTAATGCACCTAGTCCAAAGGATCATTCGAAGTTTTTTCATCACCATGCGTCCGACGTCACGGTTGTTCAAAAAAAAAGTTTTACTTCAGGTTCTTATAATCTGACAAAAACATACTGTTAACAATTATCCGACAAAATTAAGACTCAAAGTAAAGTTTTTTTGGTCTGATAAAAATGGTGTGGTTGGTTCAAAATTGTTCAAATAAATGTCTGTAATTCCTCAAACCCCCAGAGCTTACGGGGGTGGGGTTCGTCCCCCTGGATCCCCTACTAGGGCTCCGCCCTGGACCCGCTGGGGACCTTAAGAGGTCCCCAGATCCCTCTCCTACGCACGCCCCCCTAATCCCAAATCCTGGATCCGCCCCTGGTCACTACATGATTTAGTGCTTGTATACTTGTTCCTGTCAATTGTTCCTGTCAATCAATCAATCAATCAATCAATCAATCAATCAATTTGATACTTGTATTTTGTAATACATAATTAAAGTATAGAATCTAATCTACACATTTTTTACAAGTAAAATAATGGTCATATTTCGTTTAAAGTGAAACGAATAAACATCGTATAAGTCATAATACATATGCAAACATTGAAATGGGACTAATTACCACACAGACTTAATGAAATGACCATGAAGATCTATGGAGGAAAACTGGCTCTTATTCCATAAAAACGTCATTCCTAGAAGGAGAATGATTGAATATTCTTCATGATTTTTTCAGAGGAAGACCAAAGAAGTGATTTCCTTGACCTATGCTAATTTTATGCAATTAGATATATGTGACAATACCATCATCAACATGAAGAGCCATGTTTTTAACACAGCGATATACCTACTAGTGGTTTGTACATACTCTGTATTTTTTGTAACTTATAACATATTCAACTTAAAATTAAATGAGTAACCAAACATGACGTATAGTTCGATACTATGGAAACGCTGGTTCTATGGTTCTGTGTATTCACGTGTTATTTCAATCAACTTTGGTCGCCATATTTTTATTTTAACCATAGGACCCCGATATACATGTGAACCCATGTTTTTTTATCTTCAAGCTGTGATAATCAATGAAATGCATATAAAATTTATAAGAGAAAGACTACAATCTAAAATTAAGCACATAACCTACATTAATTTAACCCAATGATTGGATTTTATTTTGTTATATTGTATGTAATGATTTAATATTTTCTCCAAATGCCAACGCAAAATAAAATATAATTGGTAGTTGGGGTTATGGTGTTTAACGCCACATTATTTCAGCTATATCAGTTATCGAGTACACCCCACCTGAATGTTTCTGCTAATAATAATAATAAAAAGAGACAGTAAACGTATCATAGTAATGTGAGGATCAAATAGGTTATTCACTTTTTTATAAGTCAGTAAATACTTTTTTGATATTTATGGTGATTTAGTTTTTTTTTATATACACAATGTATATATTCCCATATAGAAACAGTGTAAGTCAGAAACACATTTTCTGTATATCACAATACGCATTTATCCTTGGTAGATAAACATTTATGATACATGTACATGTATTATACAAGCAAAACATAGAATGCTTGTAATTTCATAGCACAAGGGTCCCAACAATTGAAAAAATATGGGTACTGGTGAGTTCCAACTCAAATTCACAGAGCTGCTCATCGCCCCCTGGTTAGAGGATAGTGGAGTTATCTAGATTTTGGTGGGATGGGGGGTTGTCAGGTTATTATATGGACTATAGATGGTAACATATTTGGAGAGTGTCACGCTCACTACTTGTAAAAGAAATCCTTTGTTGATTTCAAACAAGAGAGGGCATGTTGTAGCTGCTACGAAATACTTAATATTTAGTCACTACCCAAATCTCCATAGTCTAAAGTCGTTTGCCCAGTTGACTCATCTCTTCCCTCATTTCTATATACATGTAGTTTTCATATATACAACTGAATTTGTTATCGTCCTTAATATATTCGAGATACTGTTCAATGGGCGTTAAACAATAATCAATCAATCAATCTTAAGTAAAATTCCAAAGGGATATGTGTTTTTTTATTTTTTTATTTTTTTGGATAATGTACTTGTTTTGCATTCCTGACGAATTCATCAACTTGCGTGTAAAAAGAACCCTTCTTTCTGTTTTTTTAGGTGACCGTCGTGGGCATGATCACATGGTAGTTGGATTTACAACTACATGTGCAATCAGGGCCTATCACCAGTAAAGTTGTCAATTCAAACCCGGTTCATGTCGAGGTGTACTCAATACGACATTATGTGATAAAGTTTGTCAGTAACTTCGCGGCAGGTGGGTGGTTTTTTCCGGGTATACTCCTGTTTCCTTCACCTACAAAAGGTACCGCCACGATATAACTAAAATATTGCTGAAAGTGGCGTTAGACATCATAATCCTAACCCGTGTTATAGGATATAATTCGTATTATATGTCGAATATTTTTGGAATTATCCACGGGATGTTATTGATTCCTTTATAAAGTGTAACACCATCATGATAGTTTAATTCTTGTATCAAACAAAACACTAGACATGTCTCGGTTTTTGTCGTTAATTTAACATTTCTTGTGCTTTGAAATTAAATACGAGAAGTTCCGATTACTTGGTAAATTTATAAATACATTAAAATGCTATTGTTACGTACACTTCTTGCACGTAATAAAGAAACTGGATGGAGTAAAACTCAATAAAGTGTCAGGGTTATGGTGTTTAACTCCTCTTTCAACAATACTTCAGTTATATCGTGGAGGTAAGTTCTATTGGTGGAGGAAACCGGAGTAACAGGAGAAAACCACCAACCTGTCGCAAGTCACTGACAAACTTATTACATAATGTTGTATCGAGTACACCTCCTCACGAGTGCGATTCAAACTAAATAAGCGTTGCATGACCACAACAGTCACAAAAATGCGAGAAACATGGTATTTCGCATTTATGTGACCATGGCATGCCCTAGTGATGGTAGGCAGCGATCATGGCGAAAGTGACCACATATCTTTGGCTTCGAGCAACCCAATTACGACATACATTTTAGTTGAACAAAGACGGAAATAGGTATCTGTTTTATTGATTAATAGGTCAGTTTATGTTATCATAATATAAAATATATGCACAAAAGATATTTGTACACACTTACAAGTTATATACTTTTTTCTTTAGTACATTATTAGAATAAAATGAAACACAAAACATATCAGACTGTCGAAACAATTCCAAAACAAAACATACCAGACTGTCGAAACAATTCCAAAACAAAACATACCAGACTGTCGAAACCATTCCAAAAACAAAGCATACCAGACTGTCGAAACAATTCCAAAACAAAACATACCAGACTGTCGAAACAATTCCAAAACAAAATATACCAGACTGTCGAAACAATTCCAAAACAAAGCATACCAGACTGTCGAAACAATTCCAAAACAAAACATACCAGACTGTCGAAACAATTCCAAAACAAAACATACCAGACTGTCGAAACAATTCCAAAACAAAACATACCAGACTGTCGAAACAATTCCAAAACAAAACATACCAGGGTGTTGAAACAATTCCAAAACAAAATATACCAGACTGTCGAAACAATTCCAAAACAAAGCATACCAGACTGTCGAAACAATTCCAAAACAAAACATACCAGACTGTCGAAACAATTCCAAAACAAAACATACCAGACTGTCGAAACAATTCCAAAACAAAACATACCAGACTGTCGAAACAATTCCAAAACAAAACATACCAGGGTGTTGAAACAATTCCAAAACAAAACATACCAGACTGTCGAAACAATTCCAAAACAAAGCATACCAGACTGTCGAAACAATTCCAAAACAAAACATACCAGACTGTCGAAACAATTCCAAAAACAAAACATACCAGAGTGTCGAAACAATTCCAAAACAAAACATACCAGACTGTCGAAACAATTCCAAAACAAAGCATACCAGACTGTCGTAACAATTCCAAAACAAAACATACCAGAATGTCGAAACAATTCCAAAATAAAATATACCAGAGTGTCGAAACAATTCCAAAACAAAACATACCAGACTGTCGAGACAATTCCAAAACAAAACATACCAGACTGTCGAAACAATTCTAAAACAAAACATACCAGACTGTCGAAACAATTCCAAAACAAAACATACCAGACTGTCGAAACAATTCCAAAACAAAACATACCGGACTGTCGAAACAATTCCAAAAACAAAACATACCAGAGTGTCGAAACAATTCCAAAAACAAAACATACCAGACTGTCGAAACAATTCCAAAACAAAACATACCAGACTGTCGAAACAATTCCAAAACAAAACATACCAGACTGTCGAAACAATTCCAAAAACAAAACATACCAGGGTGTCGAAACAATTCCAAAACAAAACATACCAGACTGTCGAAACAATTCCAAAACAAAACATACCAGACTGTCGAAACAATTCCAAAATCTAACCTGGAAATCGTGCAAGTTATATATTTGTCCTCTATAGTACATCATTGCAAGTGATATAATATTACAATTAGTGCAGTGTTAAATTTTAACTGGTACATCACACTATTACAACTGGTACACTATTACTACTGTATCCTATTATAACGCGTACCCTATTGCTCCTGATGCCTATTTGAACGGATACACTATAATACATGTACTTGGTACACTATTGCAACTTGTACACTATTATAACTGGTATGCTATTACAACCGGTACACTATCACAAATAATAAAGTATTACGTCGGGTGCACTGTTACAACTGATACATTATTACAACTGATACACTGTTACGATGGCCACACTATTACAACTTGTACACAATTACGACTGGTACAATATTACGATATTACAATTGATACACTGTTACGATGGCCACACTATTACAACTTGTACACAATTACGACTGGTACAATATTACGATATTACAATTGATACACTGTTACGATGGCCACACTATTACAACTTGTACACAATTACGACTGGTACAATATTACGATATTACAATTGATACACTGTTACGATGGCCACACTATTACAACTTGTACACAATTACGACTGGTACAATATTACGATATTACAATTGATACACTGTTACGATGGCCACACTATTACAACTTGTACACAATTACGACTGGTACAATATTACGATATTACAATTGATACACTGTTACGATGGCCACACTATTACAACTTGTACACAATTACGACTGGTACAATATTACGATATTACAATTGATACACTGTTACGATGGCCACACTATTACAACTTGTACACAATTACGACTGGTACAATATTACGATATTACAATTGATACACTGTTACGATGGCCACACTATTACAACTTGTACACAATTACGACTGGTACAATATTACGATATTACAATTGATACACTGTTACGATGGCCACACTATTACAACTTGTACACAATTACGACTGGTACAATATTACGATATTACAATTGATACACTGTTACGATGGCCACACTATTACAACTTGTACACAATTACGACTGGTACAATATTACGATATTACAATTAATACACTGTTACGATGGCCACACTATTACAACTTGTACACAATTACGACTGGTACAATATTACGATATTACAATTGATACACTGTTACGATGGCCACACTATTACAACTTGTACACAATTACGACTGGTACAATATTACGATATTACAATTGATACACTGCTGCAATGTACATAAAAAACAACGTACATAAAAAAACTGAGTAAACATAATTTTCTGGTTCCATTTGCAATGATGTTTTAAGGTACTGACCTGACCAGCAAATTCTGGTATTGGGCTTAGCATTAAAAAGGTTCTTGGTGATTACGAAATAATAGGAGGAACAATCTTTGAACTCACATAATTGATTTTACCAATAAATATGACTGACATACTTTTTTTCATGAAAACAGCTGAACTTTGACGACGAAGACAACAGGTGAAATGGTACATCGCAAAACATATAGTCACTGTGTGATAAAAATTGCTTTTGTAATTTAAAAAGTGGCAGATGTAGGTAAAATGATGTAGGTAAAATGATGGAGTTATACACATCAGAAGAAAGTAAAAGACAATAGCTGACTTGGATAGAAGAACAAACATAAGGTAACATCTTTTAAATCTACACAATGAACAAAAAATTATCAGTGGTGTCTTGTTTTTATATCGTTTTAGTAAATGATGTATACATAATAAGCCTGTCAATGTAATGTGAACATTAAATATGTCAATAGTCGTCTATAGTGAAACGTTAAATAGTTAATATGGTAAAAATATTTCAGATTACACACCTTCCAAAAAAGACACATCCATTAAATATATCAATTGTTCTTAGTCGTTAGACAGTTAATATGGTAAACAAAAATGTCAGATTATACCCCCTCCCCCCACTAACTAAAAAATAAAAATATACAACCATTAAATATTTCAATAGTTGTAAGTGAAACGTTAGACGTAAATAGTGAATATGGTCAACATATTTCAGATTGTACCCCCCCCCCCCCCCCCCCATGCACACACCACATCACACCACACTGCAACACAACACAATATAACACACCACATCACACACACACAACTATTCACAAACACATTACACAGCAAAACTACATAACATGTTAATCCAAATAAGATAATTAACGACCACTAACAGACCAGCGAAAACTGAAATACTATTATTAAATTATGCTATGAAATTTTAATTGAACTTTATTTTTTTTTTATTTAACATAGAAACGAACTCATTACAGCACACAACATACATGCAATATGTAAGTGAACATAAATTAATTTCAGCATTTTTGTTTATTATATTCCTGATATTAGCGGTTGGTGAAACAAAATGGATAGTAATATACCTAAAACATCGTATGCTATGATCGACACCAATGGTAAGTAAATATCTACAACATTGTTTGTCTAATAGACATTAAATACACTGTAAATACCGTTGAGGTCGAAAGTTGATCTTTAAAACACTCAAGTTCCAGAGGCCGGACAACATAAGGATAGTGAAAATAACAACTGTTTAATCTTTGTTTATTCCGATAATACGATGATCTATCAACATCGGTGAAATACACTTACAAGACCGTGTCATTTCACTAGGTTGAATTGGTTTGGTTTATGGTGTTTAATGCCATTTTCAACAATAATTCAGTTAAATTGTAGCAGTCAGTTTTATTGGTGAAGGAAACCGGAGTACTCGGAAAAAACCACCGACCTGCCGCAAATCACTGACAAACTTTATCACATAATGTTGTATCGAGTACATCTCGCCATGAACGGGTTTCGAACTCACAACGTTAGTGGTGGTAGGCACTTATTGCAGAGGTAGTTGTAAATCCAACTATCATAATATCACGACCATGATGGTCCCATCATTTCAATAAGAAGGGATGTTGGGGCATATGTACAACTAGTTTAACGTCACTATTTTGTTTTATTGAATTGACTATACCAAGCAATACATACCTCTGTTAAGGGTATAGATTTGACCTCTGTATTTACTCCGTTAAGGGTATAGATTTGACCTCTGTATTTACTCTGTTAAGGGTATAGATGTGACCTCTGTATTTACTCCGTTAAGGGTATAGATTTGACCTCTGTATTTACTCTGTTAAGGGTATAGATTTGACCTCTGTATTTACTCTGTTAAGGGTATAGATTTGACCTCTGTATTTACTCCGTTAAGGGTATAGATTTGACCTCTGTATTTACTCTGTTAAGGGTATAGACTTGACCTCTGTATTTACTCTGTTAAGGGTATAGATTTGACCTCTGTATTTACTCCGTTAAGGGTATAGATTTGACCTCTGTATTTACTCTGTTAAGGGTATAGATTTGACCTCTGTATTTACTCTGTTAATGGTATAGATTTGACCTCTGTATTTACTCCGTTAAGGGTATAGATTTGACATCTGTATTTACTCCGTTAAGGGTATAGATTTGACCTCTGTATTTACGACTTTTTCAAATGGATTTTGGAACTTTTCGGACAATACGGTATTTGAGTTTGTTGTTCATTTTATTTGAGCATAAATGGTATCGTCGAATTGAATGAATTCCAATGGAAACTAATTGTGTTCCTCCGATTGCTGCCTTATATTTTACTGTTATGAATCCATCCTTTGCCAATAGATAATGTACAAAACGATCCTTTAAAATCCCAAACATATTTGTTTATTCAACATTAAAGTATATACTTTAAATAGAACTAACACAAATATTGACGATAGTAGTTCTTAAAACATAGTTATCAGTCTCACTTACGTTTGTCGTAATCAAAATCCCGCCTTTTCTCATTCATGATTTATCACCGGGTTTGTTGCAAGAGTAACATGACGGGTGCAACAAGTGAAGTAGGAACAAACTGCTTACCTTTCCAGAGCATTTGAATTCATCCCAGGTTTTTAGTGGGCTTGGTGTTACTCAATCTTTTGTTTTCTGTGTCGTGTTATGCCGACCATTATTCGTACGCGCCATTTTGTTTGGTTTGTCTTCTCTCTGCCATTGTGTTGTCTGTTGTTCTTTGAATTACGGTTTCTGATTACTCCTTCAAATTCCTAAAACTCTTTCAACAAACAAAAGAAATGAAAATTCTTACAATATAGATTTTTTGAGCTGTGATGTCCCTTTAGATCCCTAGACTTATAGGAGTAACATTTGTATTCCATGTCCTTGTTTCTATGTGGATATTATTAAAGGTGAATTAAGTAGAGTACATTCTAGATTTATCTTTTTAAGAAGGTTTGGGTTTAGGTTTATGGTGTTTAACGCTACTTTCAACAATATTTCAGTAATATCGTGGCTGTCAATTTTATAGGTGGAGGAAACCGGAGTACCAGGAGAAAACCACCAACCTGTCGTAAATCACTGACAAAGTTTATCACATAATGGTGTATGGAGTACACCTCGCCATGAACGGGGTTCGAACTCACAACGTTAGTGGTAACAGGCACTGATTGCACAGGTAGTTGTAAATCAAACAACCATACGATCACGACAATGTCGGAAGAAAGATATATCAATATCACAACAAAGTTTGAGATATCACTTTTTGTTGCTAAAATATAAGTAATATTAGTCGTATAAATATTATATTTTCTTATATATAAATGCAGATATATGTTTTGCTACTTTTTTAAAGCCTAAATTGGATTCCTTTTCATATAGTTTTTGTTTTCCTCTAAGACCTTTACCGTACTTGACTATATAAGTAATGCGGCGGGTGTTTTATAAGAAAAAGGATCGGCTTCCTCTTTGGAACTCATGAGTTCATCATGGGTTCATGGTGGGTTCAGTGTTGCTTATCGGTTTTTTTCATATACTGTTCTGTGTTGTGTTTTTTGTTTTGTTTTGTTTTCTTTCTGTTTCTTGCGCCTAATGTTGCTTGTGCCTAATGTTGCTTGTGTCTAATGTTGCTTGTGTCTAATGTTGCTTGTGTCTAATGTTGCTTGTGTCTAATGTTGCTTGTGTCTAATGTTGCTTGTGCCTAATGTTGCTTGTGTCTAATGTTGCTTGTGTCTAATGTTGCTTGTGTCTAATGTTGCTTGTGTCTAATGTTGCTTGTGTCTAATGTTGCTTGTGTCTAATGTTGCTTGTGTCTAATGTTGCTTGTGTCTAATGTTGCTTGTGTCTAATGTTGCTCGTGTCTAATGTTGCTTGTGTCTAATGATGCTTGTGTCTAATGTTGCTTGTGTCTAATGTTGCTTGTGTCTAATGTTGCTTGTGTCTAATGTTGCTCGTGTCTAATGTTGCTTGTGTCTAATGTTGCTTGTGTCTACTTGTGTCTAATGTTGCTTGTGTCTAATGTTGCTTGTGTCTAATGTTGCTCGTGTCTAATGTTGCTTGTGTCTAATGTTGCTTGTGTCTAATGTTGCTTGTGTCTAATGTTGCTCGTGTCTAATGTTGCTCGTGTCTAATGTTGCTTGTGTCTAATGTTGCTTGTGCCTAATGTTGCTTGTGTCTAATGTTGCTTGTGTCTAATGTTGCTTGTGTCTAATGTTGCTTGTGTCTAATGTTGCTTGTGTCTAATGTTGCTTGTGTCTAATGTTGCTTGTGTCTAATGTTGCTTGTGTCTAATGTTGCTCGTGTCTAATGTTGCTTGTGTCTAATGTTGCTCGTGTCTAATGTTGCTCGTGTCTAATGTTGCTCGTGCCTAATGTTGCTTGTGTCTAATGTTGCTTGTGTCTAATGTTGCTCGTGTCTAATGTTGCTTGTGTCTAATGTTGCTTGTGCCTAATGTTGCTTGTGTCTAATGTTGCTTGTGTCTAATGTTGCTTGTGTCTAATGTTGCTTGTGTCTAATGTTGCTTGTGTCTAATGTTGCTTGTGTCTAATGTTGCTTGTGCCTAATGTTGCTTGTGTCTAATGTTGCTTGTGTCTAATGTTGCTTGTGTCTAATGTTGCTTGTGTCTAATGTTGCTTGTGTCTAATGTTGCTTGTGTCTAATGTTGCTCGTGTCTAATGTTGCATGTGTCTAATGTTGCTTGTGTCTAATGTTGCTCGTGTCTAATGTTGCTCGTGTCTAATGTTGCTCGTGTCTAATGTTGCTTGTGTCTAATGTTGCTTGTGCCTAATGTTGCTTGTGCCTAATGTTGCTTGTGTCTAATGTTGCTTGTGTCTAATGTTGCTTGTGTCTAATGTTGCTTGTGTCTAATGTTGCTTGTGTCTAATGTTGCTTGTGCCTAATGTTGCTTGTGCAGTGTCTAATGTTGCTCGTGTCTAATGTTGCTTGTGTCTAATGTTTCTTGTGTCTAATGTTGCTCGTGTCTAATGTTGCTTGTGTCTAATGTTGCTTGTGTCTAATGTTGCTTGTGTCTAATGTTGCTTGTGTCTAATGTTGCTCGTGTCTAATGTTGCTCGTATCTAATGTTGCTTGTGTCTAATGTTTCTTGTGTCTAATGTTGCTTGTGTCTAATGTTGCTCGTGTCTAATGTTGCTCGTGTCTAATGTTGCTTGTGTCTAATGTTGCTTGTGTCTAATGTTGCTCGTGTCTAATGTTGCTTGTGTCTAATGTTGCTTGTGTCTAATGTTGCTCGTGTCTAATGTTGCTTGTGTCTAATGTTGCTTGTGTCTAATGTTGCTTGTGTCTAATGTTGCTTGTGTCTAATGTTGCTTGTGTCTAATGTTGCTCGTGTCTAATGTTGCTTGTGTCTAATGTGCTTGTGTCTAATGTTGCTCGTGTCTAATGTTGCTTGTGTCTAATGTTGCTCGTGTCTAATGTTGCTCGTGTCTAATGTTGCTTGTGTCTAATGTTGCTTGTGTCTAATGTTGCTCGTGTCTAATGTTGCTTGTGTCTAATGTTGCTTGTGTCTAATGTAGCTTGTGTCTAATGTTGCTCGTGTCTAATGTTGCTCGTGTCTAATGTTGCTTGTGTCTAATGTTGCTCGTGTCTAATGTTGCTTGTGTCTAATGTTGCTTGTGTCTAATGTTTCTTGTGTCTAATGTTGCTTGTGTCTAATGTTGATTGTGTCTAATGTTGCTTGTGTCTAATGTTGCTTGTGTCTAATGTTTCTTGTGTCTAATGTTGCTTGTGTCTAATGTTGCTTGTGTCTAATGTTGCTTGTGTCTAATGTTGCTTGTGTCTAATGTTTCTTGTGTCTAATGTTTCTTGTGTCTAATGTTGCTTGTGTCTAATGTTGCTTGTGTCTAATGTTGCTTGTGTCTAATGTTGCTTGTGTCTAATGTTTCTTGTGTCTAATGTTGCTTGTGTCTAATGTTGCTTGTGTCTAATGTTGCTTGTGTCTAAATAAAATACAAAAATCTAATTTAGTGTGCACGATATGTTTCTGGAATCACTTTCATCAGATACACTTATAGTCACAAAATGGAAAGCCAAATAATTTAAAAGTCTTTTGAAGTACGTAATCCAAACAGGATATCGACAAAGTCAAAGTCAGTACAATGTTTTAGCTGTTTTGTTCCTGTTTGACATATCCCTCTTTAGCTCACCTTGCCAAAGGCAATGTGAGTTTTTGCCATCACTTGGCGTCCGTCGTCCATCGTCGTTAACTTTTCACATTTTGATCTTCTCCTCTGAAACCCCTCAGCCAAATGAACTGAAACTTGGTAGGAAGCATCTATGGAAGGTCCTCTATAAAGATTGCTAATTTCGTCCCGGTCCATTAACAAACATGGCCGCCACAGGCAATTCTTGTTTCTGATTGTATGCTTTATAAAAAAAAAATGTTTTTCTGGGGAAAGGGAGATAACTCTAATTTAAATATAGGTAAAATACAGTTAGCTATGAATTGAATTACAGATAAATATGCCTCTAAAACCCCTCAGCCAAAATGAACTGATACTTGGTAGGAAGCTTCTATGGAAGGCCCTCATTGCTCATTTCGTCCCGATCCGTTAACAAACATGGCCGCCATAGGCGACTCTTGTTTCTGATTGGCTGATTTAAAAAATTCTTCTCCTCTGAAACTGTTTGGCCAAATGTACCGAAACTTGGTAGGTAGAGATTACTCATTTCGTTTTGATCCATCTACAAACATGGCTGCCACAGGCAATTCCTGTTTTAGATTGGTCAATTTCTAAAAATCTTCTTATCTGAAACTGCTTTGCCAAAATGAACCGATATTTGGTGGGAAGAACATATGGAAGGTTCTGTATTAAATTTCCTCAAAGCAGAATGAAAGGTGAGCGACACAGGCTCAGCCCACTGAGCCTATAGTTTAAAAGGTGATTTATCAAGGCGCTGTTCCCTTTACTTCTTCAAATTTTTATTATCGTAATATACTTAAAGAAAAGTTTGAAGATACCAAAGAGGTAATCAGAATCCATAAAGTTAGACCATAAAAGACTCGTATTGTTATTATTATTATTAATTGGTTTGAAATGAAATATGGGGCTCCACAAGGGTTTTGTCTCGTCAATAATCCTGATATATTTAGATTAGAATATACCAGTGTGCAATATAAAACTAATGCGTGCATTGTATAGCTCAACTAGTTTTATTAACGTATTAAGATACAATATTGTACTTTTAGGAACAGCTATAATATGTGCTGAACACCACTATACGCAAACAAACACAAATAACGTAAATAAGACATACGCGCTCCTACAAAAAACTGGAAGTAAAGACAAACCAAAAGTCGTTTTTATGCAGAAATCGTAATGGACGTTACAACACGAAACTCAGAACGTAAAGACACATAATAGGACAACACAGAAAACTAAAAAGATGAGTAACAGGTACCCCTCCAAAACACGGACCCCACCAAAACATCGGGGGTGAACTCAAGTGTTCGCGAAAAACTGACTATATAAACAGAGTTAAAATGGATGTCTTTAATGTACAGATACATATGACCACCTACTATATAAACAGAGTTAAGATGGATGTCTCTAATGTACAGATACATATGACCACCCACTATATAAACAGAGTTAAAATGGATGTCTCCAATGTACAGATACATATGACCACCTACTATATAAACAGAGTTAAAATGGATGTCTCGAATGTACAGATACATATGACCACCCACTATATAAACAGAGTTAAAATGGATGTCTCCAATGTACAGATACATATGACCACCCACTATATAAACAGAGTTAAAATGGATGTCTCTAATGTACAGATACATATGACCACCCACTACATAAACAGAGTTAATATGGATGTCTCTAATGTACAGATACATATGACCACCTACTATATAAACAGAGTTAAAATGGATGTCTCGAATGTACAGATACATATGACCACCCACTATATATACAGAGTTAAAATGGATGTCTCTAATGTACAGATACATATGACCACCTACAATATAAACAGTGTTAAAATGGATGTCTCTAATGTACAGATACATATGACCACCCACTATATAGACAGAGTTAAGATGGATGTCTCTGATGTACAGATACATATGACCACCCACTATATAAACAGAGTTAAAAGGGATGTCTCTAATGTCCAGATACATATGACCACCCACTATATAGACATCGTTAAAATGGATGTCTCTAATGTACAGATACATATGACCACCCACTATATATACAGAGTTAAAATGGATGTCTCTAATGTACAGATACATATGACCACCTACAATATAAACAGAGTTAAAATGGATGTCTCTAATGTACAGATACATATGACCACCCACTATATAGACAGAGTTAAGATGGATGTCTCTGATGTACAGATACATATGACCACCCACTATATAAACAGAGTTAAAATGGATGTCTCTAATGTACAGATACATATGACCACCCACTATATAGACATCGTTAAAATGGATGTCTCTAATGTACAGATACATATGACCACCCACTATATAAACAGAGTTAAAATGGATGTCTGTGACCTTGTTTATTAGATACATTTAGTACTCAAATTTACAGCTACTAAATAATGTAATGATAAGGTCACTAACAACAACGTCCTTATCTGCAAAAAGCATTACATTGATTGCTTAAAGATATAATTAGGCTTGGATAGTTCACGAAATAATCCTACATATACAACAACTATCCCATCAAAACGGGTCTCCAGAAATATCAAGATGCCTGCTTTTCTAGAAGTGGCGTTAATCAAATGTGGATAATAAAAAACTCAAAGTCTTGCTAGAGATTTTATGGTTTAGATCTCTTTATGTTTGTAACAGCATTAAAACATTTGATTTCTCGACCTCATATATATACAATATTGGTCTGTTGACGGTAAATATAGAATTTATTTGACAAGGCTGAGAAACGGGGTGAAAGACGAGCTTCTAGCGAGTCTTTTTCCCCGTTTCGCGCCGAGTCAAATAAATCCTATATTTACCGTCAACAGACCAATATTGTATTTATCCTGCAATCCACGATGTCCTAAAAAATAATCTTAACTCGTAAAAATGCATTTTTTAATGCAACGGAATCCTCACTATTTGGCGTAGTAAAATACCAGATTTTTTTTGCTGACAAAAATTCGCGAACAAATAGTTCTCAAAAGGAAGTGAAATAACTTTATTTAAGTGAAGATTTATTGATTAAGGTGAAAATCTATATAGAAAATTGATAGTTTAGAACCTGAAATATATATATTTAATATGTTTTTCATAGATATGAAAACACATTAATTTAGCGATCATACGTCACATGCGGTCATACTTAAATACGCCTGCAGTAGTAACCAGGTAAATATATACGCCTGTGTGAAAAGGTATACGCCTGCAACTATATGGTTCACTTTTATTTTTATTTTATATATTTTAAATAATAAACATCCGATATATTCCTTTTACTAGTTTATATTAAAAAATAATAAATAAAAAAGAACCATATAGTTGCAGGCGTATGACACACAGGCGTATATATTTGCCTGGTTACTACTGCAGGCGTATTTAAGTATGACCCACACAGTTTGTAAACATGTGCACATACATGTATAGACGATTCGAGCATGTTTTAAGTAAACTAGGTAGAGTAGAGAAAACAGAAAGATTAATCATTTATCTCAACAAACTGAACTGATTCACGGAAATGTATTTAACAACGATGTCAAACACTCAAATGCTCAGTTATTGGGATATTTAGTCATTTGTGAAAATTGTGTACACATTCACCATTTGTTATGGATGACAACGCGTAAAACATAGAACTAATTTGACTTGACATATTTGTATTGGAACTGTAAAAAGGAACATCGGGATTGCTTCGACACGAAACATCAGAAGTGCTACTGGCTGTAGAATTTGTGGAGGTTTTACGAGGTAAGTTTGCTGAAAAGCATTTCTGTTAGTTTCACTTTCAGTGTTGCTGAGGATGTTTGATATTTTCTTGTGTCTTTCCTCACTCAATGTTGAGTAATTATTAATAAATGCCACATTGTTATGCCCTGATATTTGCATAATATCTATCCCCTCCACATTGTTTTCTCTTAACTTCTGGACGGGATAAGATTGATTAATGTCTAATTTGCAACTATCCTTCATTTTTTTCATGAGACTGGAAAGTTTTCTTTCATGCACTTTTCTACCTGTTTCTAAAGCTTGTACAAATAAATTATGTATTTTGCGACAATGCAAATATATAAAGGAGGAGAAGCTAATACCAATCTTCTGGACTTTACATAGGTTTCAATGGAAAATTGGAATTTATTTTTATAGAGTAAAATAAAATACATGGTAAATTGAAGAAAATCAAAATAGAGATCTGATTTAGTGTCAACAAGCACCAGATATGATTTTAATTACTATATTTAACTTCTGTTTGTATATCATAATCAAATGAATTAATATGCATTGAAGTCTACATGTATGTAGAATCCCCACCAACTATTTTCTTCATATCAAATTTGCTATTATATTAAACCATAATCCATTGATTGGTAAATTACATAATGCGATGTCACTAAGGAACCAAGAATATTATGGACATAGGTGTTGTGACCAGAAAAATATTAGAGTGAAGGATATATTTTTCTGGAATGAACAATATTTACATGATAATGTTGGTTGTTGCGAGTAATGACTAATGTGCGAATATATTTTCTGAGTCGGATCATACAAAAATGCATTATGAAAGCTTGAAGTTTCAAATATTCAAACATTGCTAATTTAGTCTGCATTTTGTTCCTTTTTTCTTGTTATTTTATTATTAAATATATAATAACATGTATTTTAATTATAATCAATGCTATATTAATGTCTTTCAGATGAATGGCTGGATTAATGGTTTAACAGTGTACAATGTACATGTGATGTTTGAAATAAGTGCAAAGACTATATATGAAAGAAATAATTGCATAAAAACCTATGAACGTTTTATAAAGATTTGATTAAACAAAGGACATTTTTCAAGAACTATCACTCAGTTGTTGCATACAGGCCAGGGGTATGTGAATCAGTTTCAAATGGAATTGCACAAAATAAAAAATGTACTGTAATCCTGATCAACAGTGAGTAGAATTCCAGCAGATAAAACACTAGTTTCAACTGACAAATCATACAACTTTGTTGGAATTTTGGAAAAGAAAAAAATGTTTTAAAAAAAGATGCAAAATGATTGGAGGAAGTCACTGAATACAATTATTCCAAATGGTTAAAACAAATTATATAGATATTTTGTGGTGTCATAAAGAATTCAGAATATAAAAAATTATCTATAATTTTAAAGTGACTTGATGCAATAGCAGGAATATGTGTTATTTTCACCTTGAAGAAATCTACTATCTGATATGTTGAAGTAATTGATGTGAATTAATTGAACATTTAATATGAAGAAATTTTATTATAAAATATATGTAGTACTAGTAATCTTAGAGTTTGATGTTCAAACTGTACTGAGTTATTTAACCATATAAGTGTGTTTAGTAAAGATTGTGGTGTGTGACTGCCCAGAACGTTTCTGTTATAAAGGATGTTAATTTCCTCATCTGTTGGAGGGCATGCCCTCTTTGGTTTATTCCCTTTGTCCTGTAGTTTTAGTTGCTTTTGTTTTGTTTTCAAAGCTTCCCTGTCAAGTTATAAATGATTCGGATTTGTTTAAGATTTTTGTTTTGTTTTTTATTGACTTCTAGGATTTTTTTTATCGTAAAATATGTATAAAAAATATGAAATTTTAGAATTATTAGTTTCATTTTGTCGGTTTGTAAATTTACAAATAGTGAGAACGAAAACATTTATTAGAAAAAGACGACCTCGATTATTGACATTGGTTACGGTTAATAGTTTAACTCCTTCACAGGAGAGCAAAAACACAAAAAAGTAGTTCCGGAATCTATGGGCGGGGCTTAAAAGTTTATTCGTAGGTTTAAAAGTTTATTCGTAGGCTTCAAAAGTTTATTCGTAGGCTACGAATAAAGCAAAAATTTATTCGTGTGGTATATTTGTAGAGCAAATGTACTGATTGCAGGATAAACCACCATCCCACATACTCTACTAAAATCTAGAATTAAAGAATTGTTCAGCGGTACTTCTCAAAAAAAACAACAACAAAAAACGGAGAACAAAGACATCCGTATAACGTATCTTATTATTGGTAGAGATAAGTCTTACTCGGCCAAAAGTCATTCAAAATCTAATGAAAAATATAAACAGGAGGAGATCATTTAAATGTTAGATTTTTATCATCGATAACATATTTGTTCTGTTTGGTGGACGGGTGTTTCAACAAACGATTGATATTCCAATGGTACGAATTGTGCTCCGCTACTCGCCGATTTGTTTCTATACGCTTATGAGGCAGATTTTCTTCAAGAATAAAGATAGAAAGTTAGCCCAGGCGATCAATTCCGGTTTCTATTATATAGAAGATGTTCTGTTACTGAACAATTTTCGATTCGGTTATTATCTACATCGTATATATCGTTCTTTTTCTGAGCGATTCCAGAACATAATAATAAAGTTGATAGTCTATGGGAGTGTGCCATAAAGCAGGCAGTTATGACAGTGGCTCAGTGGCGAAGAAACCAAATTATTAGGGGGCCTCTGGTTATTGGCAAAGCAAAAATGTTTAAGATGGATTCATGCTTACGTGGTGCAATTTTAAATTTGACGGCGTTCTGTTCAATTTGGACTTTTATAGAAGAATGTAGTAGCATAGATACATAAGCAGTGAAAACCAACACTGCTGCTTAAAATAGCTATTGATAGAAATTTACTCTAAGAATATTATTCTTCAAGTCCTTGCATATGTAGAGAAGCTTCAATCTAATGAGAAGTTACACACAGAGGAATAAATAAATATAAAAACAGATACACGACGCGTATTATGGTTAATTATATTTATTAAATATTAAACATATATTATATATTCATTGTTGGTAACTGCGTTAAGCAGTTTATTATCAAACATTTTTTAAAGATATTTCTCCGTCCATTTACTCAAAGAATTAACAAATTTCAAACACAATTATGAATGAGAAACCTGTAAGAGGACTTCTCCAAAAGTTAATATTTAATAACTAATTATGTTCAGGTTAGTTTTATCTTTAAATTAGAAAGAGTAAGTTCATTTTCTTAGGCAAATATTCACCACTGTCCTTGCAAATAAGCTCTCACTCGAGCTCAATGTTACAGGCAAGGTTACTGATAGTGATACTGTCTTGGTATTTTATTTGATGTATTCTCAGTCTCAATACTAGTCATTATGTTGTCAGCAATATGGCATATGGTTAATAAATTTTTGTTCTGAAACTCATGTTATTTTTATTGTATTTTAAAATGAGTTATTTTACAAGTGTACATAAATGATCCATACAATTTAGTTGTTTAATACAGGTTTATTTTCATTAAATTAGTTTTACTTCAAATAAAGCATATACATTTACTATTTCTATAATAAAATTCCTAAACTTATATATTAGTAGAAAATAAAATAAGCTTTTTCATCAAATGGTTATGGGGGTCCACAAAGAAAAATAAGAGTAAAAGAGGTCCATGAGGGAAAAAAGGTTGAGAACCACCTCATTAAATGATGCTTAGATTTAATTACATAATGTTGACTGTAATGACTACCCTGTCTGTTCTCTTTTTATCAAGTTTGTCTATTTCATCATGTGACCTGTGTAAGACAGTGTTGGGCGGGTTGGGGCTTTGGGTAATATATAATAGCTTCGAGTTTGTTGCAGACACATTATACATGTCTGACCTAATATAACTATTATTTTAACTATTCCTAAATTTCCTGAGCATACATGTATGCCTGACTGCCTGTGTAGGCCTACTTTGTCTACCTCCTTCAGGGCCCAAGTAAGGGACCTCATAACTTAACTAGCACAAGGCCTCATTTGTCCTAAATCCAGCACTAGTGGTGTCCAAGCACATATTGTGTTGTTTTTTGTTCTTGTTTTGGTTGCCTTTGTCTTGTGTACCCTATGTTGCCAGTTTCTCTGAATTGTCAATATTTGATAGCATTTTGCCTTTGTTGCTCCCAAAAATGGTTAAGTTATTTGGCTCTGGAATCTTTTGACTTTGAGCATACCTGTAGAAGGTTATTGCAGAAATGAACCATGCCCACTAAATTGGATTTAAGTTTTATATCATCAAGGAACAGCGCTGTTATTGGTGATCTTCATTATCTTTAGTTTATATTCTCCCGTTGGCATGTCAGGATTTTATTTGGTGTTTATATATCTGCATGGTTAACATGGCTAGTGATAAATAACTATATAAAAAGATAAAAGCGGATACCTATGCATAATGAAATATCTTTCTAGATCTAAATGAAAATCTGTAGTAGAGTCACACACAATGGTTCCTCTGCTTATTTTCTCGCTATAGCCACTAAGCAATAAGCATATATGCCACCTCTGTAAGATTGTTGTATGACATCCGCACTAAGTAAATATGGAAGTAATTATTATTTAAGAAAATGGTTAGAAAAGAATACATTTACATGGAACAGAACTAGTCCATCTATTAACGCTTATGACACTATTCAATGTGAAGAAATTTAACGCTAGTTTATTTTAATTAAAGGGATCTATGTTATATGTGCAACAAAGAGCAGTCGTTCACCCATTACAGGTCTTTTATGTTTCGTCATAAGGTTCACAATGAGGACACTAATTTCTTTCATTAATATACTACAGGTCACGATATACTATGAAAACGATTTTCCATTGTTGAAATATATCAGACAATGCAATATATATGTTTTTAAAGTTAACTAAAATCTTTTTCTTCGCGTGACTAATAAGAATGTTGTTTAATAATATTTTGTAAGGAACAAATCGTTTGATAACATAACGTAGAAAAATACGTGAAAATTAGTGTGCAAAGTATTTTTGAGATTAAACGAATCTTGTTACTCTTTTGCTTATATCAGAATTACCATTGGATACCCAATTATCAAGAGGTGATGGTTATTATCTCATTAAAAAATCTAAGCCTGCCACAGTTTTGTGCCTGTCCCAATCCAGAACCCGTATTTCAAAAGTTAAATTTTGTGTTGTTTTTTTTTAATGTTCAAAGATTTGAGGTGAGAGGTGACTGTTCGTTTCTTTTTATATTGGTGAAAATGGTGTACTTCACTGTTTGAACTTTCTTTTCATAATTTTATTGTTTCGAAAAGAAAAAAAAGTCAGAATATCTACAACAAAACATCAACATATAAATTGTCAAAGCTATATATCCTCACTACATTTCATATTCATGTCTATAAGTAACCAAATATTAAACAAATGTTTTACTCTCTAACACGGTTAGTTTAATAATAGCTTTTATAACTAGTATAGTAGCAAATATTTCATGTAGATTTCTTTGTAAAATAAAAATGCAATATTTTCCGATATTTTTACTAGTCTTCCTTTCTAAATATATCTAAAAAGATCTTTACGTTTGAAACTGGAAGTCTTCAATGACTTCATATGACGTCATGTTGTTTATGTGCCAAAGTCGTCAACAACATTTCGCGGAATTTTAATTTGTGTGATTTTTAGACTCAGGGATATGCAAGAATACAATTATCTCCTAATTGTCACAGACTGAAATATTTGGTACTATATTTTAAAAGGGTTATTGCAGTAATATTCATATAATAATGTAGTCTTGTCCAGGTAATATTTTGGCATATTACCTGGACAAGACCACATTAATATCATTATTATACTGAGTGTCTAATTGTCCAGGTAATATGCCAAAATATTACCCAGGTAATATGCCAAAATATTACAGTACCAAATATCACTACAGAAACTTACACGAAGTATAATAATTATATAATAACTCGGTCGGGTAATATGTCTCTCAGACCTGGGTAATATTTTGGCATATTACCTGGACAAGACCACATTAATATCATTATTATACTGAGTGTCTAATTGTCCAGGTAATATGCCAAAATATTACCCAGGTAATATGTCAAAATATTACAGTACCAAGTATCACTACCGAAACTTACACGAAGTATAATAATTATGCTTCGTGTAAGTTTCTGTAGTGATATTTTGTAATGTAATATTTTGCCATATTACATAGACAAGACCATATTATTATATAAATATTGTCCCTCGCAGTATATCATATTGCACTCGCAAGCTCGTGCAATATGATATGTTGCTCTGGACAATATTCCTCAATATTAGTGCAATAACCCTATAATTACCTATTATTACTTGATGATTTCCGTATTGGCCTAGTTATTAGTCCGAGGGTAGCTGTATTGGCCTGAGGATTGGACTAATAACTAGGCCAATACGGAAATCATCACGTAATGATGTATTTATTAATTTACCATAAAATGGGTATTTATAAAATTGATATATTTATTAATTAACCATAACATTTTATCTTATAATATAGTATTATTACGTGATGTTTTTCATATTGGCCTAGTTATAGGTCCGAGGTCTGCTGTATTGGCCTGAGGCGCAGCCGAACGCCAATACATCAGACCGAAGACCTATAACTAGGCCAATATGAAAAACATCATGTAATGATACCTTTATTAATTAACCAGTCCAATATCTCTCGGGATTTTTCCTTGCAATTCTCGAAATGTCTAGCAGATTCCGATCTAGTTGTTATTGGACTGACTGGAATTGGGCCAATACGGAAAATATCCGTATTGGACTGGTTTTTGCCGTATTGGCCCAGTGAAAGTTTTTATATTGTATTGACAGATTTGATCATATAAAAGCTAATAAATCAAAGTTAATTAATAATGGGTATTATAAAATCATAAACTCGGCCAATATAAAAAACTAAGTCAATATCGGAAAAACTAAGCCAATATCGATATTGGCTTAGTTTTTTTTATATTGGCCGAGTTTATGATTTTATATTGTAAAGACAATTCAGGTTGTATTGACAACAATAACATAGAGTTAATCAATAATATATAATATTTGTGTCACATATACCACAATATACGCCGCCAGAAATAACAAAAACGCAATTGCATCAACATTTCTCGAAACATCCGACCATTCTGCTTGATAAGATGGAATGTTCTTTAATACACCTAACTTGATGTTCATTCCACGGTGATTAATTACCGTCTCGTCCATGCGGTCATCAATGTTAATTTCAATATCCTTGTGCTTGATTACCGTCTGTCCAGTCTGGGCAGTTCCCTCATATGATGAATTTGGAACGTCCATATCATATATTTGTCTTGCTCCTCTTGGCTTATCAACCATGCAATATTTCCAACATTTAAAGCATTTGCATTTAAAAGACTCTGTGATATCAGGGCAACATTTCGAGATAGATTTAGGTGATTTACAATGATAGAGGGCCATACTGACTATGTTTACAATGATAATTAAACCACTTATCAACAGGTTTATCCACAGAAGTGTACCAAATACAGAAATATTTTCTGAAGTAGAAGGAATAGATTCATTAAACAGTCGTGTTAAAACACCAATAGATAGGAACACAAAAAGAGACAATGCTATTTTGTCCTGGCTTTTCGCAGGTAGATAAAATGTAAATAAACCTGCCAAAGAACCTACTGGCATCAACAAATTCCATGTGTAAAATGTCCGTAATCGCTCCATTTGTATTCTATATACTAGTGTAGACATCATATGTCCGTCACGAATATGTACTTTGATACTAGAAGTTATTCTTTGCACCTCCCATTCGCCATTCGGAACAAAATTGTCTAGATAATTTGTTTCGTTATTATTGTTGTGTATTGTCTCGTATCCATCGTTCAATGACAACTTAGATATATTTATTTCACAAGTTTGATTGTCAAAAGGATAACGTGTTGTATCCAGTAAACAGCGTGTATTCAGATTAGTATACACCCTCCAATCAACAATGCCGTTATTTCGAAGAATGACGTTATAATTGTCGTCATCAGTGTTAGCAAACGATTTGCGCGTGCTTGCTGAATTCAATACTATTATATCAGGCTTCCACACGTCCGCAAAACTACTCGTTATTTGTTTAAGATCTCCATAATTACTAGCGTTCCATTGCAAGAAATAGTCTTTCCATGACAACTTCAAAGAAACGTATTTAGAGAAAAACTGCGTTCTCATATCAATACCATATATATCAAGCAACGAAAAGCTTACCGATATATCTATTGGTTTGCTAACGTCACTGGCGGGAAGCACTCGTTTATCATAGTTCAGAAATAAGTCTGCATATAGCCGTTTAACATATGCTACCTTGTAACAGCTAACAGTTAAAATCCAAATATTGAATATTAAAATTTCTCTGGCAATTTTCATTTCGACTCAGGTTTCGTCTTAAAAGAAGTAAGTTAATTATTACTTAAATACACAGTAATGTTTTAAATAGTATTTGACAGACCTTTTTATGCTATTGATCTCGAATAAAGCATGACTAAGCATGCTATGCCATATATACTGAGGTAACAAACAAACAACCCATTGCTTGAAAATCGCATCAACATAATTTTATTGTTATAGAAACAGAACGAACATTCTTCAATCACAATAAAGTAATAAAAAACTTTTTCTTAACTGGAATTTTCGGAAGAATCTACAACACCGAAAACGGCCACAGATGACGAGATATGGTATTATAATGTAGTTGTTTAATATTCCTGATTTGTGATTGGACAATGTTGTAATTTTCAATTCCACGGTTGAAATATCATGAGATATTTTTAGAATTTTATCCGATTACCGCTTACGTCATCTTGTCAATAATGTGGCAATACACATGATTACCTTAGAATGGAGATAACTGTATTGTATTTGCAAATTTCACGGCATCAATTGTGGATTTATTACTGTAATTTCAATTCCACGGTTGAAATAGCATGAGCTATTTTTTTTTAGAAATTTAGCTGATTACCGTTTAGGTCATCTTGTCAATAATGTGGCCAATCGTAACTACTCGGCCATTATCGCTACCCTACAAATAGCCTCGTATGCATTAGGCGTATAAATCGCACTACTTTTCACATGTCAGTTACATGAAAGCTTGATAAAGTTATATTTTAAACAATTTTCTATATCTAAATTATTTTCATTGATAAAAGTTAAAGCTTTAATTAGCTTTGCATGATTATATTTTACTTAGTATGTCTTCCATATTGGATTTTCGTGGACTATATTTTTGTGCGGCTTAACTTAACTTAACTTCCGGCAAACAATTAAAGAAGAATTTCTTCTATCTACGTACGAGGTTATTTGTAAGGTAGCGAGAATGGCCGAGTAGCTACGATTGTATTGTGGCAATATACATCTATACATATGATTACATTAATATGAAGATAACTATTGTATTTGAAAATTTCATGTATATATTATTTTTAACAGATTGTAACACAATGAGGTCCTAACCACCTCTTGTTGTACCTTATGATATGACTAAATACCAATCATAGTTAAAAAAAAACAGTGCTGTGCTATTAACGATAGTTAGTATAAATTATTGGAACCTTCTTTCGTTTTACTATACAGTGTACATGTTGTAGATTCCATCATGATATATGTAAATAATATTTTCAGAAAATCGATATATCCAAATCAGCTCTTTTTTTGTTGTTGTCTTCATGTCATGTCACGATTTTTACAGTCCAATTCATCTGTATTTTGAATTGTTTATGATTTAAGTTTAAATTGGTACACAATGCTTACTTAGCATATTTGGATTTGCTAATGGAAACTTGTCAAATAAGAATTGTGGTTCTGTAGTTAAAAATCATATATTATCACTTTATATCATATATTTAGATTAAAATACAGGTGTTTTGATTGTCCCAAGCCTTAGCTGCGGAACCGTACTACCCAAGCCTATATCGTCTACCCTATATCGTCTACCCTATATCGCACCCTTAGACCTATATCGCATACCCTATATCGTATACCCCAAAAATTCCAAAATTTCATAAAATTTCAAAAATTTTCAAAAATTTTTTTTTTTTTTAAATTTCAAAAATTCCAAAATTTCATAAAAATTCAAAATTTTAAAAAAGATTTAAAAATTCAAAATTTTTTTTTTCTAAATTTTTATAAAATACATGTATTATCAAAGGCATGGTTGAAATATATGATATAATGAACATTACATGTCAAAATCTGTATCACATGCCCTATCAACCCTCGACCTATATCACCCATCGGGCCGGTGTTCCTTGGTGGTGATATAGGGTTCTCAGGTTGATACGGCATGTGATACATATTTTGACATGTAGTATTCAGTATATAATCAGTAATTGATCTGATATTAACATTTCAACAAACAAACAGAACAAAAACAAAAGCAAAACAAACAAACAAACACAAACAAAAAACCAAGCAAATATACAAACAAAAAAGTAAAAAAAAAGAGAATTTTATGGAATTCTTACATACACATTATAAGTTTTTAGCGTATCCCACCCGTCCTCGCCATTAAAAGATAAATCGTAAGACAAAAAAGAAGAAGACGTTATGATAATATTGTTCCTTTTGTAGAACTCCTACGACCGATATAACAAGCCAAATATACGACATTAAGAAACATGTGGTCTCAATGTTGGTCTTCTGTTGTAGTTCGTGATGTACGCTCTTTGTTTTAGATAAATCATTGACTTAATTCTGCCACTTGTTTATCTCTCTTGTGATTTTTACTTTGCTTCATCAGATAGATATTTTAATTGTATCGTATGTACATAATTTTTTATATATATCATAAAGATTTCAAGAAAACAACGCTGTTTCTATAGTAGCTGAGTCACTTTATCCACAAAATAAATAAATTATGTTCTTTCATATGACACCTTTGTAGTATGTAAAAGTAACGGTGAATACTCGCTTAACTTAACCAAATTTAACAAGATTCGAATAATTGTTAATTTAGCCAATTATAACAAGGTTCGAATACTTGTTAATTTAACCAATTATAACAAGGTTCGAATACTTGTTAATTTAGCCAATTATAACACGGTTCGAATACTCGCTAATTTAACCAATTATAACAAGGTTCGAATACTTGTTAATTTAGCCAATTATAACACGGTTCGAATACTCGCTAATTTAATAATACATAATAAATGTCCGACCGTTATATTTCATTCAATAGTTGATCTTTATTATATTTTGAAATGGTCTAACAGTGTTGTTTCACATACGGAAATATTTCATTGCCATGTATACAGTTCTTTAGTTGCAGATCAAAACTGTACGAAATAGCGCACAATATTTATAATCTGTTAAAATAAGAAGTCCATGCGAATTCTGTAAATTCCTAGCCAACCAAATTCTTCCTCTTACTCCTTAATAATGTGTGCTTAAGGTGGTACCCAATACTACAGGGAGATAACTCTTTAAAATCAGTTGAACGTTTTGATCATATGATGTTTGTATGCAGATTTCATGCATCTCGGTGATCAAAACCACAGAGAGAAAAGCTGCTATGGATTGGATGGAATTTGTTAAAATTTTGATATTTATTGCAGTGGATATATTCAAACACACTGCCAAAAAAAGTAAGAAAATTAAACGAGCAGATCAAATTTTACCTGAAGTGTATGGTACCACCTTAGCGGAAAAGCAGCTAATACATATTGAATAGTCTTGTGTTATTGATATGACCATCTATATGCACGATCTATAGTCATTGAAGCGAAAAACGATTTCTATTACAGCACAAAATAATCGGCTTGTCAAACACGTGCGTCTGGAAAATGTTCGTATCGTTCTCCACTTAAACAGAGACTAAGCCGAGATTCATCACTGAACAGAAAGTGATACAATGTGTGAGGTGTCCCAAGACATTGATCATGTGCTGAATTCAGGAGAGCTGATATGTGACGATCAACTATCATTCGTTCCTTCAGGGACAGCCACGATCGTCGTACAGCTTTACTCAATCATCTGACAGATTGTCATGATATTCTGTTTTGTGTTCTTACATAGGCACCATGTGCTGTTTCCTCTGTATTTACCATTGTATTCCGCACATAATGATGCTGACGTTGTAGCGTCACAAGCCTACAGTTTTGATTGAAGTCCGTGATGGTACCATATTTTGCAAGAGACAGAACATTCTGAATAAATTAAAGTTATAAGCGCCATCCTCATGATGCATACCAGTCCATGCATACCAATTGCCCGTCCATGCTCATTTTGAAATTACTTTCGTATTACACTTAATTTGCAAATTGCTTACAATTCTACATACCACAAATATTGATCTGATGTTTTAGTAAAGCACGTTAGCATAAACTCGACCTTTTAGGGAACATGTTCATTTTTACTGTGACGTAGCAGACATTAGATCACTCGTTTGAAACATGCTTTGGGGTTTTTCTTTTAAGAAAAGCATGAAGATACCAAATGTGTAATCAGAAGTAGAACAGACAATGCAATGGTCAAAAGCAAAAGGACAAAAGGACCCACAAAATATCTAAAGAACAAGAGACAGAAAACTAAAGATTGAGCAACACGAACCCCACTTAACACCAGGAGTAAGGGTATTTACATATAAGAATAAAACAATAAATTACAAATATGTACATAATTCTTTTTTGTCCGCTAACTGAAACAGTCCACATATATCGATGTCGTTCCATCCTAATACATTATGCGAATTTCGAGCTAATCAGTCTATGCTCTCAATTCTTATTGCTGAATACTTGGCGGAGAAGCAGCATATACATATTTAATAATCTTATATTTGACAATACCGACACTCAAATTCACAATCTGTTGCACCATTACACTGCCGATGTGGATAAATTGATCATGAAATAAGACAATATAATAGTATTACAACTACTACATCAGTTTAAGAATATAATTGTAGAGATGACTAAATTCTCGCAGGAGTTATCTCCTTTTTCACACTATATCTATATAATATTGTTCATTGTGCATTTAAACTGGTCCATCTCGCTAGAGCAATGCTTTCTCTGTTCGTGTCAAATGTGGACGATCGCATGGTTCAATACCCTTTCGGTTTTGTTGAAATAAGTGTTGTTTTCTATTAATAAGGTCTATATCGGTTTGGTTGGCTTATGGGTTTTATGGTCTTTATCGTCACCTTTAACAATATTTCAGTTATATTGTGTCGGTCAGTTTTATTGGTGGAGTACCCGGAGAAAACCACCGACATGGCACAAGTCACTGACAAACTTTATCACATAATGATGTGTCGAAAACACCTCACCAGGGGTAGTGTGTTAATAATATACACAATAAAACGTCTTACTTTGAGCATATCCGATGACGGCCATTCCAAACATGCGTCATGAGCGCGGGTGTCTTATAAGAAGCAAAAATCACTTACCCTTCGGGAGCACCTAGATCTCCCTCCCGTTTTTGGAGGGGTCCGTGTTGCTCATCTTTTTAGTTTTCTGTGTTGTGTTTGTCGTTTTGTTTGTCTTCGTTCCAATGTTGCCCGTGTCTCATGATTGTCTATTATTGCCCGTTCAGTTTTCTCTCATGTTTATTTAGTTAAACTACGAAAAATGTACTTAATGTAGAACACTGTATGATTATCAAATATATAGAACACTCAAGTGGATGTGGACATTTTGTATTTTTCTTTGTAAAATATTTTCAAAAATCATACAACCTGCACAGTTCGATTATGTCATATTGCATATTTCAGTTCAGGTATTTCATCATACGAACGGCAATATGTTTCTGCCGTTGTGCTGGATTAATCACCAAGAAACCAATGATATTTCCGTCCTGTCCGAGATTTATATGAGATAATCGTCGAAAAACAGACACATTTATTATCTGGGTAATAGCCAATGACAAAAACAATACTTTCGTAAACTTCCATCTTATATTTATAGATTAAATTGTAAGAATCGCAACAATGGGTTTATTGTTCAAATATAGACATTTTTAATATCTTACAGTTTTACATGGTAAAATTGAGTATTATTTCAAGAATATTATTTTTGCTTAAATTCGAGTAAACTATTCTTTTTTACTCAATTTAGACATTATTTTGGTTTTGGTGAATATTTATTGATAGCCGTTAGATGATTTCTCTCGAAGCAAACCCTTGTATGGTAACAATACAACATTCGATTTGTCATCTCGAGCTAGTTGCATCGTATTACTACATAGACATCTAGACCAACTACTTATATTTGGAATGCTTGTTTGTGTGTGTCTGTGTTTTTGTTTTTATCAAACCGGAGCACCCGGAGAAAATCACCGACCTGTCTCAAGTCACTGACAATCTTTACCACATAATGTTGTACACTTCGAATCTGGATTAGGGCGAGGTGTACAACATTATGTGGTAAAGTTTGTCAGTGACTTGCGACAGGTCGGTTGTTTTCTCCGGGTCCTCTGTTTTCTTCCACCAATAAAATTGACCGCACGATATAACTGAAATATTGTTGAAAGTGGCGTTAAGCACCACCAAACAAACAATCAACGTTCGATAATTCTTTTTTCTCTCCTCCATATTTTCGTATTGCATTGTGGTTATAAATACCTTCAAAAATCATAATAAATGTAATTTATGTCGTTGACAAGGAAGTAAACACAACAATGAAACAGCTCCAAAAATAGCAACACATTATTGATTGATATTTACTTGGCAAGAAACACAATTGTTGTCTGACTGATTTCCAACAACGATGAAAATAATTTCGTAACAGCTTAAATTTGTCCAATCTTTATTTATAGATTGAATTCGAAGAACTGTTCATGCGCAGCCTTGGTTTTATTGTTCAAGAGTGTATTTTTGTTTATCTCTTTTTCACCTGATAGAAAAGAGAATATTATTAGATGAATATTACATTTAATTGTACTTTTGTTGGTGATAAAGTTGTTCCAACTGTGATAGTTTCAGGTATATTATTATTTTGTACCGAAATTTCCAGACATTATTGTGTCACAACTTTATTATCAGTGAAATTATTTAATCGTGACGACGGTTGTTAAATTAAATGTATTGTTTTAATAATCACTTATCAGTTTTGAACAATTTGTTCTTATGAAATGCTTATAATACAATGTACCTATCTTAATATCTAGCAACTGTATCGATGGTGTAATGCTGAGCGTGCTCGCCTCGGGTGCAGTAGATCGTGGTTTTGAGCTTCGATCCGTTCAAACCAGACTATAAAATGGGTGTGTGTTGCTTCTCCGATAAGCACGGAGCATTAAGGAGGAAGAGCAAGGATTGGTTGGCTCGGAATCAGGATAATGTGTCTGAGTGGGGCGACATGTCTATCCACGGACTGTTGTCTAAGTGAACTAGCACTATAAAGATCCAACTAAGTGTGTTAGTGTAGGACAAACAGACTTCATCATCAACTCATTAAAACTTAACTTGTTCTCGCCATGATATAGCTGAAAAATTACTAAGTTAGATTAATCAACAATCACTCAGTCACTTATATCTAGCGTCATTTTGTTTGTCCATTTGTTATTTTCAGCTCGGCCATTGCATTTTTTTCCGTCTTCGACCTGCGGCTTCTGATTGCCCCCTTGGTATCATCATGACGATTTGGTTGACATTTATGGAATATCTGTGTCATAACTGACCACGGATATGTTCAACTTGTCGTGAGCACTTCCAGGTCCATTCCTCATTCATGTCTTATCACCGGGTTTGTAACTAGATTAACACGACGGGTGCCATTAGTGGAGCTGTAACTGCTAACCCTTCCCTACCGGATCACTCGAGTTCACCCCCGATTTTTACCCAATCTTTAATTTCATGTGTATGATTTGTAGATCGTTGCTTGTCCTTATTCGATGTACGGATTCTGATTACCCCTTTTGTATCTTCGAACTCGTCTTAGAAGTATAAACATGGTTTCGCAGGTCCGAGCTGCAAAATGCGGTCTTTTCCTCGGTGTGAATAGCAAAAAAACAGATGGATCGTGATTCTCTGTACATGATAAATCTGTAAATGTATCAGTACCAAACAATCCTGCATTAAAAGTTCGAACCACATAAAAAATATGGCAAATGTGATTTTATAAGTTCGAGGCTAAGAAAAAACATCCAAAAGGGTAAAACAGCCGTAAATCAAAGGACAGACATTTCCATCATCAAATGAAACAGAACGAAAGGACAAACAATGATCTACAAAACACTACACAGAAAACTATATAATTAACAACACTAACCCATCTAAACCCCAAGGGGTAAATGCAAGTTATCCGAAAGGGATAATGGTGGTAATAAAAATAATCAAGTTGACCACAACAAATAACAAAACAATTCCATCCATTCTCTGAATAATCACCATTAATAAATTTATATCTCAGATGTTGCATAAAACACATGTAAATATATGTCAAGCAAATATAACAAAACAAATACATATAGTAATTAAATGAAAATGAAACAAATTACTGAAATACTGTGAACAGTTCTAAAATACCATCGTGTCAGAACATCTAAAATACCACACTGTCAGAGCAGGTCTAAAATACCACACTGTCAGAAGAGTTCTAAAATACCACACTGTCTGAACAGTTCTAAAATACCATCCTGTCAGAACAGTTCTAAAATACCACACTGTCAGAACAGTTCCAAAATGCCACACTGTCTGAACAGTTCCAAAATACCACACTGATAGAATAGTTCTTAAGAACCACACTGTCAGAACAGTTCTAAAATACCACATTGTCAGAACAGTTCTTAATTACCACACTGTCAGAATAGTTTTGAAATATCACACTGTCTGAACATTTCTATAATACCACACTGTCAGAGCACTTCTAAAATACCACACTGTCAGAACATTTCTAAAATAATACACTGTCAGAACAGTTCCTAAATACCACATTGTCAGAACAGTTCTTAATTACCACACTGTCAGAATAGTTTTGAAATATCACACTGTCTGAACATTTCTAAAATACCACACTGTCAGAGCACTTCTAAAATACCACACTGTCAGAACATTTCTAAAATAATACACTGTCAGAACAGTTCCTAAATACCACACTGTCAGAACAGTTCTAAAATATCGCACTGTCAGAACAGTTCCAAAATACCACACTGTCTGAACAGTTCCAAATTACCACACTGCCAGAATAGTTCTTAAGAACCACAATGTCAGAACAGTTCTAAAATACTACACTGTCAAAACAGTTCTTAAGAACCACACTGTCAGAACAGTTCTAAAATACCACACTGTCAGAACAGTTCTTAATTACCACACAGTCAGAATAGTTCTGAAATACCACACTCTCGGACCATTTCTAAAATAACTCACTGTCAGACCACTTCTAAAATACCACACTGTCAGAACAGTTCTAAAAGAACACACAGTCAGAACAATTCCAAAATACCATACTGTCAGAACACTTCTAAAATACCACACTGTCAGACCAGTTCCAAAATACCACACTGTCAGAACAGTTCAAAAATACCACACTCTCTTAACAGTTCGTACATACCACACTGTCAGAACAGTTCTATAATACCACAATGTCAGAACAGTTCTAAAATACCACACTGTCAGAACAGTTCTTAATTACCACACTGTCAGAATAGTTCTCAAATATCACACTGTCGGAACATTTCTAAAATACCACACTGTCGGGGCAGTTCTAAAATACCACACTGTCAGAACAGTTCTAAAATACCACACTTTCTGAACAGTTCCAAAATGCCACACTGTCTGAACAGTTCTAAAATACCACACTCTCGGAACAGCTCCAAAATACCACACCCTCTGAACAGTTCTAAAATACCACACGGTCAGAGCAGTTCTAAAATATCACACTGTCAGAACGGTTCCAAAATACCACAAGGTCTGAACAGTTCTAAAATACCACACTGACAGAAGAGTTTCAAAATACCACACTGTCGGAACAGTTCTAAAATACCACACTGTCAGAACAGATCTTAAGAACCACACTGTCAGAACAGTTCTTAATTACCACACTGTCAGAATAGTTCTCAAATATCACACTGTCGGAACATTTCTAAAATACCACACTGTCGGAACAGTTCTAAAATACCACACTGTCAGAACAGTTCTCAAATAACACACTGTCAGAACAGTTCCAAAATACCACATTTTCTGGACAGTTCCAAAATGCCACACTGTCTGAACAGTTCTAAAATACCACACTGTCAGAACAGTTCCAAAATACCACACCCTCTGAACAGTTTTAAAATACCACACTGTCAGAGCAGTTCTAAAATACCACACTGTCTGAACAGCTCTAAAATACCACACTGTCAGAACAGTTCCAAAATACCACACTGTCAGAATAGTTCCAAAATACCACACTGTCTGAACAGTTCTAAATATCACACTGTCAGAACGGTTCCAAAATACCACAAGGTCTGAACAGTTCTAAGATACCACACTGACAGAAGAGTTTCAAAATACCACACTGTCCGAACAGTTCTAAAATACCACACTGTCAGAACAGATCTTAAGAACCACACTGTCAGAACCGTTCTAAATTACCACACTGTCAGAACAGTTCTTAATTACCACTCTGTCAGAATAGGTCTGAAATACCACACTGACTGAACATTTCAAAAATACCACACTGTCAGAGCACTTCTAAAATACCACACTGTCAGAACAGTTCTAAAATAATACACTGTCAGAACAGTTCCAAATACCACACTGTCAGAACAGTTCTAAAATATCGCACTGTCAGAACAGTTCCAAAATACCACACTGTCTGAACAGTTCCAAAATACCACACTGTCAGAATAGTTCTTAAGAACCACAATGTCAGAACAGTTCTAAAATACTACACTGTCAAAACAGTTCTTAAGAACCACACTGTCAGAACAGTTCTAAAATACCACACTGTCAGAACAGTTCTAAAAGAACACACAATCAGAACAGTTCCAAAATACCATACTGTCAGAATAGTTCTAAAATACCACACTTTCAGACCTGTTCCAAAATACCACACTGTCAGAACAGTTCTAAAATACCACACTGTCTGAACAGTTCGTACATACCACACTGTCAGAACAGTTCTAAAATATCACAATGTCAGAACAGTTCTAAAATACCACACTGTCAGAACAGTTCTTAATTACCACACTGTCAGAATAGTTCTCAAATATCACACTGTCGGAACGTTTCTAAAATACCCACTGTCAGAAAAGTTCTAAAATAACACATTGTCAGAACAATTCTAAAATAACACACTGTCAGAACAGTTCCAAAATACCACACTTTCTGAACAGTTCCAAAATGCCACACTCTCTGAACAGTTCTAAAATACCACACTGCCGGAAAAGTTCCAAGATACCACGCCCTCTGAACAGTTCTAAAATACCACACTGTCTGAACAGTTCGTACATACCACACTGTCAGAACAGTTCTAAAATATCACACTGTCAGAACAGTTCTAAAATATCACACTGTCAGAACAGTTCTAATTACCACCATGTCAGAATAGTTCTCAAATATCACACTGTCGGAACATTTTTACATACCACACTGTCGGAGCAGTTCTAAAATACCACACTGTGAGAACAGTTCTAAAATAACACACTCTCAGAACAGTTCCAAAATACCGCACTTTCTGAACAGTTCCAAAATGCCACACTGTCTGAACAGTTCTAAAATACACCCCTGTCGAACAGTTCCAAATACAAAAAGGAGTGAACAGTTCTAAAATACCACACTGACAGAACAGTTTAAAAATACCACACTCTTGGAACAGTTCTAAAATACCACACTGTCAGAACAGTTCTAGAATATCCTACTGTTAGAACAATTCCAAAATACCACAATGTCTGAACAGTTCCAAAATACCACACTGTCAGAACAGTTCCAAAATATCACACTGTCAGAACAGTTTTAAAATCCCCCACTGTCAAAACAGTTCTTAGTTACCACACTGTCGGAACAGTTTCAAAATACCACACTGTAAGAACAGCTCTAAAATACAACACTGTCAGAACAGTTCCAAAATACCGCACTGTCAGAACAGTTCCAAAATAGCAGACTGTCGGAGCAGTTCCAAATAACACACAGTCATAACAGTTCCAAAATACCACACTGTCGGGACAGTTCCAAAATACCACATTGTAAGAACAGTCCTAAAATACCGCATTGTCAGAACAGTTCTAAAATACCGGACTATCAGAACAGTTCCAAAATACCACACTGACAGAACATTTTCAAAATACCGCACTGTCAGAACAGTTCCAAAATACCACACTGTCTGAACAGCTCCACAATACCACAATGCCAGAACAGTTCTTAAATACCACGCTGTCAGAACAGATCTAAAATACTACACTGTCCGAATAATTCCAAAATACCACACTGTCGGAACAATTCCAAAATACCACACTGTCTGAAAAGGTCCGAAATATCACACTGTCAGAACAATTCCAAAATACCACACTGTCGGGACTGTTTCGAAATACCACACTGACAGAACAGTTCTAAAATACCGCATTGTCAGAACAGTTCTGAAATATCCCACTGTCAGAACAGTTCCAAAATACCACACTGTCAGAACAGTTCCAAAATACCACACGGTCAGAACAGTTCTAAAATAACACACTGTCAGAACAGTTCCAAAATACCACACTGTTTGAACAGTTCTAAAATACCACACTGTCAGAACAGTTCTAGAATATCGTACTGTCAGAACAGTTCGAAAATACCACATTGTCTGAACAGTTCCAAAATACCACACTGTCAGAACAGTTCCAAAATACCACACTGTCAGAACAGTTCTAAAATACCACACTGTCTGAACAGTTCTAAAATATCACACTGCCAGAACGGTTCCAAAATACCACAAGGTCTGAACAGTTCTAAAATACGACACTGTCAGAACAGTTCTTAAGAACCACACTGTCCGAACAGTTCTAAAATACCACACTGTCAGAACAGTTCTTAATTACCACACTGTCAGAATAGGTCTGAAATACCACACTGTCTGAACATTTCTAAAATACCACAATGTCAGAGCACTTCTAAAATACCACACTGTCAGAACTGTTCTAAAATAATACACTGTCAGAATAGTTCCAAAATACCACACTGTCAGAACAGTTCTAAAATATCGCACTGTCAGAACAGTTCCAAGATACCACACTGTCTTAACAGTTCCAAAATACTACACTGTCAAAACAGTTCTTAAGAACCACACTGTCAGAGCAGTTCTAAAATACCACACTGTCAGAACAGTTCTAAAAGAACACACAGTCAGAACAGTTCCAAAATACCGTACTGTCAGAACAGTTCTAAAATACCACACTCTCAGACCAGTTCCAAAATACCACACTGTCAGAACAGTTCTAAAATACCACACTGTCTGAACAGTTCGTACATACCACACTGTCAGAACAGTTCTAAAATACCACAATGTCAGAACAGTTCTAAAATACCACACTGTCAGATCAGTTCTTAGTTAGCACACTGTCAGAATAGTTCTCAAATATCACACTGTCGGAACATTTCTAAAATACCATACTGTCAGAACAGTTCTAAAATAACACAATGTCAGAACAGTTCTAAAATACCATACTGTCAGAACAGTTCCAAAATACCACACTCTCTGAACTGTTCCAAAATGCCACACTGTCTGAACAGTTCTAAAATACCACACTGCCGGAACAGTTCCAAAATACCACACCTTCTGAACAGTTCTAAAATACCACACTGTCAGAGCATTTCTAAAATACCACACTGTCTGAACAGCTCTAAAATGCCACACTGTCAGAACAGTTCCAAATTACCACACTGTCAGAACAGTTCCAAAATAGCACCCTGTCTGAACAGTTCTAAAATACCACACTGTCAGAACGGTTCCAAAATACCACAAGGTCTGAACAGTTCTAAAATACCACACTGTCAGAACAGTTCCAAAATACCACACTGTCTGAACAGTTCCAAATTACCACACTGCCAGAATAGTTCTTAAGAACCACAATGTCAGAACAGTTCTAAAATACTACACTGTCAAAACAGTTCTTAAGAACCACACTGTCAGAACAGTTCCAAAATACCACACTGTCAGAACAGTTCTTAATTACCACACAGTCAGAATAGTTCTGAAATACCACACTCTCGGAACATTTCTAAAATAACACACTGTCAGACCACTTCTAAAATACCACACTGTCAGAACAGTTCTAAAAGAACACACAGTCAGAACAATTCCAAAATACCATACTGTCAGAACACTTCTAAAATACCACACTGTCAGACCAGTTCCAAAATACCACACTGTCAGAACAGTTCTAAAATACCACACTCTCTTAACAGTTCGTACATACCACACTGTCAGAACAGTTCTATAATACCACAATGTCAGAACAGTTCTAAAATACCACACTGTCAGAACAGTTCTTAATTACCACACTGTCAGAATAGTTCTCAAATATCACACTGTCGGAACATTTCTAAAATACCACACTGTCGGGGCAGTTCTAAAATACCACACTGTCAGAACAGTTCTAAAATAACACAATGTCAGAACAGTTCCAAAATACCACACTTTCTGAACAGTTCCAAAATGCCACACTGTCTGAACAGTTCTAAAATACCACACTCTCGGAACAGTTCCAAAATACCACACCCTCTGAACAGTTCTAAAATACCACACGGTCAGAGCAGTTCTAAAATACCACACTGTCTGAACAGCTCTAAAATACCACACTGTCAGAAGAGTTCCAAAATACCACACTGTCAGAACAGTTCCAAAATACCACACTGTCTGAACAGTTCTAAAATATCACACTGTCAGAACGGTTCCAAAATACCACAAGGTCTGAACAGTTCTAAAATACCACACTGACAGAAGAGTTTCAAAATACCACACTGTCGGAACAGTTCTAAAATACCACACTGTCAGAACAGATCTTAAGAACCACACTGTCAGAACAGTTCTTAATTACCACACTGTCAGAATAGTTCTCAAATATCACACTGTCGGAACATTTCTAAAATACCACACTGTCGGAACAGTTCTAAAATACCACACTGTCAGAACAGTTCTCAAATAACACACTGTCAGAACAGTTCCAAAATACCACATTTTCTGGACAGTTCCAAAATGCCACACTGTCTGAACAGTTCTAAAATACCACACTGTCAGAACAGTTCCAAAATACCACACCCTCTGAACAGTTTTAAAATACCACACTGTCAGAGCAGTTCTAAAATACCACACTGTCTGAACAGCTCTAAAATACCACACTGTCAGAACAGTTCCAAAATACCACACTGTCAGAATAGTTCCAAAATACCACACTGTCTGAACAGTTCTAAATATCACACTGTCAGAACGGTTCCAAAATACCACAAGGTCTGAACAGTTCTAAGATACCACACTGACAGAAGAGTTTCAAAATACCACACTGTCGGAACAGTTCTAAAATACCACACTGTCAGAACAGATCTTAAGAACCACACTGTCAGAACCGTTCTAAATTACCACACTGTCAGAACAGTTCTTAATTACCACTCTGTCAGAATAGGTCTGAAATACCACACTGACTGAACATTTCAAAAATACCACACTGTCAGAGCACTTCTAAAATACCACACTGTCAGAACAGTTCTAAAATAATACACTGTCAGAACAGTTCCAAATACCACACTGTCAGAACAGTTCTAAAATATCGCACTGTCAGAACAGTTCCAAAATACCACACTGTCTGAACAGTTCCAAAATACCACACTGTCAGAATAGTTCTTAAGAACCACAATGTCAGAACAGTTCTAAAATACTACACTGTCAAAACAGTTCTTAAGAACCACACTGTCAGAACAGTTCTAAAATACCACACTGTCAGAACAGTTCTAAAAGAACACACAATCAGAACAGTTCCAAAATACCATACTGTCAGAATAGTTCTAAAATACCACACTTTCAGACCTGTTCCAAAATACCACACTGTCAGAACAGTTCTAAAATACCACACTGTCTGAACAGTTCGTACATACCACACTGTCAGAACAGTTCTAAAATATCACAATGTCAGAACAGTTCTAAAATACCACACTGTCAGAACAGTTCTTAATTACCACACTGTCAGAATAGTTCTCAAATATCACACTGTCGGAACGTTTCTAAAATACCCACTGTCAGAAAAGTTCTAAAATAACACATTGTCAGAACAATTCTAAAATAACACACTGTCAGAACAGTTCCAAAATACCACACTTTCTGAACAGTTCCAAAATGCCACACTCTCTGAACAGTTCTAAAATACCACACTGCCGGAAAAGTTCCAAGATACCACGCCCTCTGAACAGTTCTAAAATACCACACTGTCTGAACAGTTCGTACATACCACACTGTCAGAACAGTTCTAAAATATCACACTGTCAGAACAGTTCTAAAATATCACACTGTCAGAACAGTTCTAATTACCACCATGTCAGAATAGTTCTCAAATATCACACTGTCGGAACATTTTTACATACCACACTGTCGGAGCAGTTCTAAAATACCACACTGTGAGAACAGTTCTAAAATAACACACTCTCAGAACAGTTCCAAAATACCGCACTGTCTGAACAGTTCCAAAATGCCACACTGTCTGAACAGTTCTAAAATACACCCCTGTCGAACAGTTCCAAATACAAAAAGGAGTGAACAGTTCTAAAATACCACACTGACAGAACAGTTTAAAAATACCACACTCTCGGAACAGTTCTAAAATACCACACTGTCAGAACAGTTCTAGAATATCCTACTGTTAGAACAATTCCAAAATACCACAATGTCTGAACAGTTCCAAAATACCACACTGTCAGAACAGTTCCAAAATATCACACTGTCAGAACAGTTTTAAAATCCCCCACTGTCAAAACAGTTCTTAGTTACCACACTGTCGGAACAGTTTCAAAATACCACACTGTAAGAACAGCTCTAAAATACAACACTGTCAGAACAGTTCCAAAATACCGCACTGTCAGAACAGTTCCAAAATAGCAGACTGTCGGAGCAGTTCCAAATAACACACAGTCATAACAGTTCCAAAATACCACACTGTCGGGACAGTTCCAAAATACCACACTGACAGAACATTTTCAAAATACCGCACTGTCAGAACAGTTCCAAAATACCACACTGTCTGAACAGCTCCACAATACCACAATGCCAGAACAGTTCTTAAATACCACGCTGTCAGAACAGATCTAAAATACTACACTGTCCGAATAATTCCAAAATACCACACTGTCGGAACAATTCCAAAATACCACACTGTCTGAAAAGGTCCGAAATATCACACTGTCAGAACAATTCCAAAATACCACACTGTCGGGACTGTTTCGAAATACCACACTGACAGAACAGTTCTAAAATACCGCATTGTCAGAACAGTTCTGAAATACCCCACTGTCAGAACAGTTCCAAAATACCACACTGTCAGAACAGTTCCAAAATACCACACTGTCAGAACAGTTCTAGAATATCGTACTGTCAGAACAGTTCGAAAATACCACATTGTCTGAACAGTTCGAAAATACCACACTGTCGGAACAGCTCCAAAATACCACACTGTCAGAACAGTTCTAAATTACCACACTGTCTGAACAGTTCTAAAATATCACACTGCCAGAACGGTTCCAAAATACCACAAGGTCTGAACAGTTCTAAAATACGACACTGTCAGAACAGTTCTTAAGAACCACACTGTCCGAACAGTTCTAAAATACCACACTGTCAGAACAGTTCTTAATTACCACACTGTCAGAATAGGTCTGAAATACCACACTGTCTGAACATTTCTAAAATACCACAATGTCAGAACACTTCTAAAATACCACACTGTCAGAACTGTTCTAAAATAATACACTGTCAGAATAGTTCCAAAATACCACACTGTCAGAACAGTTCTAAAATATCGCACTGTCAGGACAGTTCCAAGATACCACACTGTCTTAACAGTTCCAAAATACTACACTGTCAAAACAGTTCTTAAGAACCACACTGTCAGAGCAGTTCTAAAATACCACACTGTCAGAACGGTTCCAAAAAAAAACAAGGAGTGGACAGTTCTAAAATAACACACTGACTGAACATTTCAAAAATACCACACTGTCAGAGCACTTCTAAAATACCACACTGTCAGAACAGTTCTAAAATAATACACTGTCAGAACAGTTCCAAATACCACACTGTCAGAACAGTTCTAAAATATCGCACTGTCAGAACAGTTCCAAAATACCACACTGTCTGAACAGTTCCAAAATACCACACTGTCAGAATAGTTCTTAAGAACCACAATGTCAGAACAGTTCTAAAATACTACACTGTCAAAACAGTTCTTAAGAACCACACTGTCAGAACAGTTCTAAAATACCACACTGTCAGAACAGTTCTAAAAGAACACACAATCAGAACAGTTCCAAAATACCATACTGTCAGAATAGTTCTAAAATACCACACTTTCAGACCTGTTCCAAAATACCACACTGTCAGAACAGTTCTAAAATACCACACTGTCTGAACAGTTCGTACATACCACACTGTCAGAACAGTTCTAAAATATCACAATGTCAGAACAGTTCTAAAATACCACACTGTCAGAACAGTTCTTAATTACCACACTGTCAGAATAGTTCTCAAATATCACACTGTCGGAACGTTTCTAAAATACCCACTGTCAGAAAAGTTCTAAAATAACACATTGTCAGAACAATTCTAAAATAACACACTGTCAGAACAGTTCCAAAATACCACACTTTCTGAACAGTTCCAAAATGCCACACTCTCTGAACAGTTCTAAAATACCACACTGCCGGAAAAGTTCCAAGATACCACGCCCTCTGAACAGTTCTAAAATACCACACTGTCTGAACAGTTCGTACATACCACACTGTCAGAACAGTTCTAAAATATCACACTGTCAGAACAGTTCTAAAATATCACACTGTCAGAACAGTTCTAATTACCACCATGTCAGAATAGTTCTCAAATATCACACTGTCGGAACATTTTTACATACCACACTGTCGGAGCAGTTCTAAAATACCACACTGTGAGAACAGTTCTAAAATAACACACTCTCAGAACAGTTCCAAAATACCGCACTTTCTGAACAGTTCCAAAATGCCACACTGTCTGAACAGTTCTAAAATACACCCCTGTCGAACAGTTCCAAATACAAAAAGGAGTGAACAGTTCTAAAATACCACACTGACAGAACAGTTTAAAAATACCACACTCTTGGAACAGTTCTAAAATACCACACTGTCAGAACAGTTCTAGAATATCCTACTGTTAGAACAATTCCAAAATACCACAATGTCTGAACAGTTCCAAAATACCACACTGTCAGAACAGTTCCAAAATATCACACTGTCAGAACAGTTTTAAAATCCCCCACTGTCAAAACAGTTCTTAGTTACCACACTGTCGGAACAGTTTCAAAATACCACACTGTAAGAACAGCTCTAAAATACAACACTGTCAGAACAGTTCCAAAATACCGCACTGTCAGAACAGTTCCAAAATAGCAGACTGTCGGAGCAGTTCCAAATAACACACAGTCATAACAGTTCCAAAATACCACACTGTCGGGACAGTTCCAAAATACCACATTGTCAGAACAGTCCTAAAATACCGCATTGTCAGAACAGTTCTAAAATACCGGACTATCAGAACAGTTCCAAAATACCACACTGACAGAACATTTTCAAAATACCGCACTGTCAGAACAGTTCCAAAATACCACACTGTCTGAACAGCTCCACAATACCACAATGCCAGAACAGTTCTTAAATACCACGCTGTCAGAACAGATCTAAAATACTACACTGTCCGAATAATTCCAAAATACCACACTGTCGGAACAATTCCAAAATACCACACTGTCTGAAAAGGTCCGAAATATCACACTGTCAGAACAATTCCAAAATACCACACTGTCGGAACTGTTTCGAAATACCACACTGACAGAACAGTTCTAAAATACCGCATTGTCAGAACAGTTCTGAAATATCCCACTGTCAGAACAGTTCCAAAATACCACACTGTCAGAACAGTTCCAAAATACCACACGGTCAGAACAGTTCTAAAATAACACACTGTCAGAACAGTTCCAAAATACCACACTGTTTGAACAGTTCTAAAATACCACACTGTCAGAACAGTTGTAGAATATCGTACTGTCAGAACAGTTCGAAAATACCACATTGTCTGAACAGTTCCAAAATACCACACTGTCAGAACAGTTCCAAAATACCACACTGTCAGAACAGTTCTAAAATACCACACTGTCTGAACAGTTCTAAAATATCACACTGCCAGAACGGTTCCAAAATACCACAAGGTCTGAACAGTTCTAAAATACGACACTGTCAGAACAGTTCTTAAGAACCACACTGTCCGAACAGTTCTAAAATACCACACTGTCAGAACAGTTCTTAATTACCACACTGTCAGAATAGGTCTGAAATACCACACTGTCTGAACATTTCTAAAATACCACAATGTCAGAGCACTTCTAAAATACCACACTGTCAGAACTGTTCTAAAATAATACACTGTCAGAATAGTTCCAAAATACCACACTGTCAGAACAGTTCTAAAATATCGCACTGTCAGAACAGTTCCAAGATACCACACTGTCTTAACAGTTCCAAAATACTACACTGTCAAAACAGTTCTTAAGAACCACACTGTCAGAGCAGTTCTAAAATACCACACTGTCAGAACAGTTCTAAAAGAACACACAGTCAGAACAGTTCCAAAATACCGTACTGTCAGAACAGTTCTAAAATACCACACTCTCAGACCAGTTCCAAAATACCACACTGTCAGAACAGTTCTAAAATACCACACTGTCTGAACAGTTCGTACATACCACACTGTCAGAACAGTTCTAAAATACCACAATGTCAGAACAGTTCTAAAATACCACACTGTCAGATCAGTTCTTAGTTAGCACACTGTCAGAATAGTTCTCAAATATCACACTGTCGGAACATTTCTAAAATACCATACTGTCAGAACAGTTCTAAAATAACACAATGTCAGAACAGTTCTAAAATACCATACTGTCAGAACAGTTCCAAAATACCACACTCTCTGAACTGTTCCAAAATGCCACACTGTCTGAACAGTTCTAAAATACCACACTGCCGGAACAGTTCCAAAATACCACACCTTCTGAACAGTTCTAAAATACCACACTGTCAGAGCATTTCTAAAATACCACACTGTCTGAACAGCTCTAAAATGCCACACTGTCAGAACAGTTCCAAATTACCACACTGTCAGAACAGTTCCAAAATAGCACCCTGTCTGAACAGTTCTAAAATACCACACTGTCAGAACGGTTCCAAAATACCACAAGGTCTGAACAGTTCTAAAATACCACACTGTCAGAACAGTTCCAAAATACCACACTGTCTGAACAGTTCCAAATTACCACACTGCCAGAATAGTTCTTAAGAACCACAATGTCAGAACAGTTCTAAAATACTACACTGTCAAAACAGTTCTTAAGAACCACACTGTCAGAACAGTTCCAAAATACCACACTGTCAGAACAGTTCTTAATTACCACACAGTCAGAATAGTTCTGAAATACCACACTCTCGGAACATTTCTAAAATAACACACTGTCAGACCACTTCTAAAATACCACACTGTCAGAACAGTTCTAAAAGAACACACAGTCAGAACAATTCCAAAATACCATACTGTCAGAACACTTCTAAAATACCACACTGTCAGACCAGTTCCAAAATACCACACTGTCAGAACAGTTCTAAAATACCACACTCTCTTAACAGTTCGTACATACCACACTGTCAGAACAGTTCTATAATACCACAATGTCAGAACAGTTCTAAAATACCACACTGTCAGAACAGTTCTTAATTACCACACTGTCAGAATAGTTCTCAAATATCACACTGTCGGAACATTTCTAAAATACCACACTGTCGGGGCAGTTCTAAAATACCACACTGTCAGAACAGTTCTAAAATAACACAATGTCAGAACAGTTCCAAAATACCACACTTTCTGAACAGTTCCAAAATGCCACACTGTCTGAACAGTTCTAAAATACCACACTCTCGGAACAGTTCCAAAATACCACACCCTCTGAACAGTTCTAAAATACCACACGGTCAGAGCAGTTCTAAAATACCACACTGTCTGAACAGCTCTAAAATACCACACTGTCAGAAGAGTTCCAAAATACCACACTGTCAGAACAGTTCCAAAATACCACACTGTCTGAACAGTTCTAAAATATCACACTGTCAGAACGGTTCCAAAATACCACAAGGTCTGAACAGTTCTAAAATACCACACTGACAGAAGAGTTTCAAAATACCACACTGTCGGAACAGTTCTAAAATACCACACTGTCAGAACAGATCTTAAGAACCACACTGTCAGAACAGTTCTTAATTACCACACTGTCAGAATAGTTCTCAAATATCACACTGTCGGAACATTTCTAAAATACCACACTGTCGGAACAGTTCTAAAATACCACACTGTCAGAACAGTTCTCAAATAACACACTGTCAGAACAGTTCCAAAATACCACATTTTCTGGACAGTTCCAAAATGCCACACTGTCTGAACAGTTCTAAAATACCACACTGTCAGAACAGTTCCAAAATACCACACCCTCTGAACAGTTTTAAAATACCACACTGTCAGAGCAGTTCTAAAATACCACACTGTCTGAACAGCTCTAAAATACCACACTGTCAGAACAGTTCCAAAATACCACACTGTCAGAATAGTTCCAAAATACCACACTGTCTGAACAGTTCTAAATATCACACTGTCAGAACGGTTCCAAAATACCACAAGGTCTGAACAGTTCTAAGATACCACACTGACAGAAGAGTTTCAAAATACCACACTGTCGGAACAGTTCTAAAATACCACACTGTCAGAACAGATCTTAAGAACCACACTGTCAGAACCGTTCTAAATTACCACACTGTCAGAACAGTTCTTAATTACCACTCTGTCAGAATAGGTCTGAAATACCACACTGACTGAACATTTCAAAAATACCACACTGTCAGAGCACTTCTAAAATACCACACTGTCAGAACAGTTCTAAAATAATACACTGTCAGAACAGTTCCAAATACCACACTGTCAGAACAGTTCTAAAATATCGCACTGTCAGAACAGTTCCAAAATACCACACTGTCTGAACAGTTCCAAAATACCACACTGTCAGAATAGTTCTTAAGAACCACAATGTCAGAACAGTTCTAAAATACTACACTGTCAAAACAGTTCTTAAGAACCACACTGTCAGAACAGTTCTAAAATACCACACTGTCAGAACAGTTCTAAAAGAACACACAATCAGAACAGTTCCAAAATACCATACTGTCAGAATAGTTCTAAAATACCACACTTTCAGACCTGTTCCAAAATACCACACTGTCAGAACAGTTCTAAAATACCACACTGTCTGAACAGTTCGTACATACCACACTGTCAGAACAGTTCTAAAATATCACAATGTCAGAACAGTTCTAAAATACCACACTGTCAGAACAGTTCTTAATTACCACACTGTCAGAATAGTTCTCAAATATCACACTGTCGGAACGTTTCTAAAATACCCACTGTCAGAAAAGTTCTAAAATAACACATTGTCAGAACAATTCTAAAATAACACACTGTCAGAACAGTTCCAAAATACCACACTTTCTGAACAGTTCCAAAATGCCACACTCTCTGAACAGTTCTAAAATACCACACTGCCGGAAAAGTTCCAAGATACCACGCCCTCTGAACAGTTCTAAAATACCACACTGTCTGAACAGTTCGTACATACCACACTGTCAGAACAGTTCTAAAATATCACACTGTCAGAACAGTTCTAAAATATCACACTGTCAGAACAGTTCTAATTACCACCATGTCAGAATAGTTCTCAAATATCACACTGTCGGAACATTTTTACATACCACACTGTCGGAGCAGTTCTAAAATACCACACTGTGAGAACAGTTCTAAAATAACACACTCTCAGAACAGTTCCAAAATACCGCACTGTCTGAACAGTTCCAAAATGCCACACTGTCTGAACAGTTCTAAAATACACCCCTGTCGAACAGTTCCAAATACAAAAAGGAGTGAACAGTTCTAAAATACCACACTGACAGAACAGTTTAAAAATACCACACTCTCGGAACAGTTCTAAAATACCACACTGTCAGAACAGTTCTAGAATATCCTACTGTTAGAACAATTCCAAAATACCACAATGTCTGAACAGTTCCAAAATACCACACTGTCAGAACAGTTCCAAAATATCACACTGTCAGAACAGTTTTAAAATCCCCCACTGTCAAAACAGTTCTTAGTTACCACACTGTCGGAACAGTTTCAAAATACCACACTGTAAGAACAGCTCTAAAATACAACACTGTCAGAACAGTTCCAAAATACCGCACTGTCAGAACAGTTCCAAAATAGCAGACTGTCGGAGCAGTTCCAAATAACACACAGTCATAACAGTTCCAAAATACCACACTGTCGGGACAGTTCCAAAATACCACACTGACAGAACATTTTCAAAATACCGCACTGTCAGAACAGTTCCAAAATACCACACTGTCTGAACAGCTCCACAATACCACAATGCCAGAACAGTTCTTAAATACCACGCTGTCAGAACAGATCTAAAATACTACACTGTCCGAATAATTCCAAAATACCACACTGTCGGAACAATTCCAAAATACCACACTGTCTGAAAAGGTCCGAAATATCACACTGTCAGAACAATTCCAAAATACCACACTGTCGGGACTGTTTCGAAATACCACACTGACAGAACAGTTCTAAAATACCGCATTGTCAGAACAGTTCTGAAATACCCCACTGTCAGAACAGTTCCAAAATACCACACTGTCAGAACAGTTCCAAAATACCACACTGTCAGAACAGTTCTAGAATATCGTACTGTCAGAACAGTTCGAAAATACCACATTGTCTGAACAGTTCGAAAATACCACACTGTCGGAACAGCTCCAAAATACCACACTGTCAGAACAGTTCTAAATTACCACACTGTCTGAACAGTTCTAAAATATCACACTGCCAGAACGGTTCCAAAATACCACAAGGTCTGAACAGTTCTAAAATACGACACTGTCAGAACAGTTCTTAAGAACCACACTGTCCGAACAGTTCTAAAATACCACACTGTCAGAACAGTTCTTAATTACCACACTGTCAGAATAGGTCTGAAATACCACACTGTCTGAACATTTCTAAAATACCACAATGTCAGAACACTTCTAAAATACCACACTGTCAGAACTGTTCTAAAATAATACACTGTCAGAATAGTTCCAAAATACCACACTGTCAGAACAGTTCTAAAATATCGCACTGTCAGGACAGTTCCAAGATACCACACTGTCTTAACAGTTCCAAAATACTACACTGTCAAAACAGTTCTTAAGAACCACACTGTCAGAGCAGTTCTAAAATACCACACTGTCAGAACGGTTCCAAAAAAAAACAAGGAGTGGACAGTTCTAAAATAACACACTGACAGAACAGTTTCAAAATACCACACTGTCGGAACAGTTCTAAAATGCCACACTGTCAGATCAGTTCTAGAATATCGTACTGTCAGAACAGTTCCAAAATACCACAATGTCTGAACAGTTCCAAAATACCACACTGTCAGAACAGTTCCAAAATATCACACTGTCAGAACAGTTTTAAAATCCCCCACTGTCAAAACAGTTCTTAGTTACCACACTGTCGGAACAGTTTCAAAATACCACACTGTAAGAACTGCTCTAAAATACAACACTGTCAGAACAGTTCCAAAATACCGCACTGTCAGAACAGTTCCAAAATAGCAGACTGTCGGAGCAGTTCCAAATAACACACAGTCATAACAGTTCCAAAATACCACACTGTCGGGACAGTTCCAAAATACCACATTGTAAGAACAGTCCTAAAATACCGCATTGTCAGAACAGTTCTAAAATACCGGACTATCAGTACAGTTCCAAAATACCACACTGACAGAACATTTTCAAAATACCGCACTGTCAGAACAGTTCCAAAATACCACACTGTCTGAACAGCTCCACAATACCACAATGCCAGAACAGTTCTTAAATACCACGCTGTCAGAACAGATCTAAAATACTACACTGTCCGAATAATTCCAAAATACCACACTGTCGGAACAATTCCAAAATACCACACTGTCTTAAAAGGTCCGAAATATCACACTGTCAGAACAATTCCAAAATACCACACTGTCGGGACTGTTTCGAAATACCACACTGACAGAACAGTTCTAAAATACCGCATTGTCAGAACAGTTCTGAAATACCCCACTGTCAGAACAGTTCCAAAATACCACACTGTCAGAACAGTTCCAAAATACCACACTGTCAGAACAGTTCTAGAATATCGTACTGTCAGAACAGTTCGAAAATACCACATTGTCTAAACAGTTCCAAAATACCACACTGTCGGAACAGTTCCAAAATACCACACTGTCAGAACAGTTCTAAAATACCACACTGTCTGAACAGTTCTAAAATATCACACTGCCAGAACGGTTCCAAAATACCACAAGGTCTGAACAGTTCTAAAGTACGACACTGTCTGAACAGCTCTAAAATGCCACACTGTCAGAACAGTTCCAAATTACCACACTGTCAGAACAGTTCCAAAATAGCACCCTGTCTGAACAGTTCTAAAATACCACACGGTCAGAACGGTTCCAAAATACCACAAGGTCTGAACAGTTCTAAAATACCACACTGACAGAACAGTTTCAAAATACCAAACTGTCGGAACAGTTCTAAAATGCCACACTGTCAGATCAGTTCTAGAATATCGTACTGTCAGAACAGTTCCAAAATACCACAATGTCTGAACAGTTCCAAAATACCACACTGTCGGAACAGTTCCAAAATACCACACTGTCAGAACAGTTCTAAAATACCGCACGGTCAAAACAGTTCTTAATTACCACACTGTCGGAACAGTTCCAAAATACCACACTGTAAGAACAGCTCTAAAATACAGCACTGTCAGAACAGTTCTAAAATACCGCAATGTCAGAACAGTTCCAAAATAGCAGACTGTCGGAGCAGTTCCAAATAACACACAATCATAACAGTTCCAAAATACCACACTGTCAGAACAGCTTCAAAATACCACACTGTCGGGACATTTCCAAAATACCACATTGTCAGAACAGTCCTAAAATACCGCATTGTCAGAACAGTTCCAAAATACCACACTGCCAGAACAGTTTCAAAATACCACACTGTCAGAACAGTTCTAAAATAACACACTGTCTGAACAGTTCCAAAATACCACACTGTTTGAACAGTTCTAAAATACCACACTGTCAGAACAGTTCTAGAATATCGTACTGTCAGAACAGTTCGAAAATACCACATTGTCTGAACAGTTCCAAAATACCACACTGTCGGAACAGTTCCAAAATACCACACTGTCAGAACAGTTCTAAAATACCACACTGTCTGAACAGTTCTAAAATATCACACTGCCAGAACGGTTCCAAAATACCACAAGGTCTGAACAGTTCTGAAGTACGACACTGTCAGAACAGTTCTTAAGAACCACACTGTCCGAACAGTTCTAAAATACCACACTGTCAGAACAGTTCTTAATTACCACACTGTCAGAATAGGTCTGAAATACCACACTGTCTGAACATTTCTAAAATACCACAATGTCAGAGCACTTCTAAAATACCACACTGTCAGAACTGTTCTAAAATAATACACTGTCAGAATAGTTCCAAAATACCACACTGTCAGAACAGTTCTAAAATATCGCACTGTCAGAACAGTTTCAAGATACCACACTGTCTTAACAGTTCCAAAATACTACACTGTCAAAACAGTTCTTAAGAACCACACTGTCAGAGCAGTTCTAAAATACCACACTGTCAGAACAGTTCTAAAAGAACACACAGTCAGAACAGTTCCAAAATACCGTACTGTCAGAACAGTTCTAAAATACCACACTCTCAGACCAGTTCCAAAATACCACACTGTCAGAACAGTTCTAAAATACCACACTGTCTGAACAGTTCGTACATACCACACTGTCAGAACAGTTCTAAAATACCACAATGTCAGAACAGTTCTAAAATACCACACTGTCAGATCAGTTCTTAGTTAGCACACTGTCAGAATAGTTCTCAAATATCACACTGTCGGAACATTTCTAAAATACCATACTGTCAGAACAGTTCTAAAATAACACAATGTCAGAACAGTTCTAAAATACCATACTGTCAGAACAGTTCCAAAATACCACACTCTCTGAACTGTTCCAAAATACCACACTGTCTGAACAGTTCTAAAATACCACACTGCCGGAACAGTTCCAAAATACCACACCCTCTGAACAGTTCTAAAATACCACACTGTCAGAGCAGTTCTAAAATACCACACTGTCTGAACAGCTCTAAAATGCCACACTGTCAGAACAGTTCCAAATTACCACACTGTCAGAACAGTTCCAAAATAGCACCCTGTCTGAACAGTTCTAAAATACCACACTGTCAGAACGGTTCCAAAATACCACAAGGTCTGAACAGTTCTAAAATACCACACTGTCAGAACAGTTCCAAAATACCACACTGTCTGAACAGTTCCAAATTACCACACTGCCAGAATAGTTCTTAAGAACCACAATGTCAGAACAGTTCTAAAATACTACACTGTCAAAACAGTTCTTAAGAACCACACTGTCAGAACAGTTCTAAAATACCACACTGTCAGGACAGTTCTTAATTACCACACAGTCAGAATAGTTCTGAAATACCACACTCTCGGAACATTTCTAAAATAACACACTGTCAGACCACTTCTAAAATACCACACTGTCAGAACAGTTCTAAAAGAACACACAGTCAGAACAATTCCAAAATACCATACTGTCAGAACACTTCTAAAATACCACACTGTCAGACCAGTTCCAAAATACCACACTGTCAGAACAGTTCTAAAATACCACACTCTCTTAACAGTTCGTACATACCACACTGTCAGAACAGTTCTATAATACCACAATGTCAGAACAGTTCTAAAATACCACACTGTCAGAACAGTTCTTAATTACCACACTGTCAGAATAGTTCTCAAATATCACACTGTCGGAACATTTCTAAAATACCACACTGTCGGGGCAGTTCTAAAATACCACACTGTCAGAACAGTTCTAAAATAACACAATGTCAGAACAGTTCCAAAATACCACACTTTCTGAACAGTTCCAAAATGCCACACTGTCTGAACAGTTCTAAAATACCACACTCTCGGAACAGCTCCAAAATACCACACCCTCTGAACAGTTCTAAAATACCACACGGTCAGAGCAGTTCTAAAATACCACACTGTCTGAACAGCTCTAAAATACCACACTGTCAGAAGAGTTCCAAAATACCACACTGTCAGAACAGTTCCAAAATACCACACTGTATGAACAGTTCTAAAATATCACACTGTCAGAACGGTTCCAAAATACCACAAGGTCTGAACAGTTCTAAAATACCACACTGACAGAAGAGTTTCAAAATACCACACTGTCGGAACAGTTCTAAAATACCACACTGTCAGAACAGATCTTAAGAACCACACTGTCAGAACAGTTCTTAATTACCACACTGTCAGAATAGTTCTCAAATATCACACTGTCGGAACATTTCTAAAATACCACACTGTCGGAACAGTTCTAAAATACCACACTGTCAGAACAGTTCTCAAATAACACACTGTCAGAACAGTTCCAAAATACCACATTTTCTGGACAGTTCCAAAATGCCACACTGTCTGAACAGTTCTAAAATACCACACTCTCGGAACAGCTCCAAAATACCACACCCTCTGAACAGTTTTAAAATACCACACTGTCAGAGCAGTTCTAAAATACCACACTGTCTGAACAGCTCTAAAATACCACACTGTCAGAACAGTTCCAAAATACCACACTGTCAGAATAGTTCCAAAATACCACACTGTCTGAACAGTTCTTAGTTACCACACTGTCGGAACAGTTTCAAAATACCACACTGTAAGAACAGCTCTAAAATACAACACTGTCAGAACAGTTCCAAAATACCGCACTGTCAGAACAGTTCCAAAATAGCAGACTGTCGGAGCAGTTCCAAATAACACACAGTCATAACAGTTCCAAAATACCACACTGTCGGGACAGTTCCAAAATACCACACTGACAGAACATTTTCAAAATACCGCACTGTCAGAACAGTTCCAAAATACCACACTGTCTGAACAGCTCCACAATACCACAATGCCAGAACAGTTCTTAAATACCACGCTGTCAGAACAGATCTAAAATACTACACTGTCCGAATAATTCCAAAATACCACACTGTCGGAACAATTCCAAAATACCACACTGTCTGAAAAGGTCCGAAATATCACACTGTCAGAACAATTCCAAAATACCACACTGTCGGGACTGTTTCGAAATACCACACTGACAGAACAGTTCTAAAATACCGCATTGTCAGAACAGTTCTGAAATACCCCACTGTCAGAACAGTTCCAAAATACCACACTGTCAGAACAGTTCCAAAATACCACACTGTCAGAACAGTTCTAGAATATCGTACTGTCAGAACAGTTCGAAAATACCACATTGTCTGAACAGTTCGAAAATACCACACTGTCGGAACAGCTCCAAAATACCACACTGTCAGAACAGTTCTAAATTACCACACTGTCTGAACAGTTCTAAAATATCACACTGCCAGAACGGTTCCAAAATACCACAAGGTCTGAACAGTTCTAAAATACGACACTGTCAGAACAGTTCTTAAGAACCACACTGTCCGAACAGTTCTAAAATACCACACTGTCAGAACAGTTCTTAATTACCACACTGTCAGAATAGGTCTGAAATACCACACTGTCTGAACATTTCTAAAATACCACAATGTCAGAACACTTCTAAAATACCACACTGTCAGAACTGTTCTAAAATAATACACTGTCAGAATAGTTCCAAAATACCACACTGTCAGAACAGTTCTAAAATATCGCACTGTCAGGACAGTTCCAAGATACCACACTGTCTTAACAGTTCCAAAATACTACACTGTCAAAACAGTTCTTAAGAACCACACTGTCAGAGCAGTTCTAAAATACCACACTGTCAGAACGGTTCCAAAAAAAAACAAGGAGTGGACAGTTCTAAAATAACACACTGACAGAACAGTTTCAAAATACCACACTGTCGGAACAGTTCTAAAATGCCACACTGTCAGATCAGTTCTAGAATATCGTACTGTCAGAACAGTTCCAAAATACCACAATGTCTGAACAGTTCCAAAATACCACACTGTCAGAACAGTTCCAAAATATCACACTGTCAGAACAGTTTTAAAATCCCCCACTGTCAAAACAGTTCTTAGTTACCACACTGTCGGAACAGTTTCAAAATACCACACTGTAAGAACTGCTCTAAAATACAACACTGTCAGAACAGTTCCAAAATACCGCACTGTCAGAACAGTTCCAAAATAGCAGACTGTCGGAGCAGTTCCAAATAACACACAGTCATAACAGTTCCAAAATACCACACTGTCGGGACAGTTCCAAAATACCACATTGTAAGAACAGTCCTAAAATACCGCATTGTCAGAACAGTTCTAAAATACCGGACTATCAGTACAGTTCCAAAATACCACACTGACAGAACATTTTCAAAATACCGCACTGTCAGAACAGTTCCAAAATACCACACTGTCTGAACAGCTCCACAATACCACAATGCCAGAACAGTTCTTAAATACCACGCTGTCAGAACAGATCTAAAATACTACACTGTCCGAATAATTCCAAAATACCACACTGTCGGAACAATTCCAAAATACCACACTGTCTTAAAAGGTCCGAAATATCACACTGTCAGAACAATTCCAAAATACCACACTGTCGGGACTGTTTCGAAATACCACACTGACAGAACAGTTCTAAAATACCGCATTGTCAGAACAGTTCTGAAATACCCCACTGTCAGAACAGTTCCAAAATACCACACTGTCAGAACAGTTCCAAAATACCACACTGTCAGAACAGTTCTAGAATATCGTACTGTCAGAACAGTTCGAAAATACCACATTGTCTGAACAGTTCCAAAATACCACACTGTCGGAACAGTTCCAAAATACCACACTGTCAGAACAGTTCTAAAATACCACACTGTCTGAACAGTTCTAAAATATCACACTGCCAGAACGGTTCCAAAATACCACAAGGTCTGAACAGTTCTAAAGTACGACACTGTCTGAACAGCTCTAAAATGCCACACTGTCAGAACAGTTCCAAATTACCACACTGTCAGAACAGTTCCAAAATAGCACCCTGTCTGAACAGTTCTAAAATACCACACGGTCAGAACGGTTCCAAAATACCACAAGGTCTGAACAGTTCTAAAATACCACACTGACAGAACAGTTTCAAAATACCAAACTGTCGGAACAGTTCTAAAATGCCACACTGTCAGATCAGTTCTAGAATATCGTACTGTCAGAACAGTTCCAAAATACCACAATGTCTGAACAGTTCCAAAATACCACACTGTCGGAACAGTTCCAAAATACCACACTGTCAGAACAGTTCTAAAATACCGCACGGTCAAAACAGTTCTTAATTACCACACTGTCGGAACAGTTCCAAAATACCACACTGTAAGAACAGCTCTAAAATACAGCACTGTCAGAACAGTTCTAAAATACCGCAATGTCAGAACAGTTCCAAAATAGCAGACTGTCGGAGCAGTTCCAAATAACACACAATCATAACAGTTCCAAAATACCACACTGTCAGAACAGCTTCAAAATACCACACTGTCGGGACATTTCCAAAATACCACATTGTCAGAACAGTCCTAAAATACCGCATTGTCAGAACAGTTCCAAAATACCACACTGCCAGAACAGTTTCAAAATACCACACTGTCAGAACAGTTCTAAAATAACACACTGTCTGAACAGTTCCAAAATACCACACTGTTTGAACAGTTCTAAAATACCACACTGTCAGAACAGTTCTAGAATATCGTACTGTCAGAACAGTTCGAAAATACCACATTGTCTGAACAGTTCCAAAATACCACACTGTCGGAACAGTTCCAAAATACCACACTGTCAGAACAGTTCTAAAATACCACACTGTCTGAACAGTTCTAAAATATCACACTGCCAGAACGGTTCCAAAATACCACAAGGTCTGAACAGTTCTGAAGTACGACACTGTCAGAACAGTTCTTAAGAACCACACTGTCCGAACAGTTCTAAAATACCACACTGTCAGAACAGTTCTTAATTACCACACTGTCAGAATAGGTCTGAAATACCACACTGTCTGAACATTTCTAAAATACCACAATGTCAGAGCACTTCTAAAATACCACACTGTCAGAACTGTTCTAAAATAATACACTGTCAGAATAGTTCCAAAATACCACACTGTCAGAACAGTTCTAAAATATCGCACTGTCAGAACAGTTTCAAGATACCACACTGTCTTAACAGTTCCAAAATACTACACTGTCAAAACAGTTCTTAAGAACCACACTGTCAGAGCAGTTCTAAAATACCACACTGTCAGAACAGTTCTAAAAGAACACACAGTCAGAACAGTTCCAAAATACCGTACTGTCAGAACAGTTCTAAAATACCACACTCTCAGACCAGTTCCAAAATACCACACTGTCAGAACAGTTCTAAAATACCACACTGTCTGAACAGTTCGTACATACCACACTGTCAGAACAGTTCTAAAATACCACAATGTCAGAACAGTTCTAAAATACCACACTGTCAGATCAGTTCTTAGTTAGCACACTGTCAGAATAGTTCTCAAATATCACACTGTCGGAACATTTCTAAAATACCATACTGTCAGAACAGTTCTAAAATAACACAATGTCAGAACAGTTCTAAAATACCATACTGTCAGAACAGTTCCAAAATACCACACTCTCTGAACTGTTCCAAAATACCACACTGTCTGAACAGTTCTAAAATACCACACTGCCGGAACAGTTCCAAAATACCACACCCTCTGAACAGTTCTAAAATACCACACTGTCAGAGCAGTTCTAAAATACCACACTGTCTGAACAGCTCTAAAATGCCACACTGTCAGAACAGTTCCAAATTACCACACTGTCAGAACAGTTCCAAAATAGCACCCTGTCTGAACAGTTCTAAAATACCACACTGTCAGAACGGTTCCAAAATACCACAAGGTCTGAACAGTTCTAAAATACCACACTGTCAGAACAGTTCCAAAATACCACACTGTCTGAACAGTTCCAAATTACCACACTGCCAGAATAGTTCTTAAGAACCACAATGTCAGAACAGTTCTAAAATACTACACTGTCAAAACAGTTCTTAAGAACCACACTGTCAGAACAGTTCTAAAATACCACACTGTCAGAACAGTTCTTAATTACCACACAGTCAGAATAGTTCTGAAATACCACACTCTCGGAACATTTCTAAAATAACACACTGTCAGACCACTTCTAAAATACCACACTGTCAGAACAGTTCTAAAAGAACACACAGTCAGAACAATTCCAAAATACCATACTGTCAGAACACTTCTAAAATACCACACTGTCAGACCAGTTCCAAAATACCACACTGTCAGAACAGTTCTAAAATACCACACTCTCTTAACAGTTCGTACATACCACACTGTCAGAACAGTTCTATAATACCACAATGTCAGAACAGTTCTAAAATACCACACTGTCAGAACAGTTCTTAATTACCACACTGTCAGAATAGTTCTCAAATATCACACTGTCGGAACATTTCTAAAATACCACACTGTCGGGGCAGTTCTAAAATACCACACTGTCAGAACAGTTCTAAAATAACACAATGTCAGAACAGTTCCAAAATACCACACTTTCTGAACAGTTCCAAAATGCCACACTGTCTGAACAGTTCTAAAATACCACACTCTCGGAACAGCTCCAAAATACCACACCCTCTGAACAGTTCTAAAATACCACACGGTCAGAGCAGTTCTAAAATACCACACTGTCTGAACAGCTCTAAAATACCACACTGTCAGAAGAGTTCCAAAATACCACACTGTCAGAACAGTTCCAAAATACCACACTGTATGAACAGTTCTAAAATATCACACTGTCAGAACGGTTCCAAAATACCACAAGGTCTGAACAGTTCTAAAATACCACACTGACAGAAGAGTTTCAAAATACCACACTGTCGGAACAGTTCTAAAATACCACACTGTCAGAACAGATCTTAAGAACCACACTGTCAGAACAGTTCTTAATTACCACACTGTCAGAATAGTTCTCAAATATCACACTGTCGGAACATTTCTAAAATACCACACTGTCGGAACAGTTCTAAAATACCACACTGTCAGAACAGTTCTCAAATAACACACTGTCAGAACAGTTCCAAAATACCACATTTTCTGGACAGTTCCAAAATGCCACACTGTCTGAACAGTTCTAAAATACCACACTCTCGGAACAGCTCCAAAATACCACACCCTCTGAACAGTTTTAAAATACCACACTGTCAGAGCAGTTCTAAAATACCACACTGTCTGAACAGCTCTAAAATACCACACTGTCAGAACAGTTCCAAAATACCACACTGTCAGAATAGTTCCAAAATACCACACTGTCTGAACAGTTCTAAATATCACACTGTCAGAACGGTTCCAAAATACTACAAGGTCTGAACAGTTCTAAGATACCACACTGACAGAAGAGTTTCAAAATACCACACTGTCGGAACAGTTCTAAAATACCACACTGTCAGAACAGATCTTAAGAACCACACTGTCAGAACCGTTCTAAATTACCACACTATCAGAACAGTTCTTAATTACCACTCTGTCAGAATAGGTCTGAAATACCACACTGACTGAACATTTCAAAAATACCACACTGTCAGAGCACTTCTAAAATACCACACTGTCAGAACAGTTCTAAAATAATACACTGTCAGAACAGTTCCAAATACCACACTGTCAGAACAGTTCTAAAATATCGCACTGTCAGAACAGTTCCAAAATACCACACTGTCTGAACAGTTCCAAAATACCACACTGTCAGAATAGTTCTTAAGAACCACAATGTCAGAACAGTTCTAAAATACTACACTGTCAAAACAGTTCTTAAGAACCACACTGTCAGAACAGTTCTAAAATACTACACTGTCAGAACAGTTCTAAAAGAACACACAATCAGAACAGTTCCAAAATACCATACTGTCAGAATAGTTCTAAAATACCACACTTTAAGACCTGTTCCAAAATACCACACTGTCAGAACAGTTCTAAAATACCACACTGTCTGAACAGTTCGTACATACCACACTGTCAGAACAGTTCTAAAATATCACAATGTCAGAACAGTTCTAAAATACCACACTGTCAGAACAGTTCTTAATTACCACACTGTCAGAATAGTTCTCAAATATCACACTGTCGGAACGTTTCTAAAATACCCACTGTCAGAAAAGTTCTAAAATAACACATTGTCAGAACAATTCTAAAATAACACACTGTCAGAACAGTTCCAAAATACCACACTTTCTGAACAGTTCCAAAATGCCACACTCTCTGAACAGTTCTAAAATACCACACTGCCGGAAAAGTTCCAAGATACCACGCCCTCTGAACAGTTCTAAAATACCACACTGTCTGAACAGTTCGTACATACCACACTGTCAGAACAGTTCTAAAATATCACACTGTCAGAACAGTTCTAAAATATCACACTGTCAGAACAGTTCTAATTACCACCATGTCAGAATAGTTCTCAAATATCACACTGTCGGAACATTTTTACATACCACACTGTCGGAGCAGTTCTAAAATACCACACTGTGAGAACAGTTCTAAAATAACACACTCTCAGAACAGTTCCAAAATACCGCACTGTCTGAACAGTTCCAAAATGCCACACTGTCTGAACAGTTCTAAAATACACCCCTGTCGAACAGTTCCAAATACAAAAAGGAGTGAACAGTTCTAAAATACCACACTGACAGAACAGTTTAAAAATACCACACTCTCGGAACAGTTCTAAAATACCACACTGTCAGAACAGTTCTAGAATATCCTACTGTTAGAACAATTCCAAAATACCACAATGTCTGAACAGTTCCAAAATACCACACTGTCAGAACAGTTCCAAAATATCACACTGTCAGAACAGTTTTAAAATCCCCCACTGTCAAAACAGTTCTTAGTTACCACACTGTCGGAACAGTTTCAAAATACCACACTGTAAGAACAGCTCTAAAATACAACACTGTCAGAACAGTTCCAAAATACCGCACTGTCAGAACAGTTCCAAAATACCACACTGTCTGAACAGCTCCACAATACCACAATGCCAGAACAGTTCTTAAATACCACGCTGTCAGAACAGATCTAAAATACTACACTGTCCGAATAATTCCAAAATACCACACTGTCGGAACAATTCCAAAATACCACACTGTCTGAAAAGGTCCGAAATATCACACTGTCAGAACAATTCCAAAATACCACACTGTCGGGACTGTTTCGAAATACCACACTGACAGAACAGTTCTAAAATACCGCATTGTCAGAACAGTTCTGAAATACCCCACTGTCAGAACAGTTCCAAAATACCACACTGTCAGAACAGTTCCAAAATACCACACTGTCAGAACAGTTCTAGAATATCGTACTGTCAGAACAGTTCGAAAATACCACATTGTCTGAACAGTTCCAAAATACCACACTGTCGGAACAGTTCCAAAATACCACACTGTCAGAACAGTTCTAAATTACCACACTGTCTGAACAGTTCTAAAATATCACACTGCCAGAACGGTTCCAAAATACCACAAGGTCTGAACAGTTCTAAAATACGACACTGTCAGAACAATTCTTAAGAACCACACTGTCCGAACAGTTCTAAAATACCACACTGTCAGAACAGTTCTTAATTACCACACTGTCAGAATAGGTCTGAAATACCACACTGTCTGAACATTTCTAAAATACCACAATGTCAGAGCACTTCTAAAATACCACACTGTCAGAACTGTTCTAAAATAATACACTGTCAGAATAGTTCCAAAATACCACACTGTCAGAACAGTTCTAAAATATCGCACTGTCAGAACAGTTCCAAGATACCACACTGTCTTAACAGTTCCAAAATACTACACTGTCAAAACAGTTCTTAAGAACCACACTGTCAGAGCAGTTCTAAAATACCACACTGTCAGGACAGTTCTAAAAGAACACACAGTCAGAACAGTTCCAAAATACCGTACTGTCAGAACAGTTCTAAAATACCACACTCTCAGACCAGTTCTAAAATACCACACTCTCTGCACAGTTCGTACATACCACACTGTCAGAACAGTTCTAAAATACCACAATGTCAGAACAGTTCTAAAATACCACACTGTCAGGTCAGTTCTTAGTTAGCACACTGTCAGAATAGTTCTCAAATATCACACTGTCGGAACATTTCTAAAATACCATACTGTCAGAACAGTTCTAAAATAACACATTGTCAGAACAGTTCTAAAATACCATACTGTCAGAACAGTTCCAAAATACCACACTCTCTGAACTGTTCCAAAATGCCACACTGTCTGAACAGTTCTAAAATACCACACTGCCGGAACAGTTCCAAAATACCACACCCTCTGAACAGTTCTAAAATACCACACTGTCAGAACAGTTCCAAAATAGCACCCTGTCAGAACAGTTCTAAAATACCACACTGTCAGAACGGTTCCAAAATACCACAAGGTCTGAACAGTTCTAAAATACCACACTGACAGAACAGTTTCAAAATATCACACTGTCTGAACAGTTCTAAAATACCACACTGTCAGAACGGTTCCAAAATACAACAAGGAGTGGACAGTTCTAAAATACCACACTGACAGAACAGTTTCAAAATACCACACTGTCGGAACAGTTCTAAAATGCCACATTGTCAGATCAGTTCTAGAATATCGTACTGTCAGAACAGTTCCAAAATACCACAATGTCTGAACAGTTCCAAAATACCACACTGTCGGAACAGTTCCAAAATACCACACTGTCAGAACAGTTCTAAAATACCGCACGGTCAAAACAGTTCTTAATTACCACACTGTCGGAACAGTTCCAAAATACCACACTGTAAGAACAGCTCTAAAATACAGCACTGTCAGAACAGTTCTAAAATACCGCAATGTCAGAACAGTTCCAAAATAGCAGACTGTCGGAGCAGTTCCAAATAACACACAATCATAACAGTTCCAAAATACCACACTGTCAGAACAGCTTCAAAATACCACACTGTCGGGACATTTCCAAAATACCACATTGTCAGAACAGTCCTAAAATACCGCATTGTCAGAACAGTTCCAAAATACCACACTGTCGGGACTGTTTCGAAATACCACACTGACAGAACAGTTCTAAAATACCGCATTGTCAGAACAGTTCTGAAATAACCCACTGTCAGAACAGTTCCAAAATACCACACTGTCAGAACAGTTCCAAAATACCACACTGTCAGAACAGTTCTAGAATATCGTACTGTCAGAACAGTTCGAAAATACCACATTGTCTGAACAGTTCCAAAATACCACACTGTCGGAACAGTTCCAAAATACCACACTGTCAGAACAGTTCTAAATTACCACACTGTCTGAACAGTTCTAAAATATCACATTGCCAGAACGGTTCCAAAATACCACAAGGTCTGAACAGTTCTAAAATACGACACTGTCAGAACAATTCTTAAGAACCACACTGTCCGAACAGTTCTAAAATACCACACTGTCAGAACAGTTCTTAATTACCACACTGTCAGAATAGGTCTGAAATACCACACTGTCTGAACATTTCTAAAATACCACAATGTCAGAGCACTTCTAAAATACCACACTGTCAGAACGGTTCTAAAATAATACACTGTCAGAATAGTTCCAAAATACCACACTGTCAGAACAGTTCTAAAATATCGCACTGTCAGAACAGTTCCAAGATACCACACTCTCTTAACAGTTCCAAAATACTACACTGTCAAAACAGTTCTTAAGAACCACACTGTCAGAGCAGTTCTAAAATACCACACTGTCAGAACAGTTCTAAAAGAACACACAGTCAGAACAGTTCCAAAATACCGTACTGTCAGAACAGTTCTAAAATACCACACTCTCAGACCAGTTCCAAAATACCACACTGTCAAAACAGTTCTAAAATACCACACTGTCTGAACAGTTCGTACATACCACACTGTCAGAACAGTTCTAAAATACCACAATGTCAGAACAGTTCTAAAATACCACACTGTCAGATCAGTTCTTAGCTAGCACACTGTCAGAATAGTTCTCAAATATCACACTGTCGGAACATTTCTAAAATACCATACTGTCAGAACAGTTCTAAAATAACACATTGTCAGAACAGTTCTAAAATACCATACTGTCAGAACAGTTCCAAAATACCACACTCTCTGAACTGTTCCAAAATGCCACACTGTCTGAACAGTTCTAAAATACCACACTGCCGGAACAGTTCCAAAATACCACACCCTCTGAACAGTTCTAAAATACCACACTGTCAGAGCAGTTCTGAAATACCACACTGTCTGAACAGCTCTAAAATGCCACACTGTCAGGACAGTTCCAAATTACCACACTGTCAGAACAGTTCCAAAATAGCACCCTGTCTGAACAGTTCTAAAATACCACACTGTCAGAACGGTTCCAAAATATCACAAGGTCTGAACAGTTCTAAAATACCACAATGACAGAAAAGTTTCAAAATATCACACTGTCTGAACAGTTCTAAAATACCACACTGTCAGAACGGTTCCAAAATACAACAAGGAGTGGACAGTTCTAAAATACCACACTGACAGAACAGTTTCAAAATACCACACTGTCGGAACAGTTCTAAAATGCCACACTGTCAGATCAGTTCTAGAATATCGTACTGTCAGAACAGTTCCAAAATACCACAATGTCTGAACAGTTCCAAAATACCACACTGTCGGAACAGTTCCAAAATACCACACTGTCAGAACAGTTCTAAAATACCGCACGGTCAAAACAGTTCTTAATTACCACACTGTCGGAACAGTTCCAAAATACCACACTGTAAGAACAGCTCTAAAATACAGCACTGTCAGAACAGTTCTAAAATACCGCAATGTCAGAACAGTTCCAAAATAGCAGACTGTCGGAGCAGTTCCAAATAACACACAATCATAACAGTTCCAAAATACCACACTGTCAGAACAGCTTCAAAATACCACACTGTCGGGACATTTCCAAAATACCACATTGTCAGAACAGTCCTAAAATACCGCATTGTCAGAACAGTTCCAAAATACCACACTGACAGAACAGTTTCAAAATACCGCACTGTCTGAACAGCTCCAAAATACCACAATGCCAGAACAGTTCTTAAATACCGCACTGTCGGAATAATTCCAAAATACCACACTGTCGGAACAATTACAAAATACCACACTGTCTGAAAAGTTCCGAAATATCACACAGTCAGAACAATTCCAAAATACCACACTCTCGGGACAGTTTCGAAATACCACACTGACAGAACAGTACTAAAATACCGCATTGTCAGAACAGTTCTGAAATACCACACTGTCAGAACAGTTCTAAAATAACACACTTTCAGAACAGTTCTAAAATACCACACTTTCAGAACAGTTCCAAAATACCACACTGTTTGAAGAGTTCTAAAATACCACACTGACAGAAGAGTTTCAAAATACCACACTGTCGGAACAGTTCTAAAATACCACACTGTCAGAACAGATCTTAAGAACCACACTGTCAGAACAGTTCTTAATTACCACACTGTCAAAATAGTTCTCAAATATCACACTGTCGGAACATTTCTAAAATACCACACTGTCGGAACAGTTCTAAAATACCACACTGTCAGAACAGTTATCAAATAACACACTGTCAGAACAGTTCCAAAATACCACATTTTCTGGACAGTTCCAAAATGCCACACTGTCTGAACAGTTCTAAAATACCACACTGTCAGAACAGTTCCAAAATACCACACCCTCTGAACAGTTTTAAAATACCACACTGTCAGAGCAGTTCTAAAATACCACACTATCTGAACAGCTCTAAAATACCGCACTGTCAGAACAGTTCCAAAATACCACACTGTCAGAATAGTTCCAAAATACCACACTTTCTGAACAGTTCTAAATATCACACTGTCAGAACGGTTCCAAAATACCACAAGGTCTGAACAGTTCTAAGATACCACACTGACAGAAGAGTTTCAAAATACCACACTGTCGGAACAGTTCTAAAATACCACACTGTCAGAACGGTTCCAAAATACAACAAGGAGTGGACAGTTCTAAAATACCACACTGACAGAACAGTTTCAAAATACCACACTGTCGGAACAGTTCTAAAATGCCACACTGTCAGATCAGTTCTAGAATATCGTACTGTCAGAACAGTTCCAAAATACCACAATGTCTGAACAGTTCCAAAATACCACACTGTCGGAACAGTTCCAAAATACCACACTGTCAGAACAGTTCTAAAATACCGCACGGTCAAAACAGTTCTTAATTACCACACTGTCGGAACAGTTCCAAAATACCACACTGTAAGAACAGCTCTAAAATACAGCACTGTCAGAACAGTTCTAAAATACCGCAATGTCAGAACAGTTCCAAAATAGCAGACTGTCGGAGCAGTTCCAAATAACACACAATCATAACAGTTCCAAAATACCACACTGTCAGAACAGCTTCAAAATACCACACTGTCGGGACATTTCCAAAATACCACATTGTCAGAACAGTCCTAAAATACCGCATTGTCAGAACAGTTCCAAAATACCACACTGACAGAACAGTTTCAAAATACCGCACTGTCTGAACAGCTCCAAAATACCACAATGCCAGAACAGTTCTTAAATACCGCACTGTCGGAATAATTCCAAAATACCACACTGTCGGAACAATTACAAAATACCACACTGTCTGAAAAGTTCCGAAATATCACACAGTCAGAACAATTCCAAAATACCACACTCTCGGGACAGTTTCGAAATACCACACTGACAGAACAGTACTAAAATACCGCATTGTCAGAACAGTTCTGAAATACCACACTGTCAGAACAGTTCTAAAATAACACACTTTCAGAACAGTTCTAAAATACCACACTTTCAGAACAGTTCCAAAATACCACACTGTTTGAAGAGTTCTAAAATACCACACTGACAGAAGAGTTTCAAAATACCACACTGTCGGAACATTCTAAAATACCACACTGTCAGAACAGATCTTAAGAACCACACTGTCAGAACAGTTCTTAATTACCACACTGTCAAAATAGTTCTCAAATATCACACTGTCGGAACATTTCTAAAATACCACACTGTCGGAACAGTTCTAAAATACCACACTGTCAGAACAGTTATCAAATAACACACTGTCAGAACAGTTCCAAAATACCACATTTTCTGGACAGTTCCAAAATGCCACACTGTCTGAACAGTTCTAAAATACCACACTGTCAGAACAGTTCCAAAATACCACACCCTCTGAACAGTTTTAAAATACCACACTGTCAGAGCAGTTCTAAAATACCACACTGTCTGAACAGCTCTAAAATACCGCACTGTCAGAACAGTTCCAAAATACCACACTGTCAGAATAGTTCCAAAATACCACACTTTCTGAACAGTTCTAAATATCACACTGTCAGAACGGTTCCAAAATACCACAAGGTCTGAACAGTTCTAAGATACCACACTGACAGAAGAGTTTCAAAATACCACACTGTCGGAACAGTTCTAAAATACCACACTGTCAGAACGGTTCCAAAATACAACAAGGAGTGGACAGTTCTAAAATACCACACTGACAGAACAGTTTCAAAATACCACACTGTCGGAACAGTTCTAAAATGCCACACTGTCAGATCAGTTCTAGAATATCGTACTGTCAGAACAGTTCCAAAATACCACAATGTCTGAACAGTTCCAAAATACCACACTGTCGGAACAGTTCCAAAATACCACACTGTCAGAACAGTTCTAAAATACCGCACGGTCAAAACAGTTCTTAATTACCACACTGTCGGAACAGTTCCAAAATACCACACTGTAAGAACAGCTCTAAAATACAGCACTGTCAGAACAGTTCTAAAATACCGCAATGTCAGAACAGTTCCAAATAGCAGACTGTCGGAGCAGTTCCAAATAACACACAATCATAACAGTTCCAAAATACCACACTGTCAGAACAGCTTCAAAATACCACACTGTCGGGACATTTCCAAAATACCACATTGTCAGAACAGTCCTAAAATACCGCATTGTCAGAACAGTTCCAAAATACCACACTGACAGAACAGTTTCAAAATACCGCACTGTCTGAACAGCTCCAAAATACCACAATGCCAGAACAGTTCTTAAATACCGCACTGTCGGAATAATTCCAAAATACCACACTGTCGGAACAATTACAAAATACCACACTGTCTGAAAAGTTCCGAAATATCACACAGTCAGAACAATTCCAAAATACCACACTCTCGGGACAGTTTCGAAATACCACACTGACAGAACAGTACTAAAATACCGCATTGTCAGAACAGTTCTGAAATACCACACTGTCAGAACAGTTCTAAAATAACACACTTTCAGAACAGTTCTAAAATACCACACTTTCAGAACAGTTCCAAAATACCACACTGTTTGAAGAGTTCTAAAATACCACACTGACAGAAGAGTTTCAAAATACCACACTGTCGGAACAGTTCTAAAATACCACACTGTCAGAACAGATCTTAAGAACCACACTGTCAGAACAGTTCTTAATTACCACACTGTCAAAATAGTTCTCAAATATCACACTGTCGGAACATTTCTAAAATACCACACTGTCGGAACAGTTCTAAAATACCACACTGTCAGAACAGTTATCAAATAACACACTGTCAGAACAGTTCCAAAATACCACATTTTCTGGACAGTTCCAAAATGCCACACTGTCTGAACAGTTCTAAAATACCACACTGTCAGAACAGTTCCAAAATACCACACCCTCTGAACAGTTTTAAAATACCACACTGTCAGAGCAGTTCTAAAATACCACACTGTCTGAACAGCTCTAAAATACCGCACTGTCAGAACAGTTCCAAAATACCACACTGTCAGAATAGTTCCAAAATACCACACTTTCTGAACAGTTCTAAATATCACACTGTCAGAACGGTTCCAAAATACCACAAGGTCTGAACAGTTCTAAGATACCACACTGACAGAAGAGTTTCAAAATACCACACTGTCGGAACAGTTCTAAAATACCACACTGTCAGAACAGATCTTAAGAACCACACTGTCAGAACCGTTCTAAATTACCACACTGTCAGAACAGTTCTTAATTACCACTCTGTCAGAATAGGTCTGAAATACCACACTGACTGAACATTTCAAAAATACCACACTGTCAGAGCACTTCTAAAATACCACACTGTCAGAACAGTTCTAAAATAATACACTGTCAGAACAGTTCTAAAATACCACACTTTCAGACCTGTTCCAAAATACCACACTGTTAGAACAGGTCTAAAATATCACAATGTCAGAACAGTTCTAAAATACCACACTGTCAGAACAGTTCTTAATTACCACACTGTCAGAATAGTTCTCAAATATCACACTGTCGGAACGTTTCTAAAATACCCACTGTCAGAAAAGTTCTAAAATAACACATTGTCAGAACAATTCTAAAATAACACACTGTCAGAACAGTTCCAAAATACCACACTTTCTGAACAGTTCCAAAATGCCACACTCTCTGAACAGTTCTAAAATACCACACTGCCGGAAAAGTTCCAAGATACCACGCCCTCTGAACAGTTCTAAAATACCACACTGTCTGAACAGTTCGTACATACCACACTGTCAGAACAGTTCTAAAATATCACACTGTCAGAACAGTTCCAAAATACCACACTGTCAGAACAGTTCTAGAATATCGTACTGTCAGAACAGTTCGAAAATACCACATTGTCTGAACAGTTCCAAAATACCACACTGTCTGAACAGTTCTAAAATACCACACTGCCGGAACAGTTCCAAAATACCACACCCTCTGAACAGTTCTAAAATACCACACTGTCAGAACAGTTCCAAAATAGCACCCTGTCAGAACAGTTCTAAAATACCACACTGTCAGAACGGTTCCAAAATACCACAAGGTCTGAACAGTTCTAAAATACCACACTGACAGAACAGTTTCAAAATATCACACTGTCTGAACAGTTCTAAAATACCACACTGTCAGAACGGTTCCAAAATACAACAAGGAGTGGACAGTTCTAAAATACCACACTGACAGAACAGTTTCAAAATACCACACTGTCGGAACAGTTCTAAAATGCCACACTGTCAGATCAGTTCTAGAATATCGTACTGTCAGAACAGTTCCAAAATACCACAATGTCTGAACAGTTCCAAAATACCACACTGTCGGAACAGTTCCAAAATACCACACTGTCAGAACAGTTCTAAAATACCGCACGGTCAAAACAGTTCTTAATTACCACACTGTCGGAACAGTTCCAAAATACCACACTGTAAGAACAGCTCTAAAATACAGCACTGTCAGAACAGTTCTAAAATACCGCAATGTCAGAACAGTTCCAAAATAGCAGACTGTCGGAGCAGTTCCAAATAACACACAATCATAACAGTTCCAAAATACCACACTGTCAGAACAGCTTCAAAATACCACACTGTCGGGACATTTCCAAAATACCACATTGTCAGAACAGTCCTAAAATACCGCATTGTCAGAACAGTTCCAAAATACCACACTGTCGGGACTGTTTCGAAATACCACACTGACAGAACAGTTCTAAAATACCGCATTGTCAGAACAGTTCTGAAATAACCCACTGTCAGAACAGTTCCAAAATACCACACTGTCAGAACAGTTCCAAAATACCACACTGTCAGAACAGTTCTAGAATATCGTACTGTCAGAACAGTTCGAAAATACCACATTGTCTGAACAGTTCCAAAATACCACACTGTCGGAACAGTTCCAAAATACCACACTGTCAGAACAGTTCTAAATTACCACACTGTCTGAACAGTTCTAAAATATCACATTGCCAGAACGGTTCCAAAATACCACAAGGTCTGAACAGTTCTAAAATACGACACTGTCAGAACAATTCTTAAGAACCACACTGTCCGAACAGTTCTAAAATACCACACTGTCAGAACAGTTCTTAATTACCACACTGTCAGAATAGTTCTGAAATACCACACTGTCTGAACATTTCTAAAATACCACAATGTCAGAGCACTTCTAAAATACCACACTGTCAGAACGGTTCTAAAATAATACACTGTCAGAATAGTTCCAAAATACCACACTGTCAGAACAGTTCTAAAATATCGCACTGTCAGAACAGTTCCAAGATACCACACTGTCTTAACAGTTCCAAAATACTACACTGTCAAAACAGTTCTTAAGAACCACACTGTCAGAGCAGTTCTAAAATACCACACTGTCAGAACAGTTCTAAAAGAACACACAGTCAGAACAGTTCCAAAATACCGTACTGTCAGAACAGTTCTAAAATACCACACTCTCAGACCAGTTCCAAAATACCACACTGTCAAAACAGTTCTAAAATACCACACTGTCTGAACAGTTCGTACATACCACACTGTCAGAACAGTTCTAAAATACCACAATGTCAGAACAGTTCTAAAATACCACACTGTCAGATCAGTTCTTAGCTAGCACACTGTCAGAATAGTTCTCAAATATCACACTGTCGGAACATTTCTAAAATACCATACTGTCAGAACAGTTCTAAAATAACACATTGTCAGAACAGTTCTAAAATACCATACTGTCAGAACAGTTCCAAAATACCACACTCTCTGAACTGTTCCAAAATGCCACACTGTCTGAACAGTTCTAAAATACCACACTGCCGGAACAGTTCCAAAATACCACACCCTCTGAACAGTTCTAAAATACCACACTGTCAGAGCAGTTCTGAAATACCACACTGTCTGAACAGCTCTAAAATGCCACACTGTCAGGACAGTTCCAAATTACCACACTGTCAGAACAGTTCCAAAATAGCACCCTGTCTGAACAGTTCTAAAATACCACACTGTCAGAACGGTTCCAAAATATCACAAGGTCTGAACAGTTCTAAAATACCACAATGACAGAAAAGTTTCAAAATATCACACTGTCTGAACAGTTCTAAAATACCACACTGTCAGAACGGTTCCAAAATACAACAAGGAGTGGACAGTTCTAAAATACCACACTGACAGAACAGTTTCAAAATACCACACTGTCGGAACAGTTCTAAAATGCCACACTGTCAGATCAGTTCTAGAATATCGTACTGTCAGAACAGTTCCAAAATACCACAATGTCTGAACAGTTCCAAAATACCACACTGTCGGAACAGTTCCAAAATACCACACTGTCAGAACAGTTCTAAAATACCGCACGGTCAAAACAGTTCTTAATTACCACACTGTCGGAACAGTTCCAAAATACCACACTGTAAGAACAGCTCTAAAATACAGCACTGTCAGAACAGTTCTAAAATACCGCAATGTCAGAACAGTTCCAAAATAGCAGACTGTCGGAGCAGTTCCAAATAACACACAATCATAACAGTTCCAAAATACCACACTGTCAGAACAGCTTCAAAATACCACACTGTCGGGACATTTCCAAAATACCACATTGTCAGAACAGTCCTAAAATACCGCATTGTCAGAACAGTTCCAAAATACCACACTGACAGAACAGTTTCAAAATACCGCACTGTCTGAACAGCTCCAAAATACCACAATGCCAGAACAGTTCTTAAATACCGCACTGTCGGAATAATTCCAAAATACCACACTGTCGGAACAATTACAAAATACCACACTGTCTGAAAAGTTCCGAAATATCACACAGTCAGAACAATTCCAAAATACCACACTCTCGGGACAGTTTCGAAATACCACACTGACAGAACAGTACTAAAATACCGCATTGTCAGAACAGTTCTGAAATACCACACTGTCAGAACAGTTCTAAAATAACACACTTTCAGAACAGTTCTAAAATACCACACTTTCAGAACAGTTCCAAAATACCACACTGTTTGAAGAGTTCTAAAATACCACACTGACAGAAGAGTTTCAAAATACCACACTGTCGGAACAGTTCTAAAATACCACACTGTCAGAACAGATCTTAAGAACCACACTGTCAGAACAGTTCTTAATTACCACACTGTCAAAATAGTTCTCAAATATCACACTGTCGGAACATTTCTAAAATACCACACTGTCGGAACAGTTCTAAAATACCACACTGTCAGAACAGTTATCAAATAACACACTGTCAGAACAGTTCCAAAATACCACATTTTCTGGACAGTTCCAAAATGCCACACTGTCTGAACAGTTCTAAAATACCACACTGTCAGAACAGTTCCAAAATACCACACCCTCTGAACAGTTTTAAAATACCACACTGTCAGAGCAGTTCTAAAATACCACACTATCTGAACAGCTCTAAAATACCGCACTGTCAGAACAGTTCCAAAATACCACACTGTCAGAATAGTTCCAAAATACCACACTTTCTGAACAGTTCTAAATATCACACTGTCAGAACGGTTCCAAAATACCACAAGGTCTGAACAGTTCTAAGATACCACACTGACAGAAGAGTTTCAAAATACCACACTGTCGGAACAGTTCTAAAATACCACACTGTCAGAACGGTTCCAAAATACAACAAGGAGTGGACAGTTCTAAAATACCACACTGACAGAACAGTTTCAAAATACCACACTGTCGGAACAGTTCTAAAATGCCACACTGTCAGATCAGTTCTAGAATATCGTACTGTCAGAACAGTTCCAAAATACCACAATGTCTGAACAGTTCCAAAATACCACACTGTCGGAACAGTTCCAAAATACCACACTGTCAGAACAGTTCTAAAATACCGCACGGTCAAAACAGTTCTTAATTACCACACTGTCGGAACAGTTCCAAAATACCACACTGTAAGAACAGCTCTAAAATACAGCACTGTCAGAACAGTTCTAAAATACCGCAATGTCAGAACAGTTCCAAAATAGCAGACTGTCGGAGCAGTTCCAAATAACACACAATCATAACAGTTCCAAAATACCACACTGTCAGAACAGCTTCAAAATACCACACTGTCGGGACATTTCCAAAATACCACATTGTCAGAACAGTCCTAAAATACCGCATTGTCAGAACAGTTCCAAAATACCACACTGACAGAACAGTTTCAAAATACCGCACTGTCTGAACAGCTCCAAAATACCACAATGCCAGAACAGTTCTTAAATACCGCACTGTCGGAATAATTCCAAAATACCACACTGTCGGAACAATTACAAAATACCACACTGTCTGAAAAGTTCCGAAATATCACACAGTCAGAACAATTCCAAAATACCACACTCTCGGGACAGTTTCGAAATACCACACTGACAGAACAGTACTAAAATACCGCATTGTCAGAACAGTTCTGAAATACCACACTGTCAGAACAGTTCTAAAATAACACACTTTCAGAACAGTTCTAAAATACCACACTTTCAGAACAGTTCCAAAATACCACACTGTTTGAAGAGTTCTAAAATACCACACTGACAGAAGAGTTTCAAAATACCACACTGTCGGAACATTCTAAAATACCACACTGTCAGAACAGATCTTAAGAACCACACTGTCAGAACAGTTCTTAATTACCACACTGTCAAAATAGTTCTCAAATATCACACTGTCGGAACATTTCTAAAATACCACACTGTCGGAACAGTTCTAAAATACCACACTGTCAGAACAGTTATCAAATAACACACTGTCAGAACAGTTCCAAAATACCACATTTTCTGGACAGTTCCAAAATGCCACACTGTCTGAACAGTTCTAAAATACCACACTGTCAGAACAGTTCCAAAATACCACACCCTCTGAACAGTTTTAAAATACCACACTGTCAGAGCAGTTCTAAAATACCACACTGTCTGAACAGCTCTAAAATACCGCACTGTCAGAACAGTTCCAAAATACCACACTGTCAGAATAGTTCCAAAATACCACACTTTCTGAACAGTTCTAAATATCACACTGTCAGAACGGTTCCAAAATACCACAAGGTCTGAACAGTTCTAAGATACCACACTGACAGAAGAGTTTCAAAATACCACACTGTCGGAACAGTTCTAAAATACCACACTGTCAGAACGGTTCCAAAATACAACAAGGAGTGGACAGTTCTAAAATACCACACTGACAGAACAGTTTCAAAATACCACACTGTCGGAACAGTTCTAAAATGCCACACTGTCAGATCAGTTCTAGAATATCGTACTGTCAGAACAGTTCCAAAATACCACAATGTCTGAACAGTTCCAAAATACCACACTGTCGGAACAGTTCCAAAATACCACACTGTCAGAACAGTTCTAAAATACCGCACGGTCAAAACAGTTCTTAATTACCACACTGTCGGAACAGTTCCAAAATACCACACTGTAAGAACAGCTCTAAAATACAGCACTGTCAGAACAGTTCTAAAATACCGCAATGTCAGAACAGTTCCAAATAGCAGACTGTCGGAGCAGTTCCAAATAACACACAATCATAACAGTTCCAAAATACCACACTGTCAGAACAGCTTCAAAATACCACACTGTCGGGACATTTCCAAAATACCACATTGTCAGAACAGTCCTAAAATACCGCATTGTCAGAACAGTTCCAAAATACCACACTGACAGAACAGTTTCAAAATACCGCACTGTCTGAACAGCTCCAAAATACCACAATGCCAGAACAGTTCTTAAATACCGCACTGTCGGAATAATTCCAAAATACCACACTGTCGGAACAATTACAAAATACCACACTGTCTGAAAAGTTCCGAAATATCACACAGTCAGAACAATTCCAAAATACCACACTCTCGGGACAGTTTCGAAATACCACACTGACAGAACAGTACTAAAATACCGCATTGTCAGAACAGTTCTGAAATACCACACTGTCAGAACAGTTCTAAAATAACACACTTTCAGAACAGTTCTAAAATACCACACTTTCAGAACAGTTCCAAAATACCACACTGTTTGAAGAGTTCTAAAATACCACACTGACAGAAGAGTTTCAAAATACCACACTGTCGGAACAGTTCTAAAATACCACACTGTCAGAACAGATCTTAAGAACCACACTGTCAGAACAGTTCTTAATTACCACACTGTCAAAATAGTTCTCAAATATCACACTGTCGGAACATTTCTAAAATACCACACTGTCGGAACAGTTCTAAAATACCACACTGTCAGAACAGTTATCAAATAACACACTGTCAGAACAGTTCCAAAATACCACATTTTCTGGACAGTTCCAAAATGCCACACTGTCTGAACAGTTCTAAAATACCACACTGTCAGAACAGTTCCAAAATACCACACCCTCTGAACAGTTTTAAAATACCACACTGTCAGAGCAGTTCTAAAATACCACACTGTCTGAACAGCTCTAAAATACCGCACTGTCAGAACAGTTCCAAAATACCACACTGTCAGAATAGTTCCAAAATACCACACTTTCTGAACAGTTCTAAATATCACACTGTCAGAACGGTTCCAAAATACCACAAGGTCTGAACAGTTCTAAGATACCACACTGACAGAAGAGTTTCAAAATACCACACTGTCGGAACAGTTCTAAAATACCACACTGTCAGAACAGATCTTAAGAACCACACTGTCAGAACCGTTCTAAATTACCACACTGTCAGAACAGTTCTTAATTACCACTCTGTCAGAATAGGTCTGAAATACCACACTGACTGAACATTTCAAAAATACCACACTGTCAGAGCACTTCTAAAATACCACACTGTCAGAACAGTTCTAAAATAATACACTGTCAGAACAGTTCTAAAATACCACACTTTCAGACCTGTTCCAAAATACCACACTGTTAGAACAGTTCTAAAATATCACAATGTCAGAACAGTTCTAAAATACCACACTGTCAGAACAGTTCTTAATTACCACACTGTCAGAATAGTTCTCAAATATCACACTGTCGGAACGTTTCTAAAATACCCACTGTCAGAAAAGTTCTAAAATAACACATTGTCAGAACAATTCTAAAATAACACACTGTCAGAACAGTTCCAAAATACCACACTTTCTGAACAGTTCCAAAATGCCACACTCTCTGAACAGTTCTAAAATACCACACTGCCGGAAAAGTTCCAAGATACCACGCCCTCTGAACAGTTCTAAAATACCACACTGTCTGAACAGTTCGTACATACCACACTGTCAGAACAGTTCTAAAATATCACACTGTCAGAACAGTTCTAAAATATCACACTGTCAGAACAGTTCTAATTACCACCATGTCAGAATAGTTCTCAAATATCACAATGTCGGAACATTTTTACATACCACATTGTCGGAGCAGTTCTAAAATACCACACTGTGAGAACAGTTCTAAAATAACACACTCTCAGAACAGTTCCAAAATACCGCACTGTCTGAACAGTTCCAAAATGCCACACTGTCTGAACAGTTCTAAAATACACCCCTGTCGAACAGTTCCAAATACAAAAAGGAGTGAACAGTTCTAAAATACCACACTGACAGAACAGTTTAAAAATACCACATTCTCGGAACAGTTCTAAAATACCACACTGTCAGAACAGTTCTAGAATATCCTACTGTTAGAACAATTCCAAAATACCACAATGTCTGAACAGTTCCAAAATACCACACTGTCAGAACAGTTCCAAAATATCACACTGTCAGAACAGTTTTAAAATCCCCCACTGTCAAAACAGTTCTTAGTTACCACACTGTCGGAACAGTTTCAAAATACCACACTGTAAGAACAGCTCTAAAATACAACACTGTCAGAACAGTTCCAAAATACCGCACTGTCAGAACAGTTCCAAAATAGCAGACTGTCGGAGCAGTTCCAAATAACACACAGTCATAACAGTTCCAAAATACCACACTGTCGGGACAGTTCCAAAATACCACATTGTCAGAACAGTCCTAAAATACCGCATTGTCAGAACAGTTCTAAAATACCGGACTATCAGAACAGTTCCAAAATACCACACTGACAGAACATTTTCAAAATACCGCACTGTCAGAACAGTTCCAAAATACCACACTGTCTGAACATCTCCATAATACCACAATGCCAGAACAGTTCTTAAATACCACGCTGTCAGAACAGATCTAAAATACTACACTGTCCGAATAATTCCAAAATACCACACTGTCGGAACAATTCCAAAATACCACACTGTCTGAAAAGGTCCGAAATATCACACTGTCAGAACAATTCCAAAATACCACACTGTCGGGACTGTTTCGAAATACCACACTGACAGAACAGTTCTAAAATACCGCATTGTCAGAACAGTTCTGAAATACCCCACTGTCAGAACAGTTCCAAAATACCACACTGTCAGAACAGTTCCAAAATACCACACTGTCAGAACAGTTCTAGAATATCGTACTGTCAGAACAGTTCGAAAATACCACATTGTCTGAACAGTTCCAAAATACCACACTGTCGGAACAGTTCCAAAATACCACACTGTCAGAACAGTTCTAAATTACCACACTGTCTGAACAGTTCTAAAATATCACACTGCCAGAACGGTTCCAAAATACCACAAGGTCTGAACAGTTCTAAAATACGACACTGTCAGAACAGTTCTTAAGAACCACACTGTCCGAACAGTTCTAAAATACCACACTGTCAGAACAGTTCTTAATTACCACACTGTCAGAATAGGTCTGAAATACCACACTGTCTGAACATTTCTAAAATACCACAATGTCAGAGCACTTCTAAAATACCACACTGTCAGAACTGTTCTAAAATAATACACTGTCAGAATAGTTCCAAAATACCACACTGTCAGAACAGTTCTAAAATATCGCACTGTCAGGACAGTTCCAAGATACCACACTGTCTTAACAGTTCCAAAATACTACACTGTCAAACAGTTCTTAAGAACCACACTGTCAGAGCAGTTCTAAAATACCACACTGTCAGAACAGTTCTAAAAGAACACACAGTCAGAACAGTTCCAAAATACGTACTGTCAGAACAGTTCTAAAATACCACACTCTCAGACCAGTTCCAAAATACCACACTGTCAGAACAGTTCTAAAATACCACACTGTCTGAACAGTTCGTACATACCACACTGTCAGAACAGTTCTAAAATACCACAATGTCAGAACAGTTCTAAAATACCACACTGTCAGATCAGTTCTTAGTTAGCACACTGTCAGAATAGTTCTCAAATATCACACTGTCGGAACATTTCTAAAATACCATACTGTCAGAACAGTTCTAAAATAACACATTGTCAGAACAGTTCTAAAATACCATACTGTCAGAACAGTTCCAAAATACCACACTCTCTGAACTGTTCCAAAATGCCACACAGTCTGAACAGTTCTAAAACACCACACTGCCGGAACAGTTCCAAAATACCACACCCTCTGAACAGTTCTAAAATACCACACTGTCAGAGCAGTTCTGAAATACCACACTGTCTGAACAGCTCTAAAATGCCACACTGTCAGAACAGTTCCAAATTACCACACTGTCAGAACAGTTCCAAAATAGCACCCTGTCTGAACAGTTCTAAAATACCACACTGTCAGAACGGTTCCAAAATACCACAAGGTCTGAACAGTTCTAAAATACCACACTGACAGAACAGTTTCAAAATATCACACTGTCTGAACAGTTCTAAAATACCACACTGTCAGAACGGTTCCAAAATACAACAAGGAGTGGACAGTTCTAAAATACCACACTGACAGAACAGTTTCAAAATACCACACTGTCGGAACAGTTCTAAAATGCCACACTGTCAGATCAGTTCTGGAATATCGTACTGTCAGAACAGTTCCAAAATACCACAATGTCTGAACAGTTCCAAAATACCACACTGTCGGAACAGTTCCAAAATACCACACTGTCAGAACAGTTCTAAAATACCGCACGGTCAAAACAGTTCTTAATTACCACACTGTCGGAACAGTTCCAAAATACCACACTGTAAGAACAGCTCTAAAATACAGCACTGTCAAAACAGTTCTAAAATACCGCAATGTCAGAACAGTTCCAAAATACCACACTGTCGGGACATTTCCAAAATACCACATTGTCAGAACAGTCCTAAAATACCGCATTGTCAGAACAGTTCCAAAATACCACACTGTCAGAACAGTTTCAAAATACCGCACTGTCTGAACAGCTCCAAAATACCACAATGCCAGAACAGTTCTTAAATACCGCACTGTCGGAATAATTCCAAAATACCACACTGTCGGAACAATTCCAAAATACCACATTGTCAGAACAATTCCAAAATACCACACTCTCGGGACAGTTTCGAAATACCACACTGACAGAACAGTACTAAAATACCGCATTGTCAGAACAGTTCTGAAATACCACACTGTCAGAACAGTTCTAAAATAACACACTTTCAGAACAGTTCTAAAATACCACACTTTCAGAACAGTTCCAAAATACCACAATGTTTGAAGAGTTCTAAAATACCACACTGCCAGAACAGTTTCAAAATACCACACTGTCGGAACAGTTCTAAAATACCACACTGTCAGAACAGTTCTAGAATATCGCACTGTCAGAACAGTTCGAAAATACCACATTGTCTGAACAGTTCCAAAATACCACACTGTCGGAATATTTCCAAAATACCACACTGTCAGAACAGTTCTAAAATACCGCACTGTCAAAACAGTTCTTAATTACCACACTGTCGGAACAGTTCCAAAATACCACACTGTAAGAACAGCTCTAAGATACAGCACTGTCAGAACAGTTCTAAAATACCGCACTGTCAGAACAGTTCCAAAGTAACAGACTGTCGGAGCAGTTCCAAATAACACACAGTCATAACAGTTCCAAAATACCACACTGTCAGAACAGCTTCAAAATACCACACTGTTGGGACAGTTCCAAAATACCACATTGTCAGAACAGTTCTAAAATACCGCATTGTCAGAACAGTTCTAAAATACCGGACTGTCAGAACAGTTCCAAAATACCACACTGACAGAACAGTTTCAAAATACCGCACTGTCTGAACAGCTCCAAAATACCACAATGCCAGAACAGTTCTTAAATACCACACTGTCAGAACAGGTCTAACATACCACACTGTCGGAATAATTCCAAAATACCACACTGTCGGAACAATTCCAAAATACCTCCCTATCTGAAAAGTTCCGAAATATCACACTGTCAGAACAATTCCAAAATACCACACTCTCGGGACAGTTTCGAAATACCACACTGACAGAACAGTACTAAAATACCGCATTGTCAGAACAGTTCTGAAATACCGCACTGTCAGAACAGTTCCAAAATACTACACTGTCAGAACAGTTCTAAAATAACACACTTTCAGAACAGTTCTAAAATAACACACTGTCAGAACAGTTCCAAAATACCACACTGTTTGAACAGTTCTTAAATACCACACTGACAGAACAGTTTCAAAATACCAGACTGTCGGAACAGTTCTAAAATACCACACTGTCAGAACAGTTCCAGAATATCGTACTGTCAGAACAGTTCGAAAATGCCACATTGTCGGAACAGTTCCAAAATACCACACTGTCAGAACAGTTCTAAAATACCACACTGTCAACACAGTTCTTAATTACCACACTGTCGGAACAGTTCCAAAATACCACACTGTAAGAACAGCTCTAAAATACAGCACTGTCAGAACATTTCTAAAATACCGGACTGTCAGAACAGTTCAATAATACCTCACTGTCATAACAGTTCTGAAAATACCAGACTGTCGGAGGAATTCCAAATACCACACTGTATGAACAGTTCTGAAATACCGCACTTTCAGAGCAGTTCCAAAATACCACACTGTCAGAACAGTTCCAAAATACCACACTGTAAGAACAGCTCTAAGATACAGCACTGTCAGAACATTTCTAAAATACCGGACTGTCAGAACAGTTCAATAATACCTCACTGTCATAATAGTTCTGAAAATACCAGACTGTCGAAGGAATTCCAAATACCACACTGTATGAACAGTTCCAAAATATCACACTGTTTGAACAGTTCCAAAATACCACACTGTCAGAACAGTTCCAAAATACCACACTGTCAGAACAGTTCTAAAATACCCACTGTCAGAACAGTTTCAAAATACCACACTGACAGAACAGTTCTAAAATACTACACTGTCTGAACAGCTCCAAAATACCACAATGTCAGAATAGTTCTTAAATACCACATTGTCTGAACAGTTCTAAAATGCCACACTGTCGGAATAATTCCAAAATACCACACTGTCGGAACAATTCTAAAATATCTCACTGTCGGAACAATTCCAAAATACCTCACTGTCGAGATATTTGTTTTATTATACAGCACTGTCGAAACTATTCTAAAATACCACACTGTCGGAACAATTCGAAAATACCACACTATCGGAACAATTCCAAAATACCACTTTATCAGAACAGTTCAAAAATACTACACTGGCAGAACAGTTCTTAAATACCACACTGTCAGAACATTTCTAGCATACCACACTGTCGGAACAATTGCAAAATACCACACTGTCGGAACAATTCCAAAATACCTAAATGTCGGCACAATTCTAAAATATCACACTGTCTGAACGATTTCTTTTTATAATACAGCACTGTCGGAACAATTTTAAAATACCACACTCTCCAATCATTTGTAAAATACCACAGTGTCTGAAAAGTTCCAAAATACCACAATGTCAGAACAGTTCTGAAATACCGCACTGTCAGAACAGTTCCAAAATACCACACTGTCGGGACCGTTCCAAAATACCACACTGTGAGAACAGTTCTAAAATACCGCCCTGTCAGAACAGTTCTAAAATACCGCACTGTCAGAACAAGTCCAAAATACCACACTGTTAGAACAGTTCCAAAATACCACACTGTGAGAACAGTTCCAAAATACCACACTGTCGGAACAGTTCCAAAATACCACACAGTCAGAACAGTTCTAAAATACCCACTGTCAGAACAGTTTCAAAATACCACACTGACAGAACAGTTCTAAAATACTACACTGTCTGAACAGCTCCAAAATACCACAATGTCAGAATAGTTCTTAAATACCACATAGTCTGAACAGTTTCTAAAATGACACACTGTCGGAATAATTCCAAAATACCACACTGTCGGAACAATTCTAAAATATCTCACAGTCGGAACAATTCCAAAATACCTCACTGTCGAGATATTTTTTTTATTATACAGCACTGTCGAAACAATTCTAAAATACCACACTGTCGGAACAATTCGAAAATACCACACTATCGGAACAATTCCAAAATACCACTTTGTCAGAACAGTTCCAAAATACTACACTGGCAGAACAGTTCTTAAATACCACACTGTCAGAACATTTCTAGCATACCACACTGTCGGAACAGTTGCAAAATACCACACTGTCGGAACAATTCCAAAATACTTAAATGTCGGCACAATTCCAAAATACCACACTATCGGAACAGTTCTAAAATACCGCACTGTCAGAACAGTTCCAAAATACCACACTGTCTGAACATTTCCAAAATACCGCACTGTCAGAACAGTTCCAAAATACCACACTGTCTGAACAGTTCCAAAATACCACACTGTCGGGACCGTTCCAAAATACTACACTGTCAGAACAGTTCCAAAATACCACACTGTCGGAACAGTTCCAAAATACTGCACTGTCAGAACAGTTCCAAAATACCACACTCTCTGAACAACTCCAAAATACCACAATGTCAGAACTGTTACAGTTCTTAAATACCACACTGACAGAACAGTTCTAAAATACCACACTGTCGGAACAATTAAAAAATACCACACTGTCGGAACAATTCCAAAATACCTCACTGTCGGAACAATTCTAAAATACCACACTGTCGAATCAATTCTAAAATACCACACTGTCGGAACTATTCCAAAATACCACACTGTCGGAACAATTCCAATATACCACACTGTCAGAACAGTTCCAAAATACCACACTATCAGAGCAGTTCTTGAATACCACACTGTCAGAACAGTTCTAAAATACCACACTGTCGGAACTATTCCAAAATACCACACTGTCAGAACAGTTCCAAAATACCACACTGTCAGAGCAGTTCTTGAATACCACTGTCAGAACAGTTCTAAAGTACCACACTTGCGGAACAATTCCAAAATACCACACTGTCGGAACAAATCCAAGATACCTCTTTGTCGGGACAATTCTAAAATATCACACTGTTGGAACATTTTTTTATAATACAGCACTGTCGGAACAATTCTAAAATACCACACTGTCGGAACAATTCTAAAATATCACACAGTCGGATCATTTGTGAAATACCACACTGTCGGAACAATTCTAAAATACCACACAGTCGGATCATTTGTACAATACCACACTGTCTGGACAATTCTAAAATACCACACTGTCGGAACAATTCTAAAATAACACACTGTCGGGACAATTCTAAAATACCACACTGTCGGATGATTTGTAAAATACCACACTGTCGGAACGATTCTAAAATACCACACTGTCGGAACGATTCTACAATACCACCCTGTCGGAACAGTTCCAAAATACCACACTGTCAGAACAGTTCTAAAATACCACACTGTCGGAACAGTTCCAAAATACCACACTGTAAGAACAGCTCTAAAATACAGCACTGTCAGAACATTTCTAAAATACCGGACTGTCAGAACAGTTCAATAATACCTCACTGTCATAACAGTTCTGAAAATACCAGACTGTCGGAGGAATTCCAAATACCACACTGTATGAACAGTTCTGAAATACCGCACTTTCAGAGCAGTTCCAAAATACCACACTGTCAGAACAGTTCCAAAATACCACACTGTTTGAACAGTTCTAAAATACCGCACTTTCAGAGCAGTTCCAAAATACCACACTGTCAGAACAGTTCCAAAATACCACACTGTCAGAACAGTTCTAAAATACCCACTGTCAGAACAGTTTCAAAATACCACACTGACAGAACAGTTCTAAAATACTACACTGTCTGAACAGCTCCAAAATACCACAATGTCAGAATAGTTCTTAAATACCACATTGTCTGAACAGTTCTAAAATGCCACACTGTCGGAATAATTCCAAAATACCACACTGTCGGAACAATTCTAAAATATCTCACTGTCGGAACAATTCCAAAATACCTCACTGTCGAGATATTTGTTTTATTATACAGCACTGTCGAAACTATTCTAAAATACCACACTGTCGGAACAATTCGAAAATACCACACTATCGGAACAATTCCAAAATACCACTTTATCAGAACAGTTCAAAAATACTACACTGGCAGAACAGTTCTTAAATACCACACTGTCAGAACATTTCTAGCATACCACACTGTCGGAACAGTTGCAAAATACCACACTGTCGGAACAATTCCAAAATACCTAAATGTCGGCACAATTCTAAAATATCACACTGTCTGAACGATTTCTTTTTATAATACAGCACTGTCGGAACAATTTTAAAATACCACACTCTCCAATCATTTGTAAAATACCACACTGTCTGAAAAGTTCCAAAATACCACAATGTCAGAACAGTTCTGAAATACCGCACTGTCAGAACAGTTCCAAAAGACCACACTGTCGGGACCGTTCCAAAATACCACACTGTGAGAACAGTTCTAAAATACCGCACTGTCAGAACAAGTCCAAAATACCACACTGTTAGAACAGTTCCAAAATACCACACTGTGAGAACAGTTCCAAAATACCACACTGTCGGAACAGTTCTAAAATACCGCACTGTCAGAACAGTTCCAAAATACCACACTGTCAGAACAGTTCCAAAATACCACACTGTCAGAACAGTTCTAAAATACCCACTGTCAGAACAGTTTCAAAATACCACACTGACAGAACAGTTCTAAAATACTACACTGTCTGAACAGCTCCAAAATACCACAATGTCAGAATAGTTCTTAAATACCACATTGTCTGAACAGTTCTAAAATGCCACACTGTCGGAATAATTCCAAAATACCACACTGTCGGAACAATTCTAAAATATCTCACAGTCGGAACAATTCCAAAATACCTCACTGTCGAGATATTTTTTTTTATTATACAGCACTGTCGAAACAATTCTAAAATACCACACTGTCGGAACAATTCGAAAATACCACACTATCGGAACAATTCCAAAATACCACTTTGTCAGAACAGTTCCAAAATACTACACTGGCAGAACAGTTCTTAAATACCACACTGTCAGAACATTTCTAGCATACCAAACTGTCGGAACAGTTGCAAAATACCACACTATCGGAACAATTCCAAAATACTTAAATGTCGGCACAATTCTAAAATATCACACTGTCTGAACAATTTCTTTTTATAATACAGCACTGTCGGAACAATTTTAAAATACCACACTGTCCAATCATTTGTAAAATACCACACTGTCTGAAAAGTTCCAAAATACCACAATGTCAGAACAGTTCTGAAATACCGCACTGTCAGAACAGTTCCAAAATACCACACTCTCGGGACCGTTCCAAAATACCACACTGTGAGAACAGTTCTAAAATACCGCCCTGTCAGAACAGTTCTAAAATACCGCACTGTCAGAACAGGTCTAAAATACCACACTGTTAGAACAGTTCCAAAATACCACACTGTGAGAACAGTTCCAAAATACCACACTATCGGAACAGTTCTAAAATACCGCACTGTCAGAACAGTTCCAAAATACCACACTGTCTGAACATTTCCAAAATACCGCACTGTCAGAACAGTTCCAAAATACCACACTGTCTGAACAGTTCCAAAATACCACACTGTCGGGACCGTTCCAAAATACCACACTGTCAGAACAGTTCCAAAATACCACACTGTCGGAACAGTTCCAAAATACCACACTGTCAGAACAGTTCCAAAATATCACACTGTCAGAACAGTTTTAAAATCCCCCACTGTCAAAACAGTTCTTAGTTACCACACTGTCGGAACAGTTTCAAAATACCACACTGTAAGAACAGCTCTAAAATACAACACTGTCAGAACAGTTCCAAAATACCGCACTGTCAGAACAGTTCCAAAATAGCAGACTGTCGGAGCAGTTCCAAATAACACACAGTCATAACAGTTCCAAAATACCACATTGTCAGAACAGTCCTAAAATACCGCATTGTCAGAACAGTTCTAAAATACCGGAATATCAGAACAGTTCCAAAATACCACACTGACAGAACATTTTCAAAATACCGCACTGTCAGAACAGTTCCAAAATACCACACTGTCTGAACAGCTCCACAATATCACAATGCCAGAACAGTTCTTAAATACCACGCTGTCAGAACAGATCTAAAATACTACACTGTCCGAATAATTCCAAAATACCACACTGTCGGAACAATTCCAAAATACCACACTGTCTGAAAAGGTCCGAAATATCACACTGTCAGAACAATTCCAAAATATCACACTGTCGGGACTGTTTCGAAATACCACACTGACAGAACAGTTCTAAAATACCGCATTGTCATAACAGTTCCAAAATACCACACTGTCAGAACAGTTCTAGAATATCGTACTGTCAGAACAGTTCTTAAGAACCACACTGTCAGAGCAGTTCTAAAATACCATACTGTCAGAACAGTTCTAAAAGACCACACAGTCAGAACAGTTCCAAAATACCGTACTGTCAGAACAGTTCTAAAATACCACACTCTCAGACCAGTTCCAAAATACCACACTCTCAGAACAGTTCTAAAATACCACACTGTCTGAACAGTTCGTACATACCACACTGTCAGAACAGTTCTAAAATACCACAATGTCAGAACAGTTCTAAAATACCACACTGTCAGATCAGTTCTTAGTTAGCACACTGTCAGAATAGTTCTCAAATATCACACTGTCGGAACATTTCTAAAATACCATACTGTCAGAACAGTTCTAAAATAACACATTGTCAGAACAGTTCTAAAATACCATACTGTCAGAACAGTTCCAAAATACCACACTCTCTGAACTGTTCCAAAATGCCACACTGTCTGAACAGTTCTAAAATACCACACTGCCGGAACAGTTCCAAAATACCACACCCTCTGAACAGTTCTAAAATACCACACTGTCAGAGCAGTTCTGAAATACCACACTGTCTGAACAGCTCTAAAATGCCACACTGTCAGAACAGTTCCAAATTACCACACTGTCAGAACAGTTCCAAAATAGCACCCTGTCTGAACAATTCTAAAATACCACACTGTCAGAACGGTTCCAAAATACCACAAGGTCTAAACAGTTCTAAAATACCACACTGACAGAACAGTTTCAAAATATCACACTGTCTGAACAGTTCTAAAATACCACACTGTCAGAACGGTTCCAAAATACAACAAGAAGTGGACAGTTCTAAAATACCACACTGACAGAATAGTTTCAAAATACCACACTGTCGGAACAGTTCTAAAATGCCACACTGTCAGATCAGTTCTAGAATATCGTACTGTCAGAACAGTTCCAAAATACCACAATGTCTGAACAGTTCCAAAATACCACACTGTCGGAACAGTTCCAAAATACCACACTGTCAGAACAGTTCTAAAATACCGCACGGTCAAAACAGTTCTTAATTACCACACTGTCGGAACAGTTCCAAAATACCACACTGTAAGAACAGCTCTAAAATACAGCACTGTCAGAACAGTTCTAAAATACCGCAATGTCAGAACAGTTTCAAAATAGCAGACTGTCGGAGCAGTTCCAAATAACACACAATCATAACAGTTCCAAAATACCACACTGTCAGAACAGCTTCAAAATACCACACTGTCGGGACATTTCCAAAATACCACATTGTCAGAACAGTCCTAAAATACCGCATTGTCAGAACAGTTCCAAAATACCACACTGTCGGGACTGTTTCGAAATACCACACTGACAGAACAGTTCTAAAATACCGCATTGTCAGAACAGTTCTGAAATACCCCACTGTCAGAACAGTTCCAAAATACCACACTGTCAGAACAGTTCCAAAATACCACACTGTCAGAACAGTTCTAGAATATCGTACTGTCAGAACAGTTCGAAAATACCACATTGTCTGAACAGTTCCAAAATACCACACTGTCGGAACAGTTCCAAAATACCACACTGTCAGAACAGTTCTAAATTACCACACTGTCTGAACAGTTCTAAAATATCACATTGCCAGAACGGTTCCAAAATACCACAAGGTCTGAACAGTTCTAAAATACGACACTGTCAGAACAATTCTTAAGAACCACACTGTCCGAACAGTTCTAAAATACCACACTGTCAGAACAGTTCTTAATTACCACACTGTCAGAATAGATCTGAAATACCACACTGTCTGAACATTTCTAAAATACCACAATGTCAGAGCACTTCTAAAATACCACACTGTCAGAACGGTTCTAAAATAATACACTGTCAGAATAGTTCCAAAATACCACACTGTCAGAACAGTTCTAAAATATCGCACTGTCAGAACAGTTCCAAGATACCACACTGTCTTAACAGTTCCAAAATACTACACTGTCAAAACAGTTCTTAAGAACCACACTGTCAGAGCAGTTCTAAAATACCACACTGTCAGAACAGTTCTAAAAGAACACACAGTCAGAACAGTTCCCAAATACCGTACTGTCAGAACAGTTCTAAAATACCACACTCTCAGACCAGTTCCAAAATACCACACTGTCAGAACAGTTCTAAAATACCACACTGTCTGAACAGTTCGTACATACCACACTGTCAGAACAGTTCTAAAATACCACAATGTCAGAACAGTTCTAAAATACCACACTGTCAGATCAGTTCTTAGTTAGCACACTGTCAGAATAGTTCTCAAATATCACACTGTCGGAACATTTCTAAAATACCATACTGTCAGAACAGTTCTAAAATAACACATTGTCAGAAAAGTTCTAAAATACCATACTGTCAGAACAGTTCCAAAATACCACACTCTCTGAACTGTTCCAAAATGCCACACTGTCTGAACAGTTCTAAAATACCACACTGCCGGAACAGTTCCAAAATACCACACCCTCTGAACAGTTCTAAAATACCACACTGTCAGGACAGTTCCAAATTACCACACTGTCAGAACAGTTCCAAAATAGCACCCTGTCTGAACAGTTCTAAAATACCACACTGTCAGAACGGTTCCAAAATACCACAAGGTCTGAACAGTCCTAAAATACCACACTGACAGAACAGTTTCAAAATATCACACTGTCTGAACAGTTCTAAAATACCACACTGTCAGAACGGTTCCAAAATACAACAAGGAGTGGACAGTTCTAAAATACCACACTGACAGAACAGTTTCAAAATACCACACTGTCGGAACAGTTCTAAAATGCCACACTGTCAGATCAGTTCTAGAATATCGTACTGTCAGAACAGTTCCAAAATACCACAATGTCTGAACAGTTCCAAAATACCACACTGTCGGAACAGTTCCAAAATACCACACTGTCAGAACAGTTCTAAAATACCGCACGGTCAAAACAGTTCTTAATTACCACACTGTCGGAACAGTTCCAAAATACCACACTGTAAGAACAGCTCTAAAATACAGCACTGTCAGAACAGTTCTAAAATACCGCAATGTCAGAACAGTTCCAAAATAGCAGACTGTCGGAGCAGTTCCAAATAACACACAATCATAACAGTTCCAAAATACCACACTGTCAGAACAGTTCCAAAATACCACACTGTCAGAGCACTTCTAAAATACCACACTGTCAGAACGGTTCTAAAATAATACACTGTCAGAATAGTTCCAAAATACCACACTGTCAGAACAGTTCTAAAATATCGCACTGTCAGAACAGTTCCAAGATACCACACTGTCTTAACAGTTCCAAAATACAACACTGTCAAAACAATTCTTAAGAACCACACTGTCAGAGCAGTTCTAAAATACCACACTGTCAGAACAGTTCTAAAAGAACACACAGTCAGAACAGTTCCAAAATACCGTACTGTAAGAACAGCTCTAAAATACAGCACTGTCAGAACAGTTCTAAAATACCGCAATGTCAGAGCAGTTCCAAAATAGCAGACTGTCGGAGCAGTTCCAAATAACACACAATCATAACAGTTCCAAAATACCACACTGTCAGAACAGCTTCAAAATACCACACTGTCGGGACATTTCCAAAATACCACATTGTCAGAACAGTCCTAAAATACCGCATTGTCAGAACAGTTCCAAAATACCACACTGTCGGGACTGTTTCGAAATATCACACTGACAGAACAGTTCTAAAATACCGCATTGTCAGAACAGTTCTGAAATACCCCACTGTCAGAACAGTTCCAAAATACCACACTGTCAGAACAGTTCCAAAATACCACACTGTCAGAACAGTTCTAGAATATCGTACTGTCAGAACAGTTCGAAAATACCACATTGTCTGAACAGTTCCAAAATACCACACTGTCGGAACAGTTCCAAAATACCACACTGTCAGAACAGTTCTAAATTACCACACTGTCTGAACAGTTCTAAAATATCACATTGCCAGAACGGTTCCAAAATACCACAAGGTCTGAACAGTTCTAAAATACGACACTGTCAGAACAATTCTTAAGAACCACACTGTCCGAACAGTTCTAAAATACCACACTGTCAGAACAGTTCTTAATTACCACACTGTCAGAATAGATCTGAAATACCACACTGTCTGAACATTTCTAAAATACCACAATGTCAGAGCACTTCTAAAATACCACACTGTCAGAACGGTTCTAAAATAATACACTGTCAGAATAGTTCCAAAATACCACACTGTCAGAACAGTTCTAAAATATCGCACTGTCAGAACAGTTCCAAGATACCACACTGTCTTAACAGTTCCAAAATACAACACTGTCAAAACAGTTCTTAAGAACCACACTGTCAGAGCAGTTCTAAAATACCACACTGTCAGAACAGTTCTAAAAGAACACACAGTCAGAACAGTTCCAAAATACCGTACTGTCAGAACAGTTCTAAAATACCACACTCTCAGACCAGTTCCAAAATACCACACTGTCAGAACAGTTCTAAAATACCACACTGTCTGAACAGTTCGTACATACCACACTGTCAGAACAGTTCTAAAATACCACAATGTCAGAACAGTTCTAAAATACCACACTGTCAGATCAGTTCTTAGTTAGCACACTGTCAGAATAGTTCTCAAATATCACACTGTCGGAACATTTCTAAAATACCATACTGTCAGAACAGTTCTAAAATAACACATTGTCAGAACAGTTCTAAAATACCATACTGTCAGAACAGTTCCAAAATACCACACTCTCTGAACTGTTCCAAAATGCCACACTGTCTGAACAGTTCTAAAATACCACACTGCCGGAACAGTTCCAAAATACCACACCCTCTGAACAGTTCTAAAATACCACACTGTCAGGACAGTTCCAAATTACCACACTGTCAGAACAGTTCCAAAATAGCACCCTGTCTGAACAGTTCTAAAATACCACACTGTCAGAACGGTTCCAAAATACCACAAGGTCTGAACAGTCCTAAAATACCACACTGACAGAACAGTTTCAAAATATCACACTGTCTGAACAGTTCTAAAATACCACACTGTCAGAACGGTTCCAAAATACAACAAGGAGTGGACAGTTCTAAAATACCACACTGACAGAACAGTTTCAAAATACCACACTGTCGGAACAGTTCTAAAATGCCACACTGTCAGATCAGTTCTAGAATATCGTACTGTCAGAACAGTTCCAAAATACCACAATGTCTGAACAGTTCCAAAATACCACACTGTCGGAACAGTTCCAAAATACCACACTGTCAGAACAGTTCTAAAATACCGCACGGTCAAAACAGTTCTTAATTACCACACTGTCGGAACAGTTCCAAAATACCACACTGTAAGAACAGCTCTAAAATACAGCACTGTCAGAACAGTTCTAAAATACCGCAATGTCAGAACAGTTCCAAAATAGCAGACTGTCGGAGCAGTTCCAAATAACACACAATCATAACAGTTCCAAAATACCACACTGTCAGAACAGCTTCAAAATACCACACTGTCGGGACATTTCCAAAATACCACATTGTCAGAACAGTCCTAAAATACCGCATTGTCAGAACAGTTCCAAAATACCACACTGTCGGGACTGTTTCGAAATACCACACTGACAGAACAGTTCTAAAATACCGCATTGTCAGAACAGTTCTGAAATACCCCACTGTCAGAACAGTTCCAAAATACCACACTGTCAGAACAGTTCCAAAATACCACACTGTCAGAACAGTTCTAGAATATCGTACTGTCAGAACAGTTCGAAAATACCACATTGTCTGAACAGTTCCAAAATACCACACTGTCGGAACAGTTCCAAAATACCACACTGTCAGAACAGTTCTAAATTACCACACTGTCTGAACAGTTCTAAAATATCACATTGCCAGAACGGTTCCAAAATACCACAAGGTCTGAACAGTTCTAAAATACGACACTGTCAAAACAATTCTTAAGAACCACACTGTCCGAACAGTTCTAAAATACCACACTGTCAGAACAGTTCTTAATTACCACACTGTCAGAATAGATCTGAAATACCACACTGTCTGAACATTTCTAAAATACCACAATGTCAGAGCACTTCTAAAATACCACACTGTCAGAACGGTTCTAAAATAATACACTGTCAGAATAGTTCCAAAATACCACACTGTCAGAACAGTTCTAAAATATCGCACTGTCAGAACAGTTCCAAGATACCACACTGTCTTAACAGTTCCAAAATACAACACTGTCAAAACAGTTCTTAAGAACCACACTGTCAGAGCAGTTCTAAAATACCACACTGTCAGAACAGTTCTAAAAGAACACACAGTCAGAACAGTTCCAAAATACCGTACTGTCAGAACAGTTCTAAAATACCACACTCTCAGACCAGTTCCAAAATACCACACTGTCAGAACAGTTCTAAAATACCACACTGTCTGAACAGTTCGTACATACCACACTGTCAGAACAGTTCTAAAATACCACAATGTCAGAACAGTTCTAAAATACCACACTGTCAGATCAGTTCTTAGTTAGCACACTGTCAGAATAGTTCTCAAATATCACACTGTCGGAACATTTCTAAAATACCATACTGTCAGAACAGTTCTAAAATAACACATTGTCAGAACAGTTCTAAAATACCATACTGTCAGAACAGTTCCAAAATACCACACTCTCTGAACTGTTCCAAAATGCCACACTGTCTGAACAGTTCTAAAATACCACACTGCCGGAACAGTTCCAAAATACCACACCCTCTGAACAGTTCTAAAATACCACACTGTCAGGACAGTTCCAAATTACCACACTGTCAGAACAGTTCCAAAATAGCACCCTGTCTGAACAGTTCTAAAATACCACACTGTCAGAACGGTTCCAAAATACCACAAGGTCTGAACAGTCCTAAAATACCACACTGACAGAACAGTTTCAAAATATCACACTGTCTGAACAGTTCTAAAATACCACACTGTCAGAACGGTTCCAAAATACAACAAGGAGTGGACAGTTCTAAAATACCACACTGACAGAACAGTTTCAAAATACCACACTGTCGGAACAGTTCTAAAATGCCACACTGTCAGATCAGTTCTAGAATATCGTACTGTCAGAACAGTTCCAAAATACCACAATGTCTGAACAGTTCCAAAATACCACACTGTCGGAACAGTTCCAAAATACCACACTGTCAGAACAGTTCTAAAATACCGCACGGTCAAAACAGTTCTTAATTACCACACTGTCGGAACAGTTCCAAAATACCACACTGTAAGAACAGCTCTAAAATACAGCACTGTCAGAACAGTTCTAAAATACCGCAATGTCAGAACAGTTCCAAAATAGCAGACTGTCGGAGCAGTTCCAAATAACACACAATCATAACAGTTCCAAAATACCACACTGTCAGAACAGCTTCAAAATACCACACTGTCGGGACATTTCCAAAATACCACATTGTCAGAACAGTCCTAAAATACCGCATTGTCAGAACAGTTCCAAAATACCACACTGTCGGGACTGTTTCGAAATACCACACTGACAGAACAGTTCTAAAATACCGCATTGTCAGAACAGTTCTGAAATACCCCACTGTCAGAACAGTTCCAAAATACCACACTGTCAGAACAGTTCCAAAATACCACACTGTCAGAACAGTTCTAGAATATCGTACTGTCAGAACAGTTCGAAAATACCACATTGTCTGAACAGTTCCAAAATACCACACTGTCGGAACAGTTCCAAAATACCACACTGTCAGAACAGTTCTAAATTACCACACTGTCTGAACAGTTCTAAAATATCACATTGCCAGAACGGTTCCAAAATACCACAAGGTCTGAACAGTTCTAAAATACGACACTGTCAGAACAATTCTTAAGAACCACACTGTCCGAACAGTTCTAAAATACCACACTGTCAGAACAGTTCTTAATTACCACACTGTCAGAATAGGTCTGAAATACCACACTGTCTGAACATTTCTAAAATACCACAATGTCAGAGCACTTCTAAAATACCACACTGTCAGAACGGTTCTAAAATAATACACTGTCAGAATAGTTCCAAAATACCACACTGTCAGAACAGTTCTAAAATATCGCACTGTCAGAACAGTTCCAAGATACCACACTGTCTTAACAGTTCCAAAATACAACACTGTCAAAACAGTTCTTAAGAACCACACTGTCAGAGCAGTTCTAAAATACCACACTGTCAGAACAGTTCTAAAAGAACACACAGTCAGAACAGTTCCAAAATACCGTACTGTCAGAACAGTTCTAAAATACCACACTCTCAGACCAGTTCCAAAATACCACACTGTCAGAACAGTTCTAAAATACCACACTGTCTGAACAGTTCGTACATACCACACTGTCAGAACAGTTCTAAAATACCACAATGTCTGAACAGTTCTAAAATACCACACTGTCAGATCAGTTCTTAGTTAGCACACTGTCAGAATAGTTCTCAAATATCACACTGTCGGAACATTTCTAAAATACCATACTGTCAGAACAGTTCTAAAATAACACATTGTCAGAACAGTTCTAAAATACCATACTGTCAGAACAGTTCCAAAATACCACACTCTCTGAACTGTTCCAAAATGCCACACTGTCTGAACAGTTCTAAAATACCACACTGCCGGAACAGTTCCAAAATACCACACCCTCTGAACAGTTCTAAAATACCACACTGTCAGAGCAGTTCTGAAATACCACACTGACTGAACAGCTCTAAAATGCCACACTGTCAGGACAGTTCCAAATTACCACACTGTCAGAACAGTTCCAAAATAGCACCCTGTCTGAACAGTTCTGAAATACCACACTGTCAGAACGGTTCTAAAATAATACACTGTCAGAATAGTTCCAAAATACCACACTGTCAGAACAGTTCTAAAATATCGCACTGTCAGAACAGTTCCAAGATACCACACTGTCTTAACAGTTCCAAAATACAACACTGTCAAAACAGTTCTTAAGAACCACACTGTCAGAGCAGTTCTAAAATACCACACTGTCAGAACAGTTCTAAAAGAACACACAGTCAGAACAGTTCCAAAATACCGTACTGTCAGAACAGTTCTAAAATACCACACTCTCAGACCAGTTCCAAAATACCACACTGTCAGAACAGTTCTAAAATACCACACTGTCTGAACAGTTCGTACATACCACACTGTCAGAACAGTTCTAAAATACCACAATGTCAGAACAGTTCTAAAATACCACACTGTCAGATCAGTTCTTAGTTAGCACACTGTCAGAATAGTTCTCAAATATCACACTGTCGGAACATTTCTAAAATACCATACTGTCAGAACAGTTCTAAAATAACACATTGTCAGAACAGTTCTAAAATACCATACTGTCAGAACAGTTCCAAAATACCACACTCTCTGAACTGTTCCAAAATGCCACACTGTCTGAACAGTTCTAAAATACCACACTGCCGGAACAGTTCCAAAATACCACACCCTCTGAACAGTTCTAAAATACCACACTGTCAGGACAGTTCCAAATTACCACACTGTCAGAACAGTTCCAAAATAGCACCCTGTCTGAACAGTTCTAAAATACCACACTGTCAGAACGGTTCCAAAATACCACAAGGTCTGAACAGTCCTAAAATACCACACTGACAGAACAGTTTCAAAATATCACACTGTCTGAACAGTTCTAAAATACCACACTGTCAGAACGGTTCCAAAATACAACAAGGAGTGGACAGTTCTAAAATACCACACTGTCGGAACAGTTCCAAAATACCACACTGTCAGAACAGTTCTAAAATACCGCACGGTCAAAACAGTTCTTAATTACCACACTGTCGGAACAGTTCCAAAATACCACACTGTAAGAACAGCTCTAAAATACAGCACTGTCAGAACAGTTCTAAAATACCGCAATGTCAGAACAGTTTCAAAATAGCAGACTGTCGGAGCAGTTCCAAATAACACACAATCATAACAGTTCCAAAATACCACACTGTCAGAACAGCTTCAAAATACCACACTGTCGGGACATTTCCAAAATACCACATTGTCAGAACAGTCCTAAAATACCGCATTGTCAGAACAGTTCCAAAATACCACACTGTCGGGACTGTTTCGAAATACCACACTGACAGAACAGTTCTAAAATACCGCATTGTCAGAACAGTTCTGAAATACCCCACTGTCAGAACAGTTCCAAAATACCACACTGTCAGAACAGTTCCAAAATACCACACTGTCAGAACAGTTCTAGAATATCGTACTGTCAGAACAGTTCGAAAATACCACATTGTCTGAACAGTTCCAAAATACCACACTGTCGGAACAGTTCCAAAATACCACACTGTCAGAACAGTTCTAAATTACCACACTGTCTGAACAGTTCTAAAATATCACATTGCCAGAACGGTTCCAAAATACCACAAGGTCTGAACAGTTCTAAAATACGACACTGTCAGAACAATTCTTAAGAACCACACTGTCCGAACAGTTCTAAAATACCACACTGTCAGAACAGTTCTTAATTACCACACTGTCAGAATAGATCTGAAATACCACACTGTCTGAACATTTCTAAAATACCACAATGTCAGAGCACTTCTAAAATACCACACTGTCAGAACGGTTCTAAAATAATACACTGTCAGAATAGTTCCAAAATACCACACTGTCAGAACAGTTCTAAAATATCGCACTGTCAGAACAGTTCCAAGATACCACACTGTCTTAACAGTTCCAAAATACTACACTGTCAAAACAGTTCTTAAGAACCACACTGTCAGAGCAGTTCTAAAATACCACACTGTCAGAACAGTTCTAAAAGAACACACAGTCAGAACAGTTCCCAAATACCGTACTGTCAGAACAGTTCTAAAATACCACACTCTCAGACCAGTTCCAAAATACCACACTGTCAGAACAGTTCTAAAATACCACACTGTCTGAACAGTTCGTACATACCACACTGTCAGAACAGTTCTAAAATACCACAATGTCAGAACAGTTCTAAAATACCACACTGTCAGATCAGTTCTTAGTTAGCACACTGTCAGAATAGTTCTCAAATATCACACTGTCGGAACATTTCTAAAATACCATACTGTCAGAACAGTTCTAAAATAACACATTGTCAGAAAAGTTCTAAAATACCATACTGTCAGAACAGTTCCAAAATACCACACTCTCTGAACTGTTCCAAAATGCCACACTGTCTGAACAGTTCTAAAATACCACACTGCCGGAACAGTTCCAAAATACCACACCCTCTGAACAGTTCTAAAATACCACACTGTCAGGACAGTTCCAAATTACCACACTGTCAGAACAGTTCCAAAATAGCACCCTGTCTGAACAGTTCTAAAATACCACACTGTCAGAACGGTTCCAAAATACCACAAGGTCTGAACAGTCCTAAAATACCACACTGACAGAACAGTTTCAAAATATCACACTGTCTGAACAGTTCTAAAATACCACACTGTCAGAACGGTTCCAAAATACAACAAGGAGTGGACAGTTCTAAAATACCACACTGACAGAACAGTTTCAAAATACCACACTGTCGGAACAGTTCTAAAATGCCACACTGTCAGATCAGTTCTAGAATATCGTACTGTCAGAACAGTTCCAAAATACCACAATGTCTGAACAGTTCCAAAATACCACACTGTCGGAACAGTTCCAAAATACCACACTGTCAGAACAGTTCTAAAATACCGCACGGTCAAAACAGTTCTTAATTACCACACTGTCGGAACAGTTCCAAAATACCACACTGTAAGAACAGCTCTAAAATACAGCACTGTCAGAACAGTTCTAAAATACCGCAATGTCAGAACAGTTCCAAAATAGCAGACTGTCGGAGCAGTTCCAAATAACACACAATCATAACAGTTCCAAAATACCACACTGTCAGAACAGCTTCAAAATACCACACTGTCGGGACATTTCCAAAATACCACATTGTCAGAACAGTCCTAAAATACCGCATTGTCAGAAAAGTTCCAAAATACCACACTGTCGGGACTGTTTCGAAATATCACACTGACAGAACAGTTCTAAAATACCGCATTGTCAGAACAGTTCTGAAATACCCCACTGTCAGAACAGTTCCAAAATACCACACTGTCAGAACAGTTCTAAAATACCACACTGTCAGAACAGTTCTAGAATATCGTACTGTCAGAACAGTTCGAAAATACCACATTGTCTGAACAGTTCCAAAATACCACACTGTCGGAACAGTTCCAAAATACCACACTGTCAGAACAGTTCTAAATTACCACACTGTCTGAACAGTTCTAAAATATCACATTGCCAGAACGGTTCCAAAATACCACAAGGTCTGAACAGTTCTAAAATACGACACTGTCAGAACAATTCTTAAGAACCACACTGTCCGAACAGTTCTAAAATACCACACTGTCAGAACAGTTCTTAATTACCACACTGTCAGAATAGATCTGAAATACCACACTGTCTGAACATTTCTAAAATACCACAATGTCAGAGCACTTCTAAAATACCACACTGTCAGAACGGTTCTAAAATAATACACTGTCAGAATAGTTCCAAAATACCACACTGTCAGAACAGTTCTAAAATATCGCACTGTCAGAACAGTTCCAAGATACCACACTGTCTTAACAGTTCCAAAATACAACACTGTCAAAACAATTCTTAAGAACCACACTGTCAGAGCAGTTCTAAAATACCACACTGTCAGAACAGTTCTAAAAGAACACACAGTCAGAACAGTTCCAAAATACCGTACTGTAAGAACAGCTCTAAAATACAGCACTGTCAGAACAGTTCTAAAATACCGCAATGTCAGAGCAGTTCCAAAATAGCAGACTGTCGGAGCAGTTCCAAATAACACACAATCATAACAGTTCCAAAATACCACACTGTCAGAACAGCTTCAAAATACCACACTGTCGGGACATTTCCAAAATACCACATTGTCAGAACAGTCCTAAAATACCGCATTGTCAGAACAGTTCCAAAATACCACACTGTCGGGACTGTTTCGAAATATCACACTGACAGAACAGTTCTAAAATACCGCATTGTCAGAACAGTTCTGAAATACCCCACTGTCAGAACAGTTCCAAAATACCACACTGTCAGAACAGTTCCAAAATACCACACTGTCAGAACAGTTCTAGAATATCGTACTGTCAGAACAGTTCGAAAATACCACATTGTCTGAACAGTTCCAAAATACCACACTGTCGGAACAGTTCCAAAATACCACACTGTCAGAACAGTTCTAAATTACCACACTGTCTGAACAGTTCTAAAATATCACATTGCCAGAACGGTTCCAAAATACCACAAGGTCTGAACAGTTCTAAAATACGACACTGTCAGAACAATTCTTAAGAACCACACTGTCCGAACAGTTCTAAAATACCACACTGTCAGAACAGTTCTTAATTACCACACTGTCAGAATAGATCTGAAATACCACACTGTCTGAACATTTCTAAAATACCACAATGTCAGAGCACTTCTAAAATACCACACTGTCAGAACGGTTCTAAAATAATACACTGTCAGAATAGTTCCAAAATACCACACTGTCAGAACAGTTCTAAAATATCGCACTGTCAGAACAGTTCCAAGATACCACACTGTCTTAACAGTTCCAAAATACAACACTGTCAAAACAGTTCTTAAGAACCACACTGTCAGAGCAGTTCTAAAATACCACACTGTCAGAACAGTTCTAAAAGAACACACAGTCAGAACAGTTCCAAAATACCGTACTGTCAGAACAGTTCTAAAATACCACACTCTCAGACCAGTTCCAAAATACCACACTGTCAGAACAGTTCTAAAATACCACACTGTCTGAACAGTTCGTACATACCACACTGTCAGAACAGTTCTAAAATACCACAATGTCAGAACAGTTCTAAAATACCACACTGTCAGATCAGTTCTTAGTTAGCACACTGTCAGAATAGTTCTCAAATATCACACTGTCGGAACATTTCTAAAATACCATACTGTCAGAACAGTTCTAAAATAACACATTGTCAGAACAGTTCTAAAATACCATACTGTCAGAACAGTTCCAAAATACCACACTCTCTGAACTGTTCCAAAATGCCACACTGTCTGAACAGTTCTAAAATACCACACTGCCGGAACAGTTCCAAAATACCACACCCTCTGAACAGTTCTAAAATACCACACTGTCAGGACAGTTCCAAATTACCACACTGTCAGAACAGTTCCAAAATAGCACCCTGTCTGAACAGTTCTAAAATACCACACTGTCAGAACGGTTCCAAAATACCACAAGGTCTGAACAGTCCTAAAATACCACACTGACAGAACAGTTTCAAAATATCACACTGTCTGAACAGTTCTAAAATACCACACTGTCAGAACGGTTCCAAAATACAACAAGGAGTGGACAGTTCTAAAATACCACACTGACAGAACAGTTTCAAAATACCACACTGTCGGAACAGTTCTAAAATGCCACACTGTCAGATCAGTTCTAGAATATCGTACTGTCAGAACAGTTCCAAAATACCACAATGTCTGAACAGTTCCAAAATACCACACTGTCGGAACAGTTCCAAAATACCACACTGTCAGAACAGTTCTAAAATACCGCACGGTCAAAACAGTTCTTAATTACCACACTGTCGGAACAGTTCCAAAATACCACACTGTAAGAACAGCTCTAAAATACAGCACTGTCAGAACAGTTCTAAAATACCGCAATGTCAGAACAGTTCCAAAATAGCAGACTGTCGGAGCAGTTCCAAATAACACACAATCATAACAGTTCCAAAATACCACACTGTCAGAACAGCTTCAAAATACCACACTGTCGGGACATTTCCAAAATACCACATTGTCAGAACAGTCCTAAAATACCGCATTGTCAGAACAGTTCCAAAATACCACACTGTCGGGACTGTTTCGAAATACCACACTGACAGAACAGTTCTAAAATACCGCATTGTCAGAACAGTTCTGAAATACCCCACTGTCAGAACAGTTCCAAAATACCACACTGTCAGAACAGTTCCAAAATACCACACTGTCAGAACAGTTCTAGAATATCGTACTGTCAGAACAGTTCGAAAATACCACATTGTCTGAACAGTTCCAAAATACCACACTGTCGGAACAGTTCCAAAATACCACACTGTCAGAACAGTTCTAAATTACCACACTGTCTGAACAGTTCTAAAATATCACATTGCCAGAACGGTTCCAAAATACCACAAGGTCTGAACAGTTCTAAAATACGACACTGTCAGAACAATTCTTAAGAACCACACTGTCCGAACAGTTCTAAAATACCACACTGTCAGAACAGTTCTTAATTACCACACTGTCAGAATAGATCTGAAATACCACACTGTCTGAACATTTCTAAAATACCACAATGTCAGAGCACTTCTAAAATACCACACTGTCAGAACGGTTCTAAAATAATACACTGTCAGAATAGTTCCAAAATACCACACTGTCAGAACAGTTCTAAAATATCGCACTGTCAGAACAGTTCCAAGATACCACACTGTCTTAACAGTTCCAAAATACAACACTGTCAAAACAGTTCTTAAGAACCACACTGTCAGAGCAGTTCTAAAATACCACACTGTCAGAACAGTTCTAAAAGAACACACAGTCAGAACAGTTCCAAAATACCGTACTGTCAGAACAGTTCTAAAATACCACACTCTCAGACCAGTTCCAAAATACCACACTGTCAGAACAGTTCTAAAATACCACACTGTCTGAACAGTTCGTACATACCACACTGTCAGAACAGTTCTAAAATACCACAATGTCAGAACAGTTCTAAAATACCACACTGTCAGATCAGTTCTTAGTTAGCACACTGTCAGAATAGTTCTCAAATATCACACTGTCGGAACATTTCTAAAATACCATACTGTCAGAACAGTTCTAAAATAACACATTGTCAGAACAGTTCTAAAATACCATACTGTCAGAACAGTTCCAAAATACCACACTCTCTGAACTGTTCCAAAATGCCACACTGTCTGAACAGTTCTAAAATACCACACTGCCGGAACAGTTCCAAAATACCACACCCTCTGAACAGTTCTAAAATACCACACTGTCAGGACAGTTCCAAATTACCACACTGTCAGAACAGTTCCAAAATAGCACCCTGTCTGAACAGTTCTAAAATACCACACTGTCAGAACGGTTCCAAAATACCACAAGGTCTGAACAGTCCTAAAATACCACACTGACAGAACAGTTTCAAAATATCACACTGTCTGAACAGTTCTAAAATACCACACTGTCAGAACGGTTCCAAAATACAACAAGGAGTGGACAGTTCTAAAATACCACACTGACAGAACAGTTTCAAAATACCACACTGTCGGAACAGTTCTAAAATGCCACACTGTCAGATCAGTTCTAGAATATCGTACTGTCAGAACAGTTCCAAAATACCACAATGTCTGAACAGTTCCAAAATACCACACTGTCGGAACAGTTCCAAAATACCACACTGTCAGAACAGTTCTAAAATACCGCACGGTCAAAACAGTTCTTAATTACCACACTGTCGGAACAGTTCCAAAATACCACACTGTAAGAACAGCTCTAAAATACAGCACTGTCAGAACAGTTCTAAAATACCGCAATGTCAGAACAGTTCCAAAATAGCAGACTGTCGGAGCAGTTCCAAATAACACACAATCATAACAGATCCAAAATACCACACTGTCAGAACAGCTTCAAAATACCACACTGTCGGGACATTTCCAAAATACCACATTGTCAGAACAGTCCTAAAATACCGCATTGTCAGAACAGTTCCAAAATACCACACTGTCGGGACTGTTTCGAAATACCACACTGACAGAACAGTTCTAAAATACCGCATTGTCAGAACAGTTCTGAAATACCCCACTGTCAGAACAGTTCCAAAATACCACACTGTCAGAACAGTTCCAAAATACCACACTGTCAGAACAGTTCTAGAATATCGTACTGTCAGAACAGTTCGAAAATACCACATTGTCTGAACAGTTCCAAAATACCACACTGTCGGAACAGTTCCAAAATACCACACTGTCAGAACAGTTCTAAATTACCACACTGTCTGAACAGTTCTAAAATATCACATTGCCAGAACGGTTCCAAAATACCACAAGGTCTGAACAGTTCTAAAATACGACACTGTCAGAACAATTCTTAAGAACCACACTGTCCGAACAGTTCTAAAATACCACACTGTCAGAACAGTTCTTAATTACCACACTGTCAGAATAGGTCTGAAATACCACACTGTCTGAACATTTCTAAAATACCACAATGTCAGAGCACTTCTAAAATACCACACTGTCAGAACGGTTCTAAAATAATACACTGTCAGAATAGTTCCAAAATACCACACTGTCAGAACAGTTCTAAAATATCGCACTGTCAGAACAGTTCCAAGATACCACACTGTCTTAACAGTTCCAAAATACTACACTGTCAAAACAGTTCTTAAGAACCACACTGTCAGAGCAGTTCTAAAATACCACACTGTCAGAACAGTTCTAAAAGAACACACAGTCAGAACAGTTCCAAAATACCGTACTGTCAGAACAGTTCTAAAATACCACACTCTCAGACCAGTTCCAAAATACCACACTGTCAGAACAGTTCTAAAATACCACACTGTCTGAACAGTTCGTACATACCACACTGTCAGAACAGTTCTAAAATACCACAATGTCTGAACAGTTCTAAAATACCACACTGTCAGATCAGTTCTTAGTTAGCACACTGTCAGAATAGTTCTCAAATATCACACTGTCGGAACATTTCTAAAATACCATACTGTCAGAACAGTTCTAAAATAACACATTGTCAGAACAGTTCTAAAATACCATACTGTCAGAACAGTTCCAAAATACCACACTCTCTGAACTGTTCCAAAATGCCACACTGTCTGAACAGTTCTAAAATACCACACTGCCGGAACAGTTCCAAAATACCACACCCTCTGAACAGTTCTAAAATACCACACTGTCAGGACAGTTCCAAATTACCACACTGTCAGAACAGTTCCAAAATAGCACCCTGTCTGAACAGTTCTAAAATACCACACTGTCAGAACGGTTCCAAAATACCACAAGGTCTGAACAGTCCTAAAATACCACACTGACAGAACAGTTTCAAAATATCACACTGTCTGAACAGTTCTAAAATACCACACTGTCAGAACGGTTCCAAAATACAACAAGGAGTGGACAGTTCTAAAATACCACACTGACAGAACAGTTTCAAAATACCACACTGTCGGAACAGTTCTAAAATGCCACACTGTCAGATCAGTTCTAGAATATCGTACTGTCAGAACAGTTCCAAAATACCACAATGTCTGAACAGTTCCAAAATACCACACTGTCGGAACAGTTCCAAAATACCACACTGTCAGAACAGTTCTAAAATACCGCACGGTCAAAACAGTTCTTAATTACCACACTGTCGGAACAGTTCCAAAATACCACACTGTAAGAACAGCTCTAAAATACAGCACTGTCAGAACAGTTCTAAAATACCGCAATGTCAGAACAGTTCCAAAATAGCAGACTGTCGGAGCAGTTCCAAATAACACACAATCATAACAGTTCCAAAATACCACACTGTCAGAACAGCTTCAAAATACCACACTGTCGGGACATTTCCAAAATACCACATTGTCAGAACAGTCCTAAAATACCGCATTGTCAGAACAGTTCCAAAATACCACACTGTCGGGACTGTTTCGAAATACCACACTGACAGAACAGTTCTAAAATACCGCATTGTCAGAACAGTTCTGAAATACCCCACTGTCAGAACAGTTCCAAAATACCACACTGTCAGAACAGTTCCAAAATACCACACTGTCAGAACAGTTCTAGAATATCGTACTGTCAGAACAGTTCGAAAATACCACATTGTCTGAACAGTTCCAAAATACCACACTGTCGGAACAGTTCCAAAATACCACACTGTCAGAACAGTTCTAAATTACCACACTGTCTGAACAGTTCTAAAATATCACATTGCCAGAACGGTTCCAAAATACCACAAGGTCTGAACAGTTCTAAAATACGACACTGTCAGAACAATTCTTAAGAACCACACTGTCCGAACAGTTCTAAAATACCACACTGTCAGAACAGTTCTTAATTACCACACTGTCAGAATAGGTCTGAAATACCACACTGTCTGAACATTTCTAAAATACCACAATGTCAGAGCACTTCTAAAATACCACACTGTCAGAACGGTTCTAAAATAATACACTGTCAGAATAGTTCCAAAATACCACACTGTCAGAACAGTTCTAAAATATCGCACTGTCAGAACAGTTCCAAGATACCACACTGTCTTAACAGTTCCAAAATACTACACTGTCAAAACAGTTCTTAAGAACCACACTGTCAGAGCAGTTCTAAAATACCACACTGTCAGAACAGTTCTAAAAGAACACACAGTCAGAACAGTTCCAAAATACCGTACTGTCAGAACAGTTCTAAAATACCACACTCTCAGACCAGTTCCAAAATACCACACTGTCAGAACAGTTCTAAAATACCACACTGTCTGAACAGTTCGTACATACCACACTGTCAGAACAGTTCTAAAATACCACAATGTCTGAACAGTTCTAAAATACCACACTGTCAGATCAGTTCTTAGTTAGCACACTGTCAGAATAGTTCTCAAATATCACACTGTCGGAACATTTCTAAAATACCATACTGTCAGAACAGTTCTAAAATAACACATTGTCAGAACAGTTCTAAAATACCATACTGTCAGAACAGTTCCAAAATACCACACTCTCTGAACTGTTCCAAAATGCCACACTGTCTGAACAGTTCTAAAATACCACACTGCCGGAACAGTTCCAAAATACCACACCCTCTGAACAGTTCTAAAATACCACACTGTCAGAGCAGTTCTGAAATACCACACTGACTGAACAGCTCTAAAATGCCACACTGTCAGGACAGTTCCAAATTACCACACTGTCAGAACAGTTCCAAAATAGCACCCTGTCTGAACAGTTCTGAAATACCACACTGTCAGAACGGTTCTAAAATAATACACTGTCAGAATAGTTCCAAAATACCACACTGTCAGAACAGTTCTAAAATATCGCACTGTCAGAACAGTTCCAAGATACCACACTGTCTTAACAGTTCCAAAATACAACACTGTCAAAACAGTTCTTAAGAACCACACTGTCAGAGCAGTTCTAAAATACCACACTGTCAGAACAGTTCTAAAAGAACACACAGTCAGAACAGTTCCAAAATACCGTACTGTCAGAACAGTTCTAAAATACCACACTCTCAGACCAGTTCCAAAATACCACACTGTCAGAACAGTTCTAAAATACCACACTGTCTGAACAGTTCGTACATACCACACTGTCAGAACAGTTCTAAAATACCACAATGTCAGAACAGTTCTAAAATACCACACTGTCAGATCAGTTCTTAGTTAGCACACTGTCAGAATAGTTCTCAAATATCACACTGTCGGAACATTTCTAAAATACCATACTGTCAGAACAGTTCTAAAATAACACATTGTCAGAACAGTTCTAAAATACCATACTGTCAGAACAGTTCCAAAATACCACACTCTCTGAACTGTTCCAAAATGCCACACTGTCTGAACAGTTCTAAAATACCACACTGCCGGAACAGTTCCAAAATACCACACCCTCTGAACAGTTCTAAAATACCACGTTGTCAGGACAGTTCCAAATTACCACACTGTCAGAACAGTTCCAAAATAGCACCCTGTCTGAACAGTTCTAAAATACCACACTGTCAGAACGGTTCCAAAATACCACAAGGTCTGAACAGTCCTAAAATACCACACTGACAGAACAGTTTCAAAATATCACACTGTCTGAACAGTTCTAAAATACCACACTGTCAGAACGGTTCCAAAATACAACAAGGAGTGGACAGTTCTAAAATACCACACTGACAGAACAGTTTCAAAATACCACACTGTCGGAACAGTTCTAAAATGCCACACTGTCAGATCAGTTCTAGAATATCGTACTGTCAGAACAGTTCCAAAATACCACAATGTCTGAACAGTTCCAAAATACCACACTGTCGGAACAGTTCCAAAATACCACACTGTCAGAACAGTTCTAAAATACCGCACGGTCAAAACAGTTCTTAATTACCACACTGTCGGAACAGTTCCAAAATACCACACTGTAAGAACAGCTCTAAAATACAGCACTGTCAGAACAGTTCTAAAATACCGCAATGTCAGAACAGTTCCAAAATAGCAGACTGTCGGAGCAGTTCCAAATAACACACAATCATAACAGTTCCAAAATACCACACTGTCAGAACAGCTTCAAAATACCACACTGTCGGGACATTTCCAAAATACCACATTGTCAGAACAGTCCTAAAATACCGCATTGTCAGAACAGTTCCAAAATACCACACTGTCGGGACTGTTTCGAAATACCACACTGACAGAACAGTTCTAAAATACCGCATTGTCAGAACAGTTCTGAAATACCCCACTGTCAGAACAGTTCCAAAATACCACACTGTCAGAACAGTTCCAAAATACCACACTGTCAGAACAGTTCTAGAATATCGTACTGTCAGAACAGTTCGAAAATACCACATTGTCTGAACAGTTCCAAAATACCACACTGTCGGAACAGTTCCAAAATACCACACTTTCAGAACAGTTCTAAATTACCACACTGTCTGAACAGTTCTAAAATATCACATTGCCAGAACGGTTCCAAAATACCACAAGGTCTGAACAGTTCTAAAATACGACACTGTCAGAACAATTCTTAAGAACCACACTGTCCGAACAGTTCTAAAATACCACACTGTCAGAACAGTTCTTAATTACCACACTGTCAGAATAGGTCTGAAATACCACACTGTCTGAACATTTCTAAAATACCACAATGTCAGAGCACTTCTAAAATACCACACTGTCAGAACGGTTCTAAAATAATACACTGTCAGAATAGTTCCAAAATACCACACTGTCAGAACAGTTCTAAAATATCGCACTGTCAGAACAGTTCCAAGATACCACACTGTCTTAACAGTTCCAAAATACTACACTGTCAAAACAGTTCTTAAGAACCACACTGTCAGAGCAGTTCTAAAATACCACACTGTCAGAACAGTTCTAAAAGAACACACAGTCAGAACAGTTCCAAAATACCGTACTGTCAGAACAGTTCTAAAATACCACACTCTCAGACCAGTTCCAAAATACCACACTGTCAGAACAGTTCTAAAATACCACACTGTCTGAACAGTTCGTACATACCACACTGTCAGAACAGTTCTAAAATACCACAATGTCTGAACAGTTCTAAAATACCACACTGTCAGATCAGTTCTTAGTTAGCACACTGTCAGAATAGTTCTCAAATATCACACTGTCGGAACATTTCTAAAATACCATACTGTCAGAACAGTTCTAAAATAACACATTGTCAGAACAGTTCTAAAATACCATACTGTCAGAACAGTTCCAAAATACCACACTCTCTGAACTGTTCCAAAATGCCACACTGTCTGAACAGTTCTAAAATACCACACTGCCGGAACAGTTCCAAAATACCACACCCTCTGAACAGTTCTAAAATACCACACTGTCAGAGCAGTTCTGAAATACCACACTGTCTGAACAGCTCTAAAATGCCACACTGTCAGGACAGTTCCAAATTACCACACTGTCAGAACAGTTCCAAAATAGCACCCTGTCTGAACAGTTCTAAAATACCACACTGTCAGAACGGTTCCAAAATACCACAAGGTCTGAACAGTCCTAAAATACCACACTGACAGAACAGTTTCAAAATATCACACTCTCTGAACAGTTCTAAAATACCACACTGTCAGAACGGTTCCAAAATACAACAAGGAGTGGACAGTTCTAAAATACCACACTGACAGAACAGTTTCAAAATACCACACTGTCGGAACAGTTCTAAAATGCCACACTGTCAGATCAGTTCTAGAATATCGTACTGTCAGAACAGTTCCAAAATACCACAATGTCTGAACAGTTCCAAAATACCACACTGTCGGAACAGTTCCAAAATACCACACTGTCAGAACAGTTCTAAAATACCGCACGGTCAAAACAGTTCTTAATTACCACACTGTCGGAACAGTTCCAAAATACCACACTGTAAGAACAGCTCTAAAATACAGCACTGTCAGAACAGTTCTAAAATACCGCAATGTCAGAACAGTTCCAAAATAGCAGACTGTCGGAGCAGTTCCAAATAACACACAATCATAACAGTTCCAAAATACCACACTGTCAGAACAGCTTCAAAATACCACACTGTCGGGACATTTCCAAAATACCACATTGTCAGAACAGTCCTAAAATACCGCATTGTCAGAACAGTTCCAAAATACCACACTGACAGAACAGTTTCAAAATACCGCACTGTCTGAACAGCTCCAAAATACCACAATGCCAGAACAGTTCTTAAATACCGCACTGTCGGAATAATTCCAAAATACCACACTGTCGGAACAATTACAAAATACCACACTGTCTGAAAAGTTCCGAAATATCACACTGTCAGAACAATTCCAAAATACCACACTCTCGGGACAGTTTCGAAATACCACACTGACAGAACAGTACTAAAATACCGCATTGTCAGAACAGTTCTGAAATACCACACTGTCAGAACAGTTCTAAAATAACACACTTTCAGAACAGTTCTAAAATACCACACTTTCAGAACAGTTCCAAAATACCACACTGTTTGAAGAGTTCTAAAATACCACACTGACAGAAGAGTTTCAAAATACCACACTGTCAGAACAGTTCTAAAATACCACACTGTCAGAACATATCTTAAGAACCACACTGTCAGAACAGTTCTTAATTACCACACTGTCAGAATAGTTCTCAAATATCACACTGTCGGAACATTTCTAAAATACCGCAATGTCGGAACAGTTCTAAAATACCACACTGTCAGAACAGTTATCAAATAACACACTGTCAGAACAGTTCCAAAATACCACATTTTCTGGACAGTTCCAAAATGCCACACTGTCTGAACAGTTCTAAAATACCACACTGTCAGAACAGTTCCAAAATACCACACCCTCTGAACAGTTTTAAAATACCACACTGTCAGAGCAGTTCTAAAATACCACACTGTCTGAACAGCTCTAAAATACCACACTGTCAGAACAGTTCCAAAATACCACACTGTCAGAATAGTTCCAAAATACCACACTTTCTGAACAGTTCTAAATATCACACTGTCAGAACGGTTCCAAAATACCACAAGGTCTGAACAGTTCTAAGATACCACACTGACAGAAGAGTTTCAAAATACCACACTGTCGGAACAGTTCTAAAATACCACACTGTCTGAACAGATCTTAAGAACCACACTGTCAGAACCGTTCTAAATTACCACACTGTCAGAACAGTTCTTAATTACCACTCTGTCAGAATAGGTCTGAAATACCACACTGACTGAACATTTCAAAAATACCACACTGTCAGAGCACTTCTAAAATACCACACTGTCAGAACAGTTCTAAAATAATACACTGTCAGAACAGTTCCAAATACCACACTGTCAGAACAGTTCTAAAATATCGCACTGTCAGAACAGTTCCAAAATACCACACTGTCTGAACAGTTCCAAAATACCACACTGTCAGAATAGTTCTTAAGAACCACAATGTCAGAACAGTTCTAAAATACTACACTGTCAAAACAGTTCTTAAGAACCACACTGTCAGAACAGTTCTAAAATACCACACTGTCAGAACAGTTCTAAAAGAACACACAATCAGAACAGTTCCAAAATACCATACTGTCAGAATAGTTCTAAAATACCACACTTTCAGACCTGTTCCAAAATACCACACAGTCAGAACAGTTCTAAAATATCACAATGTCAGAACAGTTCTAAAATACCACACTGTCAGAACAGTTCTTAATTACCACACTGTCAGAATAGTTCTCAAATATCACACTGTCGGAACGTTTCTAAAATACCCACTGTCAGAAAAGTTCTAAAATAACACATTGTCAGAACAATTCTAAAATAACACACTGTCAGAACAGTTCCAAAATACCACACTTTCTGAACAGTTCCAAAATGCCACACTCTCTGAACAGTTCTAAAATACCACACTGCCGGAAAAGTTCCAAGATACCACGCCCTCTGAACAGTTCTAAAATACCACACTGTCTGAACAGTTCGTACATACCACACTGTCAGAACAGTTCTAAAATATCACACTGTCAGAACAGTTCTAATTACCACCATGTCAGAATAGTTCTCAAATATCACAATGTCGGAACATTTTTACATACCACAATGTCGGAGCAGTTCTAAAATACTACACTGTGAGAACAGTTCTAAAATAACACACTCTCAGAACAGTTCCAAAATACCGCACTGTCTGAACAGTTCCAAAATGCCACACTGTCTGAACAGTTCTAAAATACACCCCTGTCGAACAGTTCCAAATACAAAAAGGAGTGAACAGTTCTAAAATACCACACTGACAGAACAGTTTAAAAATACCACACTCTCGGAACAGTTCTAAAATACCACACTGTCAGAACAGTTCTAGAATATCCTACTGTTAGAACAATTCCAAAATACCACAATGTCTGAACAGTTCCAAAATACCACACTGTCAGAACAGTTCCAAAATATCACACTGTCAGAACAGTTTTAAAATCCCCCACTGTCAAAACAGTTCTTAGTTACCACACTGTCGGAACAGTTTCAAAATACCACACTGTAAGAACAGCTCTAAAATACAACACTGTCAGAACAGTTCCAAAATACCGCACTGTCAGAACAGTTCCAAAATAGCAGACTGTCGGAGCAGTTCCAAATAACACACAGTCATAACAGTTCCAAAATACCACACTGTCGGGACAGTTCCAAAATACCACATTGTCAGAACAGTCCTAAAATACCGCATTATCAGAACAGTTCTAAAATACCGGACTATCAGAACAGTTCCAAAATACCACACTGACAGAACATTTTCAAAATACCGCACTGTCAGAACAGTTCCAAAATACCACACTGTCTGAACAGCTCCACAATACCACAATGCCAGAACAGTTCTTAAATACCACGCTGTCAGAACAGATCTAAAATACTACACTGTCCGAATAATTCCAAAATACCACACTGTCGGAACAATTCCAAAATACCACACTGTCTGAAAAGGTCCGAAATATCACACTGTCAGAACAATTCCAAAATACCACACTGTCGGGACTGTTTCGAAATACCACACTGACAGAACAGTTCTAAAATACCGCATTGTCAGAACAGTTCCAAAATACCACACTGTCAGAACAGTTCCAAAATACCACACTGTCAGAACAGTTCCAAAATACCACACTGTCAGAACAGTTCTAGAATATCGTACTGTCAGAACAGTTCGAAAATACCACATTGTCTGAACAGTTCCAAAATACCACACTGTCGGAACAGCTCCAAAATACCACACTGTCAGAACAGTTCTAAATTACCACACTGTCTGAACAGTTCTAAAATATCACACTGCCAGAACGGTTCCAAAATACCACAAGGTCTGAACAGTTCTAAAATACGACACTGTCAGAACAGTTCTTAAGAACCACACTGTCCGAACAGTTCTAAAATACCACACTGTCAGAACAGTTCTTAATTACCACACTGTCAGAATAGGTCTGAAATACCACACTGTCTGAACATTTCTAAAATACCACAATGTCAGAGCACTTCTAAAATACCACACTGTCAGAACTGTTCTAAAATAATACACTGTCAGAATAGTTCCAAAATACCACACTGTCAGAACAGTTCTAAAATATCGCACTGTCAGGACAATTCCAAGATACCACACTGTCTTAACAGTTCCAAAATACTACACTGTCAAAACAGTTCTTAAGAACCACACTGTCAGAGCAGTTCTAAAATACCACACTGTCAGAACAGTTCTAAAAGAACACACAGTAAGAACAGTTCCAAAATACCGTACTGTCAGAACAGTTCTAAAATACCACACTCTCAGACCAGTTCCAAAATACCACACTGTCAGAACAGTTCTAAAATACCACACTGTCTGAACAGTTCGTACATACCACACTGTCAGAACAGTTCTAAAATACCACAATGTCTGAACAGTTCTAAAATACCACACTGTCAGATCAGTTCTTAGTTAGCACACTGTCAGAATAGTTCTCAAATATCACACTGTCGGAACATTTCTAAAATACCATACTGTCAGAACAGTTCTAAAATAACACATTGTCAGAACAGTTCTAAAATACCATACTGTCAGAACAGTTCCAAAATACCACACTCTCTGAACTGTTCCAAAATGCCACACTGTCTGAACAGTTCTAAAATACCACACTGCCGGAACAGTTCCAAAATACCACACCCTCTGAACAGTTCTAAAATACCACACTGTCAGAGCAGTTCTGAAATACCACACTGTCTGAACAGTTCTAAAATGCCACACTGTCAGGACAGTTCCAAATTACCACACTGTCAGAACAGTTCCAAAATAGCACCCTGTCTGGACAGTTCTGAAATACCACACTGTCAGAACGGTTCTAAAATAATACACTGTCAGAATAGTTCCAAAATACCACACTGTCAGAACAGTTCTAAAATATCGCACTGTCAGAACAGTTCCAAGATACCACACTGTCTTAACAGTTCCAAAATACAACACTGTCAAAACAGTTCTTAAGAACCACACTGTCAGAGCAGTTCTAAAATACCACACTGTCAGAACACTTCTAAAAGAACACACAGTCAGAACAGTTCCAAAATACCGTACTGTCAGAACAGTTCTAAAATACCACACTCTCAGACCAGTTCCAAAATACCACACTGTCAGAACAGTTCTAAAATACCACACTCTCTGAACAGTTCGTACATACCACACTGTCAGAACAGTTCTAAAATACCACAATGTCAGAACAGTTCTAAAATACCACACTGTCAGATCAGTTCTTAGTTAGCACACTGTCAGAATAGTTCTCAAATATCACACTGTCGGAACATTTCTAAAATACCATACTGTCAGAACAGTTCTAAAATAACACATTGTCAGAACAGTTCTAAAATACCATACTGTCAGAACAGTTCCAAAATACCACACTCTCTGAACTGTTCCAAAATGCCACACTGTCTGAACAGTTCTAAAACACCACACTGCCGGAACAGTTCCAAAATACCACACCCTCTGAACAGTTCTAAAATACCACACTGTCAGAGCAGTTCTGAAATACCACACTGTCTGAACACCTCTAAAATGCCACACTGTCAGAACAGTTCCAAATTACCACACTGTCAGAACAGTTCCAAAATAGCACCCTGTCTGAACAGTTCTAAAATACCACACTGTCAGAACGGTTCCAAAATACCACAAGGTCTGAACAGTTCTAAAATACCACACTGACAGAACAGTTTCAAAATATCACACTGTCTGAACAGTTCTAAAATACCACACTGTCAGAACGGTTCCAAAATACAACAAGGAGTGGACAGTTCTAAAATACCACACTGACAGAACAGTTTCAAAATACCACACTGTCGGAACAGTTCTAAAATGCCACACTGTCAGATCAGTTCTAGAATATCGTACTGTCAGAACAGTTCCAAAATACCACAATGTCTGAACAGTTCCAAAATACCACACTGTCGGAACAGTTCCAAAATACCACACTGTCAGAACAGTTCTAAAATACGCACGGTCAAAACAGTTCTTAATTACCACACTGTCGGAACAGTTCCAAAATACCACACTGTAAGAACAGCTCTAAAATACAGCACTGTCAGAACAGTTCTAAAATACCGCAATGTCAGAACAGTTCCAAAATAGCAGACTGTCGGAGCAGTTCCAAATAAAACACAATCATAACAGTTTCAAAATACCACACTGTCAAAACAGCTTCAAAATACCACACTGTCGGGACATTTCCAAAATACCACATTGTCAGAACAGTCCTAAAATACCGCATTGTCAGAACAGTTCCAAAATACCACACTGTCAGAACAGTTTCAAAATACCGCACTGTCTGAACAGCTCCAAAATACCACAATGCCAGAACAGTTCTTAAATACCGCACTGTCGGAATAATTCCAAAATACCACACTGTCGGAACAATTCCAAAATACCACACTGTCAGAACAATTCCAAAATACCACACTCTCGGGACAGTTTCGAAATACCACACTGACAGAACAGTACTAAAATACCGCATTGTCAGAACAGTTCTGAAATACCACACTGTCAGAACAGTTCTAAAATAACACACTTTCAGAACAGTTCTGAAATACCATACTTTCAGAACAGTTCCAAAATACCACACTGTTTGAAGAGTTCTAAAACACCACACTGACAGAACAGTTTCAAAATACCACACTGTCGGAACAGTTCTAAGATACCACACTGTCAGAACAGTTCTAGAATATCGCACCGTCAGAACAGTTCGAAAATACCACATTGTCTGAACAGTTCCAAAATACCACACTGTCGGAACATTTCCAAAATACCACACTGTCAGAACAGTTCTAAAATACCGCACTGTCAAAACAGTTCTTAATTACCACACTGTCGGAACAGTTCCAAAATACCACACTGTAAGAACAGCTCTAAAATACCGCACTGTCAGAACAGTTCCAAAATACCACACTGTCAGAACAGCTTCAAAATACCACACTGTTGGGACAGTTCCAAAATACCACATTGTCAGAACAGTTCTAAAATACTGCATTGTCAGAACAGTTCTAAAATACCGGACTGTCAGAACAGTTCCAAAATACCACACTGACAGAACAGTTTCAAAATACCGCACTGTCTGAACAGCTCCAAAATACCACAATGCCAGAACAGTTCTTAAATACCACACTGTCAGAACAGGTCTAACATACCACACTGTCGGAATAATTCCAAAATACCACACTGTCGGAACAATTCCAAAATACCTCCCTATCTGAAAAGTTCCGAAATATCACACTGTCAGAACAATTCCAAAATACCACACTCTCGGGACAGTTTCGAAATACCACACTGACAGAGCAGTACTAAAATACCGCATTGTCAGAACAGTTCTGAAATACCGCACTGTCAGAACAGTTCCAAAATACTACACTGTCAGAACAGTTCTAAAATAACACACTTTCAGAACAGTTCTAAAATAACACACTGTCAGAACAGTTCCAAAATACCACACTGTTTGAACAGTTCTTAAATACCACACTGACAGAACAGTTTCAAAATACCAGACTGTCGGAACAGTTCTAAAATACCACACTGTCAGAACAGTTCCAGAATATCGTACTGTCAGAACAGTTCGAAAATGCCACATTGTCGGAACAGTTCCAAAATACCACACTGTCAGAACAGTTGTAAAATACCACACTGTCAACACAGTTCTTAATTACCACACTGTCGGAACAGTTCCAAAATACCACACTGTAAGAACAGCTCTAAAATACAGCACTGTCAGAACATTTCTAAAATACCGGACTGTCAGAACAGTTCAATAATACCTCACTGTCATAACAGTTCTGAAAATACCAGACTGTCGGAGGAATTCCAAATACCACACTGTATGAACAGTTCTGAAATACCGCACTTTCAGAGCAGTTCCAAAATACCACACTGTCAGAACAGTTCCAAAATACCACACTGTAAGAACAGCTCTAAAATACAGCACTGTCAGAACATTTCTAAAATACCGGACTGTCAGAACAGTTCAATAATACCTCACTGTCATAATAGTTCTGAAAATACCAGACTGTCGGAGGAATTCCAAATACCACACTGTATGAACAGTTCCAAAATATCACACTGTTTGAACAGTTCTAAAATACCGCACTTTCAGAGCAGTTCCAAAATACCACATTGTCAGAACAGTTTCAAAATACCACACTGTCAGAACAGTTCTAAAATACCCACTGTCAGAACAGTTTCAAAATACCACACTGACAGAACAGTTCTAAAATACTACACTGTCTGAACAGCTCCAAAATACCACAATGTCAGAATAGTTCTTAAATACCACATTGTCTGAACAGTTCTAAAATGCCACACTGTCGGAATAATTCCAAAATACCACACTGTCGGAACAATTCTAAAATATCTCACTGTCGGAACAATTCCAAAATACCTCACTGTCGGAACAATTCGAAAATACCACACTATCGGAACAATTCCAAAATACCACTTTATCAGAACAGTTCAAAAATACTACACTGGCAGAACAGTTCTTAAATACCACACTGTCAGAACATTTCTAGCATACCACACTGTCGGAACAGTTGCAAAATACCACACTGTCGGAACAATTCCAAAATACCTAAATGTCGGCACAATTCTAAAATATCACACTGTCTGAACGATTTCTTTTTATAATACAGCACTGTCGGAACAATTTTAAAATACCACACTCTCCAATCATTTGTAAAATACCACACTGTCTGAAAAGTTCCAAAATACCACAATGTCAGAACAGTTCTGAAATACCGCACTGTCAGAACAGTTCCAAAATACCACACTGTCGGGACCGTTCCAAAATACCACACTGTGAGAACAGTTCTAAAATACCGCCCTGTCAGAACAGTTCTAAAATACCGCACTGTCAAAACAGGTCCAAAATACCACACTGTTAGAACAGTTCCAAAATACCACACTGTGAGAACAGTTCCAAAATACCACACTGTCGGAACAGTTTTAAAATACCGCACTGTCAGAACAGTTCCAAAATACCACACTGTCAGAACAGTTCCAAAATACCACACTGTCAGAACAGTTCTAAAATAGCCACTGTCAGAACAGTTTCAAAATACCACACTGACAGAACAGTTCTAAAATACTACACTGTCTGAACAGCTCCAAAATACCACAATGTCAGAATAGTTCTTAAATATCACATTGTCTGAACAGTTCTAAAATGCCACACTGTCGGAATAATTCCAAAATACCACACTGTCGGAACAATTCTAAAATATCTCACAGTCGGAACAATTCCAAAATACCTCACTGTCGAGATATTTGTTTATTATACAGCACTGTCAAAACAATTCTAAAATACCACACTGTCGGAACAATTCGAAAATACCACACTGTCGGGACAATTCTAAAATACCACACTGTCAGAACAGTTCCAGAATATCGTACTGTCAGAACAGTTCGAAAATGCCACATTGTCGGAACAGTTCCAAAATACCACACTGTCAGAACAGTTGTAAAATACCACACTGTCAACACAGTTCTTAATTACCACACTGTCGGAACAGTTCCAAAATACCACACTGTAAGAACAGCTCTAAAATACAGCACTGTCAGAACATTTCTAAAATACCGGACTGTCAGAACAGTTCAATAATACCTCACTGTCATAACAGTTCTGAAAATACCAGGCTGTCGGAGGAATTCCAAATACCACACTGTATGAACAGTTCTGAAATACCGCACTTTCAGAGCAGTTCCAAAATACCACACTGTCAGAACAGTTCCAAAATACCACACTGTAAGAACAGCTCTAAAATACAGCACTGTCAGAACATTTCTAAAATACCGGACTGTCAGAACAGTTCAATAATACCTCACTGTCATAATAGTTCTGAAAATACCAGACTGTCGGAGGAATTCCAGATACCACACTGTATGAACAGTTCCAAAATATCACACTGTTTGAACAGTTCTAAAATACCGCACTTTCAGAGCAGTTCCAAAATACCACATTGTCAGAACAGTTCCAAAATACCACACTGTCAGAACAGTTCTAAAATACCCACTGTCAGAACAGTTTCAAAATACCACACTGACAGAACAGTTCTAAAATACTACACTGTCTGAACAGCTCCAAAATACCACAATGTCAGAATAGTTCTTAAATACCACATTGTCTGAACAGTTCTAAAATGCCACACTGTCGGAATAATTCCAAAATACCACACTGTCGGAACAATTCTAAAATATCTCACTGTCGGAACAATTCCAAAATACCTCACTGTCGAGATATTTGTTTTATTATACAGCACTGTCGAAACAATTCTAAAATACCACACTGTCGGAACAATTCGAAAATACCACACTATCGGAACAATTCCAAAATACCACTTTATCAGAACAGTTCAAAAATACTACACTGGCAGAACAGTTCTTAAATACCACACTGTCAGAACATTTCTAGCATACCACACTGTCGGAACAGTTGCAAAATACCACACTGTCGGAACAATTCCAAAATACCTAAATGTCGGCACAATTCTAAAATATCACACTGTCTGAACGATTTCTTTTTATAATACAGCACTGTCGGAACAATTTTAAAATACCACACTCTCCAATCATTTGTAAAATACCACACTGTCTGAAAAGTTCCAAAATACCACAATGTCAGAACAGTTCTGAAATACCGCACTGTCAGAACAGTTCCAAAATACCACACTGTCGGGACCGTTCCAAAATACCACACTGTGAGAACAGTTCTAAAATACCGCCCTGTCAGAACAGTTCTAAAATACCGCACTGTCAGAACAGGTCCAAAATACCACACTGTTAGAACAGTTCCAAAATACCACACTGTGAGAACAGTTCCAAAATACCACACTGTCGGAACAGTTTTAAAATACGCACTGTCAGAACAGTTCCAAAATACCACACTGTCAGAACAGTTCCAAAATACCACACTGTCAGAACAGTTCTAAAATAGCCACTGTCAGAACAGTTTCAAAATACCACACTGACAGAACAGTTCTAAAATACTACACTGTCTGAACAGCTCCAAAATACCACAATGTCAGAATAGTTCTTAAATACCACATTGTCTGAACAGTTCTAAAATGCCACACTGTCGGAATAATTCCAAAATACCACACTGTCGGAACAATTCTAAAATATCTCACAGTCGGAACAATTCCAAAATACCTCACTGTCGAGATATTTTTTTATTATACAGCACTGTCAAAACAATTCTAAAATACCACACTGTCGGAACAATTCGAAAATACCACACTGTCGGGACAATTCTAAAATACCACACTGTCGGATGATTTGTAAAATACCACACTGTCGGAACGATTCTAAAATACCACACTGTCGGAACGATTCTACAATACCACCCTGTCGGAACAGTTCTAAAATACCACACTGTCAGAACAGTTCTAAAATACCACACTGTCAAAACAGTTCTTAATTACCACACTGTCGGAACAGTTCCAAAATACCACACTGTAAGAACAGCTCTAAAATACAGCACTGTCAGAACAGTTCTAAAATACCGCACTGTCAGAACAGTTCCAAAGTAACAGACTCTCGGAGCAGTTCCAAATAACACACAGTCATAACAGTTCCAAAATACCACACTGTCAGAACAGCTTCAAAATACCACACTGTGGGACAGTTCCAAAATACCACATTGTCAGAACAGTTCTAAAATACCGCATTGTCAGAACAGTTCTAAAATACCGGACTGTCAGAACAGTTCCAAAATACCACACTGACAGAACAGTTTCAAAATACCACACTGTCTGAACAGCTCCAAAATACCACAATGCCAGAACAGTTCTTAAATACCACACTGTCAGAACAGGTCTAACATACCACACTGTCGGAATAATTCCAAAATACCACACTGTCTGAACAATTCCAAAATACCTCCCTATCTGAAAAGTTCCGAAATATCACACTGTCAGAACAATTCCAAAATACCACACTCTCGGGACAGTTTCGAAATACCACACTGACAGAACAGTACTAAAATACCGCATTGACAGAACAGTTCTGAAATACCGCACTGTCAGAACAGTTCCAAAATACTACACTGTCAGAACAGTTCTAAAATAACACACTTTCAGAACAGTTCTAAAATAACACACTGTCAGAACAGTTCCAAAATACCACACTGTTTGAACAGTTCTTAAATACCACACTGACAGAACAGTTTCAAAATACCAGACTGTCGGAACAGTTCTAAAATACCACACTGTCAGAACAGTTCCAGAATATCGTACTGTCAGAACAGTTGGAAAATGCCACATTGTCGGAACAGTTCCAAAATACCACACTGTCAGAACAGTTCTAAAATACCACACTGTCAACACAGTTCTTAATTACCACACTGTCGGAACAGTTCCAAAATACCACACTGTAAGAACAGCTCTAAAATACAGCACTGTCAGAACATTTCTAAAATACCGGACTGTCAGAACAGTTCAATAATACCTCACTGTCATAACAGTTCTGAAAATACCAGACTGTCGGAGGAATTCCAAATACCACACTGTATGAACAGTTCTGAAATACCGCACTTTCAGAGCAGTTCCAAAATACCACACTGTCAGAACAGTTCCAAAATACCACACTGTAAGAACAGCTCTAAAATACAGCACTGTCAGAACATTTCTAAAATACCGGACTGTCAGAACAGTTCAATAATACCTCACTGTCATAATAGTTCTGAAAATACCAGACTGTCGGAGGAATTCCAAATACCACACTGTATGAACAGTTCCAAAATATCACACTGTTTGAACAGTTCTAAAATACCGCACTTTCAGAGCAGTTCCAAAATACCACATTGTCAGAACAGTTCCAAAATACCACACTGTCAGAACAGTTCTAAAATACCCACTGTCAGAACAGTTTCAAAATACCACACTGACAGAACAGTTCTAAAATACTACACTGTCTGAACAGCTCCAAAATACCACAATGTCAGAATAGTTCTTAAATACCACATTGTCTGAACAGTTCTAAAATGCCACACTGTCGGAATAATTCCAAAATACCACACTGTCGGAACAATTCTAAAATATCTCACTGTCGGAACAATTCCAAAATACCTCACTGTCGAGATATTTGTTTTATTATACAGCACTGTCGAAACAATTCTAAAATACCACACTGTCGGAACAATTCGAAAATACCACACTATCGGAACAATTCCAAAATACCACTTTATCAGAACAGTTCAAAAATACTACACTGGCAGAACAGTTCTTAAATACCACACTGTCAGAACATTTCTAGCATACCACACTGTCGGAACAGTTGCAAAATACCACACTGTCGGAACAATTCCAAAATACCTAAATGTCGGCACAATTCTAAAATATCACACTGTCTGAACGATTTCTTTTTATAATACAGCACTGTCGGAACAATTTTAAAATACCACACTCTCCAATCATTTGTAAAATACCACACTGTCTGAAAAGTTCCAAAATACCACAATGTCAGAACAGTTCTGAAATACCGCACTGTCAGAACAGTTCCAAAATACCACACTGTCGGGACCGTTCCAAAATACCACACTGTGAGAACAGTTCTAAAATACCGCCCTGTCAGAACAGTTCTAAAATACCGCACTGTCAGAACAGGTCCAAAATACCACACTGTTAGAACAGTTCCAAAATACCACACTGTGAGAACAGTTCCAAAATACCACACTGTCGGAACAGTTTTAAAATACGCACTGTCAGAACAGTTCCAAAATACCACACTGTCAGAACAGTTCCAAAATACCACACTGTCAGAACAGTTTCAAAATACCACACTGACAGAACAGTTCTAAAATACTACACTGTCTGAACAGCTCCAAAATACCACAATGTCAGAATAGTTCTTAAATACCACATTGTCTGAACAGTTCTAAAATGCCACACTGTCGGAATAATTCCAAAATACCACACTGTCGGAACAATTCTAAAATATCTCACAGTCGGAACAATTCCAAAATACCACACTGTCGAGATATTTTTTTATTATACAGCACTGTCAAAACAATTCTAAAATACCACACTGTCGGAACAATTCGAAAATACCACACTGTCGGGACAATTCTAAAATACCACACTGTCGGAACGATTCTACAATACCACCCTGTCGGAACAGTTCTAAAATACCACACTGTCAGAACAGTTCTAAAATACCACACTGTCGGATGATTTGTAAAATACCACACTGTCGGAACGATTCTAAAATACCACACTGTCGGAACGATTCTACAATACCACCCTGTCGGAACAGTTCTAAAATACCACACTGTCAGAACAGTTCTAAAATACCACACTGTCGGAACAGTTCCAAAATACCACACTGTAAGAACAGCTCTAAAATACAGCACTGTCAGAACATTTCTAAAATACCGGACTGTCAGAACAGTTCAATAATACCTCACTGTCATAACAGTTCTGAAAATACCAGACTGTCGGAGGAATTCCAAATACCACACTGTATGAACAGTTCTGAAATACCGCACTTTCAGAGCAGTTCCAAAATACCACACTGTCAGAACAGTTCCAAAATACCACACTGTTTGAACAGTTCTAAAATACCGCACTTTCAGAGCAGTTCCAAAATACCACACTGTCAGAACAGTTCCAAAATACCACACTGTCGGAACAATTCTAAAATATCTCACAGTCGGAACAATTCCAAAATACCTCACTGTCGAGATATTTGTTTTATTATACAGCACTGTCGAAACAATTCTAAAATACCACACTGTCGGAACAATTCGAAAATACCACACTATCGGAACAATTCCAAAATACCACTTTATCAGAACAGTTCAAAAATACTACACTGGCAGAACAGTTCTTAAATACCACACTGTCAGAACATTTCTAGCATACCACACTGTCGGAACAGTTGCAAAATACCACACTGTCGGAACAATTCCAAAATACCTAAATGTCGGCACAATTCTAAAATATCACACTGTCTGAACGATTTCTTTTTATAATACAGCACTGTCGGAACAATTTTAAAATACCACACTCTCCAATCATTTGTAAAATACCACACTGTCTGAAAAGTTCCAAAATACCACAATGTCAGAACAGTTCTGAAATACCGCACTGTCAGAACAGTTCCAAAATACCACACTGTCGGGACCGTTCCAAAATACCACACTGTGAGAACAGTTCTAAAATACCGCCCTGTCAGAACAGTTCTAAAATACCGCACTGTCAGAACAAGTCCAAAATACCACACTGTTAGAACAGTTCCAAAATACCACACTGTGAGAACAGTTCCAAAATACCACACTGTCGGAACAGTTCTAAAATACCCACTGTCAGAACAGTTTCAAAATACCACACTGACAGAACAGTTCTAAAATACTACACTGTCTGAACAGCTCCAAAATACCACAATGTCAGAATAGTTCTTAAATACCACATTGTCTGAACAGTTCTAAAATGCCACACTGTCGGAATAATTCAAAAATGCCACACTGTCGGAACAATTCTAAAATATCTCACAGTCGGAACAATTCCAAAATACCTCACTGTCGAGATATTTTTTTTATTATACAGCACTGTCGAAACAATTCTAAAATACCACACTGTCGGAACAATTCGAAAATACCACACTATCGGAACAATTCCAAAATACCACTTTGTCAGAACAGTTCCAAAATACTACACTGGCAGAACAGTTCTTAAATACCACACTGTCAGAACATTTCTAGCATACCACACTGTCGGAACAGTTGCAAAATACCACACTGTCGGAACAATTCCAAAATACTTAAATGTCGGCACAATTCTAAAATATCACACTGTCTGAACAATTTCTTTTTATAATACAGCACTGTCGGAACAATTTTAAAATACCACACTGTCCAATCATTTGTAAAATACCACACTGTCTGAAAAGTTCCAAAATACCACAATGTCAGAACAGTTCTGAAATACCGCACTGTCAGAACAGTTCCAAAATACCACACTCTCGGGACCGTTCCAAAATACCACACTGTGAGAACAGTTCTAAAATACCGCCCTGTCAGAACAGTTCTAAAATACCGCACTGTCAGAACAGGTCTAAAATACCACACTGTTAGAACAGTTCCAAAATACCACACTGTGAGAACAGTTCCAAAATACCACACTATCGGAACAGTTCTAAAATACCGCACTGTCAGAACAGTTCCAAAATACCACACTGTCTGAACATTTCCAAAATACCGCACTGTCAGAACAGTTCCAAAATACCACACTGTCTGAACAGTTCCAAAATACCACACTGTCGGGACCGTTCCAAAATACCACACTGTCAGAACAGTTCCAAAATACCACACTGTCGGAACAGTTCCAAAATACCACACTGTCAGAACAGTTCCAAAATATCACACTGTCAGAACAGTTTTAAAATCCCCCACTGTCAAAACAGTTCTTAGTTACCACACTGTCGGAACAGTTTAAAATACCACATTGTAAGAACAGCTCTAAAATACAACACTGTCAGAACAGTTCCAAAATACCGCACTGTCAGAACAGTTCCAAAATAGCAGACTGTCGGAGCAGTTCCAAATAACAAACAGTCATAACAGTTCCAAAATACCACATTGTCAGAACAGTCCTAAAATACCGCATTGTCAGAACAGTTCTAAAATACCGGACTATCAGAACAGTTCCAAAATACCACACTGACAGAACATTTTCAAAATACCGCACTGTCAGAACAGTTCCAAAATACCACACTGTCTGAACAGCTCCACAATACCACAATGCCAGAACAGTTCTTAAATACCACGCTGTCAGAACAGATCTAAAATACTACACTGTCCGAATAATTCCAAAATACCACACTGTCGGAACAATTCCAAAATACCACACTGTCTGAAAAGGTCCGAAATATCACACTGTCAGAACAATTCCAAAATATCACACTGTCGGGACTGTTTCGAAATACCACACTGACAGAACAGTTCTAAAATACCGCATTGTCATAACAGTTCCAAAATACCACACTGTCAGAACAGTTCTAGAATATCGTACTGTCAGAACAGTTCTTAAGAACCACACTGTCAGAGCAGTTCTAAAATACCACACTGTCAGAACAGTTCTAAAAGAACACACAGTCAGAACAGTTCCAAAATACCGTACTGTCAGAACAGTTCTAAAATACCACACTCTCAGACCAGTTCCAAAATACCACACTGTCAGAACAGTTCTAAAATACCACACTGCCGGAACAGTTCCAAAATACCACACCCTCTGAACAGTTCTAAAATACCACACTGTCAGAGTAGTTCTGAAATACCACACTGTCTGAACAGCTCTAAAATGCCACACTGTCAGAACAGTTCCAAATTACCACACTGTCAGAACAGTTCCAAAATAGCACCCTGTCTGAACAGTTCTAAAATACCACACTGTCAGAACGGTTCCAAAATACCACAAGGTCTGAACAGTTCTAAAATACCACACTGACAGAACAGTTTCAAAATATCACACTGTCTGAACAGTTCCAAATTACCATACTGCCAGAACAGTTCTAGAATATCGTACTGTCAGAACAGTTCTTAAGAACCACACTGTCAGAACAGTTCTAAAAGAACACACAGTCAGAACAGTTCCAAAATACCGTACTGTCAGAACAGTTCTAAAATACCACACTCTCAGACCAGTTCCAAAATACCACACTGTCAGAACAGTTCTAAAATACCACACTGTCTGAACAGTTCGTACATACCACACTGTCAGAACAGTTCTAAAATACCACAATGTCAGAACAGTTCTAAAATACCACACTGTCAGATCAGTTCTTAGTTAGCACACTGTCAGAATAGTTCTCAAATATCACACTGTCGGAACATTTCTAAAATACCATACTGTCAGAACAGTTCTAAAATAACACATTGTCAGAACAGTTCTAAAATACCATACTGTCAGAACAGTTCCAAAATACCACACTCTCTGAACTGTTCCAAAATGCCACACTGTCTGAACAGTTCTAAAATACCACACTGCCGGAACAGTTCCAAAATACCACACCCTCTGAACAGTTCTAAAATACCACACTGTCAGAGTAGTTCTGAAATACCACACTGTCTGAACAGCTCTAAAATGCCACACTGTCAGAACAGTTCCAAATTACCACACTGTCAGAACAGTTCCAAAATAGCACCCTGTCTGAACAGTTCTAAAATACAACACTGTCAGAACGGTTCCAAAATACCACAAGGTCTGAACAGTTCTAAAATACCACACTGACAGAAAAGTTTCAAAATATCACACTGTCTGAACAGTTCTAAAATACCACATTGTCAGAACGGTTCCAAAATACAACAAGGAGTGGACAGTTCTAAAATACCACACTGACAGAACAGTTTCAAAATACCACACTGTCAGAACAGTTCTAAAATGCCACACTGTCAGATCAGTTCTAGAATATCGTACTGTCAGAACAGTTCCAAAATACCACAATGTCTGAACAATTCAAAAATACCACACTGTCGGAACAGTTCCAAAATACCACACTGTCAGAACAGTTCTAAAATACCGCACGGTCAAAACAGTTCTTAATTACCACACTGTCGGAACAGTTCCAAAATACCACACTGTAAGAACAGCTCTAAAATACAGCACTGTCAGAACAGTTCTAAAATACCGCAATGTCAGAACAGTTCCAAAATAGCAGACTGTCGGAGCAGTTCCAAATAACACACAATCATAACAGTTCCAAAATACCACACTGTCAGAACAGCTTCAAAATACCACACTGTCGGGACATTTCCAAAATACCACATTGTCAGAACAGTCCTAAAATACCGCATTGTCAGAACAGTTCTAAAATACCACACTGACAGAACAGTTTCAAAATATCACACTGTCAGAACAGTTCTAAAATAACACACTGTCAGAACAGTTCCGAAATACCACACTGTTTGAACAGTTCTAAAATACCACACTGTCAGAACAGTTCTAGAATATCGTACTGTCAGAACAGTTCGAAAATACCACGTTGTCTGAACAGTTCCAAAATACCACACTGTCGGAACAGTTCCAAAATACCACACTGTCAGAACAGTTCTAAAATACCACACTGTCTGAACAGTTCTAAAATATCACACTGCCAGAACGGTTCCAAAATACCACAAGGTCTGAACAGTTCTAAAATACGACACTGTCAGAACAGTTCTTAAGAACCACACTGTCCGAACAGTTCTAAAATACCACACTGTCAGAACAGTTCTTAATTACCACACTGTCAGAATAGGTCTGAAATACCACACTGTCTGAACATTTCTAAAATACCACAATGTCAGAGCACTTCTAAAATACCACACTGTCAGAACTGTTCTAAAATAATACACTGTCAGAATAGTTCCAAAATACCACACTGTCAGAACAGTTCTAAAATATCGCACTGTCAGAACAGTTCCAAGATACCACACTGTCTTAACAGTTCCAAAATACTACACTGTCAAAACAGTTCTTAAGAACCACACTGTCAGAGCAGTTCTAAAATACCACACTGTCAGAACAGTTCTAAAAGAACACACAGTCAGAACAGTTCCAAAATACCGTACTGTCAGAACAGTTCTAAAATACCACACTCTCAGACCAGTTCCAAAATACCACACTGTCAGAACAGTTCTAAAATACCACACTGTCTGAACAGTTCGTACATACCACACTGTCAGAACAGTTCTAAAATACCACAATGTCAGAACAGTTCTAAAATACCACACTGTCAGATCAGTTCTTAGTTAGCACACTGTCAGAATAGTTCTCAAATATCACACTGTCGGAACATTTCTAAAATACCATACTGTCAGAACAGTTCTAAAATAACACAATGTCAGAACAGTTCTAAAATACCATACTGTCAGAACAGTTCCAAAATACCACACTCTCTGAACTGTTCCAAAATGCCACACTGTCTGAACAGTTCTAAAATACCACACTGCCGGAACAGTTCCAAAATACCACACCCTCTGAACAGTTCTAAAATACAACACTGTCAGAGCAGTTCTAAAATACCACACTGTCTGAACAGCTCTAAAATGCCACACTGTCAGAACAGTTCCAAATTACCACACTGTCAGAACAGTTCCAAAATAGCACCCTGTCTGAACAGTTCTAAAATACCACACTGTCAGAACGGTTCCAAAATACCACAAGGTCTGAACAGTTCTAAAATACCACACTGTCAGAACAGGTCCAAAATACCACACTGTCTGAACAGTTCCAAATTACCACACTGCCAGAATAGTTCTTAAGAACCACAATGTCAGAACAGTTCTAAAATACTACACTGTCAAAACAGTTCTTAAGAACCACACTGTCAGAACAGTTCTAAAATACCACACTGTCAGAACAGTTCTTAATTACCACACAGTCAGAATAGTTCTGAAATACCACACTCTCGGAACATTTCTAAAATAACACACTGTCAGACCACTTCTAAAATACCACACTGTCAGAACAGTTCTAAAAGAACACACAGTCAGAACAATTCCAAAATACCATACTGTCAGAACACTTCTAAAATACCACACTGTCAGACCAGTTCCAAAATACCACACTGTCAGAACAGTTCTAAATACCACACTCTCTTAACAGTTCGTACATACCACACTGTCAGAACAGTTCTATAATACCACAATGTCAGAACAGTTCTAAAATACCACACTGTCAGAACAGTTCTTAATTACCACACTGTCAGAATAGTTCTCAAATATCACACTGTCGGAACATTTCTAAAATACCACACTGTCGGGGCAGTTCTAAAATACCACACTGTCAGAACAGTTCTAAAATAACACAATGTCAGAACAGTTCCAAAATACCACACTTTCTGAACAGTTCCAAAATGCCACACTGTCTGAACAGTTCTAAAATACCACACTCTCGGAACAGCTCCAAAATACCACACCCTCTGAACAGTTCTAAAATACCACACGGTCAGAGCAGTTCTAAAATACCACACTGTCTGAACAGCTCTAAAATACCACACTGTCAGAAGAGTTCCAAAATACCACACTGTCAGAACAGTTCCAAAATACCACACTGTCTGAACAGTTCTAAAATATCACACTGTCAGAACGGTTCCAAAATACCACAAGGTCTGAACAGTTCTAAAATACCACACTGACAGAAGAGTTTCAAAATACCACACTGTCGGAACAGTTCTAAAATACCACACTGTCAGAACAGATCTTAAGAACCACACTGTCAGAACAGTTCTTAATTACCACACTGTCAGAATAGTTCTCAAATATCACACTGTCGGAACATTTCTAAAATAACACACTGTCGGAACAGTTCTAAAATACCACACTGTCAGAACAGTTCTCAAATAACACACTGTCAGAACAGTTCCAAAATACCACATTTTCTGGACAGTTCCAAAATGCCACACTGTCTGAACAGTTCTAAAATACCACACTGTCAGAACAGTTCCAAAATACCACACCCTCTGAACAGTTTTAAAATACCACACTGTCAGAGCAGTTCTAAAATACCACACTGTCTGAACAGCTCTAAAATACCACACTGTCAGAACAGTTCCAAAATACCACACTGTCTGAACAGTTCTAAATATCACACTGTCAGAACGGTTCCAAAATACCACAAGGTCTGAACAGTTCTAAGATACCACACTGACAGAAGAGTTTCAAAATACCACACTGTCGGAACAGTTCTAAAATACCACACTGTCAGAACAGATCTTAAGAACCACACTGTCAGAACCGTTCTAAATTACCACACTATCAGAACAGTTCTTAATTACCACTCTGTCAGAATAGGTCTGAAATACCACACTGACTGAACATTTCAAAAATACCACACTGTCAGAGCACTTCTAAAATACCACACTGTCAGAACAGTTCTAAAATAATACACTGTCAGAACAGTTCCAAATACCACACTGTCAGAACAGTTCTAAAATATCGCACTGTCAGAACAGTTCCAAAATACCACACTGTCTGAACAGTTCCAAAATACCACACTGTCAGAATAGTTCTTAAGAACCACAATGTCAGAACAGTTCTAAAATACTACACTGTCAAAACAGTTCTTAAGAACCACACTGTCAGAACAGTTCTAAAATACCACACTGTCAGAACAGTTCTAAAAGAACACACAATCAGAACAGTTCCAAAATACCATACTGTCAGAATAGTTCTAAAATACCACACTTTCAGACCTGTTCCAAAATACCACACTGTCAGAACAGTTCTAAAATACCACACTGTCTGAAAAGTTCGTACATACCACACTGTCAGAACAGTTCTAAAATATCACAATGTCAGAACAGTTCTAAAATACAACACTGTCAGAACAGTTCTTAATTACCACACTGTCAGAATAGTTCTCAAATATCACACTGTCGGAACGTTTCTAAAATACCCACTGTCAGAAAAGTTCTAAAATAACACATTGTCAGAACAATTCTAAAATAACACACTGTCAGAACAGTTCCAAAATACCACACTTTCTGAACAGTTCCAAAATGCCACACTCTCTGAACAGTTCTAAAATACCACACTGCCGGAAAAGTTCCAAGATACCAAGCCCTCTGAGCAGTTCTAAAATACCACACTGTCTGAACAGTTCGTACATACCACACTGTCAGAACAGTTCTAAAATATCACACTGTCAGAACAGTTCTAAAATATCACACTGTCAGAACAGTTCTAATTACCACCATGTCAGAATAGTTCTCAAATATCACACTGTCGGAACATTTTTACATACCACACTGTCGGAGCAGTTCTAAAATACCACAGTGTGAGAACAGTTCTAAAATAACACACTCTCAGAACAGTTCCAAAATACCGCACTGTCTGAACAGTTCCAAAATGCCACACTGTCTGAGCAGTTCTAAAATACACCCCTGTCGAACAGTTCCAAATACAAAAAGGAGTGAACAGTTCTAAAATACCACACTGACAGAACAGTTTAAAAATACCACACTCTCGGAACAGTTCTAAAATACCACACTGTCAGAACAGTTCTAGAATATCCTATTGTTAGAACAATTCCAAAATACCACAATGTCTGAACAGTTCCAAAATACCACACTGTCAGAACAGTTCCAAAATATCACACTGTCAGAACAGTTTTAAAATCCCCCACTGTCAAAACAGTTCTTAGTTACCACACTGTCGGAACAGTTTCAAAATACCACACTGTAAGAACAGCTCTAAAATACAACACTGTCAGAACAGTTCCAAAATACCGCACTGTCAGAACAGTTCCAAAATAGCAGACTGTCGGAGCAGTTCCAAATAACACACAGTCATAACAGTTCCAAAATACCACACTGTCGGGACAGTTCCAAAATACCACATTGTCAGAACAGTCCTAAAATACCGCATTGTCAGAACAGTTCTAAAATACCGGACTATCAGAACAGTTCCAAAATACCACACTGACAGAACATTTTCAAAATACCGCACTGTCAGACCAGTTCCAAAATACCACACTGTCTGAACAGCTCCACAATACCACAATGCCAGAACAGTTCTTAAATACCACGCTGTCAGAACAGATCTAAAATACTACACTGTCCGAATAATTCCAAAATACCACACTGTCGGAACAATTCCAAAATACCACACTGTCTGAAAAGGTCCGAAATATCACACTGTCAGAACAATTCCAAAATACCACACTGTCGGGACTGTTTCGAAATACCACACTGACAGAACAGTTCTAAAATACCGCATTGTCAGAACAGTTCTGAAATACCCCACTGTCAGAACAGTTCCAAAATACCACACTGTCAGAACAGATCCAAAATACCACACTGTCAGAACAGTTCTAGAATATCGTACTGTCAGAACAGTTCGAAAATACCACATTGTCTGAACAGTTCCAAAATACCACACTGTCGGAACAGTTTCAAAATACCACACTGTCAGAACAGTTCTAAATTACCACACTGTCTGAACAGTTCTAAAATATCACACTGCCAGAACGGTTCCAAAATACCACAAGGTCTGAACAGTTCTAAAATACGACACTGTCAGAACAGTTCTTAAGAACCACACTGTCCGAACAGTTCTAAAATACCACACTGTCAGAACAGTTCTTAATTACCACACTGTCAGAATAGGTCTGAAATACCACACTGTCTGAACATTTCTAAAATACCACAATGTCAGAGCACTTCTAAAATACCACACTGTCAGAACTGTTCTAGAATAATACACTGTCAGAATAGTTCCAAAATACCACACTGTCAGAACAGTTCTAAAATATCGCACTGTCAGAACAGTTCCAAGATACCACACTGTCTTAACAGTTCCAAAATACTACACTGTCAAAACAGTTCTTAAGAACCACACTGTCAGAGCAGTTCTAAAATACCACACTGTCAGAACAGTTCTAAAAGAACACACAGTCAGAACAGTTCCAAAATACCGTACTGTCAGAACAGTTCTAAAATACCACACTCTCAGACCAGTTCCAAAATACCACACTGTCAGAACAGTTCTAAAATACCACACTGTCTGAACAGTTCGTACATACCACACTGTCAGAACAGTTCTAAAATACCACAATGTCAGAACAGTTCTAAAATACCACACTGTCAGATCAGTTCTTAGTTAGCACACTGTCAGAATAGTTCTCAAATATCACACTGTCGGAACATTTCTAAAATACCATACTGTCAGAACAGTTCTAAAATAACACATTGTCAGAACAGTTCTAAAATACCACACTGTCAGAACAGTTCCAAAATACCACACTCTCTGAACTGTTCCAAAATGCCACACTGTCTGAACAGTTCTAAAATACCACACTGCCGGAACAGTTCCAAAATACCACACCCTCTGAACAGTTCTAAAATACCACACTGTCAGAGCAGTTCTGAAATACCACACTGTCTGAACAGCTCTAAAATGCCACACTGTCAGAACAGTTCCAAATTACCACACTGTCAGAACAGTTCCAAAATAGCACCCTGTCTGAACAGTTCTAAAATACCACTCTGTCAGAACGGTTCCAAAATACCACAAGGTCTGAACAGTCCTAAAATACCACACTGACAGAACAGTTTCAAAATATCACACTGTCTGAACAGTTCTAAAATACCACACTGTCAGAACGGTTCCAAAATACAACAAGGAGTGGACAGTTCTAAAATACCACACTGACAGAACAGTTTCAAAATACCACACTGTCGGAACAGTTCTAAAATGCCACATTGTCAGATCAGTTCTAGAATATCGTACTGTCAGAACAGTTCCAAAATACCACAATGTCTGAACAGTTCCAAAATACCACACTGTCGGAACAGTTCCAAAATACCACACTGTCAGAACAGTTCTAAAATACCGCACGGTCAAAACAGTTCTTAATTACCACACTTTCGGAACAGTTCCAAAATACCACACTGTAAGAACAGCTCTAAAATACAGCACTGTCAGAACAGTTCTAAAATACCACACTGTCTGAACAGTTCGTACATACCACACTGTCAGAACAGTTCCAAAATATCACAATGTCAGAACAGTTCTAAAATACCACACTGTCAGAACAGTTCTTAATTACCACACTGTCAGAATAGTTCTCAAATATCACACTGTCGGAACGTTTCTAAAATACCCACTGTCAGAAAAGTTCTAAAATAACACATTGTCAGAACAATTCTAAAATAACACACTGTCAGAACAGTTCCAAAATACCACACTTTCTGAACAGTTCCAAAATGCCACACTCTCTGAACAGTTCTAAAATACCACACTGCCGGAAAAGTTCCAAGATACCACGCCCTCTGAACAGTTCTAAAATACCACACTGTCTGAACAGTTCGTACATACCACACTGTCAGAACAGTTCTAAAATATCACACTGTCAGAACAGTTCTAAAATATCACACTGTCAGAACAGTTCTAATTACCACCATGTCAGAATAGTTCTCAAATATCACACTGTCGGAACATTTTTACATACCACACTGTCGGAGCAGTTCTAAAATATCACACTGTGAGAACAGTTCTAAAATAACACACTCTCAGAACAGTTCCAAAATACCGCACTGTCTGAACAGTTCCAAAATGCCACACTGTCTGAACAGTTCTAAAATACACCCCTGTCGAACAGTTCCAAATACAAAAAGGAGTGAACAGTTCTAAAATACCACACTGACAGAACAGTTTAAAAATACCACACTCTCGGAACAGTTCTAAAATACCACACTGTCAGAACAGTTCTAGAATATCCTATTGTTAGAACAATTCCAAAATACCACAATGTCTGAACAGTTCCAAAATACCACACTGTCAGAACAGTTCCAAAATATCACACTGTCAGAACAGTTTTAAAATCCCCCACTGTCAAAACAGTTCTTAGTTACCACACTGTCGGAACAGTTTCAAAATACCACACTGTAAGAACAGCTCTAAAATACAACACTGTCAGAACAGTTCCAAAATACCGCACTGTCAGAACAGTTCCAAAATAGCAGACTGTCGGAGCAGTTCCAAATAACACACAGTCATAGCAGTTCCAAAATACCACACTGTCGGGACAGTTCCAAAATACCACATTGTCAGAACAGTCCTAAAATACCGCATTGTCAGAACAGTTCTAAAATACCGGACTATCAGAACAGTTCCAAAATACCACACTGACAGAACATTTTCAAAATACCGCACTGTCAGAACAGTTCCAAAATACCACACTGTCTGAACAGCTCCACAATACCACAATGCCAGAACAGTTCTTAAATACCACGCTGTCAGAACAGATCTAAAATACTACACTGTCCGAATAATTCCAAAATACCACACTGTCGGAACAATTCTAAAATACCACACTGTCTGAAAAGGTCCGAAATATCACACTGTCAGAACAATTCCAAAATACCACACTGTCGGGACTGTTTCGAAATACCACACTGACAGAACAGTTCTAAAATACCGCATTGTCAGAACAGTTCTGAAATACCCCACTGTCAGAACAGTTCCAAAATACCACACTGTCAGAACAGATCCAAAATACCACACTGTCAGAACAGTTCTAGAATATCGTACTGTCAGAACAGTTCGAAAATACCACATTGTCTGAACAGTTCCAAAATACCACACTGTCGGAACAGTTCCAAAATACCACACTGTCAGAACAGTTCTAAATTACCACACTGTCTGAACAGTTCTAAAATATCACACTGCCAGAACGGTTCCAAAATACCACAAGGTCTGAACAGTTCTAAAATACGACACTGTCAGAACAGTTCTTAAGAACCACACTGTCCGAACAGTTCTAAAATACCACACTGTCAGAACAGTTCTTAATTACCACACTGTCAGAATAGGTCTGAAATACCACACTGTCTGAACATTTCTAAAATACCACAATGTCAGAGCACTTCTAAAATACCACACTGTCAGAACTGTTCTAGAATAATACACTGTCAGAATAGTTCCAAAATACCACACTGTCAGAACAGTTCTAAAATATCGCACTGTCAGAACAGTTCCAAGATACCACACTGTCTTAACAGTTCCAAAATACTACACTGTCAAAACAGTTCTTAAGAACCACACTGTCAGAGCAGTTCTAAAATACCACACTGTCAGAACAGTTCTAAAAGAACACACAGTCAGAACAGTTCCAAAATACCGTACTGTCAGAACAGTTCTAAAATACCACACTCTCAGACCAGTTCCAAAATACCACACTGTCAGAACAGTTCTAAAATACCACACTGTCTGAACAGTTCGTACATACCACACTGTCAGAACAGTTCTAAAATACCACAATGTCAGAACAGTTCTAAAATACCACACTGTCAGATCAGTTCTTAGTTAGCACACTGTCAGAATAGTTCTCAAATATCACACTGTCGGAACATTTCTAAAATACCATACTGTCAGAACAGTTCTAAAATAACACATTGTCAGAACAGTTCTAAAATACCATACTGTCAGAACAGTTCCAAAATACCACACTCTCTGAACTGTTCCAAAATGCCACACTGTCTGAACAGTTCTAAAATACCACACTGCCGGAACAGTTCCAAAATACCACACCCTCTGAACAGTTCTAAAATACCACACTGTCAGAGCAGTTCTGAAATACCACACTGTCTGAACAGCTCTAAAATGCCACACTGTCAGAACAGTTCCAAATTACCACACTGTCAGAACAGTTCCAAAATAGCACCCTGTCTGAACAGTTCTAAAATACCACTCTGTCAGAACGGTTCCAAAATACCACAAGGTCTGAACAGTTCTAAAATACCACACTGACAGAACAGTTTCAAAATATCACACTGTCTGAACAGTTCTAAAATACCACACTGTCAGAACGGTTCCAAAATACAACAAGGAGTGGACAGTTCTAAAATACCACACTGACAGAACAGTTTCAAAATACCACACTGTCGGAACAGTTCTAAAATGCCACATTGTCAGATCAGTTCTAGAATATCGTACTGTCAGAACAGTTCCAAAATACCACAATGTCTGAACAGTTCCAAAATACCACACTGTCGGAACAGTTCCAAAATACCACACTGTCAGAACAGTTCTAAAATACCGCACGGTCAAAACAGTTCTTAATTACCACACTTTCGGAACAGTTCCAAAATACCACACTGTAAGAACAGCTCTAAAATACAGCACTGTCAGAACAGTTCTAAAATACCACACTGTCTGAACAGTTCGTACATACCACACTGTCAGAACAGTTCCAAAATATCACAATGTCAGAACAGTTCTAAAATACCACACTGTCAGAACAGTTCTTAATTACCACACTGTCAGAATAGTTCTCAAATATCACACTGTCGGAACGTTTCTAAAATACCCACTGTCAGAAAAGTTCTAAAATAACACATTGTCAGAACAATTCTAAAATAACACACTGTCAGAACAGTTCCAAAATACCACACTTTCTGAACAGTTCCAAAATGCCACACTCTCTGAACAGTTCTAAAATACCACACTGCCGGAAAAGTTCCAAGATACCACGCCCTCTGAACAGTTCTAAAATACCACACTGTCTGAACAGTTCGTACATACCACACTGTCAGAACAGTTCTAAAATATCACACTGTCAGAACAGTTCTAAAATATCACACTGTCAGAACAGTTCTAATTACCACCATGTCAGAATAGTTCTCAAATATCACACTGTCGGAACATTTTTACATACCACACTGTCGGAGCAGTTCTAAAATATCACACTGTGAGAACAGTTCTAAAATAACACACTCTCAGAACAGTTCCAAAATACCGCACTGTCTGAACAGTTCCAAAATGCCACACTGTCTGAACAGTTCTAAAATACACCCCTGTCGAACAGTTCCAAATACAAAAAGGAGTGAACAGTTCTAAAATACCACACTGACAGAACAGTTTAAAAATACCACACTCTCGGAACAGTTCTAAAATACCACACTGTCAGAACAGTTCTAGAATATCCTATTGTTAGAACAATTCCAAAATACCACAATGTCTGAACAGTTCCAAAATACCACACTGTCAGAACAGTTCCAAAATATCACACTGTCAGAACAGTTTTAAAATCCCCCACTGTCAAAACAGTTCTTAGTTACCACACTGTCGGAACAGTTTCAAAATACCACACTGTAAGAACAGCTCTAAAATACAACACTGTCAGAACAGTTCCAAAATACCGCACTGTCAGAACAGTTCCAAAATAGCAGACTGTCGGAGCAGTTCCAAATAACACACAGTCATAGCAGTTCCAAAATACCACACTGTCGGGACAGTTCCAAAATACCACATTGTCAGAACAGTCCTAAAATACCGCATTGTCAGAACAGTTCTAAAATACCGGACTATCAGAACAGTTCCAAAATACCACACTGACAGAACATTTTCAAAATACCGCACTGTCAGAACAGTTCCAAAATACCACACTGTCTGAACAGCTCCACAATACCACAATGCCAGAACAGTTCTTAAATACCACGCTGTCAGAACAGATCTAAAATACTACACTGTCCGAATAATTCCAAAATACCACACTGTCGGAACAATTCCAAAATACCACACTGTCTGAAAAGGTCCGAAATATCACACTGTCAGAACAATTCCAAAATACCACACTGTCGGGACTGTTTCGAAATACCACACTGACAGAACAGTTCTAAAATACCGCATTGTCAGAACAGTTCTGAAATACCCCACTGTCAGAACAGTTCCAAAATACCACACTGTCAGAACAGATCCAAAATACCACACTGTCAGAACAGTTCTAGAATATCGTACTGTCAGAACAGTTCGAAAATACCACATTGTCTGAACAGTTCCAAAATACCACACTGTCGGAACAGTTCCAAAATACCACACTGTCAGAACAGTTCTAAATTACCACACTGTCTGAACAGTTCTAAAATATCACACTGCCAGAACGGTTCCAAAATACCACAAGGTCTGAACAGTTCTAAAATACGACACTGTCAGAACAGTTCTTAAGAACCACACTGTCCGAACAGTTCTAAAATACCACACTGTCAGAACAGTTCTTAATTACCACACTGTCAGAATAGGTCTGAAATACCACACTGTCTGAACATTTCTAAAATACCACAATGTCAGAGCACTTCTAAAATACCACACTGTCAGAACTGTTCTAGAATAATACACTGTCAGAATAGTTCCAAAATACCACACTGTCAGAACAGTTCTAAAATATCGCACTGTCAGAACAGTTCCAAGATACCACACTGTCTTAACAGTTCCAAAATACTACACTGTCAAAACAGTTCTTAAGAACCACACTGTCAGAGCAGTTCTAAAATACCACACTGTCAGAACAGTTCTAAAAGAACACACAGTCAGAACAGTTCCAAAATACCGTACTGTCAGAACAGTTCTAAAATACCACACTCTCAGACCAGTTCCAAAATACCACACTGTCAGAACAGTTCTAAAATACCACACTGTCTGAACAGTTCGTACATACCACACTGTCAGAACAGTTCTAAAATACCACAATGTCAGAACAGTTCTAAAATACCACACTGTCAGATCAGTTCTTAGTTAGCACACTGTCAGAATAGTTCTCAAATATCACACTGTCGGAACATTTCTAAAATACCATACTGTCAGAACAGTTCTAAAATAACACATTGTCAGAACAGTTCTAAAATACCATACTGTCAGAACAGTTCCAAAATACCACACTCTCTGAACTGTTCCAAAATGCCACACTGTCTGAACAGTTCTAAAATACCACACTGCCGGAACAGTTCCAAAATACCACACCCTCTGAACAGTTCTAAAATACCACACTGTCAGAGCAGTTCTGAAATACCACACTGTCTGAACAGATCTAAAATGCCACACTGTCAGAACAGTTCCAAATTACCACACTGTCAGAACAGTTCCAAAATAGCACCCTGTCTGAACAGTTCTAAAATACCACTCTGTCAGAACGGTTCCAAAATACCACAAGGTCTGAACAGTTCTAAAATACCACACTGACAGAACAGTTTCAAAATATCACACTGTCTGAACAGTTCTAAAATACCACACTGTCAGAACGGTTCCAAAATACAACAAGGAGTGGACAGTTCTAAAATACCACACTGACAGAACAGTTTCAAAATACCACACTGTCGGAACAGTTCTAAAATGCCACATTGTCAGATCAGTTCTAGAATATCGTACTGTCAGAACAGTTCCAAAATACCACAATGTCTGAACAGTTCCAAAATACCACACTGTCGGAACAGTTCCAAAATACCACACTGTCAGAACAGTTCTAAAATACCGCACGGTCAAAACAGTTCTTAATTACCACACTTTCGGAACAGTTCCAAAATACCACACTGTAAGAACAGCTCTAAAATACAGCACTGTCAGAACAGTTCTAAAATACCACACTGTCTGAACAGTTCGTACATACCACACTGTCAGAACAGTTCCAAAATATCACAATGTCAGAACAGTTCTAAAATACCACACTGTCAGAACAGTTCTTAATTACCACACTGTCAGAATAGTTCTCAAATATCACACTGTCGGAACGTTTCTAAAATACCCACTGTCAGAAAAGTTCTAAAATAACACATTGTCAGAACAATTCTAAAATAACACACTGTCAGAACAGTTCCAAAATACCACACTTTCTGAACAGTTCCAAAATGCCACACTCTCTGAACAGTTCTAAAATACCACACTGCCGGAAAAGTTCCAAGATACCACGCCCTCTGAACAGTTCTAAAATACCACACTGTCTGAACAGTTCGTACATACCACACTGTCAGAACAGTTCTAAAATATCACACTGTCAGAACAGTTCTAAAATATCACACTGTCAGAACAGTTCTAATTACCACCATGTCAGAATAGTTCTCAAATATCACACTGTCGGAACATTTTTACATACCACACTGTCGGAGCAGTTCTAAAATATCACACTGTGAGAACAGTTCTAAAATAACACACTCTCAGAACAGTTCCAAAATACCGCACTGTCTGAACAGTTCCAAAATGCCACACTGTCTGAACAGTTCTAAAATACACCCCTGTCGAACAGTTCCAAATACAAAAAGGAGTGAACAGTTCTAAAATACCACACTGACAGAACAGTTTAAAAATACCACACTCTCGGAACAGTTCTAAAATACCACACTGTCAGAACAGTTCTAGAATATCCTATTGTTAGAACAATTCCAAAATACCACAATGTCTGAACAGTTCCAAAATACCACACTGTCAGAACAGTTCCAAAATATCACACTGTCAGAACAGTTTTAAAATCCCCCACTGTCAAAACAGTTCTTAGTTACCACACTGTCGGAACAGTTTCAAAATACCACACTGTAAGAACAGCTCTAAAATACAACACTGTCAGAACAGTTCCAAAATACCGCACTGTCAGAACAGTTCCAAAATAGCAGACTGTCGGAGCAGTTCCAAATAACACACAGTCATAACAGTTCCAAAATACCACACTGTCGGGACAGTTCCAAAATACCACATTGTCAGAACAGTCCTAAAATACCGCATTGTCAGAACAATTCTAAAATACCGGACTATCAGAACAGTTCCAAAATACCACACTGACAGAACATTTTCAAAATACCGCACTGTCAGAACAGTTCCAAAATACCACACTGTCTGAACAGCTCCACAATACCACAATGCCAGAACAGTTCTTAAATACCACGCTGTCAGAACAGATCTAAAATACTACACTGTCCGAATAATTCCAAAATACCACACTGTCGGAACAATTCCAAAATACCACACTGTCTGAAAAGGTCCGAAATATCACACTGTCAGAACAATTCCAAAATACCACACTGTCGGGACTGTTTCGAAATACCACACTGACAGAACAGTTCTAAAATACCGCATTGTCAGAACAGTTCTGAAATACCCCACTGTCAGAACAGTTCCAAAATACCACACTGTCAGAACAGATCCAAAATACCACACTGTCAGAACAGTTCTAGAATATCGTACTGTCAGAACAGTTCGAAAATACCACATTGTCTGAACAGTTCCAAAATACCACACTGTCGGAACAGTTCCAAAATACCACACTGTCAGAACAGTTCTAAATTACCACACTGTCTGAACAGTTCTAAAATATCACACTGCCAGAACGGTTCCAAAATACCACAAGGTCTGAACAGTTCTAAAATACGACACTGTCAGAACAGTTCTTAAGAACCACACTGTCCGAACAGTTCTACAATACCACACTGTCAGAACAGTTCTTAATTACCACACTGTCAGAATAGGTCTGAAATACCACACTGTCTGAACATTTCTAAAATACCACAATGTCAGAGCACTTCTAAAATACCACACTGTCAGAACTGTTCTAGAATAATACACTGTCAGAATAGTTCCAAAATACCACACTGTCAGAACAGTTCTAAAATATCGCACTGTCAGAACAGTTCCAAGATACCACACTGTCTTAACAGTTCCAAAATACTACACTGTCAAAACAGTTCTTAAGAACCACACTGTCAGACCAGTTCTAAAATACCACACTGTCAGAACAGTTCTAAAAGAACACACAGTCAGAACAGTTCCAAAATACCGTACTGTCAGAACAGTTCTAAAATACCACACTCTCAGACCAGTTCCAAAATACCACACTGTCAGAACAGTTCTAAAATACCACACTGTCTGAACAGTTCGTACATACCACACTGTCAGAACAGTTCTAAAATACCACAATGTCAGAACAGTTCTAAAATACCACACTGTCAGATCAGTTCTTAGTTAGCACACTGTCAGAATAGTTCTCAAATATCACACTGTCGGAACATTTCTAAAATACCATACTGTCAGAACAGTTCTAAAATAACACATTGTCAGAACAGTTCTAAAATACCATACTGTCAGAACAGTTCCAAAATACCACACTCTCTGAACTGTTCCAAAATGCCACACTGTCTGAACAGTTCTAAAATACCACACTGCCGGAACAGTTCCAAAATACCACACCCTCTGAACAGTTCTAAAATACCACACTGTCAGAGCAGTTCTGAAATACCACACTGTCTGAACAGCTCTAAAATGCCACACTGTCAGAACAGTTCCAAATTACCACACTGTCAGAACAGTTCCAAAATAGCACCCTGTCTGAACAGTTCTAAAATACCACTCTGTCAGAACGGTTCCAAAATACCACAAGGTCTGAACAGTTCTAAAATACCACACTGACAGAACAGTTTCAAAATATCACACTGTCTGAACAGTTCTAAAATACCACACTGTCAGAACGGTTCCAAAATACAACAAGGAGTGGACAGTTCTAAAATACCACACTGACAGAACAGTTTCAAAATACCACACTGTCGGAACAGTTCTAAAATGCCACATTGTCAGATCAGTTCTAGAATATCGTACTGTCAGAACAGTTCCAAAATACCACAATGTCTGAACAGTTCCAAAATACCACACTGTCGGAACAGTTCCAAAATACCACACTGTCAGAACAGTTCTAAAATACCGCACGGTCAAAACAGTTCTTAATTACCACACTTTCGGAACAGTTCCAAAATACCACACTGTAAGAACAGCTCTAAAATACAGCACTGTCAGAACAGTTCTAAAATACCGCAATGTCAGAACAGTTCCAAAATAGCAGACGGTCGGAGCAGTTCCAAATAACACACAATCATAACAGTTCCAAAATACCACATTGTCAGAATAGTCCTAAAATACCGCATTGTCAGAACAGTTCCAAAATACCACACTGACAGAACAGTTTCAAAATACCACACTGTCAGAACAGTTCTAAAATACCACATTGTCTGAACAGTTCCAAAATACCACACTGTCGGAACAGTTCCAAAATACCACACTGTCAGAACAGTTCTAAAATACCACACTGTCTGAACAGTTCTAAAATATCACACTGCCAGAACGGTTCCAAAATACCACAAGGTCTGAACAGTTCTAAAATACGACACTGTCAGAACAGTTCTTAAGAACCACACTGTCCGAACAGTTCTAAAATACCACACTGTCAGAACAGTTCTTAATTACCACACTGTCAGAATAGGTCTGAAATACCACACTGTCTGAACATTTCTAAAATACCACAATGTCAGAGCACTTCTAAAATACCACACTGTCAGAACTGTTCTAAAATAATACACTGTCAGAATAGTTCCAAAATACCACACTGTCAGAACAGTTCTAAAAGAACACACAGTCAGAACAGTTCCAAAATACCGTACTGTCAGAACAGTTCTAAAATACCACACTCTCAGACCAGTTCCAAAATACCACACTGTCAGAACAGTTCTAAAATACCACACTGTCTGAACAGTTCGTACATACCACACTGTCAGAACAGTTCTAAAATACCACAATGTCAGAACAGTTCTTAGTTAGCACACTGTCAGAATAGTTCTCAAATATCACATTGTCGGAACATTTCTAAAATACCATACTGTCAGAACAGTTCTAAAATAACACAATGTCAGAACAGTTCTTAAATACCATACTGTCAGAACAGTTCCAAAATACCACACTCTCTGAACTGTTCCAAAATGCCACACTGTCTGAACAGTTCTAAAATACCACACTGCCGGAACAGTTCCAAAATACCACACCCTCTGAACAGTTCTAAAATACCACACTGTCAGAGCAGTTCTAAAATACCACACTGTCTGAACAGCTCTAAAATGCCACACTGTCAGAACAGTTCCAAATTACCACACTGTCAGAACAGTTCCAAAATAGCACCCTGTCTGAACAGTTCTAAAATACCACACTGTCAGAACGGTTCCAAAATACCACAAGGTCTGAACAGTTCTAAAATACCACACTGTCAGAACAGTTCCAAAATACCACACTGTCTGAACAGTTCCAAATTACCACACTGCCAGAATAGTTCTTAAGAACCACAATGTCAGAACAGTTCTAAAATACTACACTGTCAAAACAGTTCTTAAGAACCACACTGTCAGAACAGTTCTAAAATACCACACTGTCAGAACAGTTCTTAATTACCACACAGTCAGAATAGTTCTGAAATACCACACTCTCGGAACATTTCTAAAATAACACACTGTCAGACCACTTCTAAAATACCACACTGTCAGAACAGTTCTAAAAGAACACACAGTCAGAACAATTCCAAAATACCATACAGTCAGAACACTTCTACAATACCACACTGTCAGACCAGTTCCAAAATACCACACTGTCAGAACAGTTCTAAAATACCACACTCTCTTAACAGTTCGTACATACCACACTGTCAGAACAGTTCTATAATACCACAATGTCAGAACAGTTCTAAAATACCACACTGTCAGAACAGTTCTTAATTACCACACTGTCAGAATAGTTCTCAAATATCACACTGTCGGAACATTTCTAAAATACCACACTGTCGGGGCAGTTCTAAAATACCACACTGTCAGAACAGTTCTAAAATAACACAATGTCAGAACAGTTCCAAAATACCACACTTTCTGAACAGTTCCAAAATGCCACACTGTCTGAACAGTTCTAAAAGAACACACAGTCAGAACAGTTCCAAAATACCGTACTGTCAGAACAGTTCTAAAATACCACACTCTCAGACCAGTTCCAAAATACCACACTGTCAGAACAGTTCTAAAATACCACACTGTCTGAACAGTTCGTACATACCACACTGTCAGAACAGTTCTAAAATACCACAATGTCAGAACAGTTCTAAAATACCACACTGTCAGATCAGTTCTTAGTTAGCACACTGTCAGAATAGTTCTCAAATATCACACTGTCGGAACATTTCTAAAATACCATACTGTCAGAACAGTTCTAAAATAACACAATGTCAGAACAGTTCTAAAATACCATACTGTCAGAACAGTTCCAAAATACCACACTCTCTGAACTGTTCCAAAATGCCACACTGTCTGAACAGTTCTAAAATACCACACTGTCAGAGCAGTTCTAAAATACCACACTGTCGGAACAGCTCTAAAATGCCACATTGTCAGAACAGTTCCAAATTACCACACTGTCAGAACAGTTCCAAAATAGCACCCTGTCTGAACAGTTCTAAAATACCACACTGTCAGAACGGTTCCAAAATACCACAAGGTCTGAACAGTTCTAAAATACCACACTGTCAGAACAGTTCCAAAATATCACACTGTCTGAACAGTTCCAAATTACCACACTGCCAGAATAGTTCTTAAGAACCACAATGTCAGAACAGTTCTAAAATACTACACTGTCAAAACAGTTCTTAAGAACCACACTGTCAGAACAGTTCTAAAATACCACACTGTCAGAACAGTTCTTAATTACCACACAGTCAGAATAGTTCTGAAATACCACACTCTCGGAACATTTCTAAAATAACACACTGTCAGACCACTTCTAAAATACCACACTGTCAGAACAGGTCTAAAAGAACACACAGTCAGAACAATTCCAAAATACCATACTGTCAGAACACTTCTAAAATACCACACTGTCAGACCAGTTCCAAAATACCATACTGTCAGAACAGTTCTAAAATACCACACTCTCTTAACAGTTCGTGCATACCACACTGTCAGAACAGTTCTATAATACCACAATGTCAGAACAGTTCTAAAATACCACACTGTCAGAACAGTTCTTAATTACCACACTGTCAGAATAGTTCTCAAATATCACACTGTCGGAACATTTCTAAAATACCACACTGTCGGGGCAGTTCTAAAATACCACACTGTCAGAACAGTTCTAAAATAACACAATGTCAGAACAGTTCCAAAATACCACACTTTCTGAACAATTCCAAAATGCCACACTGTCTGAACAGTTCTAAAATACCACACTCTCGGAACAGCTCCAAAATACCACACCCTCTGAACAGTTCTAAAATACCACACGGTCAGAGCAGTTCTAAAATACCACACTGTCTGAACAGCTCTAAAATACCACACTGTCAGAAGAGTTCCAAAATACCACACTGTCAGAACAGTTCCAAAATACCACACTGTCTGAACAGTTCTAAAATATCACACTGTCAGAACGGTTTCAAAATACCACAAGGTCTGAACAGTTCTAAAATACCACACTGACAGAAGAGTTTCAAAATACCACACTGTCGGAACAGTTCTAAAATACCACACTGTCAGAACAGATCTTAAGAACCACACTGTCAGAACAGTTCTTAATTACCACACTGTCAGAATAGTTCTCAAATATCACACTGTCGGAACATTTCTAAAATACCACACTGACGGAACAGTTCTAAAATACCACACTGTCAGAACAGTTCTCAAATAACACACTGTCAGAACAGTTCCAAAATACCACATTTTCTGGACAGTTCCAAAATGCCACACTGTCTGAACAGTTCTAAAATACCACACTGTCAGAACAGTTCCAAAATACCACACCCTCTGAACAGTTTTAAAATACCACACTGTCAGAGCAGTTCTAAAATACCACACTGTCTGAACAGCTCTAAAATACCACACTGTCAGAACAGTTCCAAAATACCACACTGTCAGAATAGTTCCAAAATACCACACTGTCTGAACAGTTCTAAATATCACACTGTCAGAACGGTTCCAAAATACCACAAGGTCTGAACAGTTCTAAGATACCACACTGACAGAAGAGTTTCAAAATACCACACTGTCGGAACAGTTCTAAAATACCACACTGTCAGAACAGATCTTAAGAACCACACTGTCAGAACCGTTCTAAATTACCACACTGTCAGAACAGTTCTTAATTACCACTCTGTCAGAATAGGTCTGAAATACCACACTGACTGAACATTTCAAAAATACCACACTGTCAGAGCACTTCTAAAATACCACACTGTCAGAACAGTTCTAAAATAATACACTGTCAGAACAGTTCCAAATACCACACTGTCAGAACAGTTCTAAAATATCGCACTGTCAGAACAGTTCCAAAATACCACACTGTCTGAACAGTTCCAAAATACCACACTGTCAGAATAGTTCTTAAGAACCACAATGTCAGAACAGTTCTAAAATACTACACTGTCAAAACAGTTCTTAAGAACCACACTGTCAGAACAGTTCTAAAATACCACACTGTCAGAACAGTTCTAAAAGAACACACAATCAGAACAGTTCCAAAATACCATACTGTCAGAATAGTTCTAAAATACCACACTTTCAGACCTGTTCCAAAATACCACACTGTCAGAACAGTTCTAAAATACCACACTGTCTGAACAGTTCGTACATACCACACTGTCAGAACAGTTCTAAAATATCACAATGTCAGAACAGTTCTAAAATACCACACTGTCAGAACAGTTCTTAATTACCACACTGTCAGAATAGTTCTCAAATATCACACTGTCGGAACGTTTCTAAAATACCCACTGTGAGAAAAGTTCTAAAATAACACATCGTCAGAACAATTCTAAAATAACACACTGTCAGAACAATTCCAAAATACCACACTTTCTGAACAGTTCCAAAATGCCACACTCTCTGAACAGTTCTAAAATACCACACTGCCGGAAAAGTTCCAAGATACCACGCCCTCTGAACAGTTCTAAAATACCACACTGTCTTAACAGTGCGTACATACCACACTGTCAGAACAGTTCTAAAATATCACACTGTCAGAACAGTTCTAAAATATCACACTGTCAGAACAGTTCTAATTACCACCATGTCAGAATAGTTCTCAAATATCACACTGTCGGAACATTTTTACATACCACACTGTCGGAGCAGTTCTAAAATACCACACTGTGAGAACAGTTCTAAAATAACACACTCTCAGAACAGTTCCAAAATACCGCACTGTCTGAACAGTTCCAAAATGCCACAATGTCTGAACAGTTCTAAAATACACCCCAGTCGAACAGTTCCAAATACAAAAAGGAGTGAACAGTTCTAAAATACCACACTGACAGAACAGTTTAAAAATACCACACTATCGGAACAGTTCTAAAATACCACACTGTCAGAACAGTTCTAGAATATCCTACTGTTAGAACAATTCCAAAATACCACAATGTCTGAACAGTTCCAAAATACCACACTGTCAGAACAGTTCCAAAATATCACACTGTCAGAACAGTTTTAAAATCCCCCACTGTCAAAACAGTTCTTAGTTACCACACTGTCGGAACAGTTTCAAAATACCACACTGTAAGAACAGCTCTAAAATACAACACTGTCAGAACAGTTCCAAAATACCGCACTGTCAGAACAGTTCCAAAATAGCAGACTGTCGGAGCAGTTCCAAATAACACACAGTCATAACAGTTCCAAAATACCACACTGTCGGGACAGTTCCAAAATACCACATTGTCAGAACAGTCCTAAAATACCACATTGTCAGAACAGTTGTAAAATACCGGACTATCAGAACAGTTCCAAAATACCACACTGACAGAACATTTTCAAAATACCGCACTGTCAGAACAGTTCCAAAATACCACACTGTCTGAACAGCTCCACAATACCACAATGCCAGAACAGTTCTTAAATACCACGCTGTCAGAACAGATCTAAAATACTACTCTGTCCGAATAATTCCAAAATACCACACTGTCGGAACAATTCCAAAATACCACACTGTCTGAAAAGGTCCGAAATATCACACTGTCAGAACAATTCCAAAATACCACACTGTCGGGACTGTTTCGAAATACCACACTGACAGAACAGTTCTAAAATACCGCATTGTCAGAACAGTTCTGAAATCCCCCACTGTCAGAACAGTTCCAAAATACCACACTGTCAGAACAGATCCAAAATACCACACTGTCAGAACAGTTCTAGAATATCGTACTGTCAGAACAGTTCGAAAATACCACATTGTCTGAACAGTTCCAAAATACCACACTGTCGGAACAGTTCCAAAATACCACACTGTCAGAACAGTTCTAAATTACCACACTGTCTGAACAGTTCTAAAATATCACACTGCCAGAACGGTTCCAAAATACCACAAGGTCTGAACAGTTCTAAAATACGATACTGTCAGAACAGTTCTTAAGAACCACACTGTCCGAACAGTTCTAAAATACCACACTGTCAGAACAGTTCTTAATTACCACACTGTCAGAATAGGTCTGAAATACCACACTGTCTGAACATTTCTAAAATACCACAATGTCAGAGCACTTCTAAAATACCACACTGTCAGAACTGTTCTAAAATAATACACTGTCAGAATAGTTCAGAAATACCACACTGTCAGAACAGTTCTAAGATATCGCACTGTCAGAACAGTTCCAAGATACCACACTGTCTTAACAGTTCCAAAATACTACACTGTCAAAACAGTTCTTAAGAACCACACTGTCAGAGCAGTTCTAAAATACCACACTGTCAGAACAGTTCCAAAATACCGTACTGTCAGAACAGTTCTAAAATACCACACTCTCAGACCAGTTCCAAAATACCACACTGTCAGAACAGTTCTAAAATACCACACTGTCTGAACAGTTCGTACATACCACACTGTCAGAACAGTTCTAAAATACCACAATGTCAGAACAGTTCTAAAATACCACACTGTCAGATCAGTTCTTAGTTAGCACACTGTCAGAATAGTTCTCAAATATCACACTGTCGGAACATTTCTAAAATACCATACTGTCAGAACAGTTCTAAAATAACACAATGTCAGAACAGTTCTAAAATACCATACTGTCAGAACAGTTCCAAAATACCACACTCTCTGAACTGTTCCAAAATGCCACACTGTCTGAACAGTTCTAAAATACCACACTGTCAGAGCAGTTCTAAAATACCACACTGTCGGAACAGCTCTAAAATGCCACATTGTCAGAACAGTTCCAAATTACCACACTGTCAGAACAGTTCCAAAATAGCACCCTGTCTGAACAGTTCTAAAATACCACACTGTCAGAACGGTTCCAAAATACCACAAGGTCTGAACAGTTCTAAAATACCACACTGTCAGAACAGTTCCAAAATATCACACTGTCTGAACAGTTCCAAATTACCACACTGCCAGAATAGTTCTTAAGAACCACAATGTCAGAACAGTTCTAAAATACTACACTGTCAAAACAGTTCTTAAGAACCACACTGTCAGAACAGTTCTAAAATACCACACTGTCAGAACAGTTCTTAATTACCACACAGTCAGAATAGTTCTGAAATACCACACTCTCGGAACATTTCTAAAATAACACACTGTCAGACCACTTCTAAAATACCACACTGTCAGAACAGGTCTAAAAGAACACACAGTCAGAACAATTCCAAAATACCATACTGTCAGAACACTTCTAAAATACCACACTGTCAGACCAGTTCCAAAATACCATACTGTCAGAACAGTTCTAAAATACCACACTCTCTTAACAGTTCGTGCATACCACACTGTCAGAACAGTTCTATAATACCACAATGTCAGAACAGTTCTAAAATACCACACTGTCAGAACAGTTCTTAATTACCACACTGTCAGAATAGTTCTCAAATATCACACTGTCGGAACATTTCTAAAATACCACACTGTCGGGGCAGTTCTAAAATACCACACTGTCAGAACAGTTCTAAAATAACACAATGTCAGAACAGTTCCAAAATACCACACTTTCTGAACAATTCCAAAATGCCACACTGTCTGAACAGTTCTAAAATACCACACTCTCGGAACAGCTCCAAAATACCACACCCTCTGAACAGTTCTAAAATACCACACGGTCAGAGCAGTTCCAAAATACCGTACTGTCAGAACAGTTCTAAAATACCACACTCTCAGACCAGTTCCAAAATACCACACTGTCAGAACAGTTCTAAAATACCACACTGTCTGAACAGTTCGTACATACCACACTGTCAGAACAGTTCTAAAATACCACAATGTCAGAACAGTTCTAAAATACCACACTGTCAGATCAGTTCTTAGTTAGCACACTGTCAGAATAGTTCTCAAATATCACACTGTCGGAACATTTCTAAAATACCATACTGTCAGAACAGTTCTAAAATAACACATTGTCAGAACAGTTCTAAAATACCATACTGTCAGAACAGTTCCAAAATACCACACTCTCTGAACTGTTCCAAAATGCCACACTGTCTGAACAGTTCTAATATACCACACTGCCGGAACAGTTCCAAAATACCACACCCTCTGAACAGTTCTAAAATACCACACTGTCAGAGCAGTTCTGAAATACCACACTGTCTGAACAGCTCTAAAATGCCACCCTGTCAGAACAGTTCCAAATTACCACACTGTCAGAACAGTTCCAAAATAGCACCCTGTCTGAACAGTTCTAAAATACCACACTGTCAGAACGGTTCCAAAATACCACAAGGTCTGAACAGTTCTAAAATACCACACTGAAAGAACAGTTTCAAAATATCACACTGTCTGAACAGTTCTAAAATACCACACTGTCAGAACGGTTCCAAAATACAGCAAGGAGTGGACAGTTCTAAAATACCACACTGACAGAACAGTTTCAAAATACCACACTGTCGGAACAGTTCTAAAATGCCACACTGTCAGATCAGTTCTAGAATATCGTACTGTCAGAACAGTTCCAAAATACCACAATGTCTGAACAGTTCCAAAATACCACACTGTCGGAACAGTTCCAAAATACCACACTGTCAGAACAGTTCTAAAATACCGCACGGTCAAAACAGTTCTTAATTACCACACTGTCGGAACAGTTCCAAAATACCACACTGTAAGAACAGCTCTAAAATACAGCACTGTCAGAACAGTTCTAAAATACCGCAATGTCAGAACAGTTCCAAAATAGCAGACTGTCGGAGCAGTTCCAAATAACACACAATCATAACAGTTCCAAAATACCACACTGTCAGAACAGCTTCAAAATACCACACTGTCGGGACATTTCCAAAATACCACATTGTCAGAACAGTCCTAAAATACCGCATTGTCAGAACAGTTCCAAAATACCACACTGACAGAACAGTTTCAAAATACCGCACTGTCTGAACAGCTCCAAAATACCACAATGCCAGAACAGTTCTTAAATACCGCACTGTCGGAATAATTCCAAAATACCACACTGTCGGAACAATTCCAAAATACCACACTGTCTGAAAAGTTCCGAAATATCACACTGTCAGAACAATTCCAAAATACCACACTCTCGGGACAGTTTCGAAATACCACACTGACAGAACAGTACTAAAATACCGCTTTGTCAGAACAGTTCTGAAATACCACACTGTCAGAACAGTTCTAAAATAACACACTTTCAGAACAGTTCTAAAATACCACACTTTCAGAACAGTTCCAAAATACCACACTGTTTGAAGAGTTCTAAAATACCACACTGACAGAACAGTTTCAAAATACCACACTGTCGGAACAGTTCTAAAATACCACACTGTCAGAACAGTTCTAGAATATCGCACTGTCAGAACAGTTCGAAAATACCACATTGTCTGAACAGTTCCAAAATACCACACTGTCGGAACATTTCCAAAATACCACACTGTCAGAACAGTTCTAAAATACCACACTGTCAAAACAGTTCTTAATTACCACACTGTCGGAACAGTTCCAAAATACCACACTGTAAGAACAGCTCTAAAATACAGCACTGTCAGAACAGTTCTAAAATACCGCACTGTCAGAACAGTTCCAAAGTAACAGACTGTCGGAGCAGTTCCAAATAACACACAGTCATAACAGTTCCAAAATACCACACTGTCAGAACAGCTTCAAAATACCACACTGTTGGGACAGTTCCAAAATACCACATTGTCAGAACAGTTCTAAAATACCGCATTGTCAGAACAGTTCTAAAATACCGGACTGTCAGAACAGTTCCAAAATACCACACTGACAGAACAGTTTCAAAATACCACACTGTCTGAACAGCTACAAAATACCACAATGCCTGAACAGTTCTTAAATACCACACTGTCAGAACAGGTCTAACATACCACACTGTCGGAATAATTCCAAAATACCACACTGTCTGAACAATTCCAAAATACCTCCCTATCTGAAAAGTTCCGAAATATCACACTGTCAGAACAATTCCAAAATACCACACTCTCGGGACAGTTTCGAAATACCACACTGACAGAACAGTACTAAAATACCGCATTGACAGAACAGTTCTGAAATACCGCACTGTCAGAACAGTTCCAAAATACTACACTGTCAGAACAGTTCTAAAATAACACACTTTCAGAACAGTTCTAAAATAACACACTGTCAGAACAGTTCCAAAATACCACACTGTTTGAACAGTTCTTAAATACCACACTGACAGAACAGTTTCAAAATACCAGACTGTCGGAACAGTTCTAAAATACCACACTGTCAGAACAGTTCCAGAATATCGTACTGTCAGAACAGTTGGAAAATGCCACATTGTCGGAACAGTTCCAAAATACCACACTGTCAGAACAGTTCTAAAATACCACACTGTCAACACAGTTCTTAATTACCACACTGTCGGAACAGTTCCAAAATACCACACTGTAAGAACAGCTCTAAAATACAGCACTGTCAGAACATTTCTAAAATACCGGACTGTCAGAACAGTTCAATAATACCTCACTGTCATAACAGTTCTGAAAATACCAGACTGTCGGAGGAATTCCAAATACCACACTGTATGAACAGTTCTGAAATACCGCACTTTCAGAGCAGTTCCAAAATACCACACTGTCAGAACAGTTCCAAAATACCACACTGTAAGAACAGCTCTAAAATACAGCACTGTCAGAACATTTCTAAAATACCGGACTGTCAGAACAGTTCAATAATACCTCACTGTCATAATAGTTCTGAAAATACCAGACTGTCGGAGGAATTCCAAATACCACACTGTATGAACAGTTCCAAAATATCACACTGTTTGAACAGTTCTATAATACCGCACTTTCAGAGCAGTTCCAAAATACCACACTGTCAGAACAGTTCTAAAATACCCACTGTCAGAACAGTTTCAAAATACCACACTGACAGAACAGTTCTAAAATACTACACTGTCTGAACAGCTCCAAAATACCACAATGTCAGAATAGTTCTTAAATACCACATTGTCTGAACAGTTCTAAAATGCCACACTGTCGGAATAATTCCAAAATACCACACTGTCGGAACAATTCTAAAATATCTCACTGTCGGAACAATTCCAAAATACCTCACTGTCGAGATATTTGTTTTATTATACAGCACTGTCGAAACAATTCTAAAATACCACACTGTCGGAACAATTCGAAAATACCACACTATCGGAACAATTCCAAAATACCACTTTATCAGAACAGTTCCAAAATACTACACTGGCAGAACAGTTCTTAAATACCACACTGTCAGAACATTTCTAGCATACCACACTGTCGGAACAATTGCAAAATACCACACTGTCGGAACAATTCCAAAATACCTAAATGTCGGCACAATTCTAAAATATCACACTGTCTGAACGATTTCTTTTTATAATACAGCACTGTCGGAACAATTTTAAAATACCACACTCTCCAATCATTTGTAAAATACCACACTGTCTGAAAAGTTCCAAAATACCACAATGTCAGAAAAGTTCTGAAATACCGCACTGTCAGAACAGTTCCAAAATACCACACTGTCGGGACCGTTCCAAAATACCACACTGTGAGAACAGTTCTAAAATACCGCCCTGTCAGAACAGTTCTAAAATACGGCACTGTCAGAACAGGTCCAAAATACCACACTGTTAGAACAGTTCCAAAATACCACACTGTGAGAACAGTTCCAAAATACCACACTGTCGGAACAGTTCTAAAATACCGCACTGTCAGAACAGTTCCAAAATACCACACTGTCAGAACAGTTCCAAAATACCACACTGTCAGAACAGTTCTAAAATACCCACTGTCAGAACAGTTTCTAAATACCACACTGACAGAACAGTTCTAAAATACTACACTGTCTGAACAGCTCCAAAATACCACAATGTCAGAATAGTTCTTAAATACCACATTGTCTGAACAGTTCTAAAATGCCACACTGTCGGAATAATTCCAAAATACCACACTGTCGGAACAATTCTAAAATATCTCACAGTCGGAACAATTCCAAAATACCTCACTGTCGAGATATTTTTTTTATTATAAAGCACTGTCGAAACAATTCTAAAATACCACACTGTCGGAACAATTCGAAAATACCACACTATCGGAACAATTCCAAAATACCACTTTGTCAGAACAGTTCCAAAATACTACACTGGCAGAACAGTTCTTAAATACCACACTGTCAGAACATTTCTAGCATACCACACTGTCGGAACAGTTGCAAAATACCACACTGTCGGAACAATTCCAAAATACTTAAATGTCGGCACAATTCTAAAATATCACACTGTCTGAACAATTTCTTTTTATAATACAGCACTGTCGGAACAATTTTAAAATACCACACTGTCCAATCATTTGTAAAATACCACACTGTCTGAAAAGTTCCAAAATACCACAATGTCAGAACAGTTCTGAAATACCGCACTGTCAGAACAGTTCCAAAATACCACACTCTCGGGACCGTTCCAAAATACCACACTGTGAGAACAGTTCTAAAATACCGCCCTGTCAGAACAGTTCTAAAATACCGCACTGTCAGAAGAGGTCTAAAATACCACACTGTTAGAACAGTTCCAAAATACCACACTGTGAGAACAGTTCCAAAATACCACACTATCGGAACAGTTCTAAAATACCGCACTGTCAGAACAGTTCCAAAATACCACACTGTCTGAACATTTCCAAAATACCGCACTGTCAGAACAGTTCCAAAATACCACACTGTCTGAACAGTTCCAAAATACCACACTGTCGGAACAGTTCCAAAATACTGCACTGTCAGAACAGTTCCAAAATACCACACACTCTGAACAACTCCAAAATACCACAATGTCAGAACTGTTACAGTTCTTAAATACCACACTGACAGAACAGTTCTAAAATACCACACTGTCGGAACAATTAAAAAATACCACACTGTCGGAACAATTCCAAAATACCTCACTGTCGGAACAATTCTAAAATACCACACTGTCGAATCAATTCTAAAATACCACACTGTCGGAACTATTCCAAAATACCACACTGTCGGAACAATTCCAATATACCACACTGTCAGAACAGTTCCAAAATAACACACTATCAGAGCAGTTCTTGAATACCACACTGTCAGAACAGTTCTAAAATACCACACTGTCGGAACTATTCCAAAATACCACACTGTCGGAACAATTCCAAAATACCACACTGTCAGAACAGTTCCAAAATACCACACTGTCAGAGCATTTCTTGAATACCACTGTCAGAACAGTTCTAAAGTACCACACTTGCGGAACAATTCCAAAATACCACACTGTCGGAACAAATCCAAGATACCTCTTTGTCGGGACAATTCTAAAATATCACACTGTTGGAACATTTTTTTATAATACAGCACTGTCGGAACAATTCTAAAATACCACACTGTCGGAACAATTCTAAAATATCACACAGTCGGATCATTTGTGAAATACCACACTGTCGGAACGGAACAATTCTAAAATACCACACTGTCGGAACAATTCTAAAATAACACACTGTCGGATCATTTATTAAATACCACACTGTCGGAACAATTCTAAAATACCACACAGTCGGATCATTTGTACAATACCACACTGTCTGGACAATTCTAAAATACCACACTGTCGGAACAATTCTAAAATAACACACTGTCAGAACAGTCCTAAAATACCACATTGTCAGAACAGTTCTAAAATACCGGACTATCAGAACAGTTCCAAAATACCACACTGACAGAACATTTTCAAAATACCGCACTGTCAGAACAGTTCCAAAATACCACACTGTCTGAACAGCTCCACAATACCACAATGCCAGAACAGTTCTTAAATACCACGCTGTCAGAACAGATCTAAAATACTACTCTGTCCGAATAATTCCAAAATACCACACTGTCGGAACAATTCCAAAATACCACACTGTCTGAAAAGGTCCGAAATATCACACTGTCAGAACAATTCCAAAATACCACACTGTCGGGACTGTTTCGAAATACCACACTGACAGAACAGTTCTAAAATACCGCATTGTCAGAACAGTTCTGAAATACCCCACTGTCAGAACAGTTCCAAAATACCACACTGTCAGAACAGTTCCAAAATACCACACTGTCAGAACAGTTCTAGAATATCGTACTGTCAGAACAGTTCGAAAATACCACATTGTCTGAACAGTTCCAAAATACCACACTGTCGGAACAGTTCCAAAATACCACACTGTCAGAACAGTTCTAAATTACCACACTGTCTGAACAGTTCTAAAATATCACACTGCCAGAACGGTTCCAAAATACCACAAGGTCTGAACAGTTCTAAAATACGATACTGTCAGAACAGTTCTTAAGAACCACACTGTCCGAACAGTTCTAAAATACCACACTGTCAGAACAGTTCTTAATTACCACACTGTCAGAATAGGTCTGAAATACCACACTGTCTGAACATTTCTAAAATACCACAATGTCAGAGCACTTCTAAAATACCACACTGTCAGAACTGTTCTAAAATAATACACTGTCAGAATAGTTCCAAAATACCACACTGTCAGAACAGTTCTAAAATATCGCACTGTCAGAACAGTTCCAAGATACCACACTGTCTTAACAGTTCCAAAATACTACACTGTCAAAACAGTTCTTAAGAACCACACTGTCAGAGCAGTTCTAAAATACCACACTGTCAGAACAGTTCTAAAAGAACACACAGTCAGAACAGTTCCAAAATACCGTACTGTCAGAACAGTTCTAAAATACCACACTCTCAGACCAGTTCCAAAATACCACACTGTCAGAACAGTTCTAAAATACCACACTGTCTGAACAGTTCGTACATACCACACTGTCAGAACAGTTCTAAAATACCACAATGTCAGAACAGTTCTAAAATACCACACTGTCAGATCAGTTCTTAGTTAGCACACTGTCAGAATAGTTCTCAAATATCACACTGTCGGAACATTTCTAAAATACCATACTGTCAGAACAGTTCTAAAATAACACATTGTCAGAACAGTTCTAAAATACCATACTGTCAGAACAGTTCCAAAATACCACACTCTCTGAACTGTTCCAAAATGCCACACTGTCTGAACAGTTCTAAAATACCACACTGCCGGAACAGTTCCAAAATACCACACCCTCTGAACAGTTCTGAAATACCACACTGTCAGAGCAGTTCTGAAATACCACACTGTCTGAACAGCTCTAAAATGCCACACTGTCAGAACAGTTCCAAATTACCACACTGTCAGAATAGTTCCAAAATAGCACCCTGTCTGAACAGTTCTAAAATACCACACTGTCAGAACGGTTCCAAAATACCACAAGGTCTGAACAGTTCTAAAATACCACACTGACAGAACAGTTTCAAAATATCACACTGTCTGAACAGTTCTAAAATACCACACTGTCAGAACGGTTCCAAAATACAACAAGGAGTGGACAGTTCTAAAATACCACACTGACAGAACAGTTTCAAAATACCACACTGTCGGAACAGTTCTAAAATGCCACACTGTCAGATCAGTTCTAGAATATCGTACTGTCAGAACAGTTCCAAAATACCACAATGTCTGAACAGTTCCAAAATACCACACTGTCGGAACAGTTCCAAAATACCACACTGTCAGAACAGTTCTAAAATACCGCACGGTCAAAACAGTTCTTAATTACCACACTGTCGGAACAGTTCCAAAATACCACACTGTAAGAACAGCTCTAAAATACAGCACTGTCAGAACAGTTCTAAAATACCGCAATGTCAGAACAGTTCCAAAATAGCAGACTGTCGGAGCAGTTCCAAATAACACACAATCATAACAGTTTCAAAATACCACACTGTCAGAACAGCTTCAAAATACCACACTGTCGGGACATTTCCAAAATACCACATTGTCAGAACAGTCCTAAAATACCGCATTGTCAGAACAGTTCCAAAATACCGCACTGTCTGAACAGCTCCAAAATACCACAATGCCAGAACAGTTCTTAAATACCGCACTGTCGGAATAATTCCAAAATACCACACTGTCGGAACAATTCCAAAATACCACACTGTCTGAAAAGTTCCGAAATATCACACTGTCAGAACAATTCCAAAATACCACACTCTCGGGACAGTTTCGAAATACCACACTGACAGAACAGTACTAAAATACCGCTTTGTTAGAACAGTTCTGAAATACCACACTGTCAGAACAGTTCTAAAATAACACACTTTCAGAACAGTTCTAAAATACCACACTTTCAGAACAGTTCCAAAATACCACACTGTTTGAAGAGTTCTAAAATACCACACTGACAGAACAGTTTCAAAATACCACACTGTCGGAACAGTTCTAAAATACCACACTGTCAGAACAGTTCTAGAATATCGCACTGTCAGAACAGTTCGAAAATACCACATTGTCTGAACAGTTCCAAAATACCACACTGTCGGAACATTTCCAAAATACCACACTGTCAGAACAGTTCTAAAATACCACACTGTCAAAACAGTTCTTAATTACCACACTGTCGGAACAGTTCCAAAATACCACACTGTAAGAACAGCTCTAAAATACAGCACTGTCAGAACAGTTCTAAAATACCGCACTGTCAGAACAGTTCCAAAGTAACAGACTGTCGGAGCAGTTCCAAATAACACACAGTCATAACAGTTCCAAAATACCACACTGTCAGAACAGCTTCAAAATACCACACTGTTGAGACAGTTCCAAAATACCACATTGTCAGAACAGTTCTAAAATACCGCATTGTCAGAACAGTTCTAAAATACCGGACTGTCAGAACAGTTCCAAAATACCACACTGACAGAACAGTTTCAAAATACCACACTGTCTGAACAGCTCCAAAATACCACAATGCCAGAACAGTTCTTAAATACCACACTGTCGGAACAGGTCTAACATACCACACTGTCGGAATAATTCCAAAATACCACACTGTCGGAACAATTCCAAAATACCTCCCTATCTGAAAAGTTCCAAAATATCACACTGTCAGAACAATTCCAAAATACCACACTCTCGGGACAGTTTCGAAATACCACACTGACAGAACAGTACTAAAATACCGCATTGACAGAACAGTTCTGAAATACCGCACTGTCAGAACAGTTCCAAAATACTACACTGTCAGAACAGTTCTAAAATAACACACTTTCAGAACAGTTCTAAAATAACACACTGTCAGAACAGTTCTAAAATACCACACTGTTTGAACAGTTCTTAAATACCACACTGACAGAACAGTTTCAAAATACCAGACTGTCGGAACAGTTCTAAAATACCACACTGTCAGAACAGTTCCAGAATATCGTACTGTCAGAACAGTTGGAAAATGCCACATTGTCGGAACAGTTCCAAAATACCACACTGTCAGAACAGTTCTAAAATACCACACTGTCAACACAGTTCTTAATTACCACACTGTCGGAACAGTTCCAAAATACCACACTGTAAGAACAGCTCTAAAATACAGCACTGTCAGAACATTTCTAAAATACCGGACTGTCAGAACAGTTCAATAATACCTCACTGTCATAACAGTTCTGAAAATACCAGACTGTCGGAGGAATTCCAAATACCACACTGTATGAACAGTTCTGAAATACCGCACTTTCAGAGCAGTTCCAAAATACCACACTGTCAGAACAGTTCCAAAATACCACACTGTAAGAACAGCTCTAAAATACAGCACTGTCAGAACATTTCTAAAATACCGGACTGTCAGAACAGTTCAATAATACCTCACTGTCATAATAGTTCTGAAAATACCAGACTGTCGGAGGAATTCCAAATACCACACTGTATGAACAGTTCCAAAATATCACACTGTTTGAACAGTTCTAAAATACCGCACTTTCAGAGCAGTTCCAAAATACCACACTGTCAGAACAGTTCCAAAATACCACACTGTCAGAACAGTTCTAAAATACCAACTGTCAGAACAGTTTCAAAATACCACACTGACAGAACAGTTCTAAAATACTACACTGTCTGAAGAGCTCCAAAATACCACAATGTCAGAATAGTTCTTAAATACCACATTGTCTGAACAGTTCTAAAATGCCACACTGTCGGAATAATTCCAAAATACCACACTGTCGGAACAATTCTAAAATATCTCACTGTCGGAACAATTCCAAAATACCTCACTGTCGAGATATTTATTTTATTATACAGCACTGTCGAAACAATTCTAAAATACCACACTGTCGGAACAATTCGAAAATACCACACTATCGGAACAATTCCAAAATACCACTTTATCAGAACAGTTCAAAAATACTACACTGGCAGAACAGTTCTTAAATACCACACTGTCAGAACATTTCTAGCATACCACACTGTCGGAACAGTTGCAAAATACCACACTGTCGGAACAATTCCAAAATACCTAAATGTCGGCACAATTCTAAAATATCACACTGTCTGAACGATTTCTTTTTATAATACAGCACTGTCGGAACAATTTTAAAATACCACACTCTCCAATCATTTGTAAAATACCACACTGTCTGAAAAGTTCCAAAATACCACAATGTCAGAAAAGTTCTGAAATACCGCACTGTCAGAACAGTTCCAAAATACCACACTGTCGGGACCGTTCCAAAATACCACACTGTGAGAACAGTTCTAAAATACCGCCCTGTCAGAACAGTTCTAAAATACCGCACTGTCAGAACAGGTCCAAAATACCACACTGTTAGAACAGTTCCAAAATACCACACTGTGAGAACAGTTCCAAAATACCACACTGTCGGAACAGTTCTAAAATACCGCACTGTCAGAACAGTTCCAAAATACCACACTGTCAGAACAGTTCCAAAATACCACACTGTCAGAACAGTTCTAAAATACCCACTGTCAGAACAGTTTCAAAATACCACACTGACAGAACAGTTCTAAAATACTACACTGTCTGAACAGCTCCAAAATACCACAATGTCAGAATAGTTCTTAAATACCACATTGTCTGAACAGTTCTAAAATGCCACACTGTCGGAATAATTCCAAAATACCACACTGTCGGAACAATTCTAAAATACCACACTGTCAGAACAGTTCTAAAATACCACACTTTCAGAACAGTTCCAAAATACCACACTGTTTGAAGAGTTCTAAAATACCACACTGACAGAACAGTTTCAAAATACCACACTGTCGGAACAGTTCTAAAATACCACACTGTCAGAACAGTTCTAGAATATCGCACTGTCAGAACAGTTCGAAAATACCACATTGTCTGAACAGTTCCAAAATACCACACTGTCGGAACATTTCCAAAATACCACACTGTCAGAACAGTTCTAAAATACCACACTGTCAAAACAGTTCTTAATTACCACACTGTCGGAACAGTTCCAAAATACCACACTGTAAGAACAGCTCTAAAATACAGCACTGTCAGAACAGTTCTAAAATACCGCACTGTCAGAACAGTTCCAAAGTAACAGACTGTCGGAGCAGTTCCAAATAACACACAGTCATAACAGTTCCAAAATACCACACTGTCAGAACAGCTTCAAAATACCACACTGTTGAGACAGTTCCAAAATACCACATTGTCAGAACAGTTCTAAAATACCGCATTGTCAGAACAGTTCTAAAATACCGGACTGTCAGAACAGTTCCAAAATACCACACTGACAGAACAGTTTCAAAATACCACACTGTCTGAACAGCTCCAAAATACCACAATGCCAGAACAGTTCTTAAATACCACACTGTCGGAACAGGTCTAACATACCACACTGTCGGAATAATTCCAAAATACCACACTGTCGGAACAATTCCAAAATACCTCCCTATCTGAAAAGTTCCAAAATATCACACTGTCAGAACAATTCCAAAATACCACACTCTCGGGACAGTTTCGAAATACCACACTGACAGAACAGTACTAAAATACCGCATTGACAGAACAGTTCTGAAATACCGCACTGTCAGAACAGTTCCAAAATACTACACTGTCAGAACAGTTCTAAAATAACACACTTTCAGAACAGTTCTAAAATAACACACTGTCAGAACAGTTCTAAAATACCACACTGTTTGAACAGTTCTTAAATACCACACTGACAGAACAGTTTCAAAATACCAGACTGTCGGAACAGTTCTAAAATACCACACTGTCAGAACAGTTCCAGAATATCGTACTGTCAGAACAGTTGGAAAATGCCACATTGTCGGAACAGTTCCAAAATACCACACTGTCAGAACAGTTCTAAAATACCACACTGTCAACACAGTTCTTAATTACCACACTGTCGGAACAGTTCCAAAATACCACACTGTAAGAACAGCTCTAAAATACAGCACTGTCAGAACATTTCTAAAATACCGGACTGTCAGAACAGTTCAATAATACCTCACTGTCATAACAGTTCTGAAAATACCAGACTGTCGGAGGAATTCCAAATACCACACTGTATGAACAGTTCTGAAATACCGCACTTTCAGAGCAGTTCCAAAATACCACACTGTCAGAACAGTTCCAAAATACCACACTGTAAGAACAGCTCTAAAATACAGCACTGTCAGAACATTTCTAAAATACCGGACTGTCAGAACAGTTCAATAATACCTCACTGTCATAATAGTTCTGAAAATACCAGACTGTCGGAGGAATTCCAAATACCACACTGTATGAACAGTTCCAAAATATCACACTGTTTGAACAGTTCTAAAATACCGCACTTTCAGAGCAGTTCCAAAATACCACACTGTCAGAACAGTTCCAAAATACCACACTGTCAGAACAGTTCTAAAATACCAACTGTCAGAACAGTTTCAAAATACCACACTGACAGAACAGTTCTAAAATACTACACTGTCTGAAGAGCTCCAAAATACCACAATGTCAGAATAGTTCTTAAATACCACATTGTCTGAACAGTTCTAAAATGCCACACTGTCGGAATAATTCCAAAATACCACACTGTCGGAACAATTCTAAAATATCTCACTGTCGGAACAATTCCAAAATACCTCACTGTCGAGATATTTATTTTATTATACAGCACTGTCGAAACAATTCTAAAATACCACACTGTCGGAACAATTCGAAAATACCACACTATCGGAACAATTCCAAAATACCACTTTATCAGAACAGTTCAAAAATACTACACTGGCAGAACAGTTCTTAAATACCACACTGTCAGAACATTTCTAGCATACCACACTGTCGGAACAGTTGCAAAATACCACACTGTCGGAACAATTCCAAAATACCTAAATGTCGGCACAATTCTAAAATATCACACTGTCTGAACGATTTCTTTTTATAATACAGCACTGTCGGAACAATTTTAAAATACCACACTCTCCAATCATTTGTAAAATACCACACTGTCTGAAAAGTTCCAAAATACCACAATGTCAGAAAAGTTCTGAAATACCGCACTGTCAGAACAGTTCCAAAATACCACACTGTCGGGACCGTTCCAAAATACCACACTGTGAGAACAGTTCTAAAATACCGCCCTGTCAGAACAGTTCTAAAATACCGCACTGTCAGAACAGGTCCAAAATACCACACTGTTAGAACAGTTCCAAAATACCACACTGTGAGAACAGTTCCAAAATACCACACTGTCGGAACAGTTCTAAAATACCGCACTGTCAGAACAGTTCCAAAATACCACACTGTCAGAACAGTTCCAAAATACCACACTGTCAGAACAGTTCTAAAATACCCACTGTCAGAACAGTTTCAAAATACCACACTGACAGAACAGTTCTAAAATACTACACTGTCTGAACAGCTCCAAAATACCACAATGTCAGAATAGTTCTTAAATACCACATTGTCTGAACAGTTCTAAAATGCCACACTGTCGGAATAATTCCAAAATACCACACTGTCGGAACAATTCTAAAATATCTCACAGTCGGAACAATTCCAAAATACCTCACTGTCGAGATATTTTTTTTTATTATACAGCACTGTCGAAACAATTCTAAAATACCACACTGTCGGAACAATTCGAAAATACCACACTATCGGAACAAATCCAAAATACCACTTTGTCAGAACAGTTCCAAAATACTACACTGGCAGAACAGTTCTTAAATACCACACTGTCAGAACATTTCTAGCATACCACATTGTCGGAACAGTTGCAAAATACCACACTGTCGGAACAATTCCAAAATACTTAAATGTCGGCACAATTCTAAAATATCACACTGTCTGAACAATTTCTTTTTATAATACAGCACTGTCGGAACAATTTTAAAATACCACACTGTCCAATCATTTGTAAAATACCACACTGTCTGAAAAGTTCCAAAATACCACAATGTCAGAACAGTTCTGAAATACCGCACTGTCAGAACAGTTCCAAAATACCACACTCTCGGGACCGTTCCAAAATACCACACTGTGAGAACAGTTCTAAAATACCGCCCTGTCAGAACAGTTCTAAAATACCGCACTGTCAGAAGAGGTCTAAAATACCACACTGTTAGAACAGTTCCAAAATACCACACTGTGAGAACAGTTCCAAAATACCACACTATCGGAACAGTTCTAAAATACCGCACTGTCAGAACAGTTCCAAAATACCACACTGTCTGAACATTTCCAAAATACCGCACTGTCAGAACAGTTCCAAAATACCACACTGTCTGAACAGTTCCAAAATACCACACTGTCGGAACAGTTCCAAAATACTGCACTGTCAGAACAGTTCCAAAATACCACACACTCTGAACAACTCCAAAATACCACAATGTCAGAACTGTTACAGTTCTTAAATACCACACTGACAGAACAGTTCTAAAATACCACACTGTCGGAACAATTAAAAAATACCACACTGTCGGAACAATTCCAAAATACCTCACTGTCGGAACAATTCTAAAATACCACACTGTCGAATCAATTCTAAAATACCACACTGTCGGAACTATTCCAAAATACCACACTGTCGGAACAATTCCAATATACCACACTGTCAGAACAGTTCCAAAATAACACACTATCAGAGCAGTTCTTGAATACCACACTGTCAGAACAGTTCTAAAATACCACACTGTCGGAACTATTCCAAAATACCACACTGTCGGAACAATTCCAAAATACCACACTGTCAGAACAGTTCCAAAATACCACACTGTCAGAGCATTTCTTGAATACCACTGTCAGAACAGTTCTAAAGTACCACACTTGCGGAACAATTCCAAAATACCACACTGTCGGAACAAATCCAAGATACCTCTTTGTCGGGACAATTCTAAAATATCACACTGTTGGAACATTTTTTTATAATACAGCACTGTCGGAACAATTCTAAAATACCACACTGTCGGAACAATTCTAAAATATCACACAGTCGGATCATTTGTGAAATACCACACTGTCGGAACGGAACAATTCTAAAATACCACACTGTCGGAACAATTCTAAAATAACACACTGTCGGATCATTTATTAAATACCACACTGTCGGAACAATTCTAAAATACCACACAGTCGGATCATTTGTACAATACCACACTGTCTGGACAATTCTAAAATACCACACTGTCGGAACAATTCTAAAATAACACACTGTCAGAACAGTCCTAAAATACCACATTGTCAGAACAGTTCTAAAATACCGGACTATCAGAACAGTTCCAAAATACCACACTGACAGAACATTTTCAAAATACCGCACTGTCAGAACAGTTCCAAAATACCACACTGTCTGAACAGCTCCACAATACCACAATGCCAGAACAGTTCTTAAATACCACGCTGTCAGAACAGATCTAAAATACTACTCTGTCCGAATAATTCCAAAATACCACACTGTCGGAACAATTCCAAAATACCACACTGTCTGAAAAGGTCCGAAATATCACACTGTCAGAACAATTCCAAAATACCACACTGTCGGGACTGTTTCGAAATACCACACTGACAGAACAGTTCTAAAATACCGCATTGTCAGAACAGTTCTGAAATACCCCACTGTCAGAACAGTTCCAAAATACCACACTGTCAGAACAGTTCCAAAATACCACACTGTCAGAACAGTTCTAGAATATCGTACTGTCAGAACAGTTCGAAAATACCACATTGTCTGAACAGTTCCAAAATACCACACTGTCGGAACAGTTCCAAAATACCACACTGTCAGAACAGTTCTAAATTACCACACTGTCTGAACAGTTCTAAAATATCACACTGCCAGAACGGTTCCAAAATACCACAAGGTCTGAACAGTTCTAAAATACGATACTGTCAGAACAGTTCTTAAGAACCACACTGTCCGAACAGTTCTAAAATACCACACTGTCAGAACAGTTCTTAATTACCACACTGTCAGAATAGGTCTGAAATACCACACTGTCTGAACATTTCTAAAATACCACAATGTCAGAGCACTTCTAAAATACCACACTGTCAGAACTGTTCTAAAATAATACACTGTCAGAATAGTTCCAAAATACCACACTGTCAGAACAGTTCTAAAATATCGCACTGTCAGAACAGTTCCAAGATACCACACTGTCTTAACAGTTCCAAAATACTACACTGTCAAAACAGTTCTTAAGAACCACACTGTCAGAGCAGTTCTAAAATACCACACTGTCAGAACAGTTCTAAAAGAACACACAGTCAGAACAGTTCCAAAATACCGTACTGTCAGAACAGTTCTAAAATACCACACTCTCAGACCAGTTCCAAAATACCACACTGTCAGAACAGTTCTAAAATACCACACTGTCTGAACAGTTCGTACATACCACACTGTCAGAACAGTTCTAAAATACCACAATGTCAGAACAGTTCTAAAATACCACACTGTCAGATCAGTTCTTAGTTAGCACACTGTCAGAATAGTTCTCAAATATCACACTGTCGGAACATTTCTAAAATACCATACTGTCAGAACAGTTCTAAAATAACACATTGTCAGAACAGTTCTAAAATACCATACTGTCAGAACAGTTCCAAAATACCACACTCTCTGAACTGTTCCAAAATGCCACACTGTCTGAACAGTTCTAAAATACCACACTGCCGGAACAGTTCCAAAATACCACACCCTCTGAACAGTTCTGAAATACCACACTGTCAGAGCAGTTCTGAAATACCACACTGTCTGAACAGCTCTAAAATGCCACACTGTCAGAACAGTTCCAAATAACCACACTGTCAGAATAGTTCCAAAATAGCACCCTGTCTGAACAGTTCTAAAATACCACACTGTCAGAACGGTTCCAAAATACCACAAGGTCTGAACAGTTCTAAAATACCACACTGACAGAACAGTTTCAAAATATCACACTGTCTGAACAGTTCTAAAATACCACACTGTCAGAACGGTTCCAAAATACAACAAGGAGTGGACAGTTCTAAAATACCACACTGACAGAACAGTTTCAAAATACCACACTGTCGGAACAGTTCTAAAATGCCACACTGTCAGATCAGTTCTAGAATATCGTACTGTCAGAACAGTTCCAAAATACCACAATGTCTGAACAGTTCCAAAATACCACACTGTCGGAACAGTTCCAAAATACCACACTGTCAGAACAGTTCTAAAATACCGCACGGTCAAAACAGTTCTTAATTACCACACTGTCGGAACAGTTCCAAAATACCACACTGTAAGAACAGCTCTAAAATACAGCACTGTCAGAACAGTTCTAAAATACCGCAATGTCAGAACAGTTCCAAAATAGCAGACTGTCGGAGCAGTTCCAAATAACACACAATCATAACAGTTTCAAAATACCACACTGTCAGAACAGCTTCAAAATACCACACTGTCGGGACATTTCCAAAATACCACATTGTCAGAACAGTCCTAAAATACCGCATTGTCAGAACAGTTCCAAAATACCACACTGACAGAACAGTTTCAAAATACCGCACTGTCTGAACAGCTCCAAAATACCACAATGCCAGAACAGTTCTTAAATACCGCACTGTCGGAATAATTCCAAAATACCACACTGTCGGAACAATTCCAAAATACCACACTGTCTGAAAAGTTCCGAAATATCACACTGTCAGAACAATTCCAAAATACCACACTCTCGGGACAGTTTCGAAATACCACACTGACAGAACAGTACTAAAATACCGCTTTGTCAGAACAGTTCTGAAATACCACACTGTCAGAACAGTTCTAAAATAACACACTTTCAGAACAGTTCTAAAATACCACACTTTCAGAACAGTTCCAAAATACCACACTGTTTGAAGAGTTCTAAAATACCACACTGACAGAACAGTTTCAAAATACCACACTGTCGGAACAGTTCTAAAATACCACACTGTCAGAACAGTTCTAGAATATCGCACTGTCAGAACAGTTCGAAAATACCACATTGTCTGAACAGTTCCAAAATACCACACTGTCGGAACATTTCCAAAATACCACACTGTCAGAACAGTTCTAAAATACCACACTGTCAAAACAGTTCTTAATTACCACACTGTCGGAACAGTTCCAAAATACCACACTGTAAGAACAGCTCTAAAATACAGCACTGTCAGAACAGTTCTAAAATACCGCACTGTCAGAACAGTTCCAAAGTAACAGACTGTCGGAGCAGTTCCAAATAACACACAGTCATAACAGTTCCAAAATACCACACTGTCAGAACAGCTTCAAAATACCACACTGTTGGGACAGTTCCAAAATACCACATTGTCAGAACAGTTCTAAAATACCGCATTGTCAGAACAGTTCTAAAATACCGGACTGTCAGAACAGTTCCAAAATACCACACTGACAGAACAGTTTCAAAATACCACACTGTCTGAACAGCTCCAAAATACCACAATGCCAGAACAGTTCTTAAATACCACACTGTCGGAACAGGTCTAACATACCACACTGTCGGAATAATTCCAAAATACCACACTGTCGGAACAATTCCAAAATACCTCCCTATCTGAAAAGTTCCAAAATATCACACTGTCAGAACAATTCCAAAATACCACACTCTCGGGACAGTTTCGAAATACCACACTGACAGAACAGTACTAAAATACCGCATTGACAGAACAGTTCTGAAATACCGCACTGTCAGAACAGTTCCAAAATACTACACTGTCAGAACAGTTCTAAAATAACACACTTTCAGAACAGTTCTAAAATAACACACTGTCAGAACAGTTCTAAAATACCACACTGTTTGAACAGTTCTTAAATACCACACTGACAGAACAGTTTCAAAATACCAGACTGTCGGAACAGTTCTAAAATACCACACTGTCAGAACAGTTCCAGAATATCGTACTGTCAGAACAGTTGGAAAATGCCACATTGTCGGAACAGTTCCAAAATACCACACTGTCAGAACAGTTCTAAAATACCACACTGTCAACACAGTTCTTAATTACCACACTGTCGGAACAGTTCCAAAATACCACACTGTAAGAACAGCTCTAAAATACAGCACTGTCAGAACATTTCTAAAATACCGGACTGTCAGAACAGTTCAATAATACCTCACTGTCATAACAGTTCTGAAAATACCAGACTGTCGGAGGAATTCCAAATACCACACTGTATGAACAGTTCTGAAATACCGCACTTTCAGAGCAGTTCCAAAATACCACACTGTCAGAACAGTTCCAAAATACCACACTGTAAGAACAGCTCTAAAATACAGCACTGTCAGAACATTTCTAAAATACCGGACTGTCAGAACAGTTCAATAATACCTCACTGTCATAATAGTTCTGAAAATACCAGACTGTCGGAGGAATTCCAAATACCACACTGTATGAACAGTTCCAAAATATCACACTGTTTGAACAGTTCTAAAATACCGCACTTTCAGAGCAGTTCCAAAATACCACACTGTCAGAACAGTTCCAAAATACCACACTGTCAGAACAGTTCTAAAATACCAACTGTCAGAACAGTTTCAAAATACCACACTGACAGAACAGTTCTAAAATACTACACTGTCTGAAGAGCTCCAAAATACCACAATGTCAGAATAGTTCTTAAATACCACATTGTCTGAACAGTTCTAAAATGCCACACTGTCGGAATAATTCCAAAATACCACACTGTCGGAACAATTCTAAAATATCTCACTGTCGGAACAATTCCAAAATACCTCACTGTCGGGATATTTATTTTATTATACAGCACTGTCGAAACAATTCTAAAATACCACACTGTCGGAACAATTCGAAAATACCACACTATCGGAACAATTCCAAAATACCACTTTATCAGAACAGTTCAAAAATACTACACTGGCAGAACAGTTCTTAAATACCACACTGTCAGAACATTTCTAGCATACCACACTGTCGGAACAGTTGCAAAATACCACACTGTCGGAACAATTCCAAAATACCTAAATGTCGGCACAATTCTAAAATATCACACTGTCTGAACGATTTCTTTTTATAATACAGCACTGTCGGAACAATTTTAAAATACCACACTCTCCAATCATTTGTAAAATACCACACTGTCTGAAAAGTTCCAAAATACCACAATGTCAGAAAAGTTCTGAAATACCGCACTGTCAGAACAGTTCCAAAATACCACACTGTCGGGACCGTTCCAAAATACCACACTGTGAGAACAGTTCTAAAATACCGCCCTGTCAGAACAGTTCTAAAATACCGCACTGTCAGAACAGGTCCAAAATACCACACTGTTAGAACAGTTCCAAAATACCACACTGTGAGAACAGTTCCAAAATACCACACTGTCGGAACAGTTCTAAAATACCGCACTGTCAGAACAGTTCCAAAATACCACACTGTCAGAACAGTTCCAAAATACCACACTGTCAGAACAGTTCTAAAATACCCACTGTCAGAACAGTTTCAAAATACCACACTGACAGAACAGTTCTAAAATACTACACTGTCTGAACAGCTCCAAAATACCACAATGTCAGAATAGTTCTTAAATACCACATTGTCTGAACAGTTCTAAAATGCCACACTGTCGGAATAATTCCAAAATACCACACTGTCGGAACAATTCTAAAATATCTCACAGTCGGAACAATTCCAAAATACCTCACTGTCGAGATATTTTTTTTTATTATACAGCACTGTCGAAACAATTCTAAAATACCACACTGTCGGAACAATTCGAAAATACCACACTATCGGAACAAATCCAAAATACCACTTTGTCAGAACAGTTCCAAAATACTACACTGGCAGAACAGTTCTTAAATACCACACTGTCAGAACATTTCTAGCATACCACATTGTCGGAACAGTTGCAAAATACCACACTGTCGGAACAATTCCAAAATACTTAAATGTCGGCACAATTCTAAAATATCACACTGTCTGAACAATTTCTTTTTATAATACAGCACTGTCGGAACAATTTTAAAATACCACACTGTCCAATCATTTGTAAAATACCACACTGTCTGAAAAGTTCCAAAATACCACAATGTCAGAACAGTTCTGAAATACCGCACTGTCAGAACAGTTCCAAAATACCACACTCTCGGGACCGTTCCAAAATACCACACTGTGAGAACAGTTCTAAAATACCGCCCTGTCAGAACAGTTCTAAAATACCGCACTGTCAGAACAGGTCTAAAATACCACACTGTTAGAACAGTTCCAAAATACCACACTGTGAGAACAGTTCCAAAATACCACACTATCGGAACAGTTCTAAAATACCGCACTGTCAGAACAGTTCCAAAATACCACACTGTCTGAACATTTCCAAAATACCGCACTGTCAGAACAGTTCCAAAATACCACACTGTCTGAACAGTTCCAAAATACCACACTGTCGGGACCGTTCCAAAATACCACACTGTCAGAACAGTTCCAAAATACCACACTGTCGGAACAGTTCCAAAATACTGCACTGTCAGAACAGTTCCAAAATACCACACACTCTGAACAACTCCAAAATACCAAAATGTCAGAACTGTTACAGTTCTTAAATACCACACTGACAGAACAGTTCTAAAATACCACACTGTCGAACAATTAAAAAATACCACACTGTCGGAACAATTCCAAAATACCTCACTGTCGGAACAATTCTAAAATACCACACTGTCGAATCAATTCTAAAATACCACACTGTCGGAACTATTCCAAAATACCACACTGTCGGAACAATTCCAATATACCACACTGTCAGAACAGTTCCAAAATACCACACTATCAGAGCAGTTCTTGAATACCACACTGTCAGAACAGTTCTAAAATACCACACTGTCGGAACTATTCCAAAATACCACACTGTCGTAACAATTCCAAAATACCACACTGTCAGAACAGTTCCAAAATACCACACTGTCAGAGCAGTTCTTGAATACCACACTGTCAGAACAGTTCTAAAATACCACACTGTCGGAACTATTCCAAAATACCACACTGTCGTAACAATTCCAAAATACCACACTGTCAGAACAATTCCAAAATACCACACTGTCGGAACAAATCCAAGATACCTCTTTGTCGGGACAATTCTAAAATATCACACTGTTGGAACATTTTTTTATAATACAGCACTGTCGGAACAATTCTAAAATACCACACTGTCGGAACAATTCTAAAATATCACACAGTCGGATCATTTGTGAAATACCACACTGTCGGAACGGAACAATTCTAAAATACCACACTGTCGGAACAATTCTAAAATAACACACTGTCGGATCATTTATTAAATACCACACTGTCGGAACAATTCTAAAATACCACACAGTCGGATCATTTGTACAATACCACACTGTCTGGACAATTCTAAAATACCACACTGTCGGAACAATTCTAAAATAACACACTGTCGGGACAATTCTAAAATACCACACTGTCGGAACGATTCTAAAATACCACACTGTCGAAACGATTCTACAATACCACCCTGTCGGAACAGTTCCAAAATACCACACTGTCAGAACAGTTCTAAAATACCACACTGTCAACACAGTTCTTAATTACCACACTGTCGGAACAGTTCCAAAATACCACACTGTAAGAACAGCTCTAAAATACAGCACTGTCAGAACATTTCTAAAATACCGGACTGTCAGAACAGTTCAATAATACCTCACTGTCATAACAGTTCTGAAAATACCAGACTGTCGGAGGAATTCCAAATACCACACTGTATGAACAGTTCTGAAATACCGCACTTTCAGAGCAGTTCCAAAATACCACACTGTAAGAACAGCTCTAAAATACAGCACTGTCAGAACATTTCTAAAATACCGGACTGTCAGAACAGTTCAATAATACCTCACTGTCATAATAGTTCTGAAAATACCAGACTGTCGGAGGAATTCCAAATACCACACTGTATGAACAGTTCCAAAATATCACACTGTTTGAACAGTTCTAAAATACCGCACTTTCAGAGCAGTTCCAAAATACCACACTGTCAGAACAGTTCCAAAATACCACACTGTCAGAACAGTTCTAAAATACCCACTGTCAGAACAGTTTCAAAATACCACACTGACAGAACAGTTCTAAAATACTACACTGTCTGAACAGCTCCAAAATACCACAATGTCAGAACAGTTCTGAAATACCGCACTGTCAGAACAGTTCCAAAATACCACACTCTCGGGACCGTTCCAAAATACCACACTGTGAGAACAGTTCTAAAATACCGCCCTGTCAGAACAGTTCTAAAATACCGCACTGTCAGAACAGGTCTAAAATACCACACTGTTAGAACAGTTCCAAAATACCACACTGTGAGAACAGTTCCAAAATACCACACTATCGGAACAGTTCTAAAATACCGCACTGTCAGAACAGTTCCAAAATACCACACTGTCTGAACATTTCCAAAATACCGCACTGTCAGAACAGTTCCAAAATACCACACTGTCTGAACAGTTCCAAAATACCACACTGTCGGGACCGTTCCAAAATACCACACTGTCAGAACAGTTCCAAAATACCACACTGTCGGAACAGTTCCAAAATACTGCACTGTCAGAACAGTTCCAAAATACCACACACTCTGAACAACTCCAAAATACCACAATGTCAGAACTGTTACAGTTCTTAAATACCACACTGACAGAACAGTTCTAAAATACCACACTGTCGGAACAATTAAAAAATACCACACTGTCGGAACAATTCCAAAATACCTCACTGTCGGAACAATTCTAAAATACCACACTGTCGAATCAATTCTAAAATACCACACTGTCGGAACTATTCCAAAATACCACACTGTCGGAACAATTCCAATATACCACACTGTCAGAACAGTTCCAAAATACCACACTATCAGAGCAGTTCTTGAATACCACACTGTCAGAACAGTTCTAAAATACCACACTGTCGGAACTATTCCAAAATACCACACTGTGGTAACAATTCCAAAATACCACACTGTCAGAACAGTTCCAAAATACCACACTGTCAGAGCAGTTCTTGAATACCACTGTCAGAACAGTTCTAAAGTACCACACTTGCGGAACAATTCCAAAATACCACACTGTCGGAACAAATCCAAGATACCTCTTTGTCGGGACAATTCTAAAATATCACACTGTTGGAACATTTTTTTATAATACAGCACTGTCGGAACAATTCTAAAATACCACACTGTCGGAACAATTCTAAAATATCACACAGTCGGATCATTTGTGAAATACCACACTGTCGGAACGGAACAATTCTAAAATACCACACTGTCGGAATAATTCTAAAATAACACACTGTCGGATCATTTATTAAATACCACACTGTCGGAACAATTCTAAAATACCACACAGTCGGATCATTTGTACAATACCACACTCTCTGGACAATTCTAAAATACCACACTGTCGGAACAATTCTAAAATAACACACTGTCGGGACAATTCTAAAATACCACACTGTCGGATGATTTGTAAAATACCACACTGTCGGAACGATTCTAAAATACCACACTGTCGGAACGATTCTACAATACCACCCTGTCGGAACAGTTCCAAAATACCACACTGTCAGAACAGTTCTAAAATACCACACTGTCAACACAGTTCTTAATTACCACACTGTCGGAACAGTTCCAAAATACCACACTGTAAGAACAGCTCTAAAATACAGCACTGTCAGAACATTTCTAAAATACCGGACTGTCAGAACAGTTCAATAATACCTCACTGTCAGAACAGTTCTGAAAATACCAGACTGTCGGAGGAATTCCAAATACCACACTGTATGAACAGTTCTGAAATACCGCACTTTCAGAGCAGTTCCAAAATACCACACTGTCAGAACAGTTCCAAAATACCACACTGTAAGAACAGCTCTAAAATACAGCACTGTCAGAACATTTCTAAAATACCGGACTGTCAGAACAGTTCAATAATACCTCACTGTCATAATAGTTCTGAAAATACCAGACTGTCGGAGGAATTCCAAATACCACACTGTATGAACAGTTCCAAAATATCACACTGTTTGAACAGTTCTAAAATACCGCACTTGCAGAGCAGTTCCAAAATACCACACTGTCAGAACAGTTCCAAAATACCACACTGTCAGAACAGTTCTAAAATACCCACTGTCAGAACAGTTTCAAAATACCACACTGACAGAACAGTTCTAAAATACTACACTGTCTGAACAGCTCCAAAATACCACAATGTCAGAATAGTTCTTAAATACCACATTGTCTGAACAGTTTTAAAATGCCACACTGTCGGAATAATTCCAAAATACCACACTGTCGGAACAATTCTAAAATATCTCACTGTCGGAACAATTCCAAAATACCTCACTGTCGAGATATTTGTTTTATTATACAGCACTGTCGAAACAATTCTAAAATACCACACTGTCGGAACAATTCGAAAATACCACACTATCGGAACAATTCCAAAATACCACTTTATCAGAACAGTTCAAAAATACTACACTGGCAGAACATTCTTAAATACCACACTGTCAGAACATTTCTAGCATACCACACTGTCGGAACAATTCCAAAATACCTAAATGTCGGCACAATTCTAAAATATCACACTGTCTGAACGATTTCTTTTTATAATACAGCACTGTCGGAACAATTTTAAAATACCACACTCTCCAATCATTTGTAAAATACCACACTGTCTGAAAAGTTCCAAAATACCACAATGTCAGAAAAGTTCTGAAATACCGCACTGTCAGAACAGTTCCAAAATACCACACTGTCGGGACCGTTCCAAAATACCACACTGTGAGAACAGTTCTAAAATACCGCCCTGTCAGAACAGTTCTAAAATACCGCACTGTCAGAACAGGTCCAAAATACCACACTGTTAGAACAGTTCCAAAATACCACACTGTGAGAACAGTTCCAAAATACCACACTGTCGGAACAGTTCTAAAATACCGCACTGTCAGAACAGTTCCAAAATACCACACTGTCAGAACAGTTCCAAAATACCACACTGTCAGAACAGTTCTAAAATACCCACTGTCAGAACAGTTTCAAAATACCACACTGACAGAACAGTTCTAAAATACTACACTGTCTGAACAGCTCCAAAATACCACAATGTCAGAATAGTTCTTAAATACCACATTGTCTGAACAGTTCTAAAATGCCACACTGTCGGAATAATTCCAAAATACCACACTGTCGGAACAATTCTAAAATATCTCACAGTCGGAACAATTCCAAAATACCTCACTGTCGAGATATTTTTTTTTATTATACAGCACTGTCGAAACAATTCTAAAATACCACACTGTCGGAACAATTCGAAAATACCACACTATCGGAACAAATCCAAAATACCACTTTGTCAGAACAGTTCCAAAATACTACACTGGCAGAACAGTTCTTAAATACCACACTGTCAGAACATTTCTAGCATACCACATTGTCGGAACAGTTGCAAAATACCACACTGTCGGAACAATTCCAAAATACTTAAATGTCGGCACAATTCTAAAATATCACACTGTCTGAACAATTTCTTTTTATAATACAGCACTGTCGGAACAATTTTAAAATACCACACTGTCCAATCATTTGTAAAATACCACACTGTCTGAAAAGTTCCAAAATACCACAATGTCAGAACAGTTCTGAAATACCGCACTGTCAGAACAGTTCCAAAATACCACACTCTCGGGACCGTTCCAAAATACCACACTGTGAGAACAGTTCTAAAATACCGCCCTGTCAGAACAGTTCTAAAATACCGCACTGTCAGAACAGGTCTAAAATACCACACTGTTAGAACAGTTCCAAAATACCACACTGTGAGAACAGTTCCAAAATACCACACTATCGGAACAGTTCTAAAATACCGCACTGTCAGAACAGTTCCAAAATACCACACTGTCTGAACATTTCCAAAATACCGCACTGTCAGAACAGTTCCAAAATACCACACTGTCTGAACAGTTCCAAAATACCACACTGTCGGGACCGTTCCAAAATACCACACTGTCAGAACAGTTCCAAAATACCACACTGTCGGAACAGTTCCAAAATACTGCACTGTCAGAACAGTTCCAAAATACCACACACTCTGAACAACTCCAAAATACCAAAATGTCAGAACTGTTACAGTTCTTAAATACCACACTGACAGAACAGTTCTAAAATACCACACTGTCGAACAATTAAAAAATACCACACTGTCGGAACAATTCCAAAATACCTCACTGTCGGAACAATTCTAAAATACCACACTGTCGAATCAATTCTAAAATACCACACTGTCGGAACTATTCCAAAATACCACACTGTCGGAACAATTAAAAAATACCACACTGTCGGAACAATTCCAAAATACCTCACTGTCGGAACAATTCTAAAATACCACACTGTCGAATCAATTCTAAAATACCACACTGTCGGAACTATTCCAAAATACCACACTGTCGGAACAATTCCAATATACCACACTGTCAGAACAGTTCCAAAATACCACACTATCAGAGCAGTTCTTGAATACCACACTGTCAGAACAGTTCTAAAATACCACACTGTCGGAACTATTCCAAAATACCACACTGTCGTAACAATTCCAAAATACCACACTGTCAGAACAGTTCCAAAATACCACACTGTCAGAGCAGTTCTTGAATACCACACTGTCAGAACAGTTCTAAAATACCACACTGTCGGAACTATTCCAAAATACCACACTGTCGTAACAATTCCAAAATACCACACGGTCAGAACAATTCCAAAATACCACACTGTCGGAACAAATCCAAGATACCTCTTTGTCGGGACAATTCTAAAATATCACACTGTTGGAACATTTTTTTATAATACAGCACTGTCGGAACAATTCTAAAATACCACACTGTCGGAACAATTCTAAAATATCACACAGTCGGATCATTTGTGAAATACCACACTGTCGGAACGGAACAATTCTAAAATACCACACTGTCGGAACAATTCTAAAATAACACACTGTCGGATCATTTATTAAATACCACACTGTCGGAACAATTCTAAAATACCACACAGTCGGATCATTTGTACAATACCACACTGTCTGGACAATTCTAAAATACCACACTGTCGGAACAATTCTAAAATAACACACTGTCGGGACAATTCTAAAATACCACACTGTCGGATGATTGGTAAAATACCACACTGTCGGAACGATTCTAAAATACCACACTGTCGAAACGATTCTACAATACCACCCTGTCGGAACAGTTCCAAAATACCACACTGTCAGAACAGTTCTAAAATACCACACTGTCAACACAGTTCTTAATTACCACACTGTCGGAACAGTTCCAAAATACCACACTGTAAGAACAGCTCTAAAATACAGCACTGTCAGAACATTTCTAAAATACCGGACTGTCAGAACAGTTCAATAATACCTCACTGTCATAACAGTTCTGAAAATACCAGACTGTCGGAGGAATTCCAAATACCACACTGTATGAACAGTTCTGAAATACCGCACTTTCAGAGCAGTTCCAAAATACCACACTGTCAGAACAGTTCCAAAATACCACACTGTAAGAACAGCTCTAAAATACAGCACTGTCAGAACATTTCTAAAATACCGGACTGTCAGAACAGTTCAATAATACCTCACTGTCATAATAGTTCTGAAAATACCAGACTGTCGGAGGAATTCCAAATACCACACTGTATGAACAGTTCCAAAATATCACACTGTTTGAACAGTTCTAAAATACCGCACTTTCAGAGCAGTTCCAAAATACCACACTGTCAGAACAGTTCCAAAATACCACACTGTCAGAACAGTTCTAAAATACCCACTGTCAGAACAGTTTCAAAATACCACACTGACAGAACAGTTCTAAAATACTACACTGTCTGAACAGCTCCAAAATACCACAATGTCAGAACAGTTCTGAAATACCGCACTGTCAGAACAGTTCCAAAATACCACACTCTCGGGACCGTTCCAAAATACCACACTGTGAGAACAGTTCTAAAATACCGCCCTGTCAGAACAGTTCTAAAATACCGCACTGTCAGAACAGGTCTAAAATACCACACTGTTAGAACAGTTCCAAAATACCACACTGTGAGAACAGTTCCAAAATACCACACTATCGGAACAGTTCTAAAATACCGCACTGTCAGAACAGTTCCAAAATACCACACTGTCTGAACATTTCCAAAATACCGCACTGTCAGAACAGTTCCAAAATACCACACTGTCTGAACAGTTCCAAAATACCACACTGTCGGGACCGTTCCAAAATACCACACTGTCAGAACAGTTCTAAAATACCACACTGTCGGAACAGTTCCAAAATACTGCACTGTCAGAACAGTTCCAAAATACCACACACTCTGAACAACTCCAAAATACCACAATGTCAGAACTGTTACAGTTCTTAAATACCACACTGACAGAACAGTTCTAAAATACCACACTGTCGGAACAATTAAAAAATACCACACTGTCGGAACAATTCCAAAATACCTCACTGTCGGAACAATTCTAAAATACCACACTGTCGAATCAATTCTAAAATACCACACTGTCGGAACTATTCCAAAATACCACACTGTCGGAACAATTCCAATATACCACACTGTCAGAACAGTTCCAAAATACCACACTATCAGAGCAGTTCTTGAATACCACACTGTCAGAACAGTTCTAAAATACCACACTGTCGGAACTATTCCAAAATACCACACTGTGGTAACAATTCCAAAATACCACACTGTCAGAACAGTTCCAAAATACCACACTGTCAGAGCAGTTCTTGAATACCACTGTCAGAACAGTTCTAAAGTACCACACTTGCGGAACAATTCCAAAATACCACACTGTCGGAACAAATCCAAGATACCTCTTTGTCGGGACAATTCTAAAATATCACACTGTTGGAACATTTTTTTATAATACAGCACTGTCGGAACAATTCTAAAATACCACACTGTCGGAACAATTCTAAAATATCACACAGTCGGATCATTTGTGAAATACCACACTGTCGGAACGGAACAATTCTAAAATACCACACTGTCGGAATAATTCTAAAATAACACACTGTCGGATCATTTATTAAATACCACACTGTCGGAACAATTCTAAAATACCACACAGTCGGATCATTTGTACAATACCACACTCTCTGGACAATTCTAAAATACCACACTGTCGGAACAATTCTAAAATAACACACTGTCGGGACAATTCTAAAATACCACACTGTCGGATGATTTGTAAAATACCACACTGTCGGAACGATTCTAAAATACCACACTGTCGGAACGATTCTACAATACCACCCTGTCGGAACAGTTCCAAAATACCACACTGTCAGAACAGTTCTAAAATACCACACTGTCAACACAGTTCTTAATTACCACACTGTCGGAACAGTTCCAAAATACCACACTGTAAGAACAGCTCTAAAATACAGCACTGTCAGAACATTTCTAAAATACCGGACTGTCAGAACAGTTCAATAATACCTCACTGTCAGAACAGTTCTGAAAATACCAGACTGTCGGAGGAATTCCAAATACCACACTGTATGAACAGTTCTGAAATACCGCACTTTCAGAGCAGTTCCAAAATACCACACTGTCAGAACAGTTCCAAAATACCACACTGTAAGAACAGCTCTAAAATACAGCACTGTCAGAACATTTCTAAAATACCGGACTGTCAGAACAGTTCAATAATACCTCACTGTCATAATAGTTCTGAAAATACCAGACTGTCGGAGGAATTCCAAATACCACACTGTATGAACAGTTCCAAAATATCACACTGTTTGAACAGTTCTAGAATACCGCACTTGCAGAGCAGTTCCAAAATACCACACTGTCAGAACAGTTCCAAAATACCACACTGTCAGAACAGTTCTAAAATACCCACTGTCAGAACAGTTTCAAAATACCACACTGACAGAACAGTTCTAAAATACTACACTGTCTGAACAGCTCCAAAATACCACAATGTCAGAATAGTTCTTAAATACCACATTGTCTGAACAGTTTTAAAATGCCACACTGTCGGAATAATTCCAAAATACCACACTGTCGGAACAATTCTAAAATATCTCACTGTCGGAACAATTCCAAAATACCTCACTGTCGAGATATTTGTTTTATTATACAGCACTGTCGAAACAATTCTAAAATACCACACTGTCGGAACAATTCGAAAATACCACACTATCGGAACAATTCCAAAATACCACTTTATCAGAACAGTTCAAAAATACTACACTGGCAGAACATTCTTAAATACCACACTGTCAGAACATTTCTAGCATACCACACTGTCGGAACAATTCCAAAATACCTAAATGTCGGCACAATTCTAAAATATCACACTGTCTGAACGATTTCTTTTTATAATACAGCACTGTCGGAACAATTTTAAAATACCACACTCTCCAATCATTTGTAAAATACCACACTGTCTGAAAAGTTCCAAAATACCACAATGTCAGAACAGTTCTGAAATACCGCACTGTCAGAACAGTTCCAAAATACCACACTGTCGGGACCGTCTTAAAATACCACACTGTGAGAACAGTTCTAAAATACCGCCCTGTCAGAACAGTTCTAAAATACCGCACTGTCAGAACAGGTCCAAAATACCACACTGTTAGAACAGTTCCAAAATACCACACTGTGAGAACAGTTCCAAAATACCACACTGTCGGAACAGTTCTAAAATACCGCACTGTCAGAACAGTTCCAAAATACCACACTGTCAGAACAGTTCCAAAATACCACACTGTCAGAACAGTTCTAAAATACCCACTGTCAGAACAGTTTCAAAATACCACACTGACAGAACAGTTCTAAAATACTACACTGTCTGAACAGCTCCAAAATACCACAATGTCAGAATAGTTCTTAAATACCACATTGTCTGAACAGTTCTAAAATGCCACACTGTCGGAATAATTCCAAAATACCACACTGTCGGAACAATTCTAAAATATCTCACAGTCGGAACAATTCCAAAATACCTCACTGTCGAGATATTATTTTTATTATACAGCACTGTCGAAACAATTCTAAAATACCACACTGTCGGAACAATTCGAAAATACCACACTAGCGGAACAATTCCAAAATACCACTTTGTCAGAACAGTTCCAAAATACTACACTGGCAGAACAGTTCTTAAATACCACACTGTCAGAACATTTTTAGCATACCACACTGTCGGAACAGTTGCAAAATACCACACTGTCGGAACAATTCCAAAATACTTAAATGTCGGCACAATTCTAAAATATCACACTGTCTGAACAATTTCTTTTTATAATACAGCACTGTCGGAACAATTTTAAAATACCACACTGTCCAATCATTTGTAAAATACCACACTGTCTGAAAAGTTCCAAAATACCACAATGTCAGAACAGTTCTGAAATACCGCACTGTCAGAACAGTTCCAAAATACCACACTGTCGGGACCGTTCCAAAATACCACACTGTGAGAACAGTTCTAAAATACCGCCCTGTCAGAACAGTTCTAAAATACCGCACTGTCAGAACAGGTCTAAAATACCACACTGTTAGAACAGTTCCAAAATACCACACTGTGAGAACAGTTCCAAAATACCACACTATCGGAACAGTTCTAAAATACCGCACTGTCAGAACAGTTCCAAAATACCACACTGTCTGAACATTTCCAAAATACCGCACTGTCAGAACAGTTCCAAAATACCACACTGTCTGAACAGTTCCAAAATACCACACTGTCGGGACCGTTCCAAAATACCACACTGTCAGAACAGTTCCAAAATACCACACTCTCGGAACAGTTCCAAAATACTGCACTGTCAGAACAGTTGCAAAATACCACACTCTCTGAACAACTCCAAAATACCACAATGTCAGAACTGTTACAGTTCTTAAATACCACACTGACAGAACAGTTCTAAAATACCACACTGTCGGAACAATTAAAAAATACCACACTGTCGGAACAATTCCAAAATACCTCACTGTCGGAACAATTCTAAAATACCACACTGTCGAATCAATTCTAAAATACCACACTGTCGGAACTATTCCAAAATACCACACTGTCGGAACAATTCCAATATACCACACTGTCAGAACAGTTCCAAAATACCACACTATCAGAGCAGTTCTTGAATACCACACTGTCAGAACAGTTCTAAAATACCACACTGTCGGAACTATTCCAAAATACCACACTGTCGGAACAATTCCAAAATACCACACTGTCAGAACAGTTCCAAAATACCACACTGTCAGAGCAGTTCTTGAATACCACTGTCAGAACAGTTCTAAAGTACCACACTTGCGGAACAATTCCAAAATACCACACTGTCGGAACAAATCCAAGATACCTCTTTGTCGGGACAATTCTAAAATATCACACTGTTGGAACATTTTTTTATAATACAGCACTGTCGGAACAATTCTAAAATACCACACTGTCGGAACAATTCTAAAATATCACACAGTCGGATCATTTGTGAAATACCACACTGTCGGAACGGAACAATTCTAAAATACCACACTGTCGGAACAATTCTAAAATAACACACTGTCGGATCATTTATTAAATACCACACTGTCGGAACAATTCTAAAATACCACACAGTCGGATCATTTGTACAATACCACACTGTCTGGACAATTCTAAAATACCACACTGTCGGAACAATTCTAAAATAACACACTGTCGGGACAATTCTAAAATACCACACTGTCGGATGATTTGTAAAATACCACACTGTCGGAACGATTCTAAAATACCACACTGTCGGAACGATTCTACAATACCACCCTGTCGGAACAGTTCCAAAATACCACACTGTCAGAACAGTTCTAAAATACCACACTGTCAACACAGTTCTTAATTACCACACTGTCGGAACAGTTCCAAAATACCACACTGTAAGAACAGCTCTAAAATACAGCACTGTCAGAACATTTCTAAAATACCGGACTGTCAGAACAGTTCAATAATACCTCACTGTCATAACAGTTCTGAAAATACCAGACTGTCGGAGGAATTCCAAATACCACACTGTATGAACAGTTCTGAAATACCGCACTTTCAGAGCAGTTCCAAAATACCACACTGTCAGAACAGTTCCAAAATACCACACTGTCAGAACAGTTCTAAAATACCCACTGTCAGAACAGTTTCAAAATACCACACTGACAGAACAGTTCTAAAATACTACACTGTCTGAACAGCTCCAAAATACCACAATGTCAGAATAGTTCTTAAATACCACATTGTCTGAACAGTTCTAAAATGCCACACTGTCGGAATAATTCCAAAATACCACACTGTCGGAACAATTCTAAAATATCTCACTGTCGGAACAATTCCAAAATACCTCACTGTCGAGATATTTGTTTTATTATACAGCACTGTCGAAACAATTCTAAAATACCACACTGTCGGAACAATTCGAAAATACCACACTATCGGAACAATTCCAAAATACCACTTTATCAGAACAGTTCAAAAATACTACACTGGCAGAACAGTTCTTAAATACCACACTGTCAGAACATTTCTAGCATACCACACTGTCGGAACAGTTGCAAAATACCACACTGTCGAAACAATTCCAAAATACCTAAATGTCGGCACAATTCTAAAATATCACACTGTCTGAACGATTTCTTTTTATAATACAGCACTGTCGGAACAATTTTAAAATACCACACTCTCCAATCATTTGTAAAATACCACACTGTCAGAAAAGTTCCAAAATACCACAATGTCAGAACAGTTCTGAAATACCGCACTGTCAGAACAGTTCCAAAATACCACACTCTCGGGACCGTTCCAAAATACCACACTGTGAGAACAGTTCTAAAATACCGCCCTGTCAGAACAGTTCTAAAATACCGCACTGTCAGAACAGGTCCAAAATACCACACTGTTAGAACAGTTCCAAAATACCACACTGTGAGAACAGTTCCAAAATACCACACTGTCGGAACAGTTCTAAAATACCGCACTGTCAGAACAGTTCCAAAATACCACACTGTCAGAACAGTTCCAAAATACCACACTGTCAGAACAGTTCTAAAATACCCACTGTCAGAACAGTTTCAAAATACCACACTGACAGAACAGTTCTAAAATACTACACTGTCTGAACAGCTCCAAAATACCACAATGTCAGAATAGTTCTTAAATACCACATTGTCTGAACAGTTCTAAAATGCCACACTGTCGGAATAATTCCAAAATACCACACTGTCGGAACAATTCTAAAATATCTCACAGTCGGAACAATTCCAAAATACCTCACTGTCGAGATATTTTTTTATTATACAGCACTGTCGAAACAATTCTAAAATACCACACTGTCGGAACAATTTGAAAATACCACACTATCGGAACAATTCCAAAATACCACTTTGTCAGAACAGTTCCAAAATACTACACTGGCAGAACAGTTCTTAAATACCACACTGTCAGAACATTTCTAGCATACCACACTGTCGGAACAGTTGCAAAATACCACACTGTCGGAACAATTCCAAAATACTTAAATGTCGGCACAATTCTAAAATTTCACACTGTCTGAACAATTTCTTTTTATAATACAGCACTGTCGGAACAATTTTAAAATACCACACTGTCCAATCATTTGTAAAATACCACACTGTCTGAAAAGTTCCAAAATACCACAATGTCAGAACAGTTCTGAAATACCGCACTGTCAGAACAGTTCCAAAATACCACACTCTCGGGACCGTTCCAAAATACCACACTGTGAGAACAGTTCTAAAATACCGCCCTGTCAGAACAGTTCTAAAATACCGCACTGTCAGAACAGGTCTAAAATACCACACTGTTAGAACAGTTCCAAAATACAACACTGTGAGAACAGTTCCAAAATACCACACTATCGGAACAGTTCTAAAATACCGCACTGTCAGAACAGTTCCAAAATACCACACTGTCTGAACATTTCCAAAATACCGCACTGTCAGAACAGTTCCAAAATACCACACTGTCTGAACAGTTCCAAAATACCACACTGTCGGGACCGTTCCAAAATACCACACTGTCAGAACAGTTCTAAAATACAACACTGTCGGAACAGTTCCAAAATACTGCACTGTCAGAACAGTTGCAAAATACCACACTCTCTGAACAACTCCAAAATACCACAATGTCAGAACTGTTACAGTTCTTAAATACTACACTGACAGAACAGTTCTAAAATACCACACTGTCGGAACAATTAAAAAATACCACACTGTCGGAACAATTCCAAAATACCTCACTGTCGGAACAATTCTAAAATACCACACTGTCGAATCAATTCTAAAATACCACACTGTCGGAACTATTCCAAAATACCACACTGTCGGAACAATTCCAATATACCACACTGTCAGAACAGTTCCAAAATACCACACTATCAGAGCAGTTCTTGAATACCACACTGTCAGAACAGTTCTAAAATACCACACTGTCGGAACTATTCCAAAATACCACACTGTCGGAACAATTCCAAAATACCACACTGTCAGAACAGTTCCAAAATACCACACTGTCAGAGCAGTTCTTGAATACCACTGTCAGAACAGTTCTAAAGTACCACACTTGCGGAACAATTCCAAAATACCACATTGTCGGAACAAATCCAAGATACCTCTTTGTCGGGACAATTCTAAAATATCACACTGTTGGAAAAATTTTTTATAATACAGCACTGTCGGAACAATTCTAAAATACCACACTGTCGGAACAATTCTAAAATATCACACAGTCGGATCATTTGTGAAATACCACACTGTCGGAACGGAACAATTCTAAAATACCACACTGTCGGAACAATTCTAAAATAACACACTGTCGGATCATTTATTAAATACCACACTGTCGGAACAATTCTAAAATACCACACAGTCGGATCATTTGTACAATACCACACTGTCTGGACAATTCTAAAATACCACACTGTCGGAACGATTCTAAAATACCACACTGTCGGAACGATTCTACAATACCACCCTGTCGGAACAGTTCTAAAATACCACACTGTCAGAACAGTTCTAAAATACCACACTGTCAACACAGTTCTTAATTACCACACTGTCGGAACAGTTCCAAAATACCACACTGTAAGAACAGCTCTAAAATACAGCACTGTCAGAACATTTCTAAAATACCGGACTGTCAGAACAGTTCAATAATACCTCACTGTCATAACAGTTCTGAAAATACCAGACTGTCGGAGGAATTCCAAATACCACACTGTATGAACAGTTCTGAAATACCGCACTTTCAGAGCAGTTCCAAAATACCACACTGTCAGAACAGTTCCAAAATACCACATTGTAAGAACAGCTCTAAAATACAGCACTGTCAGAACATTTCTAAAATACCGGACTGTCAGAACAGTTCAATAATACCTCACTGTCATAATAGTTCTGAAAATACCAGACTGTCGGAGGAATTCCAAATACCACACTGTATGAACAGTTCCAAAATATCACACTGTTTGAACAGTTCTAAAATACCGCACTTTCAGAGCAGTTCCAAAATACCACACTGTCAGAACAGTTCCAAAATACCACACTGTCAGAACAGTTCTAAAATACCCACTGTCAGAACAGTTTCAAAATACCACACTGACAGAACAGTTCTAAAATACTACACTGTCTGAACAGCTCCAAAATACCACAATGTCAGAATAGTTCTTAAATACCACATTGTCTGAACAGTTCTAAAATGCCACACTGTCGGAATAATTCCAAAATACCACACTGTCGGAACAATTCTAAAATATCTCACTGTCGGAACAATTCCAAAATACCTCACTGTCGAGATATTTGTTTTATTATACAGCACTGTCGAAACAATTCTAAAATACCACACTGTCGGAACAATTCGAAAATACCACACTATCGGAACAATTCCAAAATACCACTTTATCAGAACAGTTCAAAAATACTACACTGGCAGAACAGTTCTTAAATACCACACTGTCAGAACATTTCTAGCATACCACACTGTCGGAACAGTTGCAAAATACCACACTGTCGAAACAATTCCAAAATACCTAAATGTCGGCACAATTCTAAAATATCACACTGTCTGAACGATTTCTTTTTATAATACAGCACTGTCGGAACAATTTTAAAATACCACACTCTCCAATCATTTGTAAAATACCACACTGTCAGAAAAGTTCCAAAATACCACAATGTCAGAACAGTTCTGAAATACCGCACTGTCAGAACAGTTCCAAAATACCACACTCTCGGGACCGTTCCAAAATACCACACTGTGAGAACAGTTCTAAAATACCGCCCTGTCAGAACAGTTCTAAAATACCGCACTGTCAGAACAGGTCCAAAATACCACACTGTTAGAACAGTTCCAAAATACCACACTGTGAGAACAGTTCCAAAATACCACACTGTCGGAACAGTTCTAAAATACCGCACTGTCAGAACAGTTCCAAAATACCACACTGTCAGAACAGTTCCAAAATACCACACTGTCAGAACAGTTCTAAAATACCCACTGTCAGAACAGTTTCAAAATACCACACTGACAGAACAGTTCTAAAATACTACACTGTCTGAACAGCTCCAAAATACCACAATGTCAGAATAGTTCTTAAATACCACATTGTCTGAACAGTTCTAAAATGCCACACTGTCGGAATAATTCCAAAATACCACACTGTCGGAACAATTCTAAAATATCTCACAGTCGGAACAATTCCAAAATACCTCACTGTCGAGATATTTTTTTATTATACAGCACTGTCGAAACAATTCTAAAATACCACACTGTCGGAACAATTTGAAAATACCACACTATCGGAACAATTCCAAAATACCACTTTGTCAGAACAGTTCCAAAATACTACACTGGCAGAACAGTTCTTAAATACCACACTGTCAGAACATTTCTAGCATACCACACTGTCGGAACAGTTGCAAAATACCACACTGTCGGAACAATTCCAAAATACTTAAATGTCGGCACAATTCTAAAATTTCACACTGTCTGAACAATTTCTTTTTATAATACAGCACTGTCGGAACAATTTTAAAATACCACACTGTCCAATCATTTGTAAAATACCACACTGTCTGAAAAGTTCCAAAATACCACAATGTCAGAACAGTTCTGAAATACCGCACTGTCAGAACAGTTCCAAAATACCACACTCTCGGGACCGTTCCAAAATACCACACTGTGAGAACAGTTCTAAAATACCGCCCTGTCAGAACAGTTCTAAAATACCGCACTGTCAGAACAGGTCTAAAATACCACACTGTTAGAACAGTTCCAAAATACAACACTGTGAGAACAGTTCCAAAATACCACACTATCGGAACAGTTCTAAAATACCGCACTGTCAGAACAGTTCCAAAATACCACACTGTCTGAAAATTTCCAAAATACCGCACTGTCAGAACAGTTCCAAAATACCACACTGTCTGAACAGTTCCAAAATACCACACTGTCGGGACCGTTCCAAAATACCACACTGTCAGAACAGTTCTAAAATACAACACTGTCGGAACAGTTCCAAAATACTGCACTGTCAGAACAGTTGCAAAATACCACACTCTCTGAACAACTCCAAAATACCACAATGTCAGAACTGTTACAGTTCTTAAATACTACACTGACAGAACAGTTCTAAAATACCACACTGTCGGAACAATTAAAAAATACCACACTGTCGGAACAATTCCAAAATACCTCACTGTCGGAACAATTCTAAAATACCACACTGTCGAATCAATTCTAAAATACCACACTGTCGGAACTATTCCAAAATACCACACTGTCGGAACAATTCCAATATACCACACTGTCAGAACAGTTCCAAAATACCACACTATCAGAGCAGTTCTTGAATACCACACTGTCAGAACAGTTCTAAAATACCACACTGTCGGAACTATTCCAAAATACCACACTGTCGGAACAATTCCAAAATACCACACTGTCAGAACAGTTCCAAAATACCACACTGTCAGAGCAGTTCTTGAATACCACTGTCAGAACAGTTCTAAAGTACCACACTTGCGGAACAATTCCAAAATACCACATTGTCGGAACAAATCCAAGATACCTCTTTGTCGGGACAATTCTAAAATATCACACTGTTGGAACATTTTTTTATAATACAGCACTGTCGGAACAATTCTAAAATACCACACTGTCGGAACAATTCTAAAATATCACACAGTCGGATCATTTGTGAAATACCACACTGTCGGAACGGAACAATTCTAAAATACCACACTGTCGGAACAATTCTAAAATAACACACTGTCGGATCATTTATTAAATACCACACTGTCGGAACAATTCTAAAATACCACACAGTCGGATCATTTGTACAATACCACACTGTCTGGACAATTCTAAAATACCACACTGTCGGAACAATTCTAAAATAACACACTGTCGGGACAATTCTAAAATACCACACTGTCGGATGATTTGTAAAATACCACACTGTCGGAACGATTCTAAAATACCACACTGTCGGAACGATTCTACAATACCACCCTGTCGGAACGATTCCAAAATACCACACTGTCGGAACAATTCTACAATACCACCCTGTCAGAACAATTCTAAAATTCCACACTGTCGAAACAATTCTACAACACCACCCTGTCAGAACGATTCTAAAATAGCACACTGTCGGAATAATTCTAAAATACTACACTGTCGGGACGATTCTAAAATACCACACTGTCGGAACAATTCTACAATACCACCCTGTCAGAACGATTCTAAAATACCACACTGTCTAAATGATTCAAAAATTAAATCTCAAAATCGTAGAAAGAGGCAAAGGCGATACCTTAAACACACAAAAGTATGACCTCTAACACACAAAAGTATGACCTCTAACACACAAAAGTATGACCTCAATTATTACAGAAAGCCGATGGTCTCAACCATTTTCTAGTACACAAGGCCACCGTAAGACATGTTGAAACAATGGTCAACTTTTAACCAACATATAATTGCTAGTATCATAATTCGCGCATCTGTGCGCAACTAACATAATACTTTTACATTTAGAAAGCGAGATATTGTTGCTTAGAAGTATTTCAGCTATATTCATGATAGGAACAAGTTTATTTACTGACAATACCGTACCACACTCACGCAAACCGGTGTCACTGTCTAAAAGATGAAACATATCATAAGGTTTTGATTGATTAGTTATTTGTTGTTTAACACCAGAGGAAAATAAATCTTGCATATTCAGAACAATAAAAAGTTCAATAAAATCTAAACATTATACAAGTATGAAGATAAATGGGAAAACTGGGGCAATGCATTTTGCACACTTCTGTAAAAGTGTTGGGAAAGAACGAAACATATAGCCTTTTATAGCGGTTACAATGCGTCTTCTTTTTTTCCCCTTCGAAATCTACATTCAGGGATTGGGTTACACAAACCTTAATTAAACTTAAGTGTCAATTACAACTTAATTAATGCTTAAGATTACTTCAAATCGACATAGAAATAAATTACACTTAAGGTTTAATTGATACTTAAAATTTGATCGAGATTTGTGCAACCCAGTCCAGGTATGTATCGTGCATGTGGTATGGTCCATCCACTATTGTCCTCCACCAAGGCTTTCCGTATTATGACCAGGCAACCTCCCATAATATCATAAATTCAATAGTGCTCTTTGTATATGTTTTATAATATGAAAAACAAAAAACCTATTGTTCTGAATAATTCTAATAGAAAAAATTCGCAGAAACAGAAACAATCTCGACACTCCCAGCACGCATATGCACGACCGACTCCCTTTCGTGGCTCGGCACAGCCATGTTAATAAAATTGCATTTAGATAATAAATAAATTACGGATGTTTAACATGTACAACTAACGAAAATAAAATTAAATAGATGACATTAATATTTAAATAACTTCTAAGTAAACTGACACCATGCAACACAGATGCACTCAATATATCATGTTATTATTGTAAACCATTTAATTAAAAATGTTTCAAATCAATACAGTACAGTATACAATAAAATACATGCTATTTGCCAAAAAAAATTTGAATGATCCTGTGACACGCTAGGATTTTCCATAAACGACAACAAACTTATCTATAACTTTTTATATAACAGTTAAGTTGAAAATGTTGTCATTCTGGTCGAAATTAATTGACGGAAAGCAATCAAAACTATCATCTCTGATCTATAGATTATTGTATTTGAAAACTCATGGAAATAATACTTTTTCATGGATTAATTTTGTTAAATCAATACTTGATGACTGTGGTTTTTCAAACGTTTGGCATACTCAAAATTTTATAAGCCATAAATGGCTAATTGAAAGCATTAAACTGAGATTAACCGACCAGTTCAAACAAAATTGGCATTCTACTTTGCAAATATCTCCAAAAGCATTGAGCTATAGATTATTCAAGTCGGATTTTAGATTTGAAAAATATTTAGACGTCTTAAATGACAAAAATAGATTTACTTTTTGTAGATTTAGAACATCTAATCATAGATTACCGATTGAAGTAGGGCGCTGGACAAATATAGAAAGACACAATAGACTGTGTCAGCTATGTCAATCTCGCGAGATTGGTGACGAATTTCACTATGTATTACAGTGTCCAAATTTTGTAACTGATAGAAAAAATCTAATTCCAAAATACTTTTTTAACAGACCAAACACATTAAAACTGTCATCATTATTTAGCAAAAAGAAACCTGAAACTGTTCGCAAATTATGTAAGCTTATTGATATAATAAATAAGAAAATTAGTTCTCCTTGAAAAAAATCAATCACACCTCTGTTAGTATTTGTATCTTTTGTATGTAACGTTTAAGCATTTTTTTCCCATAATTTGAATTCAATGTACACCCATAATCTTGATAATTGATGTAATGATATGTATTTACTTTGTATTGATTTGAACACTCTCACTCTGTAACCTTTGTAACATTGGTTTAGAGAATAAAGTTAGTAATTAGTAACAGACTATTGTAGACGTACCTACAAATTTAAGACTGAAGACTTTGTTTCAGTTCTGCGGTTAGTAGCTTCTTGTCTGTTTAGTGTACATGAAACAAATGATAAGTAAAGTCTACATTTTCAGGTTTTAATTAAATAAAGAAAAAGGTCCGTACATAATAGTTGATACAAGATGTAAACAATCCACCAATTTTTATATTACAATTTTGTTTTTCAAGAAATTCAAATTTTGACTGTAACACCCAAATTTTGAATGTCACAAATTACAAAATTGTATTATAATAAATTTATTACATAAAGATCAGAATACAATCTTTAAATAATTCAATTTGAATATACAAACATGTATTACATGTAGGTTACAAATAAGTCATTATTTACTACTAATATTCATTCCGGGGTGTAATTCATTGTCCAAATATATATATTAATAAACTTGTCAATATATACAATAGAGTGGGACACACATAACACAGACTTGTGTTTGGAGACGTTGTGTTACAATTAGATAAGCCAGCTGTGTACAAGGGTGATTGGGGGTTAAAGATGATGGGAGTCGATATGGGAGAGAAAAAAATCGGATCGAAAGATCACAATCTAGTAGTTGGGTTATATTTTAGCGAGATAAATACTTTTTGTTAAGGAAAATAGTGACATGTCTAGAATCACAGCTGGATAGTTCTTAAACACACGGTGACCCCAACGTTTTATTGCTTAGAACTAAAGAGAACTATTTTGTCCTTTTATATAAATTTGTTCTTTAAATTGTCACTCAGCAATTTGTTCCTTAAATTGTCAATCATAAATTTGTTCTTGGCGAAGAGGAAATAAGGGTAATAACAAAATTACCGAACTCCGAACAATCTTACAAAGGGAAAGTCAAAACTCATAATTATATAAACAGACAAAATCAGTCAACAACCGGAAAACTGTGAAAACCGTAATGATCCTCACTTGGTACAGGCATTTCTAAAGAAATGGTGGGTTGAATCAGATTTTAAAGCGCCAAACCTCCCGCTCTCATTACGGTTCAAAGGTTCCGGCTGTCACTATAACAGTATTTAAATACAGGAACAAAATAGGTAAAATAGTTGTCAAAGCAGTACCATATTCGGTGACGTAAATGTCAAAAATATTTTTACGTCACACATACCCATTTTTTTAATGTAATGCCTTTGTTATTTTGGTGGTAAAAAGCTGGGGAAAACAGTCAGATCTTTAATTAGAAATTCTGAAAAAGTTAGCTAGATAATAAAATATTTGTTATTAGATTTTTTGAAATGCCACTATATCAGGATGCTTCAGAAAAACACATGTTTTATACCCCCAACAACCTTAAGCAATATTTGAGTTCTATCATAGTAGCCAATTTTCTTCGCGGAGGAAACCGAGGTACTTCCACTGACCTGCAGTCACTGAGAAGCAATTAGTTGTATCGAATATTATTGGTTGAATTTTCTATATTTTGTCAATTTCTCCCAATTCATAATTACTTAACAATTTTATAATATTTGGATGACCGCCATTGATCATAAGAGTCAAAGTGTAGCTTTCTCACTATAAAAATAACCAATCAAATAACTGTACCCAATAAAAACAATTTCTTGATTAGAAGATTTTCGAATTTGAATGAGTGCGAAATTCGTGTAAACTGACTTGTCTAATTTGATTGATAACATTTTGTCACAAGTAAGTTTCATGTTCTATGAAGATTAATGCTGAAGAACATGTCAATTGTCAAAATTGGATTTAGTTGATGATATCAAAGATACAAAATTAGTTATTATTTCCCAATCGATATACTTGCAAATTCAAACTATTTTGTTAGGTAAATCGTTATTAAGAAATACATATTTGAATAGTTTATTATAATAGTATTACTAAGCAAAGGTACGCATTCACATGAACCTGGACTAAACTTTACCAGAATAACAATATTTCGGCATTGACCTTGTTTATTAGATACATTTATTACTGAAATTTACAGTTACTAAATAATATAATGATAAGGCCCATAACAACATCGTCCTTATCTGCAAAAACCATTACATTGATTGCTTAAATATATAATTAGGCTTGGATAGCTCACGAAATAATCCTACATATACAGCAATTATCCCATCAAAACGGGTCTCCAGAAATATCAAGATACCTGCTTTTCTAGAAGTGGCGTTAATCAAATGTGGATAATAAAAAACTCAAAGTCTTGCTAGAGATTTTAAGGTTTAGATCTCTTTATGTTTGTAACAGCATTAAAACATTTGATTTCTCGACCTCATATACCAGCATCCCACATACTCTACTAAAATCTAGAATTAAAGAATTGTTCAGCGGTACTTCTCAAAAAAAAAACAACAACAAAAAACGGAGAACAAAGACATCCGTATCTTATTATTGGTAGAGATAAGTCTTACTCTGCCAAAAGTCATTCAAAATCTAATGATAAATATAAACAGGACGAGATCATTTAAATGTTAGATTTTTATCATCGATAACATATTTGTTCTGTTTGGTGGACGGGTGTTTCAACAAACGATTGATATTCCAATGGTACGAATTGTGCTCCCCTACTCGCTGATTTGTTTCTATGTGCTTATGAGGCAGACTTCCTTCAAGAATAAAGATAAAAAGTTAGCGCAGGCGATCAATTCCGGTTTGTACTATATAGATGATGTTCTGTTACTGAACAATTTCGATTCGGTTATTATCTACATCGTATATATCGTTCTTTTTCGGAGCGATTCCAGAACATAATAATAAAGTTGATTGTCTATGGGAGTGTGCCATAAAGCAGGCAGTCATGACAGTGGCTCAGTGGCGAAGAAACCAAATTATTAGGGGGCCTCTGGTTGGATTCATGCTTACGTGGTGCAATTTTAAATTTGACGGCGTTCTGTTCAATTTGGGCTTTTATAGAAGAATGTAGTAGCATAGATACCTAAGCAGTGAAAAACAACACTGCTGCTTAAAATAGCTATTGATAGAAATTTAGTTTAAGAACTTTATTCTTCAAGTCCTTGCATATGTAGAGAAGCTTCAATCTAATGAGAAGTTACACACAGAGGAATAAATAAATATAAAAACAGATACACGACGCGTATTATGGTTAATTATATTTATTAAATATTAAACATATATTATATATTCATTGTTGGTAACTGCGTTAAGCAGTTTATTATCAAACATTTTTTAAAGATATTTCTCCGTCCATTTATTCAAAGAATTAACAAATTTCAAACACAATTATGAATGAGAAACCTGTAAGAGGACTTCTCCAAAAGTTAATATTTAATAACTAATTATGTTCAGATTAGTTTTATCTTTAAATTAGAAAGAGTAAGTTCATTTTCTTAGGCAAATATTCACCACTGTCTACATACACTCTGTCCTTGCAAACAAGCTCTCACTCGAGCTCAATGTTACAGGCAAGGTTACTGATAGTGATACTGTCTTGGTATTTTATTTGATGTATTCTCAGTCTCAATACTAGTCATTATGTTGTCAGCAATATGGCGTATGTTTAATAAATTTTTGTTCTGAAATTCATGTTATTTTTATTGTATTTTAAAATGAGTTATTTTACAAGTGTACATAAATGATCCATACAATTTAGTTGTTTAATACAGGTTTATTTTCATTAAATTAGTTTTACTTCAAATGAAGCATATACATTTACTATTTCTATAATAAAATTCCTAAGCTTATTTATTAGTAAAAAATAAAATAAGCTTTTTCATCAAATGGTTATGGGGGTCCACAAAGAAAAATAAGAGTAAAAGAGGTCCATGAGGGAAAAAAGGCTGAGAACCATCTCATTAAATGATGCTTAGATTTAATTACATAATGTTGACTGTAATGACTATCCTGTCTGTTCTCTTTTTATCAAGTTTGACTATTTCATCATGTGACCTGTGTAAGACAATGTTGGGCGGGTTGGGGCTTTGGGTAATATATAATAGCTTCGAGTTTGTTGCAGACACATTATACATGTCTGACCTAATATAACTAATATTTTAGCTATTCCTAAATTTCCTGAGCATACATGTATGCCTGACTGCCTGTGTAGGCCTACTTTGTCTACCTCCTTCAGGGCCCAAGTAAGGGACCTCCTAACTTAACTAGCACAGGGCCTCATTTGTCCTAAATCCAGCACTAGTGGTGTCCAAGCACATATTGTGTTGTTTTTTGTTCTTGTTTTGGTTGCCTTTGTCTTGTGTACCCTATGTTGCCAGTTTCTCTGGATTGTCAATATTTGATAGCCTTTTGCTTTTGTTGCTCCCAAAAATGGTTAAATTATTTGGTTATGGAATCTTTTGACTTTGAGCATACCTGTAGAAGGTTATTGCAGAAATGAACCATGCCCACTAAATTGGATTTAAGTTTTATATCATCAAGGAACAGCGCTGTTATTGGTGATCTTCATTATCTTTAGTTTATATTCTCCCGTTGGCATGTCAGGATTTTATTTGGTGTTTATATATCTGCATGGTTAACATGGCTAGTGATAAATAACTATATAAAATGATAAAAGTGGATACCTATGCATAATAAAATATATTTCTAGATCTAAATGAAAATATGTAGTAGAGTCACACACAATGGTTCCTCTGCTTATTTTCTCGCTATAACCACTAAGCAATAAGCATATATGCCACCTCTGTAAGATTGTTGTATGACATCCGCACAAGTAAATATAGAAGTCATTATTATTTAAGAAAATGGTTAGAAAAGAATACATTTACATGGGACAGAACTAGCTTATGACACTATTCAATGTGAAGAAATTTAATGCTAGTTTATTTTAATTAAAGGGAGCTATGTTATATGTGCAACAAAGAGCAGTCGTTCACCCATTACAGGTCTTTTATGTTTCGTCATAAGGTTCACAATGAGGACACTAATTTCTTTCATTAATATACTACACGTCACGATATACTATGAAAACGATTGTCCATTGTTGAAATATATCAGACAATGCAATATATATGTTTTTAAAGTTAACTAAAATCTTTTTCTTCGCGTGACTAATAAGAATGTTGTTTAATAATAGTTTGTAAGGAACAAATCGTTTGATAACATAACGTAGAAAAATACGTGAAAATTAGTGTGCAAAGTATTTTTGAGATTAAACGAATATTGTTACTCTTTTGCTTATATTAGAATTACCATTGGATACCCAATTATCAAGAGGTGATGGTTATTATCTCATTAAAAAATCTAAGCCTGCCACAGTTTTGTGCCTGTCCCAATCCAGAACCCGTATTTCCAAGGTTAAATTTTGTGTGTGTTTTTTTTTAATGTTCAAAGATTTGAGGTGAGAGGTGACTGTTCGTTTCTTTTTATATTGGTGAAAATGTTGTACTTCACTGTTTGAACTTTCTTTTCATAATTTTATTGTTTTGAAAAGAAAAAAAAGTCAGAATAACTACAACAAAACATCAACATATAAATTGTCAAAGCTATATATCCTCACTACATTTCATATTCATGTCTATAAGTAACCAAATATTAAACAAATGTTTTACTCTCTAACACGGTTAGTTTAATAATAGCTTTTATAACTAGTATAGTAGCAAATATTTCATGTAGATTTCTTTGTAAAATAAATATTTACAGATATTTTTACTAGTCTTCCTTTATAAATATACCTAAAAAGTAGAGCATTTCCGACTGATATTGCATTCCATTCTTTCTCCTTTAAGTTTGGTACGCACTAGAGAGATTCCGAGTAAAACTATATTTGCACGCAAGCAAACGAGAGATAAACAAGATGGCGGAATTATATTGAATACATGTTGCAAAGAAATATGGTTAAATGTAATTCTAATCCATTTTTTTTATCGTCGGATTTGATTGGTTACACTTCTACGTAAAATTCTCAATCTAAATGTCATAACTAAGGGGTTCAGCTGAAAGGATTCACCATCTTGAAAACGTGAAATCCTACATGTCACATTTACAAAAATACACAAAAATAATTAAAATCCCTACCTTGCAAACTTATTTTGTCTTAAAATTTATCAAATTTGAAGTGTACACGAAACCAAAAAACGTCTGTTCTTTACGTTTGAAACTGGAAGTCTTTAATGACTTCATATGACGTCATGTTGTTTATGTGCCAAAGTCGTCAACAACATTTCGCGGAATTTTAATTTGTGTGATTTTTAGACTCAGGGATATGCAAGAATACAATTATCTCCTAATTGTCACAGACTGAAATATTTGGTACTATATTTTAAAAGGGTTATTGCAGTAATATTCATATAATAATGTAGTCTTGTCCAGGTAATATTTTGGCATATTACCTGGACAAGACCACATTAATATCATTATTATACTGAGTGTCTAATTGTCCAGGTAATATGCCAAAATATTACCCAGGTAATATGCCAAAATATTACAGTTCCAAATATCACTACAGAAACTTACACGAAGTATATTAATTATATAATAACTCGGTCGGGTAATATGTCTCTCAGACCTGGGTAATATTTTGGCATATTACCTGGACAAGACCACATTACTATCATTATTATACTGAGTGTCTAATTGTCCAGGTAATATGCCAAAATATTACCCAGGTAATATGTCAAAATATTACAGTACCAAATATCACTACAGAAACTTACACGAAGAATAATTATTATACTTCGTGTAAGTTTCATTACCTGGACAAGACCATATTATTATATACATATTGTCCTTGGCAGTATATCATATTACACTCGCAAGCTCGTGCAATATGATATACTGCTCGGGACAGTATTCCTCAATATTAGTGCAATAGCCCTATATTATTACCTATTATAACGTGATGATTTCCGCATTGGCTTAGTTATTAGTCCGAGGGTAGCTGTATTGGCCTGAGGATTGGCCTAATAACTAGGCCAATACGGAAATCATCACGTAATGATATATTTATTAATTTACCATAAAATGGGTATTTATAAAATTGATATATTTATTAATTAACCATAAAATTTTATCTTATAATGGGTATTATAAAATCATAAACTCGGCCAATATAAAAAAACTAAGCCAATATCGGAAAAACTAAGCCAATATCGATATTGGCTTAGTTTTTTGATATTGGCCGAGTTTATGATTTTATATTGTAAAGACAGTTTAGATTGTATTGACAACAATAACATAGAGTTAATAAATAATATATAATATTTGTGTCACATATACCACAATATACGCCGCCAGAAATAACCAAAACGCAATTACATCAACATTTCTGGAAACATCCGACCATTCTGCTTGATAAGATGGAATGTTCTTTAATACACCTAACTTGATGTTCATTCCACGGTGATTAATTACCGTCTCGTCCATGCGGTCATCAATGTTAATTTCAATATCCTTGTGCTTGATTACCGTCTGTCCAGTCTGGGCAGTTCGCTCATATGACGAATTTGACATGTCCATATTATACATTTGTCTTGCTCCTCTTGGCTTATCAACCATGCAATATTTCCAACATTTAAAGCATTTGCATTTAAAAGAGTCTGTGATATCAGGGCAACATTTCGAGATAGATTTAGGTGATTTACAATGATAGAGGGCCATACTGACTATGTTTACAATGATAATTAAACCACTTATCAACAGGTTTATCCACAGAAGTCTACCAAATACAGAAATATTATTTGAAGTAGAAGGAATAGATTCATTAAACAGTCGTGTTAAAACACCAATAGATAGGAACACAAAAAGAGACAATGCTATTTTTTCCTGGCTTTTCGCAGGTAGATAAAATGTAAATAAACCTGCCAAAGCCAGAGAACCTACTGGCATCAAAAAATTCCATGTGTAAAATGTCCGTAATCGCTCCATTTGTATTCTATATACTAGTGTAGACATCATATGTCCGTCACGAATATGTACTTTGATACTAGAAGTTATTCTTTGCACCTCCCATTCGCCATTCGGAACAAAATTGTCTAGATAATTTGTTTCGTTATTATTGTTGTGTATTGTCTCGTATCCATCGTTCAATGACAACTTAGATATATTTATTTCACATGTTTGATTGTCAAAAGGATAACGTGTTGTATCCAGTAAACAGCGTGTATTCAGATTAATATACACCCTCCAATCAACAATGCCGTTATTTCGAACAATGACGTCATCAGTGCTAGCTAACGATTTGCGCGTGCTTGCTGAATTCAATACTATTATATCAGGCTTCCACACGTCCGCAAAACTACTCGTTATTTGTTTAAGATCTCCATAATTACTAGCGTTCCATTGCAAGAAATAGTCTTTCCATGACAACTTCAAAGAAACGTATTTAGAGAAAAACTGCGTTCTCATATCAATACCATATATATCAAGCAACGAAAAGCTTACCGATATATCTATTGGTTTGCTAACGTCACTGGTGGGAAGCACTCGTTTATCATAGTTCAGAAATAAGTCTGCATATAGCCGTTTAACATCCGTTACGTTGTAACAGCTAACAGTTAAAATCCAAATATTGAATATTAAAATTTCTCTGGCAATTTTCATTTTGACTCAGGTTTCGTCTTAAAAGAAGTAAGTTGATTATTACTTAAATACACAGTAATGTTTTAAATAGTATTAGACAGACCATTTTATGTTATTGATCTTGAATAAAACATGACGAAGCTTGCTGTGCCATATATACTGAGGTAACAAACAAACAACCCATTGCTTGAAAGATCGCATCAACATAATTTTATTGTTGTAAGTCTTAGAAACAGAACGAACATGTTTCAAACACAATAAAATAATAAAAAAAAAAAATTTAACTGGAATTTTCGGAAGAATCTACAACACCGAAAACGGCCACAGATGACGAGATATGGTATTCTAATGTAGTTGTTTAATATTCCTGGTTTGTGATTGGACAATGTTGCAATTTTCAATTCCACGGTTGAAATATCATGAGATATTTTTAGAATTATATTCAATTACCGCTTACGTCATCTTGTCAATAATTTGGCAATACACATGATTACCGTAGAATGGAGATAACTGTATTGTATTTTAAAATTTCACGGCATCAATTGTGGATTTAATACTGTAATGTTTACGGTATCAATTCCACGGTTGAAATAGCATGAGATATTTCTTTTAGAAATTTAGCTGATTACCGCTTACGTCATCTTGTCAATAATGTAGCCAATCGTAACTACTCGGTCATTCTCGTTACCCTACAAATAACCTCGTATGCATTAGGCGTATAAATCGCACTACTTTTCACATGTCAATTACATGAAAGTTTGATAAAGTTATATTTTAAACAATTTTCTATATTTAAATTATTTTCATGGATAAAAGTTAAAGTTTTAATTAGTTGTGCATGATTAGATTTTACTTAGTATGTCTTCCATATTGGATTTTCGTGGACTATATTTTTGCGCCGCATAACTTAACTGAACTTCCGGCAAACAATTTAAGAAGAATTTCTACTATCTACGTACGAGTTTATTTGTAGGGTAGCGAGAATGGCCGAGTAGTTACGATTGTAATGTGGCAATACACATCTATACACATGATTACATTAGAATGAAGATAACTGTATTGTGCTTGAAAATTTCATATATATTTTATTTTTAACGGATTGTAACACAATGAGGTCCTAACCACCTCTTGTTGTAACTTATGATATGACTAAATACCAATCATAGTTAAAAAAAACCAGTGTTGTGCTATTAACGATAGCTAGTATAATTTATTGGAATCTTCTTTCGATTTACTATACAGTATCCATGCGTGTTATAAATTCCATTATGATATATGCAAATAATATTTTCGGACAATCCAATCAGCTCTTTTTTTTGTCTTCATGTCATGTCACGATTTTTACAGTCCAATCCATCTGTATTTTGAATTGTTTATGATTTAAGTTTAAATTGGTACAACATGCTTACTTAGCATATTTGGATTTGTTAATGGAAACTTGCAAAAAAATAATTGTGGTTCTGTAGTTAAAAATCATATATTATCACTTTATATCATATATTTAGATTAAAATACAGGTGTTTTGTAAATGCATTATCAATGATTACCCCAAGGCTTAGCTGCGGAACCGTACTACCCAAGCCTATAAAATACATGTATTATCAAAGGCATGGTTGAAATATATGATATAATGAACATTACATGTCAAAATCTGTATCACATGCCCTATCAACCCTCGACCTATATCACCCATCGGGCCGGTGGTCCTTGGGGTGATATAGGGTTCTCAGGTTGATACGGCATGTGATACATATTTTGACATGTAATTTTCAGTATATAATCAGTGATTGGTCTGATATTAACATTTAAAAAAAACCAAAACAAAACTAGCAAATATACAAAAAAAAAAAGTAAAAAGAAAAGAGAGTTTTATGGAATTCTTACATACACATTATAAGTTTTTAGCGTATCCCACCCGTCCCCGCCATTAAAAGATAAATCGTAAAACGAAAAAGAAGATGACGTTATGATAATATTGTTCCTTTTGTAGAACTCCTACGACCGATATAACAAGCCAAATATACGACATTAAGAAACATGTGGTCTCAATGTTGGTCTTCTGTTGTAGTTCGTGATGTACGCTCTTTGTTTTAGATAAATCATTGACTTAATTCTGCCACTTGTCTATCTCTCTTGTGATTTTTACTTTGCTTCATCATATAGATATTTTAATTGTATCGTATGTACAGATTTTTTTTTACATATCATAAAGATTTCAAGAAAACAACACTGTTTCTATAGTAGCTGGGCCATTTTATCCACAAAATAAATAAATTATTTTTTTTCATATGACACCTTTGTAGTATGTAAAAGTAACGGTGAATACTCGCTTAGCTTAACCAAATTTAACAAGATTCGAATAATTGTTAACTTAACCAAATTTAACAAGATTCGAATAATTGTTAACTTAGCCAATTATAACAAGGTTCGAATACTTGTTAATTTAACCAATTATAACAGGGTTCGAATACTTGTTAATTTAACCAATTATAACACGGTTCGAATACTCGCTAATTTAATAAAACATAAGTTGATCTTTATTATATTGTGAAATGGTCTAACAGTGTTATTTCACATACGGACATTTTTCATTGCCATGTATACAGTTCTTTAGTTGTAGATCAAAACTGTAAGAAATAGCGCACAATATTTATAATCTGTTAAAATTAGAAGTCCATACGAATTCTGTAAATTCCTAGCCAACCAAATTCTTCCTCTTACTCCTTAATAATGTGTGCTTAGGGTGATACCTAACACTACAGGGAGATAACTCTTTAAAATCAGTTGAACGTTTTGATCATATGATGTTTGTATGCAGATTTCAAGCATCTCGGTGATCAAAACCACAGAGAGAAAAGCTGCTATGTGGCTAGTGAATTTATAGCTCTGAGTCTGTTGGATGGAATTTGCTAAAATTTTGATATTTATTGCAGTGGATATATTCAAACACACTGCCAAAAAAGTAAGAAAATTAAACGAGCAGATCAAATTTTACCTGAAGTGTATGGTACCACCTTAACGGAAAAGCAGCTAATACATATTGAATAGTCTTGTGTTTTTGATATGACCATCGCTCCAATGCACGATCTATAGCCATTGAGGTGAAAAACAATTCCCATTCCAGCACAAAATAATCGGCTGTCAAACACATGCGTCTGGAAAATGTTCGTATCGTTCTCCATTGAAACCGAGATTCATCACTGAACAGAAAGTGCTACAATGTGTGAGGTGTCCCAAGACATTGATAACGTGCCGAATTCAGTAGAGATGATATGTGACGATCGGTTACCATTCATTCCGTCAGGGACAGCCACGATCGTAGTAGAGCTTTACTCAATCATCTGACAGAATTTCATGATATTCTGTTTTGTGTTCTCACATAGGCACCATATGCTGTTTCCCCTGTATTTACCATTCTATTCCGCACATAATGATGCTGACTTTGTAACGTCACAGAAAGCCTACTGTTTTGATTGAAGTCCGTGATGGTACCAGTATTTTGCAAGAGACAGAACACTCTGAATAAATTAAAGTTATAAGCGCCATTCTCATGATGCATACCAGTCCATACATACCAATTGCCCGTCCATGCTAATTTTGAAATTACCTTCGTATTACACTTAATTTGCAAATTGCTTACAATTATGCATACCACAAATGTTGATCTGATGTTTTAATAAAGCACGTTAGCATAAACTCGACCTTTTAGGGAACATGTTCATTTTTACTGTGACGTAGCAGACATTAGATCAATCGTTTGAAACCTGCTTTGGTGTTTTTCTTTTAAGAAAAGCATGAAGATACCAAATGTGTAATCAGAAGTAGAACAGACAATGCAATGGTCAAAAGGACCAACAAAATATCTAAAGAACAAGAGACAGAAAACTAAAGATTGAGAAACACGAACCCTACTTAACACCAGGAGTAAGGGTATTTACATATAAGAATAAAACAATAAATTACAAACATGTACATAATTCTTTTTTGTCCGCTAACTGAACCAGTCCACATATATCGATGTCGTTCCACTCGGATACATTATGCGAATTTCGAGCGAAAAACAAACACATTTATTATCTGGGTAATAGCCAATGACGAAAACAATACTTTCGTAAACTTCCATCTTATATTTATAGATTAAATTGTAAGAATCGCAACAATGGGTTTATTGTTCAAATATAGACATTTTTAATATCTTAGGGACCGACCATTTAACTTGAAGGGGGGTTATGGTTTTTTGTTTCATTCAGAATTTTTTTTTCGGACAACACAAGAGTTAAAATATTTATTTTTTGTCGCGCAAAGCGCGAATTTTTTTTCCAGAATTTAACATTAGGTTATATGACAAAAACTCTGAATCAGATTATTTTTTTTCCTCCACCAAAATCAGAATATTTTTTTCAGCAACAATGGGAATCAGAATATTTTTTTAGAAAAAAACCATAAACTCCCCCCCCCCTTCAAGTTAAATGGTCGTTACATGGTAAAATTGAGTATTATTTCAAGAATATTATTTTTGTTTAAATTCGAGTAAACTATTCTTTTTTACTCAATTTAGACATTATTTTGGTTTTGGTGAATATTTACTGGTAGCCGTTAGGTGATTTCTCTCGAAGCAAAATCTTGTATGGTAACACTACAACATTCGATTTGTCATCTCGAGCTAGTTGCATTGTATTACTACATAGACATCAAGACCAACTACTTATATTTGGAATGCTTGTTTGTGTGTGTCTGGGTTTTTGTTTTTATCAAACCGGAGCACCCGGAGAAAACCACCGACCTGTCGCAATTCACTGACAATCTTTACCACATAATGTTGTACACTTCGAATCTGGATTAGGGCGAGGTGTACAACATTATGTGGTAAAGTTTGTCAGTGACTTGCGACAGGTCGGTGGTTTTCTCCGGGTCCTCTGTTTTCATCCACCAATAAAATTGACCGCCACGATATAACTGAAATATTGTTGAAAGTGGCGTTAAACACCATCAAGCAAACAATCAAACAATCAACGTTCGATAATTCTTTTTTATCTCCTCCATGTTTTCGTATTGCATTGTGGTTATAAATACCTTCAAAAATCATAATAAATGTAATTTATGTCGTTGACAAGGAAGTAAACACAACAATGAAACAGCTCCAAAAATAGCAACACATTATTGATTGATATTTACCTGGCAAGAAACATACGATATTTCACAAATGTCGTCTGACTGATTTCCAACAAAGATGAAAATAATTTCGTAACAGCTTCAATTTGTCCAATCTTTATTTATAGATTGAATTCGAAGAACTGTTCATGCGCAGCCTTGGTTTTATTGTTCAAGAGTGTATTTTTGTTTATCTCTTTTTCACCTGATAGAAAAGAGAATATTATTAGATGAATATTACATTTAATTGTACTTTTGTTGGTAATAAAGTTGTTCCAACTGTGATAGTATCAAGTAGATTATTATTTTGGACCGAAATTTCCAGACATTATTGTGTCACAACTTTATTATCTGTGAAATTATTTAATCGTGACGACGGTTGTTAAATTAAATGTATTATTTTTATAGTCACTTATCAGTTTTGAACAATTTGTTCTTATGAAATGCTTATAATACAATGTACCTATCTTCATATGCAGCATCGATGGTGTAATGCTGAGCGTGCTCGCCTCAGGTGCAGTAGATCGTGGTTTTGAGCTTCGATCCGTTCAAACCAGACTATGCAATTGGTGTTTGTTGCTTCTCCGATAAGCACGCATCATTAAGGAGGAAGAGGAAGGACTGGTTGGCTCTGAATCAGGACAATGTGTCTCAGTGGAGCGACATGTCTACCCACGGACTGTTGTTTCGGTAAACTAACACTATAAATATCCAACTTAGCGTGTAGGTCGAGTACAAAGCGTACCTCATCATCAACTCATTAAATATTAACTTGTTCTCACCATGATATGGCTGAAAAAATGCTGAGTTAGATTAATCAACAATAACTCAGCGATTTATATCTAGCATCATTTTGTTTGTCCATTTGTCATTTTCAGCTTGGCCATTGCATTTTTTTCCCCCGTCTTCGACTTGCGCTTCTGATTGCCCCCTTGGTATCATCATGACGATTTGGTTGACATTTATGGAATATCTGTGTCATAAATGACCACGGATATGTTCAACTTGTCGTTAGCACTTCCAGGTCCGTTCCTCATTCATGATTGATCACCGGGTTTGTAACTAGATTAACACGACGGGTGCCATTAGTGGAGCTGTAATTGCTAACCCTTTCCTTCCGGAGCACTCGAGTTCACCCCCGATTTTTACTCAATCTTTAATTTTAGGTGTATGTTTTGTAGATCGTTGCTTGTCCTTTTGGTCATTAAGTTGTCCGTTCTTATTCGATGTACGGATTCTGATTACCCCTTTTGTATCTTCGAACTCGTCTTAGAAGTGTAAACATAGTTCCGTAGGTCCGTGCTGCAAAATGCGGTCTTTTCCTCGGTGTGAATAGCAAAAAACATTTGGATCGTGATTCTCTGTACATGATAAATCTGTAAATGATCAGTACCAAATAAAGCTGCATTAAAAATTCGAACCACATAAAAAAATATGGCCAATGTGATTTTATAAGTTCGAGGCTACGAAAAACATCCAAAAGGGTAAAAAAGCCGTAAATCAAAGGACAGACATTTCAATCACCAAAAGAAACAGAACGAAAGGACAAACAATGATCTACAAAACACTACACAAAAAACTATATATTTAACAACACTAACCCATCTAAACCCCGAGGGGTAAATGCAGGTTATCCGGAAGGGGTAATGGTGGTAATAAAAATAATCATGTTGACCATAATAAATAAAAAAACCAATTCCATCCATTCTCTGAATAATCACCATTAATAAATTTATATCTCAGATGTTGCATAAAACTCATGTAGAAGTCAAGCAAATATAACAAAACAAATACATATAGTAATTAAATGAAAATGAAAATAAATCCTAAAATACTGTGAACGATTCTAAAATACCATCCTGTCAGAACAGTTCTAAAATACCACACTGTCAGAACAGTTCTAAAATACCACACTGTCAGAGCAGTTCTAAAATACCACACTGTCAGAAGAGTTCTAAAATACCACACTGTCAGAGCAGTTCTAAAATACCACACTGTCAGAACAGTTCCAAACTACCATCATGTCAGAACAGTTCTTAAATACCACATTGTCAGAACAGTTCTAAAATACCATCCTGTCAGAACAGTTCTAAAATACCATCCTGTCAGAACAGTTCTAAAATACCACACTGTCTGAACAGTTCCTAAATACCACACTGTCAGAACATTTCTAAAATATCACACTGTCAGAACAGTTCTTAATTACCACACTGTCAGAATAGTTCTGAAATACCACACTGTCGAACATTTCTAAAATACCACACTGTAGGAACAGTTCTAAGATACCACACAGTCAGAACAGTTCTAAAAAAACACACTATCAGAACAGTTCCAAAATACCACACTGTCAGAACAGTTCCAAAATACCACACTGTCTGAACAGTTCTAAAATACCACACTGTCAGAACAGTTTCAAAATATCACACTGTCGAAACAGGTCTAAAATACCGCACTGTCAGAACAATTCCAAAATACCACACTGTCTGAACAGTTCCTAAATACCACACTGTCAGAACATTTCTAAAATATCACACTGTCAGAACAGTTCTTAATTACCACACTGTCAGAATAGTTCTGAAATACCACACTGTCGGAACATTTCTAAAATACCACACTGCAGGAACAGTTCTAAAATACCACACTGTCAGAACAGTTCTAAAATAACACACTGTCAGAACAGTTCCAAAATACCACACTGTCAGAACAGTTCCAAAATACCACACTGTCTGAACAGTTCTAAAATACCACACTGTCAGAACAGTTTCATAATATCACACTGTCGAAACAGGTCTAAAATACCGCACTGTCAGAACAATTCCAAAATACCACAATGTCGGAACAGTTCCAAAATACCACACTCTCTGAACAGTTCTAAAATACCACACTGTCTGAACAGTTCCAAAATACCATACTGTCAGAACAGTTCCAAAATACCACACTGTCTGAACAGTTCTAAAATACCACACTAACAGAACAGTTTCAAAATACCACACTCTCGGAACAGTTCTAAAATACCACACTGTCAGAACAATTCTAGAATATCGTACTGTCAGAACAGTTCCAAAATACCACATTTTCTGAACAGTTCCAAAATACCACACTGTCGGAAAAGTTCCAAAATACCACACTCTCTAAACAGTCCAAAAATACAACACTGTCAGAATAGTTTTAAAATACCACAGTGTCAACACAGTTCTTAATTACCACACTGTCGGAACAGTTCCAAAATACAACACTGTAAGAACAGCTCTAAAATACAGCACTATCAGAACAGTTCTAATATACCGCACTGTCAGGACAGTTCCATAATACCACACTGCCAGAACAATTCCATAATACCACACTGCCAGAACAGTTCCAAAATACCGCACTGTCAGAACAGTTCCAAAATATCACACTGTCAGAGCAGTTTTAAAATACCACACTGTCTGAACAGTTCTAAATACCACACTGTCAGAACAGTTCTAAAATATCACACTGTCAGAACAGTTCTTAATTACAACACTGTCAGAATAGTTCTGAAATACCACACTGTCGGAACATTTCTAAAATACCACACTCTAGGAACAGTTCTAAAATACCACACTGTCAGAACAGTTCTAAAATAATACAGTGTCAGAACAGTTCCAAAATACCACACTGTCAGAACAGTTCCAAAATACCACACTGTCAGAACAGTTTCAAAATATCACACTGTCGAAACAGGTCTAAAATACCGCACTGTCAGAACAGTTCCAAAATACCACACTGTCGGAACAGTTCCAAAATACCACACTCTCTGAACAGTTCTAAAATACCACACTGTCTGAACAGTTCCAAAATACCATACTGTCAGAACAGTTCCAAAATACCACACTGTCTGAACAGTTCTAAAATACCACACTGACAGAACAGTTTCAAAATACCACACTCTCGGAACAGCTCAAAAATACCACACTGTCAGAACAGTTCTAGAATATCGTACTGTCAGAACAGTTCCAAAATACCACACTCTCTGAACAATTCCAAAATACAGCATTGTCAGAACTGTTCTAAAATACCACAGTGTCAACACAGTTCTTAATTACCACACTGTCGGAACAGTTCCAAAATACCACACTGTAAGAACAGTTCCATAATACCACACTGCCAGAACAGTTCCATAATACCACACTGCCAGAACAGTTCCAAAATACCGCACTGTCAGAACAGTTCCAAAATACCACACTGTCTGAACATTTCCGAAATATCACACTGTCAGAGCAGTTCCAAAATACCACACTGTCGGGACAGTTCCAAAATACCACACTGTCAGAACAGTTCTAAAATACCGCATTGTCAGAACAGTTCTAAAATACCGCACTGTCGGAACAGTTCCAAAATACCACCCTGTGAGAACAACTCCAAAATACCACATTCTCTGATCAGCTCCAAAATACCACAATGTCAGAACAGTTCTAAAATACCACACTGTCGGAACAATTCCAAAATAGCACCCTGTCGGGACAGTTCCAAAATACCACACTGTCAGAACAGTTCTAAAATACTGCATTGCCAGAACAGTTCTAAAATACCGCACTTTCTGAATATTTCCAAAATACCACACTGTCAGAACAGTTCCAAAATACCGCACTGTCAGAACATTTCTAATATACCACACTGTCAGAACATTTCCAAAATACCACACTGTCTGAAAAGTTCTAAAATACCACACTGACAGAACAGTTTCAAAATACCACATTGTCGGAACAGTTCTAAAATACCACACTGTCAGAACAGTTCTAGAATATCGTACTGTCAGAACAGTTCCAAAATACCACATTGCCTGAACAGTTCCAAAATACCGGTACCACACTGTCAGAACAGTTCCAAAATAGCACACTGTCGGGACAGTTCCAAAATACCACACTGTCAGAACAGTTCTAAAATACTGCATTGCCGGAACAATTCTAAAATACCGCACCGTCAGAATAGTTCCAAAATACCACACTGTCAGAACATTTCCAAAATACTGCACTGTCAGAACAGTTCTAAAATACCACACTGTCAGAACATGTTCCAAAATACCACACTCTCTGAACAGTTCTAAAATACCACACTCACAGAACAGTTTCAAAATACCACACTGTCGGAACAGTTCTAAAATACCACACTGTCAGAACAGTTCTAGAATATCGTACTGTCAGAACAGTTCCAAAATACCACATTGTCTGAACAGTTCCAAAATACCGGTACCACACTGTCGGGACAGTTCCAAAATACCACACTGTCTGAATAGTTCCAATATACCACACTGTCAGAACAGTTCTAAAATACCACACTGTCTGGACAGTTCCGAAATATCACACTGTCAGAACATTTCCAAAATACCACACTGTCTGAACAGTTCCAAAATATCACACTGTCAGAACAGTTCGAAAATACCACACTGTCGGGACAGTTCCAAAATACCACACTGTCAGAACAGTTCTAAAATACCACACTGTCTGAACAGTTCCGAAATATCACACTGTCAGAGCAGTTCCAAAATACCACACTGTCTGAACAGTTCCAAAATACCACACTGTCAGAACAGTTCCAAAATACTACACTGTCAGAACAGTTCTAAAATACCGCATTTTCAGAACAGTTCTAAAATACCGCACTGTCAGAACAGTTCCAAAATACCACACTGTCAGAACAGTTCCAAAATACCGCACTGTCAGAACAGTTCCAAAATACCACATTGTCTGAACAGCTCCAAAATACCACAATGTCAGAACAGTTCTTAAATACCACATTGACAGAACAGTTCTAAAATACCTCACTGTCAGAACAGTTCCAAAATATCACACTGGCAGAACAGTTCCAAAATACCGCACTGTCAGAACAGTTCCAAAATAACACACTGTCTGAACAGCTCCAAAATACCACATGTCAGAACAGTTCTTAAATACCACACAGTCAGAACAGTTCTAATATACCACACTCTTGGAATAATTCCAAAATACCACACTGTCGGAACAATTCCAAAATACCTCACTGTCGGAACAATTCCAAAATACCTCACTGTCGAGATACTTTCTTATTATACACCCCTGTCGGAACAATTCTAAAATACCACACTGTCGGAACGATTCCAAAATACCACACTGTCAGAACAGATCTTAAATTCTACACTGTCAGAACAGTTCTAATATACCACACTGTCGGAACAGTTCCAAAATACCACACTGTCGGAATAATTCCAAAATACCTAACTGTCGGGACAATTCTAAAATATCACACTGTCGGAACAATTTTTTATTCTACAGCACTGTCGGAACAATTCTAAAATACCACACTGTCGGATCATTTGTTAAATACAACACTTTCTGAACAGTTCCAAAATACCACACTATCAGAACAGTTCTAAAATAACACACTGTCAGAACAGTTCCAAAATACCACACTGTCTGAACAGTTCCAAAATACCACACTGTCAGAATAGTTCTAAAATACCACAGTGTCAACACAGTTCTTAATTACCACACTGTCGGAACAGTTCCAAAATACAACACTGTAAGAACAGCTCTAAAATACAGCACTATCAGAACAGTTCTAATATACCGCACTGTCAGGACAGTTCCATAATACCACACTGCCAGAACAGTTCCATAATACCACACTGCCAGAAAAGTTCCAAAATACCGCACTGTCAGAACAGTTCCAAAATACCACACTGTCAGAGCAGTTTTAAAATATCACACTGTCTGAACAGTTCCTAAATACCACACTGTCAGAACAGTTCTAAAATATCACACTGTCAGAACAGTTCTTAATTACAACACTGTCAGAATAGTTCTGAAATACCACACTGTCGGAACATTTCTAAAATACCACACTCTAGGAACAGTTCTAAAATACCACACTGTCAGAACAGTTCTAAAATAACACAGTGTCAGAACAGTTCCAAAATACCACACTGTCAGAACATTTCCAAAATACCACACTGTCAGAACAGTTTCAAAATATCACACTGTCGAAACAGGTCTAAAATACCGCACTGTCAGAACAGTTCCAAAATACCATACTGTCGGAACAGTTCCAAAATACCACACTCTCTGAACAGTTCTAAAATACCACACTGTCTGAACAGTTCCAAAATACCATACTGTCAGAACAGTTCCAAAATACCACACTGTCTGAACAGTTCTAAAATACCACACTGACAGAACAGTTTCAAAATACCACACTCTCGGAACAGCTCAAAAATACCACACTGTCAGAAGAGTTCTAGAATATCGTACTGTCAGAACAGTTCGAAAATACCACACTCTCTGAACAGTTCCAAAATACAACACTGTCAGAACAGTTCTAAAATACCGCAGTGTCAACACAGTTCTTAATTACCACACTGTCGGAACAGTTCCAAAATACCACACTGTAAGAACAGTTCCATAATACCACCCTGCCAGAACAGTTCCATAATACCAAACTGCCAGAACAGTTCCAAAATACCGCACTGTCAGAACAGTTCCAAAATACCACACTGTCTGAACAGTTCCGAAATATCACACTGTCAGAGCAGTTCCAAAATACCACACTGTCGGGACAGTTCCAAAATACCACACTGTCAGAACAGTTCTAAAATACTGTATTGTCAGAACAGTTCTAAAATACCGCACTGTCAGAACAGTTCCAAAATACCACACTGTGAGAACAGCTCCAAAATACCACATTCTCTGATCAGCTCCAAAATACCACAATGTCAGAACAGTTCTTAAATACCACACTGTCAGAACAGTTCTAAAATACCACACTGTCGGAATAATTCCAAAATACCACACTGTCGGAACATTTCAAATACCATACTCTCTGAACAGTTCCGAAATATCACACTGTCAGAACAATTCCAAAATAGCACCCTGTCGGGACAGTTCCAAAATACCACACTGTCAGAACAGTTCTAAAATACTGCATTGCCAGAACAGTTCTAAAATACCGCACTTTCTGAATATTTCCAAAATACCACACTGTCAGAACAGTTCCAAAATACCGCACTGTCAGAACATTTCTAATATACCACACTGTCAGAACATTTCCAAAATACCACACTGTCTGAACAGTTCTAAAATACCACACTGTCAGAACAGTTCTAGAATATCGTACTGTCAGAACAGTTCCAAAATACCACATTGCCTGAACAGTTCCAAAATACCGGTACCACACTGTCAGAACAGTTCCAAAATAGCACACTGTCGGGACAGTTCTAAAATACCACACTGTCAGGACAGTTCTAAAATACTGCATTGCCGGAACAATTCTAAATTACCGCACCGTCAGAATAGTTCCAAAATACCACACTCTCAGAACATTTCCAAAATACTGCACTGTCAGAACAGTTCTAAAATACCACACTGTCAGAACATGTTCCAAAATACCACACTCTCTGAATAGTTCTAAAATACCACACCCACAGAACAGTTTCAAAATACCACACTGTCGGAACAGTTCTAAAATACCACACTGTCAGAACAGTTCTAGAATATCGTACTGTCAGAACAGTTCCAAAATACCACATTGTCTGAACAGTTCCAAAATACCGGTACCACACTGTCGGGACAGTTCCAAAATACCACACTGTCTGAATAGTTCCAAAATACCACACTGTCAGAACAGTTCTAAAATACCACATTGTCTGAACAGTTCCGAAGTATCACACTGTCAGTACATTTCCAAAATACCACACTGTCTGAACAGTTCCAAAATATCACACTGTCAGAACAGTTCCAAAATACCACACTGTCGGGACAGTTCCAAAATACCACACTGTCCGAACAGTTCTAAAATACCGCATTGTCAGAACAGTTCCAAAATACCGCACTGTCAGAACAGTTCCAAAATACCGCACTGTCAGAACAGTTCCAAAATAACACACTGTCTGAACAGCTCCAAAATACCACAATGTCAGAACAGTTCTTAAATACCACACAGTCAGAACAGTTCTAATATACCACACTCTTGGAATAATTCCAAAATACCACACTGTCGGAACAATTCCAAAATACCTCACTGTCGGAACAATTCCAAAATACCTCACTGTCGAGATATTTTCTTATTATACACCACTGTCGGAACAATTCTAAAATACCACACTGTCGAAACAATTCCAAAATACCACACTGTCAGAACAGTTCCAATATACCACACTGTCAGAACAGATCTTAAATTCTACACTGTCAGAACAGTTCTAATATACCACACTGTCGGAACAGTTCCAAAATACCACACTGTCGGAATAATTCCAAAATACCTAACTGTCGGGACAATTCTAAAATATCACACTGTCGGAACAATTTTTTATTCTACAGCACTGTCGGAACAATTCTAAAATACCACACTGTCGGATCATTTGTTAAATACCACACTTTCTGAACAGTTCCTAAATACCACACTATCAGGACAGTTCTAAAATAACACACTGTCAGAACAGTTCCAAAATACCACACTGTCTGAACAGTTCTAAAATACCACACTGTCAGAATAGTTCTAAAATACCACAGTGTCAACACAGTTCTTAATTACCACACTGTCAGAACAGTTCCAAAATACAACACTGTAAGAACAGCTCTAAAATACAGCACTATCAGAACAGTTCTAATATACCGCACTGTCAGGACAGTTCCATAATACCACACTGCCAGAACAGTTCCAAAATACCACACTGCCAGAACAGTTCCAAAATACCGCACTGTCAGAACAGTTCCAAAATACCACACTGTCAGAGCAGTTTTAAAATACCACACTGTCTGAACAGTTCCTAAATACCACACTGTCAGAACAGTTCTAAAATATCACACTGTCAGAACAGTTCTTTATTACAACACTGTCAGAATAGTTCTGAAATACCACACTGTCGGAACATTTCTAAAATACCACACTCTAGGAACAGTTCTAAAATACCACACTGTCAGAACATTTCTAAAATAACACAGTGTCAGAACAGTTCCAAAATACCGCACTGTCAGAACAGTTCCAAAATACAACACTGTAAGAACAGCTCTAAAATACAGCACTATCAGAACAGTTCTAATATACCGCACTGTCAGGACAGTTCCATAATACCACACTGCCAGAACAGTTCCAAAATACCACACTGCCAGAACAGTTCCAAAATACCGCACTGTCAGAACAGTTCCAAAATACCACACTGTCAGAGCAGTTTTAAAATACCACACTGTCTGAACAGTTCCTAAATACCACACTGTCAGAACAGTTCTAAAATATCACACTGTCAGAACAGTTCTTTATTACAACACTGTCAGAATAGTTCTGAAATACCACACTGTCGGAACATTTCTAAAATACCACACTCTAGGAACAGTTCTAAAATACCACACTGTCAGAACATTTCTAAAATAACACAGTGTCAGAACAGTTCCAAAATACCACACTGTCAGAACAGTTCCAAAATACCACACTGTCAGAACAGTTTCAAAATATCACACTGTCGAAACAGGTCTAAAATACCGCACTGTCACAACAGTTCCAAAATACCACACTGTCGGAACAGTTCCAAAATACCACACTCTCTGAACAGTTCTAAAATACCACACTGTCTGAACAGTTCCAAAATACCATACTGTCAGAACAGTTCCAAAATACCACACTGTCGGAACAATTCCAAAATATCTCACTGTCGGGACAATTAAAAAATATCACACTGTCGGAACATTTTTTTATAATACAGGACTGTCGGAACAAATCTAAAATACCACACTGTTGGAACATTTTTTATAATACAGCACTGTCGGAACAAATCTAAAATACCACACTGTCGGAACAATTCTAAAATACCACACTGTCGGAACAATTCTAAAATACTACACTGTCGGAACAATTCTAAAATACCACACTGTCGGATCATTTGTAAAATACCACACTGTCGGATCATTTGTAAAATATCACACTGTCGGAACAATTCTAAAATACCACACTGTCGGATCATTTGTTAAATACCACACTGTCGGAACGATTCTAAAATACCACACTGTCGGAACGATTCTACAATACCACCCTGTCAGAACGATTCTAAAATACCACACTGTGTAAATGATACAAAAATTAAATCTCAAAATCGTAGAAAGAGGCAAAGGCGATACCCTAACACACAAAAGTATGACCTCTAACACACAAAAGTATGACCTCTATTATTACAGAAAGCCGATGGTCTCAACCACTGTCTAGTACACAAGGCCACCGTAAGACATATTGAAGCAATAGTCAACTTTGAACCAAAATATAATTGCTAGTATCATAATTCGCGCATCTGTGCACAACTAACATAATACTTTTACATTTAGAAAGTGCTTAGAAGTATTTCAGCTATATTCATGATAGGAACAAGTTTATTTACTGACAATACCGTACCACACTCACGCAAACAGGTGTCACTGTCTAAAAGATGAAACATATCATAAGGTTTTGATTGATTAGTTATTTGTTGTTTAACACCAGAGGAAAATAATTCTTGCATATTCAGGACAATAAAAAGTTCAATAAAATCTAAACATTATACAAGTATGAAGATCAATGGGAAAACTGGGGCAATGCATTTTGCACACTTCTGTAAAAGTGTTGGGAAAGAACGAAACATATAGCCTTTTATAGCGGTTACAATGCGTCTTCTGTTTCCCCCTTCGAAATCTACATTCAGGGATTGGGTTACACAAACCTTAATTAAACTTAAGTGTCAATTACAACTTAATTAACGCTTAAAATTACTTCAAATCGACATAGAAATAAATTACACTTAAGGTTTAATTGATACTTAAATTTGATCGAGATTTGTGCAACCCAGTCTAGGTATGTAACGTGCATGTAGTATGGTCCATCCACTATTGTCCTCCACCAAGGCTTTCCGTATTATGACCAGGCAACCTCCCATAATATCATAAATTCAATAGTGCTCTTGTGTTTTATAACATGAAAAACAACAAACCTATTGTTCTGAATAATTCTAAAAGAAAAAATTCGCAGAAACAGAAACAATCTCGATATGCACGACCGACTCCCTTTCGTGGCTCGGCACAGCCATTTTAATAAATTGCATTTTGATAATAAATAAATTACAGATGCTTAACATGTACAGCTAACGAAAATAAAATTAAATAGTTGACATTAATATTTAAATGACTTCCAAGTAAACTGACACCTTTCAACACATATGCACTCAATATATCATGTTATTATTGTAAACCATTTAATTAAAAATGTTTCAAATCAATATAGTACAGTATACAATCAAATACATGCTATTTGTCAATTTTTTTTTTGAATGATCCTGTGACACGCTAGGATTTTCCATAAACGACAAAAGAATTATCAATGACGTTTTGTATTAACAATTAGCCAATCGAGTAGCTCAGACAGTAGTGAGTGATCAGGAAGTCGTCTGCAACAAAAATGTCGCTTCGTCTGCTTGTTGCATTAATGGACACTACGTAATCTGAGATTCGTATATTACATAATACTTTGGAAATTAATCTACAAAATGGATAAAATATTCAAGATTATATTAATTTTCTTCATTAATACGTGTAATACAATTAAAGGTAAGTAAATCCATTATATTTGATATGTTTACTATCTAATTTTAACTCTCGGTGATCAATTACATATAAAGGACCGAAAAATAGAAAAGGGGGGTGGACTATTTGTTTTGCATTGAACCAGAAAAGTTGTTTACACAATACAACTGCAGGATTAGATTACTTATCTTGCATCTGTATTTATAAAGGTCAATTAATTTTTTTATATAAAAATGGGTGACAGAATATGTTTTTCTTAAGATAACCCATCACCAGCGTAAGTTGTCGTTCCATGCACTAGTTTGAAAGTCATGAAACGTATTCCATACCAAATAAGGAAATATTGTCCCTATTCCGTTTTAACAGACTATAATGTAGACGTACCTACAAATTTAAGACTGAAGACTTTGTTTCAGTTCTGCGGTTAGTAGCTTCTTGTCTGTTTAGTGTACATGAAACAAATGATAAGTAAAGTCTACATTTTCTGGTTTTAATTCAATAAAGAAAAAGGTTCGTAATAGTTGATACAAGATGTAAACAATCCACCAATTTTTATATTACAATTTTGTTTTTCAAGAAATTCAAATTTTGACTGTAACACCCAAATTTTGAATATCACAAATTACAAAATTGTATTATAATAAATTTATTATATAAAGATCAGAATACAATCTTTAAATAATTCAATTTTAGAATACAAAAATGTATTACATGTAGGTTACAAATAAGTCATTATTTACTACTAATATTCATTCAGGGGTGTAATTCATGGTCCAAATATATATATTAATAAACTTGTCAATATTTACAATAGAGTGGGACACACATAACACAGACTTTTGTTTGGAGACGTTGTGTTGCACATAGATAAGCCAGCTGTGTACAAGGGTGGGGTTAAAGATTATGGGAGTCGATATGGGAGAGACAAAAATCGGATCGCAAGATCACAATCTAGTAGTTGGGTTATATTTTAGCGAGATAAATACTTTTTGATGTAAATATTAAATTACAAGAAACATAATGTATGTTGTAGTAAAAACGAGCAAACAAAAAATTTACACATTTAATAATTACGGAAAGAAAGTTTAAGCAGTCATGGTCATCAATTCTACTAATATTGACAAAAACTAACAATCAACACTCATCTTAACTGAACTCACTGAACACAAAGAAAACACCATGACAAATGACGTTGGAAATCCAGGTTCTGGCTTAAGACAGGCACACAAATGTAGCGGGGTTACACCGGTTAATAGTATCAAACCCTCCCATCTTTTTAATTTGTCTACTGCTTGGATATCGAATAGTGTCGAACAGAAATTAAAAGAACAATTTATTTAAGAATGGTCTGAATTTATGAATTCTACTTTAAAAGTTTTATGTTGACGAATTTTCAAGACAAAATTGAAAGTGGGAAATATACAATGTTTCGGCACTGACATAGCTTATGAGATATATTTATTATTACAATTTACATGTCCTAAGTAATGTAATTATTATCAAAGCTAAGGTTCTCCTACCTCGGGCATACATGTATGTGATCTTAGCCGATTTTAACTATCCTGTTAAAGCCCTAGGCCTTCTGAGCGTATCTGATGAAGGTTATTTTAGAAACGCATCATGCGGACTAAATTTGATATCTATGTATTTTTGCTTACCAAAATAACAGCATATTAATTTTTGTTTGAATTCAAATATGGTGGTCACCACTTGCCAGTAGATTGTGTCATCTTTGCGACTCTGCTAATATAGGTGACTAGTTGCATTTTATCACGTCTGGAATTATCTAAAACAAGAAAGGTAAATAATATTTACCAAGTGATTTCTATAATAATGTTAATACTTTCAATTTTATTCAATTATTTTCTTCATGCAACGTTATTGTATTGGAAAAAAACCTATGTAAAGTTATGAAGATTATTAATACGAACCCAGCAGGCACAACAACGTTGAATCAACGTTGAAAATTGGTTGTTACGTTGAACAACCAAAATTCAACGTTGTTTCAACGTTACAATTTCTACGTTGAATTTGCAAGTTGAATCTACGTTGATATTACGTAGTGGGAACAACGTTGAAAACAGCAACGTTGTTTCAACGTTGAACATTCAACCTTCTCAGTTCAAAGGGGATGAACTATTAAAGGGGGGGGGGGGGTATTTGAAACTCTTGGGCTAGGCCCTTTTAAGGTAGAGAACTCTTTATTTCATGTTTTGGGATGAAACACCGCCTACCATGTCTCTCTTTTAATATCAACACTTACTTTAAAAAAAAAAATCACCATATCAAGCCGCCACCCCCACCCCCCCTTGCAATAGTATTTCTCACAAATTTAAAGAAAGGCTAAAACAGTTCTTAGCAGTCAGCAACTCTGCATGGTCAAAGAAATAAAGGAGTTGATGCAAAGAGCAAATTCTCTATTTCACTTTAAGGCCAACCCCTTCCTAATTTTATTTTCATGCACCCCCCTTTTTTTCCTCAGACATATCCCTTAATTTAAATCGGAGCCAAATATGTCTCTGTTTCAATTTAATATAAGTCTCTTACTGGGACTTCCTTCCTACTAGTAACCACCATGTATGCGTTGAACTGTTAATCGAATCAGTAGGTAAAATTTCGTTTTAAATATCATTTTTAAATTTTCGCAGGCTAGAAACGGGAAGTAACAAAATTCGCACATGCGCATTGCCGAGTGGTTCAAATATCGAGCGCGTATATCAACACAGAGACACGAAGAAGCAGAAAGATTTTTTAGTATCCTGAAGCCAGGTGTTGTTTTTGGTGAAAACTGTTTTGAAGAGGTAATTTGCATATCACAAAGCACCACCACCAAGATTTTCGTTTTAAACTCTGGTTAAAGAGCAGTGCTCGTGTCGTGTTTGATTTACATTACGTCAATAAATTACATTGTTGCATGGTTTGTTGTTTGACTTTGCATTCCTCAGTTTTTGTTACAGCGAATAATATTACTTAGAAAATGGAAACATCTTTATTCAAACATATTAATTAAGGAATGTACATTTTAAGCACGGGCTGTGACTTTTGGGGAATTAAAAAAAAGGGGGGGTGGGCAAAACAGGTTGCACAAATAAAATTAAAAAGTTTTAAAGTCAACTCGTAATTATATTGAACGTATCCCATATTTCCACACTTTCCAATCTGTGATGCCATCTTGAACAAATATCATTCTACTGCCTCTTGACGGGGTATTACAGGAGCGTGGCACCATATACAACTGTCGTCGCTCATTTTGGTTATTAAACACACCACCAATGAATGACATTTTATAACAAGGGTTGGCTTTGATAGGGCTCGTGTGTTGAGCACAACAAATTCCAAGCTATCACATTAAAATCAAACTCAAAATTCAATCATCTCATTAAATAGATAATTAGTAAATTTAATTATAGTTCAACGAGGACTTAAGAAAACATGATTACCTAATTAAATAACAATATAAAGATCAAAAGAAATCTATTAATCAAAATTATTTTGAAACTGCTTTCAACTGTCATCCCAAAAAAAATATGCCAATATTAAAAGCCAATTAATTAATTATTATTAAACTGTTTGCAGTGGTACGAGTTAACTAGTTACCAAATAAAAACAGTTTGAAGTGTATATATAGGTTTGTGACTTCCTACTTGTCTGTTAATGTGACTCATGAAAATGAAAAAAACCACAAACAGCAGATTATACATGTTAAAACACTATTTCTGCAAGTATACTATCGATAGGGACACCCTATTTTGGGGTAGTTATTCGTTGTCGTTCAACTGTGGACACATTGGTTTGTGTGCATTTACTTATTCTAGTTGACCAATTTTGCATTATGTTTTACCCTTGTCCGTCTGTCTTTCCCTCCACCATGTTTTGGTTTCCCTTCAATAACTTGAGTTTGCCTTGGACTTGGTCAAATGTTTTGAAATTTGGCTGTGTTAAGAATCACAAAAGGCCTGTCAACTTTGATTTTGATAAGAGTAGGGGCATCTATGTCCCATGTGCACCTTTTTTTCATTTTATTATATTTTTTGCTGGTAAAATACAGAATTAAAATACATGTGTAAATTTGCTGACCGACTGACTCACTTCAGTATGTATGGGTCAACAACTGCCATGCAATTTTTTTTTAATTAAGGTGTTGCCCGATTGTTGAACCACTTTGTCAACAGTTATAGAGCACTAGAATAAGTTACAAAATGTACAACATATACCGAAGTTGGAAAAAGAAGATGGCTTATAAGATACAATTCCAAAAAGTTGATCATCATATACATGTAGGTCATACAACAAAATTTCATATGTGAAAAGTGCAAACTGGAAATTATACAGACTTCTAAGAAATTACCAAAATTGTTGTTGTTATTTAATGTCAAACTTCTTTGCTTCATGACTCAATTGATCGTAAAGTGTGTATATTAACACCATGCAAAGGCTTAAAATCTAGTACACTATCACATAACTTTGTGGGATGATTACAAAATATTTAAATTTGTTTCTTTTTCCTGTGTTTTTTTCTGATTATGTGAAACATGTTTTGTGTTTTTAAGACTGGCACAAGCTATCTACAAAACAGTATAAAAGTGCAGTTCTATCAATGGCATCACATTTTTTTCTTACAGAAACACCTGATAACCAAGATTGGAGGGAGTGATTTTAAAAATCATCTTGAAAAGGCCATGTCAAGGTATGTTTATTGCTTAACAAGAATTATAACTTGCTGTGTTTAACATCACTCACTTAATACATTGTACATAGAAAACTTTTAAATAGTCAAAATAAGAATTTTACTTGAGAACAGCAATTATACTAGGTCACAAATTAAATTTCAGTATCTAAGAAAAGAAAGTGTGGCAAACAGTCGTCCGCACAAAGAAGGCTAATTGTTTGTTTTTTTTCCCTAGTCAAGTTTGCTAAAGGTGCAGAATAATACATATTTGCAATATCATTCCAAGGGAATGGGAGTTACAGTAACCATTATAGCTATTAGTTAAATCCTGTCCATTTTGTGTTTGCAGTCAGTACTATACCAATCCAATTTTAACGCAGTATAATTCCATGGAATGGTTTAGATAATACATTGTGTATTTGATTTTCTTTCTTCAGATGTATGAGTAATGGACTGATGGCCGGGATGAACATGAAGGGCAAGCAGGATACATTCCCTTTTGCAAAGTCATGCTTATGTAAACTAATCAAAGGTTAGTGATTATTATTAAGATTGTAAATTTTTTTATGATTTTCAATTGTGATGTTCTTCAAGTAAAATCTTTAATAAGTATATCTTATAAAAAGTTAGCATTTAATTTGATAATCTAATAATTGATTGTGATACTATGCAAATATTAAAATTATTAAAACATTTTTTAGGACGGGAGGTGGTATTTGTAATGAATTTTAAACGGTAGCAGTGAAATTTACATGGCGCTTTATTTTGTCCTTAAAAGTAAACTGCAAATATACATCATGCGAAGAAATCCAAATAAACAATATACAGATTAAGGACTATGGTAATTACAGTAGCAGCAGTCTTGTGTACCTAGTCATTTCAATTTTGTTGGCATACACATTAAAGAAATGAGAACAAATTGGATATTATGTGAACTCGGGTATAAAGACTAACATTTCAACTTGTGATTATTTGAGTACAACAGAAACCATTTACTTAAGCCAAATGTGTATTAAACTTCAATAAACTCATTAACTTGTTAGTTCAGGTATATATTAGAAATGTTAATTTTTATTTTCAGAAGTTCTTCTGACGTGTCATAGCACAGATGAGGCAAAAAATACCGAATGTGCGGCCAATTTCTTGAAGCTTGCGCCAGAAAGGATAGGCGGTTATGGCAGAGGAGACGATAGACTTTTAATACGAAACAGATCTTAAAATTCTGTCAGACATCATTTATTGATTTAATCATAATGATACATTAAATAACTGAGAACATTTTATGATACATGTATACAAATAAAGATTGATTGATTTTGATGATGTTGCAGTCTTCAATACTTTAATGCTGAGCCAATTAATTTTGTATATATACCGTTGAACCTGGTCACTTTGTAGGAAACCTGTGTTTAAAACAGTCAACAAATATGAGTGAACTTTGTAAAGTCTGAAATGTCGCAATGTAAGATGTCCATAAATGGGGGATCTATTGGTTGATTTGATTAGATTTTGGTGTTTTAGCGCCACTTTCAGCAGTATTTCAGCTATATCATGGCGACCAGTTTTAGTGGTGGAGGAAGCCGGAGAGAACCATCGACACTGGGCAAGCAACTGGTAAGCTTTATCACTTGCGACTGCGAGTCAAGTGCGCCCTTTTTTGTAATTTACAAAGCTGGGCGCGAACCCACGCCATATTGGTAATAGGCTTGTATGAGCTGTTAGATCCAACGACCCACCCGGGCCCCGGATCTGTTGGAATTTTGTGAACTTTTGCATGCAACTAAATTGTAAGGACTAGCATCCAAATATTGAACAATTTATATTTTATATATTTGGTTAAAACTGCATGAAACTTAAGAAAATTCACAAAATTTAAAATTTCATTATATGCCAAAGGTATGTGTCCTACAGATTTTCTGTAAAAAAATATAACAGCAATTTATTGTTCTAATTTATAGGTAAAAAAATTATGATGTAATTGGATTCATTTTCGGGGTATAAATCGTTGATGAATCATATCTCAAAACCTATAACATGTATTAATTTTTCAAATTCTGGATGCAGGTCCTTACAATCTAGTTGCATGTAAAATTTCATAAAAATCAAAGATCACCCATTTATGGACCTCTTATCCTAAACAGTAATCTTTAATGACCAATGTTATTCTATTATATTTGTCATGTTAATTGCAAAATATAGTTTATGCAACATTTATTCTAACTCGCAGAATTCTAAGTTTGTTTTTTTTGGGGGGGGGCATTTTATCTGTCCCCCTTTTTACACTATATTGTCATACGGTATGATTGGAACTATAGTAACAGTAACATTGGAAATTACAAATATTTCATCTAGCTCCACATTATATACTATTACAATGTATACAATAACAGTACCAGTAATTGAATAATGATGAGAAGAAGAACCTCTTATTCCAAATAAAAACTACCAATACAAACTGAATATTAAGGAACACAAAGGCAGCAATAAAATCACTATGTTCTAATATGGCTTAGAAAAAGAGACAAGATGCAAGAAGAGTGCATACTATGGAAAAAGGGAGTCTATTTATTGAACCCAAATTCAACATGAAAACAACCATTTTTCAACGTTTAATCAACGTTGAAAAGTAACGTTGGTTCAACGTTGAAATTTCAACGTTGTTTCAACTTCCATATCCAACTCAAAATCAACGTTGATTCAACGTAGGAATACAACGTTGTTTCAACGTTTATTCAACGTTGTGTGCCTGCTGGGAATGTCCTTTGCTAAAGTATTATTATACCTGTCAGAAATAGTATGCTTTGGGAAAAACAGTTTTCATTTCCACGATATTTTCTATTTTCAAATGTGACCTGCTAAAAATAATAACAACAACAATAATAATATTAATAATAATAATAATAATAATAATAATAATAACAATATTAGAAAGAAATAAAATAATAATAATAATAATAATAATAATAATAATAATAAATAATAATAATAACAAAATAATAATAGTAATAATAATTATGATAATAAATTCACATATCCATTTTATGGATATTTAAAATTAAGACACTATGTAGATCAAGATTTTTTGCCGAAAAAAAGTTGTAAAGAAATTGTTTATGCAAATATCTTATATCAATTTCATTCTAAGTCATTCTCACATGTCAGAACCATAATAAAGCAAAACTTGGTCACAGAATCACATTGAGACTTGCTTACATGTAAATCGTTATAGTATTATTTAGGAACAGATGCTCTCACATGTATGAACAAATGAAGAAATACCATTGAACATACATATGTATATTAAATTCCATTTAATGATAATGCTTTATATTCAATATTAAATTTCAACAAATTGATGACCTATTTATTCTGGTCTCCCACAAACACCATTAATTTCTTCAAATGTTTATTACGAATTAATATTAAATCTGTTAGAAGTATCATTTTAACAAGTTTTGATTTTTGTCCAAAGAATAATGGTCTTCAAGCCAACAGATTATATCTTTCTAACTAGTAGTCAGTTAACTACGAGCATTCGTGGTTCGTACTGTACATGTTTCTGTTCTAGTTCATTTCTGTGATTATCTGTCGGGTTTTTTTTGTGGCAGCGAATCTGTGATGGTGTTTTATTGTTTGTGTATATCTGCATTACCGTTGGAGGTTATCTAACCTGCCGTACCGGGTACCTGTCTACAACAAATCACCGTCTACAAAGGTCAGTTTAATTTTCTCAATTCAATGAATAGTGCATACTGTATAATTTGAACCTGTATACAAAGGGTAACTCCTTATAAGGAGCACATTTCCAGGTGCCATTCACGGTCCTTTATATACAGTTTTTACTGTGCGTAATATAATTTTATTCTTTTTTATCTAGGCGATCCGTGTACTTCATACCAAGTTCTAGATTCAGAGAACGATCATAGTCGATCGGCAGCAAACGTTGACGGGTCTCGATGTGATGACCAGTTAGTGACAGGATGGTATAGAATAAAAAGTAAAGCCGGGGAAAGGATGCCCACAGAGTGTATAATTGGTGGTGGACGTTGTGGCACTACATTTTCAACATGGATGTCTGGTAAACAGAACTTAACTTAAATTTAAATTTAAATTATTAATACAACTAAGGTTCTCCTCCCTCAGGCATAGGTGACCTTAGCCGATTTTGGCTATCCTGTTTAGTCACTTTGGATTTATTGCTCCCAAAACTTTAAATTATTTGACTTTCCAATCTTTCGATATTGAGCGTACATAATGAAGGTTATTCCAGAAAAGCGTCGTGTGCACTAAATTTGATATCTACGTTTTATTACACTATAAAACATTAACATGACTGTATCAATTCACTAAGAGGAGAAATATGGGCCCATCAAACTGTAAGCCTGCCACTTTATATTGAAGTGCATGTACGAAACCAATAAATTGAGCAGCCATGCATACATATGTGTTACAGTGTTAGGGGTATCTGAGCAGCCATGTATACATATGTGTTACAGTGTTAGGGGTATCTGAGCAGCCATGTATACATATGTGTTACAGTGTTAGGGGTATCTGAGCAGCCATGTATACATATGTGTTACAGTGTTAGGGGTATCTGAGCAGCCATGTATACATATGTGTTACAGTGTTAGGGGTATCTGAGCAGCCATGTATACATGTGTTACAGTGTTAGGGGTATCGATTTTGCCTTTGTTTCTACGATTTTTTCAACAGGATTTGAGAATTTTTCTGTAAGTGTGGTATTTTTCATTTTTCCATTTTATTAATAATAATTTTGAAAATGAAATATTATAATTTGAAAATATGTTTGATAAAAAAAGTCCACATTTATTGTCTCGATATTCTCAATACTGTATACGTAAGCACACATCACAGGTCGAATATGTAACATAAAATAGTGTCTCTATGAAATAATGTCCTCCAGACAAAATATCATATGAAATATTGTCCATGGATATTATTTCATAATGAAATAGTGTCCTGGACATTATTTCATAATGAAATTGTGTCCTCCAACATGAGATATTGTCCATTCTTACTGGACATTATTTAACTGTGAAATAATGTCCGACATCAACTTAATATATGATATTTTTATGCTTCACATATTTATACTATACTTTATTTCAAAATATAAGAGATTTCTTTGTCATAGAAATTATATTTATTACACTATATTTGATTCAATTTGAAATATATTAACAACCATTGTCAAATTGCCCAACCCAAGACAAATACATATATATTACAGAAATACATAAATTTATACAAAAACAGAAAATTTAATAACAATATTCATAAATACTAGATTGGCGATTTCTTTTTAAATTTTCGTGCACGTTTCGGAGGGAGTGGCGTAACTGGCCGGTATGTCAGATTCTAAAAATTTCACTAAGTAAATTATTGTTACTTACATTCAATAGAAAGTTGTCTTTCAATGAATTATCAAATTCGCTATACAAATCAAATGTCCAAGTTTTGAATTAGAATTATCTCCCATTGTTAGGACACAGTTTCACTATGATATATTGTCCATAACATGACATTATACTGTCCAGTTAAATGACAAAATATCTTAGATAAGAAAAAATTCCATGACAATATAATCATGAAATATTGTCCTGGAGGACATAATTTCACAGGACATAATTTTGCTTTACAAATTACACATTAAATTTGAGGTTGATGAATGGGTAAACTAATTAATATCTCTCAGTTTCCATGTTACTGTCAATTACTTCAATTGCAGTCTTCTATGCTCTTTTACACATTCCCACATTTATCAACGGTCTTATAAACATTTAGTATACGTAATGATAATCAAATTCATGGGAAAAGGTTGGATTTTCGGTTTTTGTCGGTAATAATCGTAGACCAAACAGGAGAAGGAACGTAAAAATATATTATGGCTTAATAATGGTTATTAGTGTATCACGAATTAATTAGAATATTGTCTAAATTAAATGTTACATGTTTAATAGTTATCTATGAAAAGAATGTTTAAACTCATGTCCAATTCATTACATGCACCCTACAGGCAGCTATCCGAACGCAGGGGAGATGGCGAATGTTACAGCATGTGCATCAAGTTATAATGGAGAGTGCTGCAAATATTCACACGATATGCAAGTAAAGAACTGTACCGACTTTTTAGTCTACAAATTACAACCTGTAGTTCACTGCAATCAGGCTTATTGCTTTGGTAAGTTTTCTGTATATTTGTTTATTTGTTTATGAAGTAAACAATATACTCTAGTGCCACAGGGGCTTGCAGTTATATTTTCACATCACCAGGTATGTATTAAACATATACCTGGCGATGTAAAAATATAACTGCGAGCCCCTGTGACCCATATCCAGAAATTGATGGTACTTACCTCATAAATATTCATCATATTTAAATTAGATTTTGATCACGTGACTGCAGTTTCAAGCTTGATGGATCGTTTATTAGATTTGTCAAAAAATAGCCTACAGTACGGAAATTCAATGTGTCCGTCAATGATTCGAAAATTAAAACTTATTGTTTATTTCCGCAAAGTTTTTCTTCTGTCAAAATTCAAATATTTTTGGTTTGTAACGATTTTAGACATGTCTTTGATATCGCGATCATGCAAAAATGATCATATTATATTTAATGTGGGAACCCCGAGTTTAGAAGCTAGAAATATAAGGTTAGTCAATATAATTACATACACTCAGGTGCCAAAAGTATGTCAACTTTTCAAAAAATCCCTATATAAATCAACCAAAACCATATTTTTTCAAAAAATTATTGTGAAGTCATTTCTGGATAGATTTTAACAAATTTTACATTCGGAATTGTCAATATGTTGAGTGTTTATTTACTCATTATGTTGTTATGAGTTATTTTCATTTGTACATAATTTAAACATAACAAATAAAAATTGACTTTGATTTTCCTATATATTTCAACTAAAAATAAATCCTAAAAATTAAAAATCCTGTTTATATTATGTACAAATAAAAACCACTCATATTAACATAATGAGCAAATAAACAATCAAAAGATGAACAATTCTGAATGTTTTGGTGTAAAATTTGTTAAAATCTATCCAGAAATGACTTCACAATAATTTTTTGAAAAAATATGGTTTTGGTTGATTATATAGCGATTTTTTTAAAAGTTGACATACTTTTGGCACCTGAGTGTATATTATTGAGGAATCTAAATTAATTTCAGAAAATATGTCGCCAAATGTCATTCATTGTTAAATTTTGTGTCACACGCCACCAGTTTCATGTATTTCAGACATTTTTACATAGACTCTTAAAGCCAAAAAAGGGTTCGTCGCCTCGGATTCTCATTTAGTCCAGGAACCTCGAATATTTAATTGTTTTCATTAATTTTTATTTCATTTAATTCAGCTTGATTCAATGTATCATTTTCAAGTTCAGAAAATGACACACATGCAATTATGAATGACATGTCTATATAAATCATATGAAAATTGCAGACGTCCCGTCGTTGCCATCTTAGATATGCAAATGAGCAAAGTACCCATCATTTCTGGCTATGCACAGGCACTCGAATTCTGGACCCCCTTTTTCCTCATTTGGTCCCTCATGCGATTATGGTATGGATCTTTGTTTGGAAGTATTTCTTTGAGCCATTTATCCATATTTTACAACATGTCGTGTTACAACTCTCTCGTTCTACTAACTTTTGTTTTTAGGTCCAACTGCCGTTTTACTTAAAGTTAAATAAACATATTTTAAGTAAAACGGCAGCTGGACTTAGAAACAAAAGTTAGTAGAACGAGAGAGCTGTAACACGAAATGTTGTAAAATATGGATAAATGGCTCAAAGATATACTTCCAGACTAAGATCCATACCATAATCGTAGGAGGGACCAAATGAGGAAAAAGGGGGTCCAGAATTTGAGTGCCTGTGCCTGTGACTAGTGCTACACAGACAGGTACTCAACTTCAAGTCAACAAACAAAGCAAAATACCTAGGTGTCACTATTACTAATGACCTACCTGTAACTTGGAATCACCTATAAATAATATCACAAATAAAGCAAATGCATTTTTGAGATTTTTAAAAAGAAATGTAAAAACAAACAGCATACGAACTAAAGAACTAGCTTATAAGACATATGTGAGACCAAAAGTAGAATACTGTAGTGTAATCTGGGACCCCTCAGCTGGCAGAAACAACAAATTAATAAAATTGAAATGATACAGCCAGGTACACACTAAATCAGTACAGTTGTCAGAGTAGTGTAAGTGCCATGCTACAACACATGTGCTGGCCTACCCTCCAACAAAGAAGAAATTTAGCATCAGTCACCATGCTATGCAAATTACAACACCAATATTAGTTTCCATCTCAAATTTACACTACCTAGTTCCATCAAGAGATCACAAATTCATACAGCCATTCTCTCCCACAAATTATCATTTATACTCATTTTTCCCTAGAACAATCAGGTTGTGGAATTCACTACCAAACCAAGTAGCTAATAGCCTAGACTTGGATGCTTTTAAGTATGGTGCCCAATCATTCCTCTATTGTTAATATATTATGTTGTTTTATCCTATAAAAAAAAATAAATCAAAAAATGTTTATTCGTAAATGTATATATGTTATTCAAATTTTCGTTTCCCTAGCATGCCTTCTAAAAAGTCTTCAACACATTGAAGTTTAGAAGTATCCTGTAGATGTAGATGTAGTACAGTACTTATTGTCTTGATAAGGTTGCTGTATATTTGTTTATGAAGTACAGCACTTATTGTCTTGGTAAGGTTGCTGTATATTTGTTTATTTGTTTATGAAGTACAGTACTTATTGTCTTGGTAAGGTTGCTGTATATTTGTTTATGAAGTATAATACTTGTTGTCTTGGTAAGGTTGCTGTATATTTGTTTATTTGTTTATGAAGTACAGTACTTCATGTGTTGAAAAGGTTGCTGTATATTTGTTTATGAAGTAGCAGAAGTACAGTACTTATTGTCTTGGTAAGGTTGCTGTATATGTATATTTGTTTATTTGTTTATGAAGTACAGTACTTATTGTCTTGGTAAGTTTCCTGTACATTTGTTTATTTGTTTATGAAATACAGTACTTATTGTCTTGGTAAGGTTGCTGTATATTTGTTTATTTGTTTATGAAGTACAGTACTTATTGTCTTGGTAAGATTGCTGTATATTTGTTTATTTGTTTATGAAGTACAGTACTTATTGTCTTGGTAAGTTGCTGTATATTTGTTTATTTGTTTATGAAGTACAGTACTTATTGTCTTGGTAAGTTTCCTGTACATTTGTTTATTTGTTTATGAAGTACAGCACTTATTGTCTTGGTAAGTTTCCTGTACATTTGTTTATTTGTTTATGAAATACAGTACTTATTATCTTGGTAAGGTTGCTGTATATTTGTTTATTTGTTTATGAAGTACAGTACTTATTGTCTTGGTAAGATTGCTGTATATTTGTTTTTGCTGTATATTTGATTATTTGTTTATGAAGTACAGTAATTATTGTCTTGGTATGGTTGCTGTATATTTGTTTATTTGTTTATGAAGTACAGTAATTATTGTCTTGGTATGGTTGCTGTATATTTGTTTATGAAGTACAGTAATGATTGTCTTGATAAGGTTTGTAACAGAATAGACGTGTAAGCCAAAAGAATATACATGTTAAAATATTTCATTCTTAGGGACAGAATTGACCTGCCCTGTGGGACAGACATCAGACAATGGATTCAGTCCTGGGTGTCACTGTAAGTAGTATGATCACAATATTATTATTATATGTTGTCATTCATTACAATCAAGCGTCCTAACACTGTGACCTGTTAACCATCTTAACAATTTGTGGAAAAAATATGAATACATTTTAATAATACAACAAGTGGGGCCGTCGTGGTCGTGATTGTATGGTAGTTGGATTTCTAATTAAAGTTTGTCAGTGACTTGCGACAGGTCGTAGGCTTTCTCCAGGTACTCCGGTTTCCTCCACCAAGAAAACTGACCGCTATGATATAACATAAATATTGTTGAAAGTGGTGTTAAGCACCATTAAATAAAAAAAAAAAAAATCCAAAAAAACCAACAAAATTATCTCAAGCTGTCATATTTTCTTTAATTTACTTCTTACACTATTAAAAGTTTACTCACATGGGGAAAATACTTAGCCACATGATTTTACTAAGAGAGGAGAATTGGATCCATGAAATTAGGTTAACCCTGACACTTGTTATTAAAATGCATGTACCAAGCCAGGAGAGTGAACGTTCATGTATATGCGCTATAGAGGTATTGATTTCACCTCTGTTTCCATGATTGTGTGCTTGAATTTTCGGAACTGCTTCGACAGTGTAGTATCCTCCCTATTTATTGGTTTAATAACTGCAGTACCATGTACAAATACCATACCTTCATGCAAAATAGTGCCACATATTATATACTTGTTGAGAACAATTTTAAGATACTAAAGTGATAATCAGAAGGAAATTGAGGAAGGACAGACAACACAATGGGCAAAAGGAAGAAAGGGTCAAATGGAAAAAAAACAAACAACTACACAGTGAACTAAATATTCAGCAGCTCGAACAACACAAAAAACAGAGGGTGAACTCAGGTGCTCCGGAAGGGATAGTTCCTTTTTCACTAGTGGCATCTGTGATGTTAATCTTGTTTCAAACCCCATGCATGATAGGTTCTCGTTCATGTAGATAAGAGGTGTTCGTGAAGGGTAAGGTGTCATGTTCTCGTTCATATACAAATGTACATATGTATCTAGATCATATACCAATTGCTTGTTTGCATGTAATGTAACTATATTTTCACAATCTGTAGATGACCCATGCTTAGAAGTTAACTACAAAACCCTAGACCAGTGGCAACGATCAGTGAAAAATACAGGGGTTAATGGAACGATCTGTGATAATATGCTACAACCAGGATGGTATCGTCCAATTAGTCTGGCAGGTAACATGATGCCAACCCAATGCCAAGAGGGAGGTTTCACATGTGGAACTATCAATGCACTTTGGATGAATGGTAGGAATTGAGTCTGAACAAATAGATACATGTGAATCAAAATAGATTTTTAGCAAAATGAAAACAAAAAATTTCAAGGGAGGGAGAATATACTTCACTATTGAAAATTCTATGGTGAATAGAGCCCTACTATTAAATAACACTTACAAAATGTATATTGAATGCTTAAGGGATTGTCGTTTAGTGCAAAATGCTATTTTAGATTTATCATGGCTGTATAAAAACGTTACAGAAAACCGAATGGGCAATCAAGAAACAAAACAAAAAAAAACAAAAAACTAAAAAGATTAGCAACAGCAAAATGTTGGACATCACTATATGCAAACATGTTCAAAAACACAAATAGACATGAGTCTCCTACAAACAACTAGAGGTACAGATGAACTGAACATAATTTTTATGCAGAAATCGTAAGCTTGATTGGTAAAGGGAAAAAATCACCGGGAGAAAACCACCATCTTTAGGTTTAGGATTTGGGGTTGTCAGCAGCATACCCAGTCACAGGACGGAATCAACATCGCAAATATATTGGGTAATATTGCATCATGAACTATCGAGGTCACGGAGATGTCTGATTGCACATGTAATGTAATTCTAACTAAAATGTGATCGTGGGCCTCTCAAAATCAGATTTTTGTTGTATCTCTTTTTTTATATATACACTCAAACTTGTCTTAGCGACCCTCTCTATATAACGACTTCCTTTGTTAGCTGACCTTATTTATTCCTCCACAGCGTTTTCCCGTGCATTCGACCTTTACATAACGACCCACTGTCTAACGCGACTAGCGACCGTGTTCTTTGGGTAAAAATCCTTCATAAAACGACTATTAGAAGATTATTATCAAACCGGAAGTTAGATAATAAATAAACATATAGATACGATAACGTAACCCTCATTCCGCTTGTGCTCCAGTTAGGGTTACGAATCGGTCCCATTCAACGTATGGGAGCAAATTAAAATTTTCGTTAAGTGAATATTTCAACTTTCTTTTTGCATATCTGGTCATAACTTATTATTCCCTACAATTTTTAAGTAATGGCGATGCGAAATAAGTGTTACAATACCTGTTTCTACCTTCACGATCGATTTAATATTCGAAAATTGTTTCTTGTCCGCCATGGCACCTTAGTATACTCTCGTAATGAGCGGAGCCTATCCATATATGGATCTGAATGCCAAATATGAAAATCTTACTACGATGTGTTTTACTACGATTGATCCAAATAAGGATATATCCAAAACGAGGCAAGTGCACCTGAAATAGCAACTTGTAAGCAAAATGTCGGACAGAAAGAAGATTTCATGCATTCAAATTTTCAAATGGATATAATTCTACCATGGATTGATGCAGCGTTTACTTAACACCTCAAGGTTTATCTAAATATATTTATCTTTCACCCCCTGTTAATTTTTTCAACCACTTCCAACGGAATTAGGACAAAAAACCGCCCGGTGTGAATCACTTCGGGCGCTGCTCCCATACGTTGAATGGGACCGATTCGTAACCCTCGCTGGGAGCAAAAGTGGACTGAGGGTTACGTTATCGTATCTAATAAACATACAGTCCCGACTTTGGAAAAATTTCCGTTTTTCCCAGCTGATGCAGCGATTGTTGCCAATATCCCTCTAGCTGATATTTGCATTATCTACTGACAACATCTTACTCCCAAAGTCTATACCTATTACTAGATCATAATAATAGATTTTTCATATTAAATGAAGTCACGATTAGCGTTATTGTGTAAGACTGCCATTTTTTTTACAGGTAAGTTGTTCACGTGATGATTTATTATTGTTGTTTTGGTTTATTTGGGTGTATTTCTTATTTATAATTAAATATTTAAAATTGTTTATTATAGAAAATACCATTTTAATCTTTCAGTTTTATAAATAAATAATCAAGATTTTGAAAATTATTGTATGATAATGAAGTACTGGTTCCCAGCATATATTTCTGTTAACATTCGTTTAACGTGCGGTAACAGATCAAGGTAAACACATAATTTTAATAATAATAATAATAATAATTTTATTGATTTAAAGTCCAAACATTGAACAATCATCAAAAGACAAAACAGAACTAAGCTAAATACATACAATACATGTACAAAGAAGATGTTATCACAGCTGAGGAGTGTATGAATTATCTCCCATTGAAGATTACAATACTTATAAGGATTATCTCCCATTGTACACAACAGTGTCACTCAATGTATATAACAATATTTAAATAATTCTGTATTTACTGTAATAATAATTTTGCATAATAATTAAGTTATAACTTCCCTTTCAGATCTTGATTGATAGAATACAATTTATTCACACCTAAAATACATATTTTACATATATCAAGATCATTACTACTCAATATGAATTTAAATTTTTGGAACTCATCCATATCATTAAATGAAGGAACCACTGAACTTATATTAGAAAATAATTCTTTACGACACTCATCCAATTTGGGACATTTTAAAATGAAATGTATTTCATCCTCTGGTTCTATATTACAGAGAGGAAATATTCTCTTTTCCACTGGAAGTTTGATGTATCTACCCCTTTCAATATTCAGGTTACTGTTGCTTATTCTAATTTTAACAAATATAGATAAAGCAAATTTATCCACATCAGAGTGTAAAAATTTCTCCATTTTGTAATTATTTTTTAATTTCCTATAAGTTCGCAGTTTATTACCTCAGCTGTGATATAAACATTTAACACGTCATCATTATTGCAGTGAATATAATTATTTCATTGAATCCACCTCAAAATTATTATCATATCTAACATTCATTAAATTGTAAAAATATTTACACCATTCACATGCTGATTGTGTGATTAAGCTATTTATAGCTTTCGGCGAGTGATTGAAGTTTGAAAACGTTTTGTCAGGAAATTTCATTCTTCTAATCATAATGATTAATTCTAATTACGATAACAATTAAGATAACAATAGCTGTTGAAAGAAAGTAAAAAACTTGATCATTTAATATTCTTTTTTTTTAATTTCACCCACAAAGGACGGAAATATTTAACGATAATTGAACATATTTTTTTATTTCATTAGACCTTTTTCTTGCCAGAATTTAAGCTCTATTCATGCATTTGTCCTCCACACGAACGGGTTAAAAGTTGATGCAGATTATATACCCGAAATAGGTTTTTCCTCTCGAGATTTGGGAGCAAATATAACCTCTATTCAACGACTCCCTGTCTTGTGCAACCTTTTTTCAGAACTCCCTTCAGTGGTCGCTATAGACAAGTTTGACTGTATATATATTTGTTCTTTTGCAAATACACTAACAATTAACAACATCCCTCTTGATTTCATGTCATGCGACCTTTGAATCATATTTGTCTGCCCGATCATATGCAACACAGTTCAATATATTCACTATCGTACAACAGCTTCTTGGCATGTACTCGGTTTTGATACCCAAATATTTAGTAGGCTCATCACGGATTGGTCAGTTGAAAATATGAACATGGACGTGACCCCATACAGGATGCATATAGATGTTAGTGTATCACCAAAGAAAAAATATATAAACTAAATTGTAATTTGCATTTCATAAACACAAAATAACAATTAGTTTTTTTTTGCAAAATGAATAATCACTTAATAAATGAATTATTACAAACTGTTTTAAGGATCACATCCTGCAGCTGGTGATATTTCAAATGTAACAGCTTGTGCTAGTAGTTATAATGGCGGATGTTGCATCACTTCTTATAATATCCAGGTCAAGAATTGTGGTGATTTCTACATTTACAACCTACAGAATACCAAGGGATGCTATCAGGCATACTGCTTTGGTATGATATCTCCTAAATGTTATTTTGTAATAAAGACATGTCATCCTGTTGGTGCTTTCAAGAGTTTGTGTTATTAATATTGATATAATATAGAGGTAACATGGGTCTTGAAGGTATTCAGTTCTATTCCAGTGATTACAGACTTAAAATGTGTATATACCTTATGCATAAACTTAACAACAACAGATATTTGGCTATATTCAAGATTGGCTTTCAGAGAAGCAATACGTGATATATATGACAAAAACTGTGAATCACAATATTACAATACAGGTACAAATTAGATGAGGCAACTTACAGGTATGAAACATTTAAGACTTAAACTAATTAAACAAATACATTGAGAGGTAAAGAGTTGAAAGTTACCGAAATATTTAAGATATAATTAACCTGTAATTATTCACTCATTAGTTGAATAATACATTATGAAAAGTTGAAATAAAAATCTTCCTTTTCGCTCTTGTGTACGCCTTTCAATACAGGTGTGTTTAAGCCTCTGATGATTAGTTACTGTTACTTTTTGCTTTTTTGTGTGCCTTTGAATACAGTTTTGTTAAAGCATCTGATGTTTGATAATAGAGTTTGCTTTCTTTGCAACAGCATAAAATGTATAAAATAAGTAAGTTCATGATCATCAGCGGTATTCTCATCCGACACTCTCTGATCGTCACTGTAAGGTCAATTGAAACAATCAATTAGTTTCACGGTTGTCCGGTTACTGATCCGGCCTCTTGTTGTAGCAACATAACATTACCCTAATTTTACGATTGGTCGGAAGCTCACAAAAAAAACCCAATGTTTTTCGATTACCATTCAAATAAAATATCAATATACTGGAAAATAATTTTCTGGTTCAGCAGAATAACTGCTGCCCTAAAACACTACAGGGCCAATCAAATTCAAGATGAATTTTACTCGAGTAGGACTGATGTTCTTTCACATGACCCATGAGTGAGGATCGATCATTGAGTGGAGAGAATCGTAATGTGATCAGCGGAGGGTTATCGACGATGATGCTGGATTATAGTAGTTTTGATAAGATTGTTTATTATTAAAATGAAGCCTTTATTTTGAATCGAGGTAAAAGGTAACTGTACACAACTCTCTGATTTTGTTTTAGGAACAGAAGTGACATGTCCTCCCGGAAAAACCTCTGACAATGGATACACACCCGGATGTGAATGTATGTATCAGGTTTATTGATGTAAATATTATAAGCTTAGAAATAAAACAGTTATATGATGAAAAAATTAATCAAAATCGATTATGTACACATATTTTGTACCTCACTATGGTACCATGTATGTAACATGACAGGGATATCCGTTTCGAAGAAAATTGTCTCCATTGTTTCATTTCCAGTTTTATGTTAAGGTGTATATTGTCTGATTGTGTTTTTACATTATAATACAGTTGACTCTCATTGTCTGGAACTCGGTTGACTCGAATTTCTATCGAAGTCCAGAACTTCGTTGTGTATATATATATATAATTTCACTCCTGTTGAGTCGAATTCGGATGAGTCGAAATTTCGGTTGTCTCGAATAAAAGTTTTGGCCCAGAGATGTAGAACTGTACAACCTTCGGCTTCGCCTCAGGCTATACAGAAGTGCTTCAGGGTGGTGCAATCTCAATTCCCCACGGGTAGACACGTAGATAACTTATAGTGTTGTTTGATCTATCTAATGTTTAATGTTAGCCCTATTCCCTATAATTGATATGTCCTCTTTGTCTTACATTAATTTAGATAAATCAACAATAGGAATTTATCTATATTTGTTTTTAGTTCAAATTGTATTGTCGAAAGCAATTTCTAATGATACATTCAAAATAAAACTATTAAATCTGTGACATGATGTGATATGATATTAAACCCCCCTCAAGCATATGCCACTTATCACAGGGTTTGTAACACAACTTACACGATGGGTGCCACATGTGGAGCAGATATTGTTTACCCTTCCGGGGCACCTGTGATCACTCCTGGTTTTTATATGGGTTCATGTTTCTGTGTAATGTTTTGTAGATCTTGTTTGTCCTTTTATCATTTTTCTTTTGGCCATTGCGTTGTCTGTTCTTGTTCATTTACAGCTTCAAACTTTTCTTATCCTTGTTATCCTGTTTAGGCCCTTTAATTCTCCTGCCCCACGAATATTTGAAATTATTTGGCTTTCAATTCTTTTGACTTCGAGCTAATATGAAGGTTATTTCAGAAATGTGTCATGTGCACTACTTTTTTATACCTGGCAATTAATCTGTTTCAGTTGACCCATGCCATAGTATCAACTATGATATACTTTCTGGAGAAGAACAACGGTCATCAGCATATTCTCTGACAGTAAATGATGTCGCTATAGAGGACAGTCGATTAAAACCTGGATGGTATAGGATAGACAGTGTTACTGGAAATGATATAGTAAATTATAGCGTTCCAATGCTACAATGTGGAACAGTATATCCTTTGTGGATGCAAGGTATCTATAGATCATGTCCTACCTATTGTTAAACAAGAAATTGATAATGAATTAATAAAATCCAATTGGGGAAACTATATCCTACATCATACTTATAATTCTGCCATCTTTGTGGAAAACATTACCCTACTCTATGTGTACCACACGCACATTACCCAGTGGATGGGGTTTGTCCGTAAAGGACGGAAAAATATTTGGCGGTAAGGTAAGGTATAATGGTGCAAAAGTCAGACAATCAATTACAAAAAAGACTGTATTTGTGATGACACACTACATTAGGACAATCGTTAATGCATTCTGTACATGTAAATGCTTAAATCCTACGAAATAAAAAAAATAAAAACATAAGGGGTTAGGTGTTATGCTTGATTAATGCAAATTTTAAGAATATTTCTGTTACATCGTGACTAAGTCAGTTTTATTACTGAAGAAATCAGCAATAAACGACGAATACCACTGATCTCCCACAAGTTACTAACAAATGTTATCTTAACAATTGTATGGAGTACCGTTTGGCATAGGAGAGAATAGAACATTTAACTTGTGTGGTGTCAGGCATCACTTGCATATATGTATTTGTAAAAACAACTATCATATGTTCATGGCAACGAGGGAATATTTGAAAAGGAGAAATAAATATATAAAAGTAAACCAACACACACTTGTTAATTCTTGTATACATGTGTATATGTAGTTTCTTTTATATCCCTTTTGATAAAAATACAAGTTTCGTACAATTTTCTGTTAGATATTCCATTGTTTGTCTTTGAACATTGTACTTAGACATATGGTTTTTAATTACTCCTTCAAACTTTTCATCCTGCCTCAACCTACCTCTAATTACACACCATATCCCTAACTCTATGCTAATAATAACCCCTATTGATACAGTTTACACTTACTTATAAATGTCACCATTCCTTACCTCTAACCATAACCTTTTTTTTCAATTTTTTTTTTCAATAGTCAGGAATTTACATTCATGAAAAAGCCCATACATTACCACCTGACATGAATGTACAAGGGTTTACAAGATAATTATTATGTGACTATTACATTTTTTAAAGTTAATTAATAAGCAAAATATGACATGAATAAATAAATCAATTGAGACACATTCATTCTTTCACATTCTCTCTCACCCTTTCATAACAACACCCATTCCTTTACAATGTCTCTCTTCTTCTATTTTGTGACTTTAGAAACTTACTCTTAATTGATACAAATAAAATACATAAACATAAATAACGTACATGTAGTATACCCAGGTACCTATCCGTAGTTAAAAATCTGGAAATACATGTTTCACTGGGGTCCAGTATTTTTCAAAATCTTTTGAATTGTTATTCTTTATGGCTATATATTGTTCAAGTGAATAGTAATTTTTAATTCGATACTTCAATTCTATGATATTTGGAAATTTTTTCTTTTAGTTTACATTTATATATATAATTTTTTAGCTATACTCTTCAAAAAAAGAAACGCATAGCTCATTTTACACCATTTTTTTTATTTTAACGAGATTGCTGTTTCAATAAATGTACATGATTTAAATGTCATTATGTGAGGACAAACGAATTTTACTATGGTTTTTAAATGCCGGGTCAATTATTATGACTAGTCATGCTTTTGGTCAAAATTTGTTTTCGCTTGATTGCACCAGGATGCACGAGTTTGAAAACTTTGCACGCTTTTTGCATGAAACCCTAACTTAGGGCCTATAAAATCCAAGGATTCTCAGTTACAAAATCAGTTGCACATGTAGACACTGAACGATCCAACTCATGCCACGTCTTAACGAAGAACAACGCAACAACGCTATCAGCCGGTTACAAGCAGGTGAAACCCAGACACATGTATCCAGGGTGCTGAATGTTTTCCAGAGTAACATCTCTCGCCTTTGGGATAGGTACCAACAGCAAGGCTCCACACATGACCGCCCACGGTCAGGACGACCAAGAGTGACAACACCTGCTCAGGATCGTCATATCCGGTTAAGTCATTTGCGGAACAGATTCACAACAGCGACATCTACTGCAGCATCAATTCCTGGACAGCATAGAATTTCAGACCAGACAGTCCGTAACCGCCTACGTCAAGCCGGAATAAGAGCAAGACGTCCCGTTAAAGCTGTTGTTTTGACCCGTCGACACCGTCAAGTCCAACTTCAATGGTTTCGGACACATAGAGTATGGCCACAGCAACGCTGGAGAACAGTTTGGTTCAGTGACGAGTCGCGGTTCCTGTTGAAACGAAGCGATGGAAGAGCTAGGGTATACCGACAACAAAATGAGCACTTTGCCAATAACTGTATTCAGGAAGTCGACAGATTCGGAGGTGGGAGTGTAATGATGTGGGCTGCAATATCGCATACTGGAAAGACAGCGTTGGTGCACATTCCAGGGAATTTGACAGCCCAGCGTTATTGTGATCAAATTCTGCACTTGCATGTTCTACCGTTAATGCAGCAGAATGGTGCAAGATTTAAACATGACAATGCCCGACCCCACACTGCAAGAATTACAACAGGATTACTCACGAATTCTAAAGTTGCGGTGCTTCCTTGGCCGTCCAAATCTCCCGATCTCAATCCAATTGAGCATCTTTGGGACGACTTAGACAGACGCGTTCGCCAAAGACAACCACAGCCTCAATCTTTACAACAACTGGTGAATGCGTTACAAGATGAGTGGAACAACATCCCGCAACAAGCGATTCGAACTCTAATTTCGTCAATGGGCTGGCGCTGTCAGGCTGTTATTGATTCCCGTGGTGGACATACGAGATATTGAACTGTAGTGACCTTGAACTTTAGATGTGCAATGAATTTAACAAGAAAATTAACATTTTAATTGTGTTCGTAGTTCTGATTTCTTGATTGATTAATTAAACATTTCTTTACTTGCAATTTGTTTGTTTCTATATTGCCCTAAAATTTCACTATGCGTTTCTTTTTTTGAAGAGTATATAAGGATCAGCAAGTTAAGAGTTAAACTTTCTTCTTTAAATCCAAGCAAAAATTGTTCTTTGCGAAATTCAATATTGTGAAAATAGCATTTAAGACAGTCATAGAAAGCCTTCAGGAAAGGATATATCAAAGGACAATTAAAAAATAAATATTCAACCATTTCATTTTCAACATTGCAAAATGAGCACAATTTTTTGTCTTTAATATGAATTTTGAATAAAAAGGTATTAGTAGGTATAACTCTATGTAAAAACTGATGCTGAAAATTGATCAGATATGTATCCCTACAACACTTTTTAAGAATTCGAAAATATATACATGCATATACATGTAGACCAGTCTGCAATGTCAATCCCAAGTATTTCTTCCCATTTCAAAAAAATTTTGAATGGGAAGATGAGTCAATGTCTTCAGTAAAGTAATATACAAACTTTAAACTTTTTGTATTTATTAGTCTGTCTAAAAAGTCATTTTTTGGATGTAAATTTTCTGTATTGATATTATCAATGTTATCTTTTAAACACTTTTTAATATCAGTAGGAATGTTTGAGATTATTGTGTAATATCGATTGAAGTTGTTACTTTTAATTAATGGTTTAATCTTTTCAAAGGACAATAAATTGTTTGTAACAGTATCCATCATATGATTTAAGTTTTTTACACCTGCATTTTCCCATCTCATACAAAAAGGGAAATCATCAATTGATACAAAGTTAAGTAGATCAAGAGATAAACACTCCTTTATATTCAATCTTACAAGTGGCTTTGCTAAATACAAACTATAAAAGACATCTTTCCAAAAAGGGTTACTGAATATTTTAGAAATTTCAAGGATCTTTTCCTTTTGTAAGGAAAAAATTATTTCACCCCATATTATTTTATCTTCCTTGCCATGATTTTTGCCAGCCACCTTTCAAATTGGAAAAGAATCTTTTTACCCAGCTTATTTTGAGATAGGCATTGAACTGTTGTAAATGTATCATTTTTAACCCTCCATCTTCAAAATCAGCTATGAGTGTATTTCGTTTGATTTTTTCTGGTTTCCCATCCCATATAAAATTAAAAAATAGTTTATCTAGATCATTAAACAGTGATTGTTTTAAATTTGGTAGTGAGGTAAGTAAATGAATAAGTTTTGGAAGTGCAAGTGTTTTTATCACGGTTACCTTCCCAAGAAGGGGGAGCTTTCTATGTTGCCAGCTTTTTAATATTTTTGAAACATCTATTATGTTCTTTCTAAAATTTAGGTCAGACATAGAACTGAGATCAAGAGAAAAATCTATCTCCTTGAATCTGAAATTGATTTTGAAAAAGCTTTTGATTCTATTGAATGGAATTTTTTACGTAAAGCTTTAGATAGTTTTTAATTTTGGTCCTTCTACTTGCAAATGGATACAGACCAGTCCAATTTGGAATCTGGACAAAGAATTTGATTGGGATACCTCTTACTTCCTACCCATACTACCCTTATTTTAGATGTATTTATTTTCAGACCTGAAGCTTTATAAAAGTTTTCAAAACAAATCAGTGATGTCTCACAACCATCAAGTACAAGGAATGTATCATCTGCATATTGACTAATGAGTGATTCAGTATCATTCACCAATACTCATTTTATTTTGGGATTTGATTTAATTTGTGAAGAAAGCAACTCAACACCAATAATAAATAAATAAGGAGATAGTGGATCGCCTTGACGACAGCTTCTTTCCAGATTAAAAAAGTTTGATATATGTCCATTATTTATCACACAACTTTTAGAGTCTACATAAAAAGTTTCAAACCATTTGCAAATAGAAGGACCAAAATTAAAACTATCTATTTAAGCTTTATGTAAAAATTTCCATTCAATAGAATCAAAAGCTTTTTCGAAATCAACTAACAATAATAAACCATCCATATAATTTTCTTCTAAATAGTGCATTAAGTCATAGAGGAGACGAGTATTTTCACCCATGAATCTGTCTTTCATAAAACCTTTTTGAGTATCACTAATAATACAACCTAAAACTTGTTTAAACCTATTTGCAATTGTTGCAGAAGCTATTTTTAAATCTGTATTTAGTAAACTGATTGGATGCCAGTTGCTCATATATCGCCTATCTTTACTCTCCTTAGGAGTACAAGTAATAACTCCTTGAGTCTGAAATTGAGAGAAATGGCCTGTTTCATAGCCAAAATGTAACGACCGAAAAACAAAAGCACCAATATCTTTCCAAAAAAAATTATAGAAATCTACTGTGAAACCATCAGATCCAGGGCTTTTTCCATTTTTCATTAATTTAAGAGATTCACCACATTCCTTGAATGATAAATTCCCCTCCAAAGAGTTTTTTTGTTCATCACTTAATTTGACATCATGCTGGAAGAAAAAAAATTATCCACACATATATGATTGGATGAATACAATTTCCTGTAATATTGTTCCTGTTCAAATAGAATTTTTGATTGTTCTAAAATATGATTACCTTTTTCATTGATAAGTTCAGAAATGGTTTTGTTGATAGAGGACTTTTTTTTCTAATTTACAAAAATATTCAGAGCATCTTTCTCCATTCTCATGCCAATTGGCCAGAGATCGAAGAAGTATACCCTCTACTATATCCTGCCTCCTATTTTCTAACTCCCCCCTTTTCTGATTCAAAGATGCCTGAATAAACTCAGTAGGATTCAAATTCATTAAATTTTCTTAAATTTGTATGTCATTCTCAAGTTTTAATGTTTTTTCCTTTTCATCTCGATATTTTTTTTATACTGTAGGCTATGGAAACACTTCTGATTTTCATTTTCAATATTTCAAAAAACACCTGATCATTACATAATAATTCAACATGAAGAAAATCATCAATATTTCCACCTGAGTAGTATTCAGATAATGTATCTCTAATGCATGTTTTAACTATATCAATGTAATTTGAGTCCCTCAATAATTGGGAGTTAAATTTACAGTAGCCCTTTCCCCGATTAGCAAGAGAGGCAGAAAAACTAAAAACAATGGCAGAGTGGTCAGTTCTATAGCCTGGAATTATTTTGGTATACTCCTTGAGAGAAAAAATGTCTTCCGAGACAAGAAAGTAATCAATTCTGCTTTGCTTAATAGGAGAGGTTTGACGCCATGTGAACTTTTTATCCACAGAATAACAAGTTCGCCAAGGATCTAATAATTCAAATGTTTCTTTAAGTTCCTCTATTTTCCTACGTGCATTTTGGTTTCTGTCATGTATTACATTATAAGTATCATCAGATTTATTTTGTACTACATTACAGTCACCACAAAATAAAAAGCTAGTATTAGCGAATCCTGCAGACTTTTGCAGTATTTCACCTAACAATTCAGGTTTGTCAGTGTTGTAACCATATAAACAAACTAGTGTTAAACATTGTTCATAAACAGTTAAATCTAAAATAAAATAGCGACCATTCTGATCTAACATAGAATCATTAACCTTAAAATCAAAACCATTTCTGAACATAACACTTACTCCAGCACTTTTACTATCATCATGACTGAAAAAGCATTTACTACCCGTTCATCCTTCCATTTGACTGCTACATCTTTGGTACTGTGTTTCTCCTGAAAACAAACTATGGATATTTTCTTTGCCTTGACCCAATTAAATACATCTGACCTCTTTTTAGTATTTGAAAAAAGACCCGTTACATTCATAGACAAAATTTGTTTATGGTTACTCATTATGTTATATTAACAGGATAGTTCATGATTTTGGTGTTAAATTTCCTGGAGTATTGCTGGTTATTATTAGCCATCTGTAATGCCTCTTTTGATATGATTTCATTATCAGCTACCTGTTTCTGAATCTCACTAATTTGTTTTCTTTGTCCAGCTATTTGTTTCCTCAACTCCACATTCTCCTTAATTAAATTTCCAATAGCCTTTGTCCGTTTGTTTGACTTTTCACTAATTCTTTCATTGATTTCTTTCTTGAAGCTATCAAGTAATTTGGTGACAATTGAAGTGACTACAGTTTTAAATCACTTTTCTTTACAATGTCATCAAGAGCTTTGTCAAGATCTGTTTTTTTTAACAACACTCTCCAGGCTATCCTTGATAATGTCCAGATCATTTTGGAAGTTTGTCAATTCAATTGTCAAATCTGAACTGTTATCCATTGAAACTTCTGTATTAGACTTTTTAGGAGTTTTCTTCTTTTGTTTTTCATTTCCATTTTTTGCTGCAAGCAGTGTTTGTACAGTTTGAGCAGATTTTGGTTTCTTACTACTTTTTTCACTATTCCCAGGCATGTTAGGTTGTGGGTTATAATCCAATCCTAATTGTAAAGTGTTTGTAAATTGTAACCGAGTTCTTTCACAAGACTAAAGTTAAATATATTTCCATCAAATTTAAAGTTCACATATTTAACATAAAGTTTCCATCAACTTGTAGATAATAATGTCCTGAACATATAGATATGAATAATTTTCTTAATTTCATTTCATAATACAGTGAAATTATCTGAAAACTGCAGAGCAAAAACTCAGGTGACTAGCTTGTCGGCCATCTTTAATACTTTCTCTAACCATAATCTACCCACAATTTTCAACCTAATCATAATGTATATTCTAATAATAAGTATAAACTAATCGTAACGTAAAGCGTAACCGTAACCCAAAGCCTAACCATAACATAAAGCCCAACTGTAAGCCAAAACCTATCCGTAGCATAGCCTAAGCCTAACTGTAGCCCCAAAGCACAAGCGCAACCTACAACCAAACCATACCCTAATGCCTACGCCCTAGTTGTAACCGAAAACCTAGCAGTATTCAAAAACCTAACTGTTACATAAAGCCTAACCGTATGCGAAAACCTAACTATTACCTACAGCCTAACCATAACATATAACCTGAGCATATCATGCATCCTTGCCATAAGATATAATGTAGCTATAATTTACAATCTAATCTTATCCTAAAACCTAACAATAACATACAACCTAATCATAGCATATGACCTAAGCTTATTATAAGCCTAACAATAGCATATAGCATAACCATAACCTATAGCATATCTATAAAGTATAATCTAACCTTAGCCTAAACCTAACCAAAACATATAACCTAACAATATCATAAGCCTAACAATAACATATAGCATAATCATATAACATTATATGATACAGTTTGTCAGTGACTTGCGACAGGTCAGTAGTTTTCTCCGGGTATCACGGTTTCCTTCACCGATAAAACTGACCACCATGATATAGCTGAAATATTGTTGAAAGTGGCATTAAACACCAGGAACCTAGCAACCTACCATAACCATAGACTATGACATAATCATAACGTATGACCTAACCTTATACTAAGCCTAACCAAACATTCAACCTAACCATAACCTTTAACATAACCATAACCTTCAACCCAGACATAAGCTACAATCTAAGCATAACACATAACCTTACTATTACCGATTACCTAACAATGACCTTGAACTAAAACATAACTCTAACCTAAAACGAACTCTAACTATTACTATCACCTAAATTCCAAAACATTATCCTTACACTTACCTTTCCATTAACCATATCCATTATGTCGAGAATAGAAGTAAGATGTATTATAATGAACTCCATGTATATCTTTTATTACACTTAAAAATTAATATGTTTTATTACAGGTCACATTCCTGTCGTTGCTGACAAGACAGTAGACAGGAAAGTCTGTAGATCTACATTTAATAGTACATGTGATAATGAATATGACATAAAAGTACGAAACTGTGGCAGTTATAGAACATACTTCTTACCACAGCTGACCAAGGACAAATCTGCTTACTGTTTTGGTATGATCCAACGATTATTTTCAAAATATGTTTGCAATGTTTTGAGAAATGAAAAAAACAATTTTCACACACACATATGATATTTGAACATTAAATAAAAATCACACTGCAGGGTGTTGGTTCACAGAAGGTATTTATAGACGTACCGTTGAAATGGGTCGACATTTTTAACTCTGAAATATATGATATTGTCATGAATTTTCCACTTCAATATATCAATGGGTTGTGAGTTTTAAGATAATATGTTGATGGGTCACGAATAACTGAACAATATATATTAATAGGTATAGTTTCTGTACTTCGAATATATGAATGCATGTGATTTTCATGCTGGGGTGTTTTTCCAACTCCAGTGGCACCACCCTATCCCATTTTACCTTCAGTAACCTCCTGTGGTATGTTATTTCATTTAGCAACAAAAGAACAAAACTGGTATAAATCAAACGTTGAGGAACATGTTGTATCGCTTCATTAGTTATAAATTAAACGATAAGGAAAGGGAGCACAACTAGTACCCATTTGAATGCCAACCAACTGTTGCAATACATGACCACCAAGTACAACAAATATGTTGTCGTTCAAGAAGTCCAGCATTTTAAATATGTCAGGTTATTTCAGAATAACTTTTTCTTAAAACCACTTGGTTTTTTTTCTCACAAACATACTTTATCTCTGTATGGCTTGAAATGTATGAATATATTGATATGTTTGGTAGTATTGTTACTGATAAGACTTCAGTCTGTTACTATTTGTTTCCTACATTTTCAGTGTTAATTTTTATTTCAGGCACATTACCAGTTCCTAGTACTACTACAAGTACCACGACCACACCACCACCAACAACAAGACCACCACCAACAACAAGAACTACAGCCCAACAACATCCAGAACACACAAATGATCCACAACCAATCACAGGTTGTAGTTATTTTTTAAATTCAAACATAAAATATTGATCAAAGAGCTTTTTTTTTAACTTAATGTGAATTATGTTGAAAATATAAAAACCTTGATTTATGTGCAAATAACAATAAGATAATTAAAAAAATAACAACAAATAATACCACACATATTGGGTCCTTAGTACTTACTTGTCATTTTATGTTATTTTGTGGTAGTTGGTAAAACCTTATATTTAAAACATATGCATTGTAGGGAAAAAAAAAAGGAAAGGCAAAATTAAAGCTTGAAATCAATTGTTAAAATGCCATAATAAAGTAAAATTATACAATTATAAAACTGGCGTGATGGACAATGCATCAAACATATATATGAAAAAAGAAACCATCCTTATCTTTTTATCTTAATGTTGTTTTTTGATATCTCCTGTTTGGTGTTGCGTTCTGATGTCATAAAGGTCGATGATCAGAGCTCCAGATAAGCTGCGTATTTGTGTTTTTTACGCAATGAAAACGAGTAAAAACGCATGTATTATCAGATCAGAGTGTACATTTACGCATACATATTGCTGTGTAAGCAAACTTTCCAAATTCGGAGCGTACTTGTACGCTGTTGACGATAATACATCGTGTACATAAACAATACATTTTTGACTTTGAGAAATTCCCCGTAATTACTTCTCTTTATACTTTTCGAAAGAGAAAGTGTATACATCCGAAGGGTACCGAATGTTTGCCTTTCTAAGCATCGATGTCAAAAGAGATCTGATTGGATGTTTAGGATAAATCATCCAATCGCGGTCAATATTACAAATAAATGCGGTTTAGTTAAGAACTGAAACGAAAGTGAATTTGGGAACACGTTGTTTGTTGAAAATGAGCAAGAACATGAATAAGCGCGCTACGGAAAATTATATACTTTTTTAAAAGTTCCTGACAGTTTCATCTGTGTCTAGTGACAGTATAGTTAAAGGAATCATTGATGACATTATCAACACGGCTGTGAAAACTGCTGAAGTCGACGAGCAAAAGACAAAATATTTACAACATTTTATTAATAAACATGACACAATCATGTCAAATTAAACAGAGATATACATTTTACTTGCATCCTGTGTTTATTGAATAACACTTGTGTCCAACATAATTTTAAAAGTGTACATGTAAGCAATCTTTTCTGAAGTAGAGAGTACAACAGTGCAAAGGAAATGTGCAAATATGCATCATTTTCAAAAGTAGGGGGTAATTACCCTTTGGACTTGAAAATTATCTGGAGCTCTGATGATACCAATATGTGATAAGACTCCTAAAATAATAATAGAAATACATACAACATTGACACCATGAAAAACCAGATATGAATTAATGTGCTCTGTAAGGGTGAGCAGTTCCTGTCCCACTTTAATTATAGATCATGTAATAACGTTCAATATAACGGTAAGGTCATCTCTAGATATGAATTAATGTGCTCTGTAAGGGTGAGCAGTTCCTGTTCCACTTTAATTATAGATCATGTAATAACATTCAATATAACGGTAAGGTCATCTCTAGATATTGTCTTACAACACCTTATCATATTGGGAGATATGATATCGCCAATAACCAACTTGAACAGGGTACAGAAATATAAAGTTAATTTATATGATTTTTCATTTCAGAGGAACACATAAAGAAGACATATATGTGGGTTGTTGTTTGTATCTTAGCGATACTTTGCAGTGTTCTACTGATCTTTGTTATTGTACAGTAAGTCAATTAGTTCATTAGATATTATGTTTTAACGAAATTTACAGTTCTTAAGAAGAGTTTGAAGATACAAAAGGGGTAATCAGAATCCGTAGAAGAACGGACAACACAATGGCCAAATGAAAAAGTACAAAAGGATAATAAACGATTTACAAAATATACATATAAATCTAAAGATCGAGTAACACGAACCCCACTAAAAACCAGGAGTGAACTCAGGTGCTCCGGAAGGGTAAGCAGCTCCTGCTCATGTCATTATTAATAAAGCCAAAGTTCTCCTCCCTCAGACAATTTTGGATATCGATTTTGGCCCTTTGTTTTTTTTTGCTCCAAAACACTTTAAGATATTTTGGCATTGAGCATACCTGATGCAGGTTATTGCTGAAATGCATCGTGTGCATTGAATTTGATATCAACGTTTTTACCAGAACAAATCAACAATATAATTTAACTAATAAAATCATAACTGACAAACCACTCCTCAGGCAAACCTCAAACTTCAAGACATGAATATGATGACCTCAATCTTCAAAAAATAAATATGATGACCTCAAACTTCAAAATATAAATATGACGACCTCAAACTTCAAAACATAAATATGACGACCTCAAACTTCTCAAACTTCCAAACATAAATATGACAACCTCAAACTTCAAAACATAAATATGACGACCTCAAACTTCTCAAACTTCCAAACATAAATATGACGACCTCAAACTTCAAAACATAAATATGACGACCTCAAATTTCTCAAACTTCCAAACATAAATATGACGACCTCAAACTTCCAAACATAAATATGACGACCTCAAACTTCAAAATATAAATATGACGACCTCAATCTTCAAAACATAAATATGACGACCTCAAACATCAAAATATAAATATGACGACCTCAAACTTCAAAACATAAATATGACTACCTCAAACTTCTCAAACTTCCAAACATAAATATGACAACCTCAAACTTCAAAACATAAATATGACTACCTCAAACTTCTCAAACTTCCAAACATAAATATGACAACCTCAAACTTCAAAACATAAATATGACGACCTCAAACTTCTCAAACTTCCAAACATAAATATGACAACCTCAAACTTCAAAATATAAATATGACGACCTCAAACTTCAAAATATAAATATGACGACCTCAATCTTCAAAACATAAATATGACGACCTCAAACTTCAAAATATAAATATGACGACCTCAAACTTCAAAACATAAATATGACGACCTCAAACTTCTCAAACTTCCAAACATAAATATGACAACCTCAAACTTCTCAAACTTCCAAACATAAATATGACAACCTCAAACTTCAAAATATAAATATGACGACCTCAAACTTCAAGACATAAATATGACGATCTCAAACTTCAAAACATAAATACGACAATCTCAAACTTCAAAACATAAATATGACAACCTCAAACTTCAAAACATAAATATGACGACCTCAAACTTCTCAAACTTCCAAACATAAATATGACGACCTCAAACTTCTCAAACTTCCAAACATAAATATGACGACCTCAAACTTCAAAACATAAATATGACGACCTCAAACTTCTCAAACTTCCAAACATAAATATGACAACCTCAAACTTCAAAATATAAATATGACGACCTCAAACTTCAAGACATAAATATGACGACCTCAAACTTCTCAAACTTCCAAACATAAATATGACAACCTCAAACTTCAAAATATAAATATGACGACCTCAAACTTCAAAATATAAATATGACGACCTCAATCTTCAAAACATAAATATGACGACCTCAAACTACAAAATATAAATATGACGACCTCAAACTTCAAAACATGAATATGACTACCTCAAACTTCTCAAACTTCCAAACATAAATATGACAACCTCAAACTTCAAAACATAAATATGATGACCTCAAACTTCTCAAACTTCCAAACATAAATATGACAACCTCAAACTTCAAAATATAAATATGACGACCTCAAACTTCAAGACATAAATATGACGACCTCAAACTTCTCAAACTTCCAAATATAAATATGACAACCTCAAACTTCAAAATATAAATATGACGACCTCAAACTTCAAAATATAAATATGACGACTTCAATCTTCAAAACATAAATATGACGACCTCAAACTTCAAAATATAAATATGACGACCTCAAACTTCAAAACATAAATATGACTACCTCAAACTTCTCAAACTTCCAAACATAAATATGACAACCTCAAACTTCAAAACATAAATATGACGACCTCAAACTTCTCAAACTTCCAAACATAAATATGACGACCTCAAACTTCTCAAACTTCCAAACATAAATATGACAACCTCAAACTTCAAAATATAAATATGACGACCTCAAACTTCAAGACATAAATACGACGATCTCAAACTTCAAAACATAAATACGACAATGTCAAACTTCAAAACATAAATATGACGACCTCAAACTTCAAAACATAAGTATGACGACCTCAAACTTCAAAATATAAATATGATGACCTCAAACTTCAAAACATAAATACGACAATCTCAAACTTCAAAACATAAATACGACAATCTCAAACTTCAAAACATAAATATGACGACCTCAAACTTCAAAACATAAATATGACTACCTCAAACTTCTCAAACTTCCAAACATAAATATGACAACCTCAAACTTCAAAACATAAATATGACGACCTCAAACTTCCAAACATAAATATGACAACCTCAAACTTCAAAACATAAATATGACAACCTCAAACTTCTCAAACTTCCAAACATAAATATGACAACCTCAAACTTCAAGTCATAAATACGATGATCTCAAACTTCAAAACATAAATACGACAATCTCAAACTTCAAAACATAAATATGACGACCTCAATTTTCAAAACATAAATATGACGACCTCAAACTTCAAAATATAAATATGACGACCTCAAACTTCCAAACATACATATGACTACCTCAAACTTCTCAAACTTCCAAACATAAATATGACGACCTCAAACTTCTCAAACTTCCAAACATAAATATGACGACCTCAAACTTCAAAACATAAATATGACGACCTCAAACTTCTCAAACTTCCAAACATAAATATGACAACCTCAAACTTCAAAATATAAATATGACGACTTCAAACTTCAAGACATAAATACGACGATCTCAAACTTCAAAACATAAATATGACAATCTCAAACTTCAAAACATAAATATGACGACCTCAAACTTCAAAACATAAGTATGACGACCTCAAACTTCCAAACATAAATACGACAATCTCAAACTTCAAAACATAAATATGACAACCTCAAACTTCAAAACATAAATATGACTACCTCAAACTTCTCAAACTTCCAAACATAAATATGACAACCTCAAACTTCAAAACATAAATATGACGACCTCAAACTTCTCAAACTTCCAAACATAAATATGACAACCTCAAACTTCAAAATATAAATATGACGACCTCAAACTTCAAAATATAAATATGACGACCTCAATCTTCAAAACATAAATATGACGACCTCAAACTTCAAAATATAAATATGACGACCTCAAACTTCAAAACATAAATATGACGACCTCAAACTTCTCAAACTTCCAAACATAAATATGACAACCTCAAACTTCTCAAACTTCCAAACATAAATATGACAACCTCAAACTTCAAAATATAAATATGATGACCTCAAACTTCAAGACATAAATACGACGATCTCAAACTTCAAAACATAAATACGACAATCTCAAACTTCAAAACATAAATATGACAACCTCAAACTTCAAAACATAAATATGACGACCTCAAACTTCTCAAACTTCCAAACATAAATATGACGACCTCAAACTTCAAAACATAAATATGACGACCTCAAACTTCAAAACATAAATATGACGACCTCAAACTTCTCAGACTTCCAAACATAAATATGACAACCTCAAACTTCAAAATATAAATATGACGACCTCAAACTTCAAGACATAAATATGACGACCTCAAACTTCTCAAACTTCCAAACATAAATATGACAACCTCAAACTTCAAAATATAAATATGACGACCTCAAACTTCAAAATATAAATATGACGACCTCAATCTTCAAAACATAAATATGACGACCTCAAACTACAAAATATAAATATGACGACCTCAAACTTCAAAACATAAATATGACTACCTCAAACTTCTCAAACTTCCAAACATAAATATGACAACCTCAAACTTCAAAACATAAATATGATGACCTCAAACTTCTCAAACTTCCAAACATAAATATGACAACCTCAAACTTCAAAATATAAATATGACGACCTCAAACTTCAAGACATAAATACGACGATCTCAAACTTCAAAACATAAATACGACAATCTCAAACTTCAAAACATAAATATGACGACTTCAATCTTCAAAACATAAATATGACGACCTCAAACTTCAAAATATAAATATGACGACCTCAAACTTCAAAACATAAATATGACTACCTCAAACTTCTCAAACTTCCAAACATAAATATGACAACCTCAAACTTCAAAACATAAATATGACGACCTCAAACTTCTCAAACTTCCAAACATAAATATGATGACCTCAAACTTCTCAAACTTCCAAACATAAATATGACAACCTCAAACTTCAAAATATAAATATGACGACCTCAAACTTCAAGACATAAATACGACGATCTCAAACTTCAAAACATAAATACGACAATGTCAAACTTCAAAACATAAATATGACGACCTCAAACTTCAAAACATAAGTATGACGACCTCAAACTTCAAAATATAAATATGATGACCTCAAACTTCAAAACATAAATACGACGATCTCAAACTTCAAAATATAAATACGACAATCTCAAACTTCCAAACATAAATATGACGACCTCAAACTTCAAAACATAAATATGACTACCTCAAACTTCTCAAACTTCCAAACATAAATATGACAACCTCAAACTTCAAAACATAAATATGACGACCTCAAACTTCTCAAACTTCCAAACATAAATATGACAACCTCAAACTTCAAAACATAAATATGACAACCTCAAACTTCTCAAACTTCAAAACATAAATATGACAACCTCAAACTTCAAAATATAAATATGACGACCTCTAACTTCAAGACATAAATACGACGATCTCAAAATTCAAAACATAAATACGACAATCTCAAACTTCAAAACATAAATATGACGACCTCAATTTTCAAAACATAAATATGACGACCTCAAACTTCAAAATATAAATATGACGACCTCAAACTTCCAAACATAAATATGACTACCTCAAACTTCTCAAACTTCCAAACATAAATATGACAACCTCAAACTTCAAAACATAAATATGACGACCTCAAACTTCTCAAACTTCCAAACATAAATATGACGACCTCAAACTTCAAAACATAAATATGACGACCTCAAACTTCTCAAACTTCCAAACATAAATATGACAACCTCAAACTTCAAAATATAAATATGACGACCTCAAACTTCAAGACATAAATACGACGATCTCAAACTTCAAAACATAAATATGACAATCTCAAACTTCAAAACATAAATATGACGACCTCAAACTTCAAAACATAAGTATGACGACCTCAAACTTCAAAATATAAATATGATGACCTCAAACTTCAAAACATAAATACGATGATCTCAAACTTCCAAACATAAATACGACAATCTCAAACTTCAAAACATAAATATGACGACCTCAAACTTCAAGACATAAATATGACGATCTCAAACTTCAAAACATAAATACGACAATCTCAAACTTCAAAACATAAATATGACAACCTCAAACTTCAAAACATAAATATGACGACCTCAAACTTCTCAAACTTCCAAACATAAATATGACGACCTCAAACTTCTCAAACTTCCAAACATAAATATGACGACCTCAAACTTCAAAACATAAATATGACGACCTCAAACTTCTCAAACTTCCAAACATAAATATGACAACCTCAAACTTCAAAATATAAATATGACGACCTCAAACTTCAAGACATAAATATGACGACCTCAAACTTCTCAAACTTCCAAACATAAATATGACAACCTCAAACTTCAAAATATAAATATGACGACCTCAAACTTCAAAATATAAATATGACGACCTCAATCTTCAAAACATAAATATGACGACCTCAAACTACAAAATATAAATATGACGACCTCAAACTTCAAAACATGAATATGACTACCTCAAACTTCAAAACATAAATATGATGACCTCAAACTTCTCAAACTTCCAAACATAAATATGACAACCTCAAACTTCAAAATATAAATATGACGACCTCAAACTTCAAGACATAAATATGACGACCTCAAACTTCTCAAACTTCCAAACATAAATATGACAACCTCAAACTTCAAAATATAAATATGACGACCTCAAACTTCAAAATATAAATATGACGACTTCAATCTTCAAAACATAAATATGACGACCTCAAACTTCAAAATATAAATATGACGACCTCAAACTTCAAAACATAAATATGACTACCTCAAACTTCTCAAACTTCCAAACATAAATATGACAACCTCAAACTTCAAAACATAAATATGACGACCTCAAACTTCTCAAACTTCCAAACATAAATATGACGACCTCAAACTTCTCAAACTTCCAAACATAAATATGACAACCTCAAACTTCAAAATATAAATATGACAACCTCAAACTTCAAGACATAAATACGATGATCTCAAACTTCAAAACATAAATACGACAATGTCAAACTTCAAAACATAAATATGACGACCTCAAACTTCAAAACATAAGTATGACGACCTCAAACTTCAAAATATAAATATGATGACCTCAAACTTCAAAACATAAATACGACAATCTCAAACTTCAAAACATAAATACGACAATCTCAAACTTCAAAACATAAATATGACGACCTCAAACTTCAAAACATAAATATGACTACCTCAAACTTCTCAAACTTCCAAACATAAATATGACAACCTCAAACTTCAAAACATAAATATGACGACCTCAAACTTCCAAACATAAATATGACAACCTCAAACTTCAAAACATAAATATGACAACCTCAAACTTCTCAAACTTCCAAACATAAATATGACAACCTCAAACTTCAAAATATAAATATGACGACCTCAAACTTCAAGACATAAATACGATGATCTCAAACTTCAAAACATAAATACGACAATCTCAAACTTCAAAACATAAATATGACGACCTCAATTTTCAAAACATAAATATGACGACCTCAAACTTCAAAATATAAATATGACGACCTCAAACTTCCAAACATAAATATGACTACCTCAAACTTCTCAAACTTCCAAACATAAATATGACGACCTCAAACTTCTCAAACTTCCAAACATAAATATGACGACCTCAAACTTCAAAACATAAATATGACGACCTCAAACTTCTCAAACTTCCAAACATAAATATGACAACCTCAAACTTCAAAATATAAATATGACGACTTCAAACTTCAAGACATAAATACGACGATCTCAAACTTCAAAACATAAATATGACAATCTCAAACTTCAAAACATAAATATGACGACCTCAAACTTCAAAACATAAGTATGACGACCTCAAACTTCAAAATATAAATATGATGACCTCAAACTTCAAAACATAAATACGATGATCTCAAACTTCCAAACATAAATACGACAATCTCAAACTTCAAAACATAAATATGACAACCTCAAACTTCAAAACATAAATATGACTACCTCAAACTTCTCAAACTTCCAAACATAAATATGACAACCTCAAACTTCAAAACATAAATACGACAATCTCAAACTTCAAAACATAAATATGACAACCTCAAACTTCAAAACATAAATATGACGACCTCAAACTTCTCAAACTTCCAAACATAAATATGACGACCTCAAACTTCTCAAACTTCCAAACATAAATATGACGACCTCAAACTTCAAAACATAAATATGACGACCTCAAACTTCTCAAACTTCCAAACATAAATATGACAACCTCAAACTTCAAAATATAAATATGACGACCTCAAACTTCAAGACATAAATATGACGACCTCAAACTTCTCAAACTTCCAAACATAAATATGACAACCTCAAACTTCAAAATATAAATATGACGACCTCAAACTTCAAAATATAAATATGACGACCTCAATCTTCAAAACATAAATATGACGACCTCAAACTACAAAATATAAATATGACGACCTCAAACTTCAAAACATGAATATGACTACCTCAAACTTCAAAACATAAATATGATGACCTCAAACTTCTCAAACTTCCAAACATAAATATGACAACCTCAAACTTCAAAATATAAATATGACGACCTCAAACTTCAAGACATAAATATGACGACCTCAAACTTCTCAAACTTCCAAACATAAATATGACAACCTCAAACTTCAAAATATAAATATGACGACCTCAAACTTCAAAATATAAATATGACGACTTCAATCTTCAAAACATAAATATGACGACCTCAAACTTCAAAATATAAATATGACGACCTCAAACTTCAAAACATAAATATGACTACCTCAAACTTCTCAAACTTCCAAACATAAATATGACAACCTCAAACTTCAAAACATAAATATGACGACCTCAAACTTCTCAAACTTCCAAACATAAATATGACGACCTCAAACTTCTCAAACTTCCAAACATAAATATGACAACCTCAAACTTCAAAATATAAATATGACAACCTCAAACTTCAAGACATAAATACGATGATCTCAAACTTCAAAACATAAATACGACAATGTCAAACTTCAAAACATAAATATGACGACCTCAAACTTCAAAACATAAGTATGACGACCTCAAACTTCAAAATATAAATATGATGACCTCAAACTTCAAAACATAAATACGACAATCTCAAACTTCAAAACATAAATACGACAATCTCAAACTTCAAAACATAAATATGACGACCTCAAACTTCAAAACATAAATATGACTACCTCAAACTTCTCAAACTTCCAAACATAAATATGACAACCTCAAACTTCAAAACATAAATATGACGACCTCAAACTTCCAAACATAAATATGACAACCTCAAACTTCAAAACATAAATATGACAACCTCAAACTTCTCAAACTTCCAAACATAAATATGACAACCTCAAACTTCAAAATATAAATATGACGACCTCAAACTTCAAGACATAAATACGATGATCTCAAACTTCAAAACATAAATACGACAATCTCAAACTTCAAAACATAAATATGACGACCTCAATTTTCAAAACATAAATATGACGACCTCAAACTTCAAAATATAAATATGACGACCTCAAACTTCCAAACATAAATATGACTACCTCAAACTTCTCAAACTTCCAAACATAAATATGACGACCTCAAACTTCTCAAACTTCCAAACATAAATATGACGACCTCAAACTTCAAAACATAAATATGACGACCTCAAACTTCTCAAACTTCCAAACATAAATATGACAACCTCAAACTTCAAAATATAAATATGACGACTTCAAACTTCAAGACATAAATACGACGATCTCAAACTTCAAAACATAAATATGACAATCTCAAACTTCAAAACATAAATATGACGACCTCAAACTTCAAAACATAAGTATGACGACCTCAAACTTCAAAATATAAATATGATGACCTCAAACTTCAAAACATAAATACGATGATCTCAAACTTCCAAACATAAATACGACAATCTCAAACTTCAAAACATAAATATGACAACCTCAAACTTCAAAACATAAATATGACTACCTCAAACTTCTCAAACTTCCAAACATAAATATGACAACCTCAAACTTCAAAACATAAATACGACAATCTCAAACTTCAAAACATAAATATGACAACCTCAAACTTCAAAACATAAATATGACGACCTCAAACTTCTCAAACTTCCAAACATAAATATGACGACCTCAAACTTCTCAAACTTCCAAACATAAATATGACGACCTCAAACTTCAAAACATAAATATGACGACCTCAAACTTCTCAAACTTCCAAACATAAATATGACAACCTCAAACTTCAAAATATAAATATGACGACCTCAAACTTCAAGACATAAATATGACGACCTCAAACTTCTCAAACTTCCAAACATAAATATGACAACCTCAAACTTCAAAATATAAATATGACGACCTCAAACTTCAAAATATAAATATGACGACCTCAATCTTCAAAACATAAATATGACGACCTCAAACTACAAAATATAAATATGACGACCTCAAACTTCAAAACATGAATATGACTACCTCAAACTTCAAAACATAAATATGATGACCTCAAACTTCTCAAACTTCCAAACATAAATATGACAACCTCAAACTTCAAAATATAAATATGACGACCTCAAACTTCAAGACATAAATATGACGACCTCAAACTTCTCAAACTTCCAAACATAAATATGACAACCTCAAACTTCAAAATATAAATATGACGACCTCAAACTTCAAAATATAAATATGACGACTTCAATCTTCAAAACATAAATATGACGACCTCAAACTTCAAAATATAAATATGACGACCTCAAACTTCAAAACATAAATATGACTACCTCAAACTTCTCAAACTTCCAAACATAAATATGACAACCTCAAACTTCAAAACATAAATATGACGACCTCAAACTTCTCAAACTTCCAAACATAAATATGACGACCTCAAACTTCTCAAACTTCCAAACATAAATATGACAACCTCAAACTTCAAAATATAAATATGACAACCTCAAACTTCAAGACATAAATACGATGATCTCAAACTTCAAAACATAAATACGACAATGTCAAACTTCAAAACATAAATATGACGACCTCAAACTTCAAAACATAAGTATGACGACCTCAAACTTCAAAATATAAATATGATGACCTCAAACTTCAAAACATAAATACGACAATCTCAAACTTCAAAACATAAATACGACAATCTCAAACTTCAAAACATAAATATGACGACCTCAAACTTCAAAACATAAATATGACTACCTCAAACTTCTCAAACTTCCAAACATAAATATGACAACCTCAAACTTCAAAACATAAATATGACGACCTCAAACTTCCAAACATAAATATGACAACCTCAAACTTCAAAACATAAATATGACAACCTCAAACTTCTCAAACTTCCAAACATAAATATGACAACCTCAAACTTCAAAATATAAATATGACGACCTCAAACTTCAAGACATAAATACGATGATCTCAAACTTCAAAACATAAATACGACAATCTCAAACTTCAAAACATAAATATGACGACCTCAATTTTCAAAACATAAATATGACGACCTCAAACTTCAAAATATAAATATGACGACCTCAAACTTCCAAACATAAATATGACTACCTCAAACTTCTCAAACTTCCAAACATAAATATGACGACCTCAAACTTCTCAAACTTCCAAACATAAATATGACGACCTCAAACTTCTCAAACTTCCAAACATAAATATGACAACCTCAAACTTCAAAATATAAATATGACGACCTCAAACTTCAAAATATAAATATGACGACCTCAATCTTCAAAACATAAATATGACGACCTCAAACTACAAAATATAAATATGACGACCTCAAACTTCAAAACATGAATATGACTACCTCAAACTTCAAAACATAAATATGATGACCTCAAACTTCTCAAACTTCCAAACATAAATATGACAACCTCAAACTTCAAAATATAAATATGACGACCTCAAACTTCAAGACATAAATATGACGACCTCAAACTTCTCAAACTTCCAAACATAAATATGACAACCTCAAACTTCAAAATATAAATATGACGACCTCAAACTTCAAAATATAAATATGACGACTTCAATCTTCAAAACATAAATATGACGACCTCAAACTTCAAAATATAAATATGACGACCTCAAACTTCAAAACATAAATATGACTACCTCAAACTTCTCAAACTTCCAAACATAAATATGACAACCTCAAACTTCAAAACATAAATATGACGACCTCAAACTTCCAAACATAAATATGACAACCTCAAACTTCAAAACATAAATATGACAACCTCAAACTTCTCAAACTTCCAAACATAAATATGACAACCTCAAACTTCAAAATATAAATATGACGACCTCAAACTTCAAGACATAAATACGATGATCTCAAACTTCAAAACATAAATACGACAATCTCAAACTTCAAAACATAAATATGACGACCTCAATTTTCAAAACATAAATATGACGACCTCAAACTTCAAAATATAAATATGACGACCTCAAACTTCCAAACATAAATATGACTACCTCAAACTTCTCAAACTTCCAAACATAAATATGACGACCTCAAACTTCTCAAACTTCCAAACATAAATATGACGACCTCAAACTTCAAAACATAAATATGACGACCTCAAACTTCTCAAACTTCCAAACATAAATATGACAACCTCAAACTTCAAAATATAAATATGACGACTTCAAACTTCAAGACATAAATACGACGATCTCAAACTTCAAAACATAAATATGACAATCTCAAACTTCAAAACATAAATATGACGACCTCAAACTTCAAAACATAAGTATGACGACCTCAAACTTCAAAATATAAATATGATGACCTCAAACTTCAAAACATAAATACGATGATCTCAAACTTCCAAACATAAATACGACAATCTCAAACTTCAAAACATAAATATGACAACCTCAAACTTCAAAACATAAATATGACTACCTCAAACTTCTCAAACTTCCAAACATAAATATGACAACCTCAAACTTCAAAACATAAATATGACGACCTCAAACTTCTCAAACTTCCAAACATAAATATGACAACCTCAAACTTCAAAATATAAATATGACGACCTCAAACTTCAAAATATAAATATGACGACCTCAATCTTCAAAACATAAATATGACGACCTCAAACTTCAAAATATAAATATGACGACCTCAAAACTTCAAAACATAAATATGACGACCTCAAACTTCTCAAACTTCCAAACATAAATATGACAACCTCAAACTTCTCAAACTTCCAAACATAAATATGACAACCTCAAACTTCAAAATATAAATATGACGACCTCAAACTTCAAGACATAAATACGACGATCTCAAACTTCAAAACATAAATACGACAATCTCAAACTTCAAAACATAAATATGACGACTTCAATCTTCAAAACATAAATATGACGACCTCAAACTTCAAAATATAAATATGACGACCTCAAACTTCAAAACATAAATATGACTACCTCAAACTTCTCAAACTTCCAAACATAAATATGACAACCTCAAACTTCAAAACATAAATATGACGACCTCAAACTTCTCAAACTTCCAAACATAAATATGACGACCTCAAACTTCTCAAACTTCCAAACATAAATATGACAACCTCAAACTTCAAAATATAAATATGACGACTTCAAACTTCAAGACATAAATACGACGATCTCAAACTTCAAAACATAAATATGACAATCTCAAACTTCAAAACATAAAGATGACGACCTCAAACTTCAAAACATAAGTATGACGACCTCAAACTTCAAAATATAAATATGATGACCTCAAACTTCAAAACATAAATACGATGATCTCAAACTTCCAAACATAAATACGACAATCTCAAACTTCAAAACATAAATATGACAACCTCAAACTTCAAAACATAAATATGACTACCTCAAACTTCTCAAACTTCCAAACATAAATATGACAACCTCAAACTTCAAAACATAAATATGACGACCTCAAACTTCTCAAACTTCCAAACATAAATATGACAACCTCAAACTTCAAAATATAAATATGACGACCTCAAACTTCAAAATATAAATATGACGACCTCAATCTTCAAAACATAAATATGACGACCTCAAACTTCAAAATATAAATATGACGACCTCAAAACTTCAAAACATAAATATGACGACCTCAAACTTCTCAAACTTCCAAACATAAATATGACAACCTCAAACTTCTCAAACTTCCAAACATAAATATGACAACCTCAAACTTCAAAATATAAATATGACGACCTCAAACTTCAAGACATAAATACGACGATCTCAAACTTCAAAACATAAATACGACAATCTCAAACTTCAAAACATAAATATGACGACTTCAATCTTCAAAACATAAATATGACGACCTCAAACTTCAAAATATAAATATGACGACCTCAAACTTCAAAACATAAATATGACTACCTCAAACTTCTCAAACTTCCAAACATAAATATGACAACCTCAAACTTCAAAATATAAATATGACGACTTCAAACTTCAAGACATAAATACGACGATCTCAAACTTCAAAACATAAATATGACAATCTCAAACTTCAAAACATAAATATGACGACCTCAAACTTCAAAACATAAGTATGACGACCTCAAACTTCAAAATATAAATATGATGACCTCAAACTTCAAAACATAAATACGATGATCTCAAACTTCCAAACATAAATACGACAATCTCAAACTTCAAAACATAAATATGACAACCTCAAACTTCAAAACATAAATATGACTACCTCAAACTTCTCAAACTTCCAAACATAAATATGACAACCTCAAACTTCAAAACATAAATACGACAATCTCAAACTTCAAAACATAAATATGACAACCTCAAACTTCAAAACATAAATATGACGACCTCAAACTTCTCAAACTTCCAAACATAAATATGACGACCTCAAACTTCTCAAACTTCCAAACATAAATATGACGACCTCAAACTTCAAAACATAAATATGACGACCTCAAACTTCTCAAACTTCCAAACATAAATATGACAACCTCAAACTTCAAAATATAAATATGACGACCTCAAACTTCAAAACATAAATATGACGACCTCAAACTTCTCAAACTTCCAAACATAAATATGACAACCTCAAACTTCAAAATATAAATATGACGACTTCAAACTTCAAGACATAAATACGACGATCTCAAACTTCAAAACATAAATATGACAATCTCAAACTTCAAAACATAAATATGACGACCTCAAACTTCAAAACATAAGTATGACGACCTCAAACTTCAAAATATAAATATGATGACCTCAAACTTCAAAACATAAATACGATGATCTCAAACTTCCAAACATAAATACGACAATCTCAAACTTCAAAACATAAATATGACAACCTCAAACTTCAAAACATAAATATGACTACCTCAAACTTCTCAAACTTCCAAACATAAATATGACAACCTCAAACTTCAAAACATAAATATGACGACCTCAAACTTCTCAAACTTCCAAACATAAATATGACAACCTCAAACTTCAAAATATAAATATGACGACCTCAAACTTCAAAATATAAATATGACGACCTCAATCTTCAAAACATAAATATGACGACCTCAAACTTCAAAATATAAATATGACGACCTCAAAACTTCAAAACATAAATATGACGACCTCAAACTTCTCAAACTTCCAAACATAAATATGACAACCTCAAACTTCTCAAACTTCCAAACATAAATATGACAACCTCAAACTTCAAAATATAAATATGACGACCTCAAACTTCAAGACATAAATACGACGATCTCAAACTTCAAAACATAAATACGACAATCTCAAACTTCAAAACATAAATATGACGACTTCAATCTTCAAAACATAAATATGACGACCTCAAACTTCAAAATATAAATATGACGACCTCAAACTTCAAAACATAAATATGACTACCTCAAACTTCTCAAACTTCCAAACATAAATATGACAACCTCAAACTTCAAAACATAAATATGACGCCCTCAAACTTCTCAAACTTCCAAACATAAATATGACGACCTCAAACTTCTCAAACTTCCAAACATAAATATGACAACCTCAAACTTCAAAATATAAATATGACGACTTCAAACTTCAAGACATAAATACGACGATCTCAAACTTCAAAACATAAATATGACAATCTCAAACTTCAAAACATAAAGATGACGACCTCAAACTTCAAAACATAAGTATGACGACCTCAAACTTCAAAATATAAATATGATGACCTCAAACTTCAAAACATAAATACGATGATCTCAAACTTCCAAACATAAATACGACAATCTCAAACTTCAAAACATAAATATGACAACCTCAAACTTCAAAACATAAATATGACTACCTCAAACTTCTCAAACTTCCAAACATAAATATGACAACCTCAAACTTCAAAACATAAATATGACGACCTCAAACTTCTCAAACTTCCAAACATAAATATGACAACCTCAAACTTCAAAATATAAATATGACGACCTCAAACTTCAAAATATAAATATGACGACCTCAATCTTCAAAACATAAATATGACGACCTCAAACTTCAAAATATAAATATGACGACCTCAAAACTTCAAAACATAAATATGACGACCTCAAACTTCTCAAACTTCCAAACATAAATATGACAACCTCAAACTTCTCAAACTTCCAAACATAAATATGACAACCTCAAACTTCAAAATATAAATATGACGACCTCAAACTTCAAGACATAAATACGACGATCTCAAACTTCAAAACATAAATACGACAATCTCAAACTTCAAAACATAAATATGACGACTTCAATCTTCAAAACATAAATATGACGACCTCAAACTTCAAAATATAAATATGACGACCTCAAACTTCAAAACATAAATATGACTACCTCAAACTTCTCAAACTTCCAAACATAAATATGACAACCTCAAACTTCAAAACATAAATATGACGACCTCAAACTTCTCAAACTTCCAAACATAAATATGACGACCTCAAACTTCTCAAACTTCCAAACATAAATATGACAACCTCAAACTTCAAAATATAAATATGACGACCTCAAACTTCAAGACATAAATACGACGATCTCAAACTTCAAAACATAAATACGACAATGTCAAACTTCAAAACATAAATATGACGACCTCAAACTTCAAAACATAAGTATGACGACCTCAAACTTCAAAATATAAATATGATGACCTCAAACTTCAAAACATAAATACGACGATCTCAAACTTCAAAATATAAATACGACAATCTCAAACTTCCAAACATAAATATGACGACCTCAAACTTCAAAACATAAATATGACTACCTCAAACTTCTCAAACTTCCAAACATAAATATGACAACCTCAAACTTCAAAACATAAATATGACGACCTCAAACTTCTCAAACTTCCAAACATAAATATGACAACCTCAAACTTCAAAACATAAATATGACAACCTCAAACTTCTCAAACTTCAAAACATAAATATGACAACCTCAAACTTCAAAATATAAATATGACGACCTCAAACTTCAAGACATAAATATGACGATCTCAAAATTCAAAACATAAATACGACAATCTCAAACTTCAAAACATAAATATGACGACCTCAATTTTCAAAACATAAATATGACGACCTCAAACTTCAAAATATAAATATGACGACCTCAAACTTCCAAACATAAATATGACTACCTCAAACTTCTCAAACTTCCAAACATAAATATGACAACCTCAAACTTCAAAACATAAATATGACGACCTCAAACTTCTCAAACTTCCAAACATAAATATGACGACCTCAAACTTCAAAACATAAATATGACGACCTCAAACTTCTCAAACTTCCAAACATAAATATGACAACCTCAAACTTCAAAATATAAATATGACGACCTCAAACTTCAAGACATAAATACGACGATCTCAAACTTCAAAACATAAATATGACAATCTCAAACTTCAAAACATAAATATGACGACCTCAAACTTCAAAACATAAGTATGACGACCTCAAACTTCAAAATATAAATATGATGACCTCAAACTTCAAAACATAAATACGATGATCTCAAACTTCCAAACATAAATACGACAATCTCAAACTTCAAAACATAAATATGACGACCTCAAACTTCAAGACATAAATATGACGATCTCAAACTTCAAAACATAAATACGACAATCTCAAACTTCAAAACATAAATATGACAACCTCAAACTTCAAAACATAAATATGACGACCTCAAACTTCTCAAACTTCCAAACATAAATATGACGACCTCAAACTTCTCAAACTTCCAAACATAAATATGACGACCTCAAACTTCAAAACATAAATATGACGACCTCAAACTTCTCAAACTTCCAAACATAAATATGACAACCTCAAACTTCAAAATATAAATATGACGACCTCAAACTTCAAGACATAAATATGACGACCTCAAACTTCTCAAACTTCCAAACATAAATATGACAACCTCAAACTTCAAAATATAAATATGACGACCTCAAACTACAAAATATAAATATGACGACCTCAAACTTCAAAACATGAATATGACTACCTCAAACTACAAAATATAAATATGACGACTTCAAACTTCAAGACATAAATACGACGATCTCAAACTTCAAAACATAAATATGACAATCTCAAACTTCAAAACATAAAGATGACGACCTCAAACTTCAAAACATAAGTATGACGACCTCAAACTTCAAAATATAAATATGATGACCTCAAACTTCAAAACATAAATACGATGATCTCAAACTTCCAAACATAAATACGACAATCTCAAACTTCAAAACATAAATATGACAACCTCAAACTTCAAAACATAAATATGACTACCTCAAACTTCTCAAACTTCCAAACATAAATATGACAACCTCAAACTTCAAAACATAAATATGACGACCTCAAACTTCTCAAACTTCCAAACATAAATATGACAACCTCAAACTTCAAAATATAAATATGACGACCTCAAACTTCAAAATATAAATATGACGACCTCAATCTTCAAAACATAAATATGACGACCTCAAACTTCAAAATATAAATATGACGACCTCAAAACTTCAAAACATAAATATGACGACCTCAAACTTCTCAAACTTCCAAACATAAATATGACAACCTCAAACTTCTCAAACTTCCAAACATAAATATGACAACCTCAAACTTCAAAATATAAATATGACGACCTCAAACTTCAAGACATAAATACGACGATCTCAAACTTCAAAACATAAATACGACAATCTCAAACTTCAAAACATAAATATGACGACTTCAATCTTCAAAACATAAATATGACGACCTCAAACTTCAAAATATAAATATGACGACCTCAAACTTCAAAACATAAATATGACTACCTCAAACTTCTCAAACTTCCAAACATAAATATGACAACCTCAAACTTCAAAACATAAATATGACGACCTCAAACTTCTCAAACTTCCAAACATAAATATGACGACCTCAAACTTCTCAAACTTCCAAACATAAATATGACAACCTCAAACTTCAAAATATAAATATGACGACCTCAAACTTCAAGACATAAATACGACGATCTCAAACTTCAAAACGTAAATACGACAATGTCAAACTTCAAAACATAAATATGACGACCTCAAACTTCAAAACATAAGTATGACGACCTCAAACTTCAAAATATAAATATGATGACCTCAAACTTCAAAACATAAATACGACGATCTCAAACTTCAAAATATAAATACGACAATCTCAAACTTCCAAACATAAATATGACGACCTCAAACTTCAAAACATAAATATGACTACCTCAAACTTCTCAAACTTCCAAACATAAATATGACAACCTCAAACTTCAAAACATAAATATGACGACCTCAAACTTCTCAAACTTCCAAACATAAATATGACAACCTCAAACTTCAAAACATAAATATGACAACCTCAAACTTCTCAAACTTCAAAACATAAATATGACAACCTCAAACTTCAAAATATAAATATGACGACCTCAAACTTCAAGACATAAATATGACGATCTCAAAATTCAAAACATAAATACGACAATCTCAAACTTCAAAACATAAATATGACGACCTCAATTTTCAAAACATAAATATGACGACCTCAAACTTCAAAATATAAATATGACGACCTCAAACTTCCAAACATAAATATGACTACCTCAAACTTCTCAAACTTCCAAACATAAATATGACAACCTCAAACTTCAAAACATAAATATGACGACCTCAAACTTCTCAAACTTCCAAACATAAATATGACGACCTCAAACTTCAAAACATAAATATGACGACCTCAAACTTCTCAAACTTCCAAACATAAATATGACAACCTCAAACTTCAAAATATAAATATGACGACCTCAAACTTCAAGACATAAATACGACGATCTCAAACTTCAAAACATAAATATGACAATCTCAAACTTCAAAACATAAATATGACGACCTCAAACTTCAAAACATAAGTATGACGACCTCAAACTTCAAAATATAAATATGATGACCTCAAACTTCAAAACATAAATACGATGATCTCAAACTTCCAAACATAAATACGACAATCTCAAACTTCAAAACATAAATATGACGACCTCAAACTTCAAGACATAAATATGACGATCTCAAACTTCAAAACATAAATACGACAATCTCAAACTTCAAAACATAAATATGACAACCTCAAACTTCAAAACATAAATATGACGACCTCAAACTTATCAAACTTCCAAACATAAATATGACGACCTCAAACTTCTCAAACTTCCAAACATAAATATGACGACCTCAAACTTCAAAACATAAATATGACGACCTCAAACTTCTCAAACTTCCAAACATAAATATGACAACCTCAAACTTCAAAATATAAATATGACGACCTCAAACTTCAAGACATAAATATGACGACCTCAAACTTCTCAAACTTCCAAACATAAATATGACAACCTCAAACTTCAAAATATAAATATGACGACCTCAAACTACAAAATATAAATATGACGACCTCAAACTTCAAAACATGAATATGACTACCTCAAACTTCTCAAACTTCCAAACATAAATATGACAACCTCAAACTTCAAAACATAAATATGATGACCTCAAACTTCTCAAACTTCCAAACATAAATATGACAACCTCAAACTTCAAAATATAAATATGACGACCTCAAACTTCAAGACATAAATATGACGACCTCAAACTTCTCAAACTTCCAAACATAAATATGACAACCTCAAACTTCAAAATATAAATATGACGACCTCAAACTTCAAAATATAAATATGACGACTTCAATCTTCAAAACATAAATATGACGACCTCAAACTTCAAAATATAAATATGACGACCTCAAACTTCAAAACATAAATATGACTACCTCAAACTTCTCAAACTTCCAAACATAAATATGACAACCTCAAACTTCAAAACATAAATATGACGACCTCAAACTTCTCAAACTTCCAAACATAAATATGACGACCTCAAACTTCTCAAACTTCCAAACATAAATATGACAACCTCAAACTTCAAAATATAAATATGACGACCTCAAACTTCAAGACATAAATACGACGATCTCAAACTTCAAAACATAAATACGACAATGTCAAACTTCAAAACATAAATATGACGACCTCAAACTTCAAAACATAAGTATGACGACCTCAAACTTCAAAATATAAATATGATGACCTCAAACTTCAAAACATAAATACGACAATCTCAAACTTCAAAACATAAATACGACAATCTCAAACTTCAAAACATAAATATGACGACCTCAAACTTCAAAATATAAATATGACGACCTCAAACTTCCAAACATAAATATGACTACCTCAAACTTCTCAAACTTCCAAACATAAATATGACAACCTCAAACTTCAAAACATAAATATGACGACCTCAAACTTCTCAAACTTCCAAACATAAATATGACGACCTCAAACTTCAAAACATAAATATGACGACCTCAAACTTCTCAAACTTCCAAACATAAATATGACAACCTCAAACTTCAAAATATAAATATGACGACCTCAAACTTCAAGACATAAATACGACGATCTCAAACTTCAAAACATAAATATGACAATCTCAAACTTCAAAACATAAATATGACGACCTCAAACTTCAAAACATAAGTATGACGACCTCAAACTTCAAAATATAAATATGATGACCTCAAACTTCAAAACATAAATACGATGATCTCAAACTTCCAAACATAAATACGACAATCTCAAACTTCAAAACATAAATATGACGACCTCAAACTTCAAGACATAAATATGACGATCTCAAACTTCAAAACATAAATACGACAATCTCAAACTTCAAAACATAAATATGACAACCTCAAACTTCAAAACATAAATATGACGACCTCAAACTTCTCAAACTTCCAAACATAAATATGACGACCTCAAACTTCTCAAACTTCCAAACATAAATATGACGACCTCAAACTTCAAAACATAAATATGACGACCTCAAACTTCTCAAACTTCCAAACATAAATATGACAACCTCAAACTTCAAAATATAAATATGACGACCTCAAACTTCAAGACATAAATATGACGACCTCAAACTTCCAAACATAAATATGACAACCTCAAACTTCAAAATATAAATATGACGACCTCAAACTACAAAATATAAATATGACGACCTCAAACTTCAAAACATGAATATGACTACCTCAAACTTCTCAAACTTCCAAACATAAATATGACAACCTCAAACTTCAAAACATAAATATGATGACCTCAAACTTCTCAAACTTCCAAACATAAATATGACAACCTCAAACTTCAAAATATAAATATGACGACCTCAAACTTCAAGACATAAATATGACGACCTCAAACTTCTCAAACTTCCAAACATAAATATGACAACCTCAAACTTCAAAATATAAATATGACGACCTCAAACTTCAAAATATAAATATGACGACTTCAATCTTCAAAACATAAATATGACGACCTCAAACTTCAAAATATAAATATGACGACCTCAAACTTCAAAACATAAATATGACTACCTCAAACTTCTCAAACTTCCAAACATAAATATGACAACCTCAAACTTCAAAACATAAATATGACGACCTCAAACTTCTCAAACTTCCAAACATAAATATGACGACCTCAAACTTCTCAAACTTCCAAACATAAATATGACAACCTCAAACTTCAAAATATAAATATGACGACCTCAAACTTCAAGACATAAATACGACGATCTCAAACTTCAAAACATAAATACGACAATGTCAAACTTCAAAACATAAATATGACGACCTCAAACTTCAAAACATAAGTATGACGACCTCAAACTTCAAAATATAAATATGATGACCTCAAACTTCAAAACATAAATACGACAATCTCAAACTTCAAAACATAAATACGACAATCTCAAACTTCAAAACATAAATATGACGACCTCAAACTTCAAAATATAAATATGACGACCTCAAACTTCCAAACATAAATATGACTACCTCAAACTTCTCAAACTTCCAAACATAAATATGACAACCTCAAACTTCAAAACATAAATATGACGACCTCAAACTTCTCAAACTTCCAAACATAAATATGACGACCTCAAACTTCAAAACATAAATATGACGACCTCAAACTTCTCAAATTTCCAAACATAAATATGACAACCTCAAACTTCAAAATATAAATATGACGACCTCAAACTTCAAGACATAAATACGACGATCTCAAACTTCAAAACATAAATATGACAATCTCAAACTTCAAAACATAAATATGACGACCTCAAACTTCAAAACATAAGTATGACGACCTCAAACTTCAAAATATAAATATGATGACCTCAAACTTCAAAACATAAATACGATGATCTCAAACTTCCAAACATAAATACGACAATCTCAAACTTCAAAACATAAATATGACGACCTCAAACTTCAAGACATAAATATGACGATCTCAAACTTCAAAACATAAATACGACAATCTCAAACTTCAAAACATAAATATGACAACCTCAAACTTCAAAACATAAATATGACGACCTCAAACTTCTCAAACTTCCAAACATAAATATGACGACCTCAAACTTCTCAAACTTCCAAACATAAATATGACGACCTCAAACTTCAAAACATAAATATGACGACCTCAAACTTCTCAAACTTCCAAACATAAATATGACAACCTCAAACTTCAAAATATAAATATGACGACCTCAAACTTCAAGACATAAATATGACGACCTCAAACTTCTCAAACTTCCAAACATAAATATGACAACCTCAAACTTCAAAATATAAATATGACGACCTCAAACTACAAAATATAAATATGACGACCTCAAACTTCAAAACATGAATATGACTACCTCAAACTTCTCAAACTTCCAAACATAAATATGACAACCTCAAACTTCAAAACATAAATATGATGACCTCAAACTTCTCAAACTTCCAAACATAAATATGACAACCTCAAACTTCAAAATATAAATATGACGACCTCAAACTTCAAGACATAAATATGACGACCTCAAACTTCTCAAACTTCCAAACATAAATATGACAACCTCAAACTTCAAAATATAAATATGACGACCTCAAACTTCAAAATATAAATATGACGACTTCAATCTTCAAAACATAAATATGACGACCTCAAACTTCAAAATATAAATATGACGACCTCAAACTTCAAAACATAAATATGACTACCTCAAACTTCTCAAACTTCCAAACATAAATATGACAACCTCAAACTTCAAAACATAAATATGACGACCTCAAACTTCTCAAACTTCCAAACATAAATATGACGACCTCAAACTTCTCAAACTTCCAAACATAAATATGACGACCTCAAACTTCAAAATATAAATATGACGACCTCAAACTTCAAGACATAAATACGACGATCTCAAACTTCAAAACATAAATACGACAATGTCAAACTTCAAAACATAAATATGACGACCTCAAACTTCAAAACATAAGTATGACGACCTCAAACTTCAAAATATAAATATGATGACCTCAAACTTCAAAACATAAATACGACAATCTCAAACTTCAAAACATAAATACGACAATCTCAAACTTCAAAACATAAATATGACGACCTCAAACTTCAAAACATAAATATGACTACCTCAAACTTCTCAAACTTCCAAACATAAATATGACAACCTCAAACTTCAAAACATAAATATGATGACCTCAAACTTCAAAATATAAATATGACGACCTCAAACTTCCAAACATAAATATGACTACCTCAAACTTCTCAAACTTCCAAACATAAATATGACGACCTCAAACTTCTCAAACTTCCAAACATAAATATGACGACCTCAAACTTCAAAACATAAATATGACGACCTCAAACTTCTCAAACTTCCAAACATAAATATGACAACCTCAAACTTCAAAATATAAATATGACGACTTCAAACTTCAAGACATAAATACGACGATCTCAAACTTCAAAACATAAATATGACAATCTCAAACTTCAAAACATAAATATGACGACCTCAAACTTCAAAACATAAGTATGACGACCTCAAACTTCAAAATATAAATATGATGACCTCAAACTTCAAAACATAAATACGATGATCTCAAACTTCCAAACATAAATACGACAATCTCAAACTTCAAAACATAAATATGACAACCTCAAACTTCAAAACATAAATATGACTACCTCAAACTTCTCAAACTTCCAAACATAAATATGACAACCTCAAACTTCAAAACATAAATATGACGACCTCAAACTTCTCAAACTTCCAAACATAAATATGACAACCTCAAACTTCAAAATATAAATATCACGACCTCAAACTTCAAAATATAAATATGACGACCTCAATCTTCAAAACATAAATATGACGACCTCAAACTTCAAAATATAAATATGACGACCTCAAACTTCAAAACATAAATATGACGACCTCAAACTTCTCAAACTTCCAAACATAAATATGACAACCTCAAACTTCCAAACATAAATATGACAACCTCAAACTTCAAAATATAAATATGACGACCTCAAACTTCAAGACATAAATACGACGATCTCAAACTTCAAAACATAAATACGACAATCTCAAACTTCAAAACATAAATATGACAACCTCAAACTTCAAAACATAAATATGACGACCTCAAACTTCTCAAACTTCCAAACATAAATAGGACGACCTCAAACTTCAAAACATAAATATGACGACCTCAAACTTCTCAGACTTCCAAACATAAATATGACAACCTCAAACTTCAAAATATAAATATGACGACCTCAAACTTCAAGACATAAATATGACGACCTCAAACTTCTCAAACTTCCAAACATAAATATGACAACTTCAAAATATAAATATGACGACCTCAAACTTCAAAATATAAATATGACGACCTCAATCTTCAAAACATAAATATGACGACCTCAAACTACAAAATATAAATATGACGACCTCAAACTTCAAAACATAAATATGACTACCTCAAACTTCTCAAACTTCCAAACATAAATATGACAACCTTAAACTTCAAAACATAAATATGATGACCTCAAACTTCTCAAACTTCCAAACATAAATATGACAACCTCAAACTTCAAAATATAAATATGACGACCTCAAACTTCAAGACATAAATACGACGATCTCAAACTTCAAAACATAAATACGACAATCTCAAACTTCAAAACATAAATATGACGACTTCAATCTTCAAAACATAAATATGACGACCTCAAACTTCAAAATATAAATATGACGACCTCAAACTTCCAAACATAAATATGACTACCTCAAACTTCTCAAACTTCCAAACATAAATATGACAACCTCAAACTTCAAAACATAAATATGACGACCTCAAACTTCTCAAACTTCCAAACATAAATATGACGACCTCAAACTTCAAAACATAAATATGACGACCTCAAACTTCTCAAACTTCCAAGCATAAATATGACAACCTCAAACTTCAAAATATAAATATGACGACCTCAAACTTCAAGACATAAATACGACGATCTCAAACTTCAAAACATAAATATGACAATCTCAAACTTCAAAACATAAATATGACGACCTCAAACTTCAAAACATAAGTATGACGACCTCAAACTTCAAAATATAAATATGATGACCTCAAACTTCAAAACATAAATACGATGATCTCAAACTTCCAAACATAAATACGACAATCTCAAACTTCAAAACATAAATATGACGACTTCAATCTTCAAAACATGAATATGACGACCTCAAACTTCAAGACATAAATATGACGACCTCAAACTTCAAGACATAAATATGACAACCTCAAACTTCAAAATATAAATATGACGACCTCAAGCTTCAAGACATCAATATGACGATCTCAAAATTCAAGACATAAATATGACGACCTCAAACTTCCAAACATAAATATGACTACCTCAAATTTCAAGACATAAATATGACGACCTCAAACTTCAAGACATAAATATGACGACCTCAAACTTCCAAACATAAATATGATGACCTCAAATTTCAAGACATAAATATGATAACCTCAAACTTCAAGACATAAATATGACGACCTCATACTTTTAAGCATAAATATGACAACCTCAAACTTCAAAATATAAATATGACAACCTCAAACTTCGAAATATAAATATGACTACCTCAAACTTCTAAATATAAATATGACGACCTCAAACTTCCAAACATAGATATGACGACCTCAAACATCATGACATAAATATGACGACCTCAAACTTCAAGACATAAATATGACTACCTCAAACTTCAAAATATAAATATGACGACCTCAAACTTCAAGACATAAATATGACAACCTCAAACTTCAAGACATCAATATGATGACCTCAAACTTCAAGACATAGATATGACAACCTCAAGCTTTAAAATATAAATATGATGACCTCAAACTTCAAGACATAAATATGACAACCTCAAACTTCAAGACATCAATATGATGACCTCAAACTTCAAGACATACATATGACGACCTCAAACTTCCAAACATAAATATAACGACCTCAAATTTCAAGACATAGATATGACAACCTCAAACTTCAAGACATAAATATGACGACCTCATACTTTTAAGCATAAATATGACAACCTCAAACTTCAAAATATAAATATGATGACCTCAAACTTCAAAACATAAATACGATGATCTCAAACTTCCAAACATAAATACGACAATCTCAAACTTCAAAACATAAATATGACGACCTCAAACTTCAAGACATAAATATGACGATCTCAAACTTCAAAACATAAATACGACAATCTCAAACTTCAAAACATAAATATTACAACCTCAAACTTCAAAACATAAATATGACGACCTCAAACTTCTCAAACTTCCAAACATAAATATGACGACCTCAAACTTCTCAAACTTCCAAACATAAATATGACGACCTCAAACTTCTCAAACTTCCAAACATAAATATGACAACCTCAAACTTCAAAATATAAATATGACGACCTCAAACTTCAAGACATAAATATGACGACCTCAAACTTCTCAAACTTCCAAACATAAATATGACAACCTCAAACTTCAAAATATAAATATGACGACCTCAAACTACAAAATATAAATATGACGACCTCAAACTTCAAAACATGAATATGACTACCTCAAACTTCTCAAACTTCCAAACATAAATATGACAACCTCAAACTTCAAAACATAAATATGATGACCTCAAACTTCTCAAACTTCCAAACATAAATATGACAACCTCAAACTTCAAAATATAAATATGACGACCTCAAACTTCAAGACATAAATATGACGACCTCAAACTTCTCAAACTTCCAAACATAAATATGACAACCTCAAACTTCAAAATATAAATATGACGACCTCAAACTTCAAAATATAAATATGACGACTTCAATCTTCAAAACATAAATATGACGACCTCAAACTTCAAAATATAAATATGACGACCTCAAACTTCAAAACATAAATATGACTACCTCAAACTTCAAAATATAAATATGACGACCTCAAACTTCAAAACATAAATATGACGACCTCAAACTTCTCAAACTTCCAAACATAAATATGACGACCTCAAACTTCTCAAACTTCCAAACATAAATATGACAACCTCAAACTTCAAAATATAAATATGACGACCTCAAACTTCAAGACATAAATACGACGATCTCAAACTTCAAAACATAAATACGACAATGTCAAACTTCAAAACATAAATATGACGACTTCAAAACATAAGTATGACGACCTCAAACTTCAAAATATAAATATGATGACCTCAAACTTCAAAACATAAATACGACAATCTCAAACTTCAAAACATAAATACGACAATCTCAAACTTCAAAACATAAATATGACGACCTCAAACTTCAAAACATAAATATGACTACCTCAAACTTCTCAAACTTCCAAACATAAATATGACAACCTCAAACTTCAAAACATAAATATGACGACCTCAAACTTCCAAACATAAATATGACAACCTCAAACTTCAAAACATAAATATGACAACCTCAAACTTTTCAAACTTCCAAACATAAATATGACAACCTCAAACTTCAAAATATGAATATGACGACCTCAAACTTCAAGACATAAATACGATGATCTCAAACTTCAAAACATAAATACGACAATCTCAAACTTCAAAACATAAATATGACGACCTCAATTTTCAAAACATAAATATGATGACCTCAAACTTCAAAATATAAATATGACGACCTCAAACTTCCAAACATAAATATGACTACCTCAAACTTCTCAAACTTCCAAACATAAATATGACGACCTCAAACTTCTCAAACTTCCAAACATAAATATGACGACCTCAAACTTCAAAACATAAATATGACGACCTCAAACTTCTCAAACTTCCAAACATAAATATGACAACCTCAAACTTCAAAATATAAATATGACGACCTCAAACTTCTCAAACTTCCAAGCATAAATATGACAACCTCAAACTTCAAAATATAAATATGACGACCTCAAACTTCAAGACATAAATACGACGATCTCAAACTTCAAAACATAAATATGACAATCTCAAACTTCAAAACATAAATATGACGACCTCAAACTTCAAAACATAAGTATGACGACCTCAAACTTCAAAATATAAATATGATGACCTCAAACTTCAAAACATAAATACGATGATCTCAAACTTCCAAACATAAATACGACAATCTCAAACTTCAAAACATAAATATGACGACTTCAATCTTCAAAACATGAATATGACGACCTCAAACTTCAAGACATAAATATGACGACCTCAAACTTCAAGACATAAATATGACAACCTCAAACTTCAAAATATAAATATGACGACCTCAAGCTTCAAGACATCAATATGACGATCTCAAAATTCAAGACATAAATATGACGACCTCAAACTTCCAAACATAAATATGACTACCTCAAATTTCAAGACATAAATATGACGACCTCAAACTTCAAGACATAAATATGACGACCTCAAACTTCCAAACATAAATATGATGACCTCAAATTTCAAGACATAAATATGATAACCTCAAACTTCAAGACATAAATATGACGACCTCATACTTTTAAGCATAAATATGACAACCTCAAACTTCAAAATATAAATATGACAACCTCAAACTTCGAAATATAAATATGACTACCTCAAACTTCTAAATATAAATATGACGACCTCAAACTTCCAAACATAGATATGACGACCTCAAACATCATGACATAAATATGACGACCTCAAACTTCAAGACATAAATATGACTACCTCAAACTTCAAAATATAAATATGACGACCTCAAACTTCAAGACATAAATATGACAACCTCAAACTTCAAGACATCAATATGATGACCTCAAACTTCAAGACATAGATATGACAACCTCAAGCTTTAAAATATAAATATGACGACCTCAAACTTCAAGACATAAATATGACAACCTCAAACTTCAAGACATCAATATGATGACCTCAAACTTCAAGACATACATATGACGACCTCAAACTTCCAAACATAAATATAACGACCTCAAATTTCAAGACATAGATATGACAACCTCAAACTTCAAGACATAAATATGACGACCTCATACTTTTAAGCATAAATATGACAACCTCAAACTTCAAAATATAAATATGATGACCTCAAACTTCAAAACATAAATACGATGATCTCAAACTTCCAAACATAAATACGACAATCTCAAACTTCAAAACATAAATATGACGACCTCAAACTTCAAGACATAAATATGACGATCTCAAACTTCAAAACATAAATACGACAATCTCAAACTTCAAAACATAAATATTACAACCTCAAACTTCAAAACATAAATATGACGACCTCAAACTTCTCAAACTTCCAAACATAAATATGACGACCTCAAACTTCTCAAACTTCCAAACATAAATATGACGACCTCAAACTTCTCAAACTTCCAAACATAAATATGACAACCTCAAACTTCAAAATATAAATATGACGACCTCAAACTTCAAGACATAAATATGACGACCTCAAACTTCTCAAACTTCCAAACATAAATATGACAACCTCAAACTTCAAAATATAAATATGACGACCTCAAACTACAAAATATAAATATGACGACCTCAAACTTCAAAACATGAATATGACTACCTCAAACTTCTCAAACTTCCAAACATAAATATGACAACCTCAAACTTCAAAACATAAATATGATGACCTCAAACTTCTCAAACTTCCAAACATAAATATGACAACCTCAAACTTCAAAATATAAATATGACGACCTCAAACTTCAAGACATAAATATGACGACCTCAAACTTCTCAAACTTCCAAACATAAATATGACAACCTCAAACTTCAAAATATAAATATGACGACCTCAAACTTCAAAATATAAATATGACGACTTCAATCTTCAAAACATAAATATGACGACCTCAAACTTCAAAATATAAATATGACGACCTCAAACTTCAAAACATAAATATGACTACCTCAAACTTCAAAATATAAATATGACGACCTCAAACTTCAAAACATAAATATGACGACCTCAAACTTCTCAAACTTCCAAACATAAATATGACAACCTCAAACTTCAAAATATAAATATGACGACCTCAAACTTCAAGACATAAATACGACGATCTCAAACTTCAAAACATAAATACGACAATGTCAAACTTCAAAACATAAATATGACGACTTCAAAACATAAGTATGACGACCTCAAACTTCAAAATATAAATATGATGACCTCAAACTTCAAAACATAAATACGACAATCTCAAACTTCAAAACATAAATACGACAATCTCAAACTTCAAAACATAAATATGACGACCTCAAACTTCAAAACATAAATATGACTACCTCAAACTTCTCAAACTTCCAAACATAAATATGACAACCTCAAACTTCAAAACATAAATATGACGACCTCAAACTTCCAAACATAAATATGACAACCTCAAACTTCAAAACATAAATATGACAACCTCAAACTTTTCAAACTTCCAAACATAAATATGACAACCTCAAACTTCAAAATATGAATATGACGACCTCAAACTTCAAGACATAAATACGATGATCTCAAACTTCAAAACATAAATACGACAATCTCAAACTTCAAAACATAAATATGACGACCTCAATTTTCAAAACATAAATATGATGACCTCAAACTTCAAAATATAAATATGACGACCTCAAACTTCCAAACATAAATATGACTACCTCAAACTTCTCAAACTTCCAAACATAAATATGACGACCTCAAACTTCTCAAACTTCCAAACATAAATATGACGACCTCAAACTTCAAAACATAAATATGACGACCTCAAACTTCTCAAACTTCCAAACATAAATATGACAACCTCAAACTTCAAAATATAAATATGACGACTTCAAACTTCAAGACATAAATACGACGATCTCAAACTTCAAAACATAAATATGACAATCTCAAACTTCAAAACATAAATATGACGACCTCAAACTTCAAAACATAAGTATGACGACCTCAAACTTCAAAATATAAATATGATGACCTCAAACTTCAAAACATAAATACGATGATCTCAAACTTCCAAACATAAATATGACAATCTCAAACTTCAAAACATAAATATGACAACCTCAAACTTCAAAACATAAATATGACTACCTCAAACTTCTCAAACTTCCAAACATAAATATGACAACCTCAAACTTCAAAACATAAATATGACGACCTCAAACTTCTCAAACTTCCAAACATAAATATGACAACCTCAAACTTCAAAATATAAATATGACGACCTCAAACTTCAAAATATAAATATGACGACCTCAATCTTCAAAACATAAATATGACGACCTCAAACTTCAAAATATAAATATGACGACCTCAAACTTCAAAACATAAATATGACGACCTCAAACTTCTCAAACTTCCAAACATAAATATGACAACCTCAAACTTCTCAAACTTCCAAACATAAATATGACAACCTCAAACTTCAAAATATAAATATGACGACCTCAAACTTCAAGACATAAATACGACGATCTCAAACTTCAAAACATAAATACGACAATCTCAAACTTCAAAACATAAATATGACAACCTCAAACTTCAAAACATAAATATGACGACCTCAAACTTCTCAAACTTCCAAACATAAATAGGACGACCTCAAACTTCAAAACATAAATATGACGACCTCAAACTTCTCAGACTTCCAAACATAAATATGACAACCTCAAACTTCAAAATATAAATATGACGACCTCAAACTTCAAGACATAAATATGACGACCTCAAACTTCTCAAATTTCCAAACATAAATATGACAACTTCAAAATATAAATATGACGACCTCAAACTTCAAAATATAAATATGACGACCTCAATCTTCAAAACATAAATATGACGACCTCAAACTACAAAATATAAATATGACGACCTCAAACTTCAAAACATAAATATGACTACCTCAAACTTCTCAAACTTCCAAACATAAATATGACAACCTTAAACTTCAAAACATAAATATGATGACCTCAAACTTCTCAAACTTCCAAACATAAATATGACAACCTCAAACTTCAAAATATAAATATGACGACCTCAAACTTCAAGACATAAATACGACGATCTCAAACTTCAAAACATAAATACGACAATCTCAAACTTCAAAACATAAATATGACGACTTCAATCTTCAAAACATGAATATGACGACCTCAAACTTCAAAATATAAATATGACGACCTCAAACTTCCAAACATAAATATGACTACCTCAAACTTCTCAAACTTCCAAACATAAATATGACAACCTCAAACTTCAAAACATAAATATGACGACCTCAAACTTCTCAAACTTCCAAACATAAATATGACGACCTCAAACTTCAAAACATAAATATGACGACCTCAAACTTCTCAAACTTCCAAACATAAATATGACAACCTCAAACTTCAAAATATAAATATGACGACCTCAAACTTCAAGACATAAATACGACGATCTCAAACTTCAAAACATAAATATGACAATCTCAAACTTCAAAACATAAATATGACGACCTCAAACTTCAAAACATAAGTATGACGACCTCAAACTTCAAAATATAAATATGATGACCTCAAACTTCAAAACATAAATACGATGATCTCAAACTTCCAAACATAAATACGACAATCTCAAACTTCAAAACATAAATATGACGACCTCAAACTTCAAGACATAAATATGACGACCTCAAACTTCAAGACATAAATATGACAACCTCAAACTTCAAAATATAAATATGACGACCTCAAGCTTCAAGACATCAATATGACGATCTCAAAATTCAAGACATAAATATGACGACCTCAAACTTCCAAACATAAATATGACTACCTCAAATTTCAAGACATAAATATGACGACCTCAAACTTCAAGACATAAATATGACGACCTCAAACTTCCAAACATAAATATGATGACCTCAAATTTCAAGACATAAATATGATAACCTCAAACTTCAAGACATAAATATGACGACCTCATACTTTTAAGCATAAATATGACAACCTCAAACTTCAAAATATAAATATGACAACCTCAAACTTCGAAATATAAATATGACTACCTCAAACTTCAAAATATAAATATGACGACCTCAAACTTCCAAACATAGATATGACGACCTCAAACATCATGACATAAATATGACGACCTCAAACTTCAAGACATAAATATGACTACCTCAAACTTCAAAATATAAATATGACGACCTCAAACTTCAAGACATAAATATGACAACCTCAAACTTCAAGACATCAATATGATGACCTCAAACTTCAAGACATAGATATGACAACCTCAAGCTTTAAAATATAAATATGACGACCTCAAACTTCAAGACATAAATATGACAACCTCAAACTTCAAGACATCAATATGATGACCTCAAACTTCAAGACATACATATGACGACCTCAAACTTCCAAACATAAATATAACGACCTCAAATTTCAAGACATAGATATGACAACCTCAAACTTCAAGACATAAATATGACGACCTCATACTTTTAAGCATAAATATGACAACCTCAAACTTCAAAATATAAATATGACGACCTCAAACTTCAAGACATAAATATGACAACCTTAAACTTCAAGACATCAATATGATGACCTCAAACTTCAAGACATACATATGACGACCTCAAACTTCCAAACATAAATATGACGACCTCAAACTTCAAGACATAAATATGATGACCTCAAACTTCAAGACATAAATATGACAACCTCAAGCTTCAAGACATCAATATGACGACCTCAAAATTCAAGACATAAATATGACGACCTCAAACTTCCAAACATAAATATGACGACCTCAAACTTCCAAACATAAATATGATGACTTCAAACTTCAAGACATCAATATGATGACTTCAAACTTCCAAACATAAATAAGACGACCTCAAGCTTCAAAATATAAATATGACGACCTCAAGCTTCAAAATATAAATATGACGACCTCAAACTTCAAGACATAAATATGACAACCTCAAACTTCAAGACATCAATATGATGACTTCAAACTTCCAAACATAAATATGAATGACCTCAGATGAAATTTAAAAACAAATAATGATGGGTACTATATTTGTATATAATTAAAACGTTTTTCTGATATACAAGAGAATTTTTTACTTAAATTTACTTGGATATAACCGAATTTTGAAATAATTTGTAATGAAGTATGCCAACACAAAGTTAACCCCACTTGATTTGACGGACACAGCGATATACGTTAGTTTACATAAAATACAAAACCGAATTCATCCTTTAAAGAAATAACTCATATCGTGAAATGGTGAGCAGGGCATCATCATCATAATCCTTGGTAAAACGTCCACAAACATATATATATAATTATGACTAAAGCGTTTTACTGTCATTTCTTATACGACAAAAAAGTCCATTTACCACAAATGCAAAATGTTTTTTTAATCTCCACGATGTCCAGCAATCACATAAAATAGAAAAATATTTGATAAAAACCCTAGCTATTCTATTTTGATCTTACTCATTTAAAGATAATGAAATAATAAGCAGTTATATTAAAATAACAATTTTATGATATTAGCAAAAAAAAAATTAGTTTTGAAAAATAATACATTTGTATAGTTAGAACGATAAATGATCGTCCATCAATATTTAATGATACTTTTTTACAGAGCATATAAGAAGCGATTTGCTCCAAAACGTTCTGTCAGTTGTTCCACGATACCAGTATCATGGAGAAAACCCAGCTGTCCACCCTCATATGAAGAGGCCGTGCAAACCCATCACAATGAGATGTATAATGGTGAGAAAGGAGAAAAGAACATGCAGTTCCTCAATGCTGAATTCAAACCAGTAGCACCTACCAGTACGGCATGGAGCAGTGAGATATAGACTCTTGAATAGTCTAATATGGACTTAATGCTGCTGTTTTATATTGACCATATGAACAGTAGCTGTATGTTTGTGTTTTGTTTGCATTAACTTTATTTTGGTGTCATTATGTCAGTCACTAAATATGTGCCTGGTATCTCAAAGTGATAGATCTTAACTTGTAAACATTGTCACATGAACTTATCAACATTTGTAAACAATTTGACCACTATTAATTACACTTTGATGTCACTTCCGATTTAGTTATATGTACCAGTCTTGTTGTCCAATGAAATGGTTTACTTAAACAAAACTAATCTGGTTTTCCTTCATCACATCTATCATGGTTTATTTTGTGGTTGTTTGTTCTGTTTGCTATAAGTAGAATTGTTGACTATCATTGTTTAAACTTTCTTTCGTTAATAAATGTTTGGAACAATACCACTTATGTAAATAGAAAATAAAATCAACGTGACAATAAAAATACACAATATAATATCCATTCTGACAAATAGTTTTATATTAGAATACAATGATCGTTTGGTTTGTGTTTGTATGATGATAATTTTCAGTCTTTGTATACAAAGAAAAAAATGACGGAATTTAGAGAATCTGAACATTTTGCGACAACTTTATATTGTTAATGTAATGGGTAAGGTTTTATTTATTAATTAATTGACCAAACACTTTGAAATTGAATGATTCGTATATGTCACATAGTAAAACCTACCCTAAAGGGAAACTGTATATAAAAATCACTGTCTATGAAAGGCAGCCTAATTTTCCCATTAATGAATAGTGCATATATTTTAACCTGCATATAAAGAATGACTGCTTAATAAGGGCACATTTTCAGGTTTCCTTGAATGTCTTTAATATACAGATTTGACTATACATACATATGTAATACATTCATGGTACTACAGAAAAATAAATACATTTTTGCATATTGTAATAATGCAGTAAATAAATTACACTAACTCTATCAATTAACAATCATTCTTTACTAAATATTTAACATTTCAAAATTTGATATATATTTAGAGGGGCCGTCGTGGCCGTTATCGTATGGTAGTTGGATTTACAACTACCTATGCAATCAGTGCCTATCTGACCACTGATGTTGTGAGTTCCAATCTCGGGCGAGGTGTACAACACGTAATAAAGTTTGTCAGTGACTTGCTACAGGTCTCTGGTTTTCTCTGGGTCCTCCGGTTTCCTCCACCAATAAAACTAACCGCCACGATATATCTGAAATATTGTTGAAAGTGGCGTTAAACACCATCAAACAAAGAAACAAACATATATATTTAGATCCTAAGCCTTTGTCTAATGTCTGTGACTTTATAAAACCATAAATAGAATCGTGGAAATATGGTTCTTCTCTGCTAAAGTTCCCACATACATTTTTCATGTATTACTATACAATTATTTCTTTCATACGAGATGAACATAGAAAGTTGTCAACTTGAGGGTTTAAGTCCAAAGAAAAACAACCTCTTGAGGGTTGACAACTTGATGTTCACCTCATATGAATACAATAGCTGTTTTATTATACCAAAACTACTCCTAAGATGCTTAAAAACTTTAAAGTTTTGTTTTGTAGAAGACAACAAAATGTTTTCCGGTATAATAATATACAATTAAGGAGCCGTCCTAATAAGGATTTCCAACACACTTCCGGTTGTCAGGAGTTGTAGACCAGGCAACAACCTATTTTTTAATCTGTACCTTATATATGTTTGGGTGTGGTCCACCGGATTGTCTCCGTTGTCAGCAAATTTTCCGTAAAATATCCATATTGTCTCATTACCTTTATATAGTAAACAAATATGTAATGTATAATAGATATTTTTGTTTTTGTGTTAATTGTGTTTCTTAGACTCGTACAGGTGTACAAATGTAAATAAAGATTGCTATGTGTATCGATACAGAAATAACTTACAAGAGAGTTTCGTAGATCATTGTTTGTCCTCTTGTTTTTTCTTTCTTTTGGCCATTGTGTTGTCTGTCCTTCTTCGATTTACTACTTATGATGACCCCCTTCTGTATCTAATGTCTAAGTTTCCAAAATCGTAAAATGTGTTTGTAATGTACATAAATATAAAATAATGTCATATTAATAAATTCCGTCCAGTTTTATAATACTTATATACATACCCTTTTCCGAGTGTTTTTATAATTGTTTCTCTTTCAGAGATATTTTTCTTAACTTTGATATTCTTTGTTCTATGTTTTTTGGCTTATTATTGACTGCACATTCTCCAATGTCTTAGAGATTTTAGTTTTTAGAGAACACGAGAAATCGTCGGTAACGATCCGGATAACTTTCTCAGTTTAGACTGGCCTCTAAATTTTTGTATTTTAACAAACTAATATTGCTGATTAACAACCAGGAAAATTAAACATCATGTCCATATTTAAAGGTTTTCCATAACTTTATATTTATATATATATAAATATTCAAAATTGCAATTCCGGGGAGGCAGCGAAAGTGCATTTATTAATGCTGTGTTTATTATTTTTCCTTTATGAGTTAATTATCATTATTGTATATTTTTGTTTTTGTTTCATTAATAAAAGGGAGATCATTTATTTATTAGTTTGCTTTTATATTCTTTTGACTTTGAACATGCATAGTGAAGTTTATTCCATAAATGTGTTGTGTGCACTGAATTAGATATCCACTTTTTTATGGATTGGGTCGAAAACGTTTGCCTTGACACGGGTCAGTAGTGACACTAGGGCTTCACATATTCTCAATGTCTACTGAGATGCGATGTTTAGGCCAATGACCACGTTGATTACCAGGAGCAGAAGATACCCACATTTTATTGTGTTTTAAATAATGAAGCCATTTTTATCTCTAGAATTTATAAATATGAATATTTGTAAAAAAAAACCCACCAGAAACAAGAATCTTGCTAGTGCATGTAGTGACCTATCAGTTTGAGGGGGTTTGGAGTTTATGGTGTTTTAATGCAACTTTCAACAATATTTCAGTTATATGGTGATGGTCAGTTTTATTGATACAGGAAACAGGAGAACCCGGAGAAAACCACCGACCTGTTGCAAGTCACTAACAAACTTTATCTATGACATAATGTTGTATCGAGTACACCTTGCCATGAACGGGGTTCGAACTCACAACCTTATTGGTGATAGGCACACATTAACAAACCTCCAATGGATTTAGATTCCGGAAATTTGACAAAAACATATCAAAATCCTAATTTTTAAAGGTGAAATTTAACAGATTAGTGAATTAGTTTTATGAACAACAAACAATAAACGTCAAGAATCTATGGTAAAATCTTAGTAGTGAAGATCATGTACCAGTGACAACTGTAAAACATGTCTAAATATGTGTACTAGCTTATGATACTGGTTGCTGTGGAGTGTATTATGTGACCAATTGTGATGGTTTTCTCAAACGTGTATTTTATATGTGGATAACATTTCACATAATTTAAGACGTATTAAGTAGTGCAAATATGTCAATATAAATGAGCAGTGCATTTTGGAAAGCCCTTCATTCTTGTCCAAGATCTTAGTAAGCCAAAACATATCAAAGGGCTGGAAGCATAAAAATCAAAAAGGACATAAAGGTGAGAACACAAAAAATTGTCTAATATCACCTTTCAATGAGGGAGAAACACCACAGCAAACATCATGATAATTGAATTTTTTTAAAGAGTTTGCACAGGTGCATGATCTTCACCACTGAGATATTATGCTATATTTTACATTTGTTGTTTTATGTCAGATTTCCGGAAAGCTTTAAGCTTTAATGTTGTGCTCTGTTTGATGGTAGATGAGCATAGAGTAGTCAGTACCCCAATAAAATAATCAAACACATATTTGAATTGAAATGGTCATTTATTATAAATGACGAATAAGAGAGTGGTCAATACATATAAATTGTAACACAACGAAGATGAACAATTAATGTCAATTCTAATAACATGAGTTAATATACAATGTAAAAGACCACAACTCTCATAATAACATTCACGTTTGTAGAAAATGACACTATATAATTAACACTACCATGTAAAATACAACACAAACTAAATTAACAATATCATGTTAAATTAACAGCATAAAACATTTTCAACTCACCAAACAATATCATGTTAAAGTAATAGCATAAAAACATTCTAAACTCAACTAACAATCTCATGTCAAAATACTATCATAGTTATTTACATAAACAACCATCAAAGGTGGGGGATTTTTCGCCATAGTATTGTGCGAGTAATTTGTAAATTATGAACACAATACCCCCCATTCACAACATTAACTGAATTAAAATTACTTATGGGTACAATTAAAGTCAGAGCAGAGGCCCTTCTCCCCATGCCATGCTAACAAAAAAAACATACCCTTACATAAGATTAAACAGTTAAATAAAAATGCTTGTCAGAGGCCCTTGTCCCCATGACAACATTCATATTGGGATTAAACAGTTAATACGATTGCTTGTCAGAGACACTTGTCCCCATGACAACATTCATCAAATATATTACAACTTCAAGACTGGTATTCTAACGTATTTCTTAAAAGCATTTGAATTCCATCTCCCCATGGATTATATTGTTTATTGTTCATTTGTATGTATGAGTACAAAAACGAAAGTGGAAGATTATTTGACAAAGCAAATTGTGCGCGGTATTACTTTCGGGTTAGAGTTATGGTGTTTAACGCCACTTTCAACAATATTTCAGTAATTTATTGGTGGTTAATTTTGTTAGGTTTATGAAACCGGAGTACCCGGAGAAAACCACCGAACTGCCACAAGTAACTGACAAACTTTATCACATAATTTTGCATCAAGGACACCTCGCTTGAGCGCGATTCAAATTCACACGTTATATGGTGATATGCACTGATTACATGGGTAGTCATAAATCCAACTACCATACGATCACGACCACGGCGGCCCATGGCCAGTTATGTTGTGGATATTTCAATAAGATTGAAGAATAATGTTGTATATCTTGAGTACACTTAGCCTGAAATTAATTATAAGTTTTACATGGTCTGTATCTTATTAAGAGATAATTCTAATTGTTGTGTTTATAACTGTTTTAGATTTAAAACAAGAAACTAAAATGTGACATAAAGTCAGAATAGTATGTCTTATTCTCCTGGAAAACATCAAACACTCTCCCGTGATAATCTGAACCCCAGCTATCAAATAGATATTAAGATACAAAACGAAAACTATAGATCTGGAACATAGCTTAATTAATTAGCATGTACATGTATTTTATTACACATTCACCGTTCATTTAAAATATATTGAGAAATTAGTAAACAAAAGTATATGTATATGGTTTTAAATAGACATGAGAGACTATGCTACAATTCACTAAGACACAAACGGCATCAGTGGTGTAATGGTTAACGTGTTCTCCTCGAGTTAAGTAGATCAAGTGTTCGAGCCCCAATCGGGTCAAACCAAAGACTATAAAATTGGTATGTGTTGCTTCTCCGCTAAGAGCACATCATTAAGGATTAAGAGCAAAGACTGGTCGACTCTGAATCAGGATAATGTGTCCGAGTGGAGCGACATGTCTATCCGAGGACTTCTGTTTCAGTGAGCTGGGCACTATACAAATGCACCTAAGCGTGGTGGACTAGTACAAAGCGGACCTCATCATCATCTCATTGAAAATTAACTTGTTCTTGCCATGATATAGCTGAAAAATTACAGAGTTGGCGTTAATGAACACTCACTCACTCACTCACTCACTTAGACATATGAGCGGTACTCTTTACTTCTGCCGATAAAAGCTACTTTCGGTGCATATTTGTCGTTTTAATATTATTTAGCGTATACTTTTGTACATAATTTTATTTCTCCCAAACGTGGAGTTATCAACAACAACAAAAAATGTAAATAAAGTTTTGTTTGTCTGTTTGTTTGTTTGATGGTGTTTAACGCCAATAATATTTCAGTTATATCGTGGCAGTCAGTTTTATTGGTGGAGGAAACCGGAGGACCCGGAGAAAACCACGGACCTGTGGCAAGATACTGACAATCTTTATCACATAATGTTTTACACCTCGCGCTGATGGAGATTCGAACTCACAACATCAGTGGTGATAGCCACTGATTGTATTAGAAGTTGTAACTCCAACTACCATACGATCACGACCACGACGACCTCCTATAAATAAAGCATTTAGTACGAGAGAAGTATTATCAATTATATATGCACTTATCCATCAAATCTTGTCTGTGATTAATTTGCGTCATTTGACAAAATTCCAAATACTTAACAATTTGTATGATTTACAACCATTATAACAATTTAAATGGACAGTGTGTAAAATGTTTCTGGTCGACATGAAGGACAAATCTGTTGAATAGTTTATAAAAATAATCATTATCTAATAGTTCACTTTAACAGTCTATAACTTATCTTCCTGTTCCAACAAAAAACGGGGATTTTATCGTAAGCACTTTCCATGTAATCAACTAGACGATATTTTTTAATTCTTGATAAATTGGCATGATTTAGCAACTCGTGTTCAAATTTGCTTAAGCAAATAATAGAAATAAAATCCAGGTGGTATTTGTTATGTATGCATTTATTTAACTACTGAATATAGATATATATCTTCCATAATACTTGCATAAGTAGATCTAATGATATGAAGTGTATATGGGTACTCAAAAACACATGTTGTTCAAATATATCGGTACGAAGGTCTTTGAAGAACTTCCTTGTAATTAGGAATTTTCATTTTTTTGTGGAAATTTTAATTCAGTACGCGGAATTCATATTTACAAGATGAGACAAGAAACAGAACGAAGACATACAAAACAAAAATTTAGTCACCAAAACTAATAAGATGAGCAACACAGACCTTACAAAAAAACCGCGGTTGAATCCCTAATACATGAAAATACAACTAATTCACAAACATGATCATGAATACATGTCGTATATGGCTATTTTCTAACCTTGTCAAAAGAGTTTGTGAACTTTCATTTATATGTAACAACATTCCAGCAGCACCCGTATATGGAGTATATCTCTCTCAGTTGAAACGGTATTTCAGAGCGTGTGGTTCCTATCAGGATTCCATGACTTATCACTTGGTTTGTAACTAGATTAACACTACCGGTGCCACTAGTGCAGCAGGAACTGGTTATTCTAACGGAGCACCTGCGTTCACCTCCGGTTTTTAGTGGGGTTCGTATTACTCGAACATCTTTAGTTTTAAGTGTAATGTTTTGTAGATCGTTGTTGATCGTTCCTTTTCTTTTTGCTATTGCGTTGTCTGTTCTTCTATTTACGGATTCTGATCACCCCTTTTGTATCTTCAAACTCTTCTTATCACATGATGTTGTATCGAGTACACATCGATATGAGAGGAAATCGAACATAAATTGTAAAAGGCTTTGGTTGTATAATTAGATAAAAATCAAAATACCAAACAAAGATACTACTAAAGGTTTAATCACAATGCGAGGCGCTGTAGGAGGATAAAGAATTAATCACAATGAGAGGCGCTGTAGGAGGATAAAGGTTTAATCACATTGAGAGGCGCTGTAGGAGGATTTACGAAGTTTTGCAAGACATGCAGACAATACTTTTATCAATTCATCTTTGAACACTTTGTTTCATAGTTTATGAATTTGTTGGAACTGATCATTACACAATTGTAAAACAATCACTACTTTAATACCAGCGATTCTAACATCGCGAATGCTCTTTTCGTTTCATCTTCATATTTGCGAAATTTAATTCCCATGAATTTTACCACCTATGCAGTATGTGATTATACCATGTTTATAATTAGTTTTGTAATGATTTGTTTTTCCTAAGCTAAGCTAAAAGTAAAATAAAGCATACAATTGCATTCTTATGATATGCAGCCACAAATAACCAACAGAGCAATATTTTGTGTCAGATTATGCATGACGGCTGTTTTGTCTGGATCAGAACATGTATCTGTCACTAGTGGTGCAAGAACTGCTTACCCTGAGTTCACCCCCGGTTATTAGTGGAGTTCATGTTACTCGATCTTTAGATTTGTGTGTATGTTTTGTAGATCGTTGTTTGACCTTTTGTCCTTTTTCGTTTGGCCATTGTCTTGTCTGTTCTTCATCGATTTACATATTCTGGTTAATCCTTTAGTATTTTAAAGTCGTTCTTATGTTATCCATGTTTTGTTTTATCCACCTCATTGGAGTACAACGGTGATGTAATATTTAGCATGCTCCCCTCAAGTGTGGTTGATAGTTTCATTAAGAAGAAAGAGCAAATACTGGTTTTCTGGGAGTCATAATGAAGAGTCCGAGTGGAGCAACATTCCTACTGTTGGATTGTTGGATACCAATCTGTTGTCTTAGTGATCTAAAACTAAACAAATGCACTCAGCATATTGGCCCTAGCTGAAAAAAGTTCACCTAGCACATAGTAATAATCACTCGCTCAATAGATCTTAATTTTCTAATTTCCCAATTTCCTCTAATTAGTGTGTTACATGCTTTTGTGTTGTCAGTTATTGTGACAAGACAATATTTCATATCTCTTTATTTTCAGTTTTATGGGATAGGATCGCAAATATCAAAATAACGCCATTTTCGGTATTGGAGAAAAAGACATGAACCATCCCAAATAGATTGCGTACATTTCGGAGAGAGAGAAGTAGATAGGGATTTCGTGTACTGGCTTCCAAAGGGTTTATTTAAGGAATACAATTATATACTGATTGAAATTGTGTTGCAATTGTTCGAATGCTTTTGTGAACGTTTTACAAATATCAGACATATTACACATAGGAATGAGGATGAGAATATCAGACATATTACTCATTGGAGGAGGAGGAGGTGTCTTTACTTCGTCTTCTCTCTCTCGAATTGGTTGAATCAGACAGTGTATTGCGACGCTAGTATATATGTATTTCCAGCTTATCATGGGTGTATGAATTGCTATTATGAGTCTAGTTCCTCGAGTTGTGCAAGCACATTTTATTGATCCCTCTTCGATTGATAATTTATGATTACCATTTTAGTATCATAAAACGTTTATTATTCTTCATTATTTAATCAAACAGTAAAATAACTTGTTCTCGTTATGAGGTAGCAACATATTGTCACCTGGCTTTAAACAACAAACAACTATAGATTATATCTGTCGTTTTTTTATTTTATTTTAACAATGAACAAAAACCAATATAAAAATAAATATTGTAGATATCTCCAGTGGACTCAGCTTTGTGATAATAATAATATTTATGACAACAATACAGCAGTATCTTAAAGTTGCATTTCAAAAATAATAATCCCCTTAAGTCATATAATATATATAGAATAACGGCAGCTTTGAAAGTCGTGAAAGACATTATCAATGGTATCGCATTGAGTCCGATTGGACGAGTTGTGATACCAGTGATAATGTATGTATGCATGTGGAGCTCGTGTTATTCGATCTTTAGTTTTCTGTGTATTGTTTTGTAGACTCTTGTTTGTCTTTTTGTCATTTTTCCTGTGGTAGTTATATATGTTGTCTGTCCTTCGATTTAAGGATTCTGATTACCTCTTTGGTATCTTCAAACTATTCTTTCGTTATCATAACCTATCATCATAATACATATACATCGTCTGATATGTTTGTCTTATAGCACAAATATAACACAAAAGTCGCATAGCAATACATATATTGATTGTCGTCTGTATCTATTGTTGTTAAAGAAAACATACTGATATAGAAAGAATACAATACAATATAAATAAGAAGCACAACGTTGTGAAGCAATATAAGTTAAAGGCAAACAAAGGAGGAATACAATAATGTTAAATGGAAAGAAAACAATACAAGTTAAAAGGAAACATTGGGAAAAACAAAATACATTGGAGAGTACAATACAAGTTAAAGTCAAACAATGGAGAGTCTATTACAAGTTAAAGGCAAACACTGGAGAGTGTAATACAAGATAAAATCAAACATTGGAGAGTACAATACAAGTTAAAGTGAAACATTGGAGTCTAATACAAGTTAAAGTCAAACACTGGAGAGTGTAATACAAGTTAAAATTAAACATTGGAGAATAAAATACAAGTTAAAGTCAAACATTGGAGAGTGTAATACAAGTTAAATGCAAACATTGGAGAATATATTACAAGTTAAAGTCAAACACTGGAGAGTGTAATACAAGTTAAAATCAAACATTGGAGAGTCTAATACAAGTTAAAGTCAAACATTGGAGAGTGTAATACAAGCTAAAATTAAACACCGGAGAGTCTAATACAAGTTAAAGTCAAACATTGGAGAGTGTAATACAAGTTAAAATTAAACATTGGAGAGTGTAATACAAGTTAAAGTCAAACATTGGAGAATATGTTACAAGTTAAAGTCAAACATTGGAGAGTGTAATACAAGTTAAAGTCAAACATTGGAGAATACAATACAATTTAAAGTCAAACATTGGAGAAAACAATACAATATAAATGCAAACATTGTAAATCTTTAACGGTTAATTTAATCAAAACATTTTTTTCCATTTATTCCTATACGTCACCATCCATACTTGTGATCGTTTAAATTCGGCTGACTTTGCATCGCGTCCGATGTAAATAAATTGTCAGTGTAGAAGTGAGCTTTTGGTGCTACCTGTCTGCATGCAGTTGGTATACTCGCTGTAGAATCACTAGTATACGATTGCCTGGAAAACAAAAAGATTACAATTACATCATATTAATAAAGTTCATTGAGAATACACCACACGTAAGATATGTAAAACTTATTACAGGTACAATTTGAATAAATGTAAAGTAAAGCGGATGTTCAGATTTTTAAAGAAAAACGAAAGGCAAAAAGAAGGCAGCCCGGTCCTGTAACTCTACATTCCGATATATAGATGGTGTTATTTAATTAAATATAAACAGGTTCTTCCATTTACGACTTCTGATTAGCCCTTTGATATCTTCAAACATTTCTTTAGGCAATATATTTATCAACATTAAATGAAAATACATTATTTCATAAATAATACATATGTTGACGAACATAATGTAGTAACTCTATGAATAAAGAAAACACCGGATACAAATTGCTACAACAACCAGAAGAGATAGGTGTTCCGGACATGCTATCATAAAGTAGCAACATATAATGGAAGATGTCAATTGCGAATTCATTATTCTTAGAGCCAGTGGAGTACACAGAGAATAATAAGCTCCATTAGAACCATGTCTGTTGTCAATTATGACAGGAATATGTTGTGCAACATGTATACCTCCAAAGAAATTATGGCGATAAACAGAGAATCCCAGTAGAACATCGGCATAACTCGTTCGATTCATATACATCTTCTTAAAAAATTCTCAAACAATAATTTTTTCAAAATAAACATAAAAAAACAAATTTCCATCCGTAATGGAATGAGACACACGCAGCATTAGGCACAAGGCAAAGTAGAATTAACATAAAGACCTGCTAGATAATCTATTAAGGAATTAATCAAACGTTTTTAGATTAATTGTCATAGTTCGTATATATTATATATTAATATACATCTAGAAAAAAATGGGTTGATTTGAAAAATGGATTTTTTAAGAATTTTTTCTGAATGTCAAACAAACTATGCAAGTATAAAAGCAAAACTAGAATGTAAGGACTGCAGTAGGAAAATATACAAGTATAAAGCCATTGTAAACTAAGGAGGATTTAAAATTGACAAGTCTTGTTCAAATAGTGTAACAACAACACAGCTTATACTATCTACTGGGTTCCCGAGGCCCTTTTGCCTTGTAGTCGACCATTAGTCTGGAGACAACATTCGAAAATCATGTGAATAATTATAATATTTTTATTCTTTCAAATTCTACATAAATAACTTACTTCGGTCTCAGATGTTTCCACAAACAAACTGCCACAATACCTATAATCAAAATGGCGACTACAGCTCCTGACACACTGGCGATCATTATTATATTTATTGGCTCCTTAGTAGTATCTAAAACTATAAAAGAATAAAAGATATAAACAAAGCATACATAAAAACGTAGACATCTAATTTAGTGCACACGACACGTTTCTCGAATAACCTTCATCAGGTACGCTGAACATTAAATGATTGGAAAGCCAAATAAGCTAAAGGTCTTTGTGAGGAAGTAAATTATAGGATCTAAACAGAATAGCCAAAATCGACTAAGATCACTTATTCCTGAGTGAGGAGAACAGTATTCTATTAATGATCACATTATTTAAAAACTGCAAACTTCAATAATAGATATATCTAATAAGCATTGACAGTACTGAAACACCGACAACTGAGAGGATGATACCCCCGGGAAATTATTGTTCATCAGCAGAGGTATCGACCCAGTGATAGGAACAACAACGATATCCACGACTCATTTATTCATAGGGCACGCTCATAATTAAATAATTTAAACGTTTTTGGAAGAAATTAAACCAGAGGGCTAAACAGAGTAATCAAAATGTATATGAGGTTTAAGCCTGTCTCAAGCTAGTACATGAATCAAGTTCTCTTTTGTGTTCAATGGTTTGAAGTTAGATATAGTTGGTCATTTATTGGTGACGTTGCTGACCATCACTGTTTAAACTTCTGCTATGTAAATGATGTCATGTATGCTTGCAGCTCAATAACTCATTAAGTTTCTCATTTGTTTTTAACTTGAAAAAAAATGACGCAAATAAATTTTGTTATGTATGATAGTACATTTTACTAAATAATTGAGGAGCCGCCGTGGTCGTGATCGCATTGTAGTAGGATTTACAACTACCTATGCAACCAGTGCCTATCATCATTAAGTTTCTCATTTGTTTTTAGCTTGTTGTTGTCGTGTAAGATAGTACATTTTACATTTAAGCCAAGGGTAGTATGGTTTACAACTACCTGTGCAATCAGTGCCTATCCCCATTACAGTTGTGAATGCTGCTCATGGAGAGGTGTACCAGATGCAACATTATGTGATAAAGTTTGTCAGTAACTTGTGACAGGTCTGTGGTTTTCTCCGGGTACTCCGGTTCCCCCACCAATAAAATATATAGTCATAACATAGTTGAGATATTGTTGAAAGTGGCGCTAAACACAACAACCCAGCCAAACCAAAAATCTTGATTTGCAGATTTTTCTAATTTTGTTTTTTTATTCTTCAAAAATATATATTTTTTATTCTTTTATTAGTTTGTTTTTACACAGTATAGCATGACAGGTGTGTTATAAGAAACAGAAACTGCTCACCCTTCGCGATCAGCTGGATTAATGCAGGTTTTCTTTGGTGGGGTACATATTGCTCATCATTTGAGTTCTGTATTGTGTTTTGTTTTTGTGTGTATTCATTCTGTGTCTTGCGCCCAATGATGTATATGCCTCTGAATGGTCTATTCTTTATTGTCTCTTCGGTTTCCTCTAATATTTATGTGTATTCTAATGAAGGAGTCATTTTTATATATCGAACTTGATCAGCAGAAGTACGTACACAAAGAGCAATTATATTTTTTATATGTATTTCAAAATATAAAACAGTGCCGTGTTTCTTTTATGCTCCTTCTGTGTCAGTATTCTACATCTATAAATAGACAATTTAGTACAATCAAGAGTGTCTATGTAATTTCAATTCTGCTGACTATTTTTTAGATGGAAAGAATGCAATAATCTAATCTGATTGGTTAATGATTTACAAATACCGACTAATATCAATATACTAGTAAAATACAAATACCTGTATCTTTAGTGGGGCAAGTGTCCTGCAAAAAAAAAGAATAACGATTTATATAATTGTTCAAATGCAGTTGAAAAGTAATAATTATGATATATTTTCATCCAAATATACAAAGAATGTGTATACAAAATGTGACAAATCATATAACAGCAATAGAACACAACGTCAGAGGAAAAGAACAACAACTAGGAGTATGAACAGGTTATTTTGAGTGTCATCTTTTTCTGTTCTATTTTTGACAAATATGTATGAAATAGATACGTGAATCTGATCATTCTAAAAGAAAAATAAAGACACAATCAAAATACCCCCACCCTAAAAAAAATAACAAAAATTATAAAAACAAAACAAAGCAAAACAAAACAAACAAACAACCAAGTAACCAAACCAACAAACACAAATATGTTCTTACAACTTCACAACATCGGTGGGGTAATGGTTAGCATGCAAAGACTATGCAATTGGTCTCCGCTAAGCATACAGCATTTAGGAGAAAGAGTAAAGACTGGTTGGCTCTGAATCAGAATAATGTGTCCGAGTGAAGCGACATGTCTACCCGAGTACTGTTGTTTTAGTAAGCTAGCACTATAAATATCCAACTCAGTGTGTTGGTCTAGAACAAAGCGGAGCTCATCATCATCTCAATCAAATACTAAAGATGTGATCATCGACATGATTTATTTTATGACGATAAATATGAAACAAAGTAACACTTACATGTTCAACACAAGTCATTGATGTAGCGTTGCATTCATAGCATACGGAGTCGTAGACGAGTATTGTTAATGGATCAGTTTAATTATCTCCATTATTAGAAACTGAGATGTAATATCCGGTTGCAAGTACTTCGAATTCAACAGACCTTTTCTTTCTTGATTCTGGAAGTTTGCAGTACATAAGAAAAGAGCTACTGTAGGTGCCAGTGTTTGTGTATGTATTCTGGTTGACAATTGTAGTCGATGTACCATTTGATTTCAGCTGAAATATCAACAAATGAAAACCCGTATTTTTGCACCTAATCTTTTAGACAAGCGTACTTGTTATTATAAACGCATTGAACAATGCATTTAAATAAAAGAACAAATAAACTGATAAGTAACAATATATAATAATACTTTTGACAGGCAAATCTCTTTAATTTATTTTGAATTATGGATCTTTCAAATCCTTGTTCTGCTGTAGAGTTAATAATTTTCTAACAAATGTCAGTATTGTAGTTGCATTATTCCTAGTAAGAAATATTTATACAACAGTTAAAGAAAAGTATCAACAGATCTATTGTACTCGGAGATGATCTGGCCATACAGGGGCATTTTGACAATGCGGTAGCAACTCAAATAAGCAGCATAATAAAGTACCATGGGCCGACCTGATAGATGACGGATGGCGGTAATGGTTTTGAGACCCAGTCCACTTCAGATTTTACTTAATCACTTACCGAAAACTGGGTAAATTTACATGTCAGACTATTGCTTTCAATAAAATCTCTGCCAGGTATAACGAACGAATGACATCTTTACTTGTTTGTATCACATAAATCATCAACCGCGTCCTGTTCTATATATGGCGCTTGTGTCAATATAAGACTGCATAGTTCACCGTAAAATCCAGGGAGGCAATTACACTGACCTGAACGAGCATTGCAAAATAAAAAAACAAGTGAAGTGTTAGTGTAGAATGTAGAATAGTACAGATGAACCACGTCCTGGTCATACCCCAGTCGAACACGACCAATATTTATATTTTGAAATAGAAGTGATTTCGATTTGTCCGAAATAAATTAAACTAACAGATGCAATGACGGACCAAATGTTTAGCTAAAGCTATCTAAGAAAACGACTTATCATGTTTCGAAATAACAATGAGTGAAATGTAATGGTCACTAAGCGATCAGAGGCATTTTCAGACAGATTACAATGCTGGACTATGAAAATCCAACAGTGATCGAGATATTTGTGTTAGAGTGTTGTTAAACGCATATATATCGGCATTTACTTATCCAAAGCTCACGACGATTTCAAAATGCGATTGGACTGTGATAGACAAGCTGCTCCATAGTTCTCTTTAACGTTCATTACGAAGTCTCTTTCGTCATGCGAGTTGTGCATTGAATTAGTATAGCACAACCATCGAACGCTGCTGTCTATTACTTTAGTTTTTTCCCCTGTTATTCCGATTTCCTAACTTATTAAAACTAATTGCCATTTTATATATTGGTATAACAATATTATATTCGACCGGCGCTCCTATAAGCTGGACGTATTACATATTACTACACATCCTTTATTCTTTGCACATTTAATTTATGTAGTTTTTGCATTTGTTTACCAGGTACATAATAAAGACATGTATTTTATCTAACGACCCTTGAATTGGAGTACAGTTTGTGTTATGCTCCCAACGACTGTATGGAGTTTTCATCTGTTCATCGTGACGACCCCCTTTGTGCTGTAATGGTTAGCATGCTCGCTTCCCGTGTTGTTGAGCGTAGGCTAAATCTCTGCATGGTCAAACAAAAACACTATAGCACCTTTATTTGCTTATTTTTCTTCTAAGCGTGTGGTAGTATGAAGTAGTTGGCTTTGATTACAAATAATGTCCTGTGTGTCCTTTCCTGGATATACATGTAGTTAAAGATAGGTCCTCCTGGGTTTACAAACAATAGCTAAATAAAATCACTCATTCATTGTAACGTCACATTGTAATACCTGGAACAGCTTTATTGTGAAGTTAGAGAGTTGTACTCGTTTGTGGTTTATTATATCCTGATGTTATTTTTATACTCCATTGTTTTGCTAGAATGAAGACAAAGAAAGAGTATACACATTTACTATATATATATATAATGGATTCATCCCCCGGCTTGTAGCTTATAGTACATTCGTTAACTTCGTTAAACGTAAATGTACATATGTTCGTATTATGGACCAGTTAACTGTATATGCAAAAAAGCAAACAACATGATGAATCTACAATAAATCAGGTAATAGGCAAACAGAGTTCTATTTAAAATATACTATATACTATAACAATTCAATTCATATTTACCATCAGAACAAATCCCGTTGTCTGAACAATTTTCTGGGCATGTTGACTCTTTGATAATTGATAATATTGGTTTCTCTGATCCCGTAGAATTTGTGCTGTTCGTTACAGTTAATATTTCCATCATTTTTGCTTCCTGTAGACATGCGCTTGCGTAGTTCTTAATTGTTACTTTTAACCAGCTGTCACCCCCAGTGGACTGTAAACACCAAAATATAAATATTAAATATATTTGCTGCATGCAATCATTATAAAATCGATTCAAAGTACCATGTGGAAAAACTTAATGTATTAATTGAAGAGCATTTTAAATATACATTTTGTATTTGTTCAAAAGTGTATCACAATTTCATTTTATTTCAAAATGTTCAATTTCAGTAAGACAATCATTACTTCTGGAGGGATGGGATCCCATCAACCATCTTAAACCTGCCACATTTTAGCGCCTGTTCCAAGCCAGGACCTGGATTTCCAATGTCATATGTCACCACATTTTTGTGTTTAATGATTTGAGGTAAGAGGTGGCTGAACTTGTATTTCGTTGATATTGGTGAACCTGCTGAATATCATTGTTTAAACTTTCTTGTTATCAATATGTAAATGTCCGTTTAGATCCCCACTCTTAGAAAGGACACAAATCTTGATGTTCCTCTCCATATAATTAACTATTGAATAAATAATGTTCATTCAATGCAAAGACCCTATGAACAATGTACCTTTATATCAGCTATACAACCAGTTATGTATGGACTGGTGTCTACAGTCGGAGCATACTCAGAACAAATATCGAAAGCTGGTGCTTTTCAAATTTAAGAGTGCAATGCTCTCTTGCAGATTCTTCTGTCCATCCATTTTGCCATGTTTCAACAATCTGCAAGAAATGTACAAGACTTGTGTATTTTCCTTATTAACTTTGTCTATGTCGATTATGCTGATTTCCATGCTAATTTAATAATAATTTCGTTGCCTTTCTTGTTTATCGCGATTCAATGTTTCTAGTACCTTCCTTGAATTTCCAAATAATTGGAATATCTATACACAAGAACAACAAATACACAAATGTAGCTGCAAAAATCGTTCCAAATTAGAGGGATTGCCTAGCAACTATCACATTGGGGATCTGTCATTGACTTTATTGAATAAATTGAAATAACCATGTCCGCATTAAAATGTATCGATCTATTGATTTATGCTCAACGATTGTCTTAAAATTTACAATGATTACCAACGAACAGCTCTATCCTGGAAATATATTAATTGATTGTTGTTCATGATGAGAACACGTCAAAGAATTAAATCAAACGAAAACTAGGAAGAACTGTTTTAGATACCTAAAACTTATGACTCCCCTTAATACGGCCATCTGTACAACAATAAGTTACACATTATGAGTTGAATGATACTATTTAAAAACAATTATATGACCTTGAGGTCAAAGGTCAAGGTCCCACGAAGTTCATTACGATACGCTACACACCGCCTTATGGTCATGCACTCACATACCAAATATCATTGACCTATCTCGAAAGACAAAACTGTTATGGCCTGGAGAAGAAAATACTATTTAAAAAACAATTATTTGACCTTGAGGTTAAAGGTCGAGGTCCCACGAAGGTCACTGAGAAGAAGCGGAAGAAGCAGAAGAAGCGGAAGAAGAAGTGGGAACAAAAATCAGATTAAAACAATATGTCTGCCTTTGCCTCTCAACGGCAACCAGAGACAACTGTTGCTCATTAAAAACAAGTTGACTGCTACATGCAAGGGGAATGCCATTATCCATACACGACACACATCTTTACGAATCGTCATCATGTACAACATCACTGGTGGACACCCTTGTCAGAAGGGTGGCATCTAGTATCGGCAATGTAGGTCATATATGTCTATACAGCGGAGGCTCCCCAGGAACGTAAGGTCGGGTTGGAAATACAATGCGCTTGTGTAGTAAAATATATTTATTATCAAAATTGAATAAAATTGAAATTGACTTAATCTTAATTTAATCTTTAAATAATTCAATATTTAATATTAGACCTGATTTCATTTAATTTCATGTACTTTGTTATATTACAGACTATGGCTATTTTCCTTACAATCTCAGATGGCAAGTCATCTACTATCATTGGATACGATGGAGGTTCATCGTCTTCCTGTTCATACTGATCCACAGAACGTTTAGTCCTGGAAGAACATGAGGCAGTAAACACTCCATCCGGTGTTTTTGAACCTCTCCATTATAGCTGTGAGCTCACAATTGAAATCAGGACTTCCATGAGGGTAGTTTTCATTTGGGGAGACACAAGTACAGTATTGTTGGCCGAAATATTCAGTTTTCTTTATCGTTCCGTCGGGATTGAACAAAGTATCATCTGCGATATCACCCTTCACTCTTCAAAGAAAAGAGAAATAAACTGCATATATTGTCACAATTAACGATATATCGATTGATTGATCGAGATCGAGATTATTATCCATATAATATTTTCTCATTTTAAGTAAATTGAAGCAGATTTGAACTTTAATATTGCGCATATGTATGTTTGCATAACAATTTACATGGTAAAAGTACAGGCAGTATTGCTATTTTGTAACATGAATGCATTCTTTTTATTTGATATTTTTATGGTTTATATACCAGCAGAATGTAAGCAACAGCTAAGAACTATGAAATAATAAACGCAGATACAAGATATTGCACTCTATAAATCTGGGCTGTATTTTATTACTCTCAGAGAGTCGTGCAATAATCAACGACCTAGATGTGATATTGCATGGCTTCATGTTACAAATCATTTATACCACGGTTTTCAAGTAACACGGTTAAACCATCGAATTGGAAATAACTGTTTAACTTAGAAAACCATATTTTAAATATTACATATATATCTATCTATTATTATGGGTTTTAATAATAAGTGTTATCAAGTACATACTGCCATGATTCAGCGAATGTTTGTTCCGACGTTGTAGGAGCTAATTGTGCTCTAGGGAGAAAGTCATCAGTAACATCGCCATTATAAACTCCACACAAGCCTTTGGTAAAACCAGCATCTAATATAGATGGTTTTACTTGAATTCCATCTATCCATTCTGTTCCATAATTAAACGTCACTTTAGTTCCAGTTGACAGTGTTATCTACAATGTTTTCAGATAATTAGTTAATTAAGAGCGCAAGTACTTTAGTCTAATTAAATACGCATCAATTTCAAATATTTCTTGTAAAAAGTATTTTTTGTATTAATGACAAGAGTTAACCGTAACATACAATCTTCTATAAATGACATAAAATGAAAAACAATGTCGGAACAGTTAAAAAAGCCAATCGGCAATCGAAAATCATAGAAAAGGTAAAAATCGATACACCTAGCAATCATAATTATTCGTTGTTTCCGATCCGACATCCCGTAGGTTCATACGTTGGCTACTTTTTCAGACGTTTATATATATACGTCTGAAAATTAAACCAAACAGTGTTAGAATTAGATTTTAGAGCTGTCAAATTTTTTGTTCTTCCCTCGACGGGATTTGAACTCACACCATTGATACACTGCAGCACCATTCGCTTAGCCTTACGTCCAGCGTCCTAGACCACTCGACCACATTCACTCCCTTATATATATATATATATATATATATTTTCAGACGTATATATATATATGTATATACAAGATAGTATCTACAAAATAAGAGACCGTCGTGATTAGTATGGTAGTTGGATTGATAAATACATATGCAATCAGTGCCTATCACCACTAGCTTTGTGATTTTGAGCTCAAACGAGATGTACTCGATACAACATTATGTGATACAGTTTGTCAGAAAAATCGGTGGTTTTCTCCAGGCACTCCGGTTTCCGCCACCAATTAAACTGACCGCCACGATATAACTGAAATATTGTTGAAAGTGGCGTTAAACACCATAACTCTTACCTATTAAATAACAAAATATAGCATAAATGGAGAGGATTGGAATCCCATTAACCGGTTTGACACTGCCACATTTGTGTTTCTGACACAAGCCAGAACCTGGAATACCAACGTCATATGCCGTGGTAAATGTATATCTATATATTTGTCTTCAGTGAGTTAAGGTGAGCAATAGTTATGGGATAGGGTTATGATGATTAACGCCACTTTCAACACTATTTCAGCTATTTCATGTCGGTCAGTGCTTTTGGTTGAGTAAGTTACTGACAAACTGTATCACATAATGTCGTATCGAGTACACCTTGCTTGAGCGGGATTCGAACTCACAATGTTAGCGGTAATAGACACTGTAAATCAACTACCATACGATCACGTTCGTATCGTTGATGTTGTTGGAATTGTTAACCACCACTGTTAAAACTTTCTTTAATAATAAGGAGGAAAGACAACAACTAACCGTATAAGAAGTACTCGTCTTTTCTATAATCAGATTCTGATCATCACATAATCGTTGTTTCATATATCGGTTAACCTTTCGTTGACCTTTGTAAGTTGTAGTGCAGAAATTTGCAACAAATAAACTGTCAGCACTTCTCACGGCTACTCCACAATTGCACAAAACTGTGCTGGAACATTTCTTAAAGTACACACTCACCTGAAGAAAAAATACCACATCGTATTTAAAATGTTCACACAAAGTAAAAATGAAAAAATCTAATTAAAAGTTGTCGTATAATTTATTGAGAGTCCTTAATACGGAAAAATGTGTTTTCTCTGTTAATTTATCAACGACATAATATTCCTTAAACCTCTTAATATAAACCAAACATATATCAAAACCATATTTCAATACAAATGGAAAACGACGCAACCCGCTACCCGTTGCGGTAGATCATCATATTTGTTTTACCCGTTGCGGTAGATCATCATATTGGTGTTACATGTTGCGGTAGATCATCATATTTGTGCTAACCGTTACGGTAGATCATCATATTTGTGCTACCCGTTGCGGTAGATCATCATATTTGTGTTACCTGTTGCGGTAGATCATCATATTTGTGCTACCCGTTGCAATAGATCATCATATATGTGTTACCCGTTGCGGTAGATCATCATATTTGTGCTACCTGTTGTCGTAAATCATTATGTTTGTGCTACCTGTTGCGGTAGATCATCATATTTGTGCTACCCGTTGCAGTATATCATCATATTTGTGCTATCTGTTGCGGTAGATCGTCATATTTGTGCTACCCGTTGCAATATATCATCATATTTGTGCTACCCGTTGCAGTAGATCATCATATCTGTGCTACCGTTACGGTATAACATCATATTTGTGCTACCTGTTGCGGTATATCATCATGTTTGTGCTACCTGTTGCGGTAGATCATCATATTTGTGTTACCCGTTGCAGTAGATCATTATATTTGTGCTACCCGTTGCAGTAGATGATCATATTTGTGTTACCTGTTGCGGTAGATCATCATATTTGTGCTACCTGTTGTGGTAGATCATCATATTTGTGTTACCAGTTGCAGTAGATCATCATATTTATGCTACCCGTTGCGGTAGATCATCATATTTGTGTTACCTGTGGCAGTAGATCATCATATTTGTGCTACCTGTTGCGGTAGATCATCATAATTGTGTTACCCGTTGCGGTAGACCATCATATTTGTGCTACCCGTTGCGGTATATCATCATATTTGTGTTACCCGTTTCAGTAGATCATCATAGTTGTGCTACCCGTTGCGGTAGATCATCATATTTGTGCTACCCGTTGCAGTATATCATCATATTTGTGTTACCCGTTAAAGTAGATCATCATATTTGTGTTACCCGTTGCGGTAGATCATCATATTTGTGCTACCCGTTGCGGTAGATCATCACATTTGTGCTACCCGTTGCGGTATGTCATCATATTTGTGCTACCTGTTGCAGTAGATCATCATATTTGAGTGACCTGTTGCGGTAGATCATCATATTTGTGTTACCTGTTGCGGTAGATCATCATGTTTGTGTTACTCGTTGTGGTAGATCATCATATTTGTGCTACCCGTTACGGTAAATCATCATATTTGTGTTACCCGCTGCAGTAGATCATCATCTTTGTGTTACCCGTTGTAGTAGATCATCATATTTGTGCTACCCGTTACGGTAGATCATCATATTTGTGTTACTTGTTGCGGTAGATCATCATATTTGTGTGACCTGTTGCGGTACATCATCATAGTTGTGTTACCTGTTGCGGTAGATCATCATATTTGTCCTACCTGTTGCGGTTCATCATCTAATTTGTGTTACCTGTTGCAGTAGATCATCATATGTGTACTACCTGTTGCGGTAGAACATCATATTTGTGCTACCTGTTGCGGTAGATCATCATATTTGTGTTATCCGTTGCGGTAGACCATCATATTTGTGCTACCTGTTGCGGTAGACCATCATATTTGTGTTACCTGTTGTGGTAGATTATCATATTTGTGCTACCTCTTGTGGTAGATGATCATATTTGTGCTACCTGTTGTGGTAAGCGATTATATCTGTGCTACCTATTCTGGTAGACGATCACATTTTTGCCACCTGTTGTGGTAGACGATTATATTTGTGCTACCTGTTGTGGTAGACGATTATGTATGTGTTATTTGTAACGGTAGACGTTGATGCTTGTGCTACCTGCTGCGGTAGACGATCATGCTTGTGCTACCTGTTGCGGTAGACGATCATGCTTGTGCTACCTGTTATGGTAGACGATCATGCTTGTGCTACCTGCTGCGATAGACGATCATGCCTGTGCTATCTGTTGTGGTAGACGATCATGTTTGTGCTACCTGTTGTGGTAGACGATCATGCTTGTGCAACCTGCTGCAGTTGATGATCGTTCTTGTGTTATATGTTGCGGTAGGCGATCATGCTTGTGTTACATGCTGCAGTAGACGATCATGCTTGTGCTACCTGCTGCAGTAGACGATCATGTTTGTGCTACCTGTTACTGTAGACAATCATGTGTGTGTTACCTGCTGCATTAGATGATCATGTTTGTGCTACCTGCTGCGGTAGACGATCATGCTTGTGTTACATGCAGCAGTAGATGATCATTCTTGTGTTACCTGCTGCAGTACACGATCATGTTTGTGCTATCTGTTACTGTAGACAACCATGTGTGTGTTACCTGCTGCATTAGATGATCATGTTTGTGCTACATGCTGCGGTAGACGATCATGCTTGTGTTACCTGCTGCGGTAGACGATCATGTTTGTGCTATCTGTTGTGGTAGATGATCATGCTTGTGTTACCTGTTGCGGTAGACGATCATGTTTGTACATTATATATTCTCCTTCTGTTAGTCCATTAGATATTTGAAGTTCCCAACGTCTAGAATAAAGATATAACATTAACGTGGTTATACGTATATCATAATGTACTAGAACTTAAAACATATTAACGTAGTGATGAAAACAAGTGATACCGTTACTGAAGAGGAAGGAAACCAAATATTAATGTTGAGTCCTAAAAGTGCAATTTTTTATTAAAAATAATCAACTACCTTTTCTGGTTAAAAGTATTACAGAAAACTATAAATTGGGTATGCTAAATTCCAATATTATAATTTTCCCGTAGGTAAGGCAACTTTCATATCGACAAAGATTATGACGTCAGTCCTTCTGTCCCTGCTAATTATAGCATCAGTTATCAACGCAATACACATTTTATCAACCAGATCATATATTTTTCTTTATTGTATAACATATAAGTAACACATTTCACGGTGACATGTTGATGAACGAGTGTAACCAGTGTCAGTTGGCACCATACGCACTGTCATTAATGGGAGCTCAAGTGCACAAGCGAAAAATTAAACCAGTCGTATCCCAGTAATAGACGGATGAAAACTGGAAACTTTAGCGAGAAGCGATATTGCTGATGCACATTGAGCAATTATTGCTTAGAATGAAATTCACGGCCAAGTTGTTTTTACTATTTTTCTATGTGATTTTACAAGGATGTTCATGTGAAGAAGTACTTACAAGGATGTTCATGTGAAGAAGTACTTACAAGGATGTTCATGTGAAGAAGTACTTACAAGGATGTTCATGTGAAGAAGTACTTACAAGGATGTTCATGTGAAGAAGTACTTACAAGGATGTTCATGTGAAGAAGTACTTACAAGGATGTTCATGTGAAGAAGTACTAATATGCTACTTTTTGTCTTTACTTATCCCACCTTGACTCTTATGTCTCGATTTAGCAAAACCGGACTTTTTTCTAGTTTACGAATAAGAAATGTTTGTTTCCTGTAGAGATACTAGTAAAATGCATGGGTGTTTCAGAATTGAAAGACTTTTTAAGTACGACGAATTTAAATTATCATCGCATTTGCGAGACGAGGCATGCACTTGTAAAGGAACTAAGAAAATCGATTAAAATACATTTAAATTTTCTTGATTTGAGCAAAAAGTGTCTATAAAATTGAAAATGAAACTGCTGATAAAACATTGGGTGAAAACATGAAACAGTGGACGTTCTCAATAATGTTCTGTGTGAACTTAGCAACGATGTTTTGAAGAACGTCCGTACATACTCCTTTAAACCTTGAATATATCAATATGACCATTACAATGTAAAATCATATATAGCGCAACATTGTTAATTTCAAAAATTTTAACTATAGTTGTGAGTTCGAATAGCACTCATGGCGAGGTATTTCGATACAACTTAATGTGATAAAGTTTGTCAGTGACCTGCGGCAGGTTGGTGGTTTTCTCCGGGTACTCCGGCTTCCTCTACCAATAAAACTGACCGCCACAATGTAACTAGTATACAGTGCTCCCTCGTTAAACCGCTACCTTCTGTGCAGTCGGTAGTTTGGCGGTAAAATGAGTTTGGCGATAAACTGAGGGACATTGAAAACCGGAAGTTATGTGATCATATGACAAGATAAACTTTCAACTCGACTGACATGCATTTTGCCCTTGTACAAATACATAAGTATAAATAATACATGTTTAATAAATAAATAAATTAGAATAATTATATTCACATCGGAAATGTCCTGTACAGTTTGCAGATCTTTGTCAATGTTGACAAATTCTTGAACCGTCATTTGTAGCTCGGGACATCAAGGTCATTATAAACACATGACAGCAACAGTTCATCTTCATTTGTGGGGTTATTGGAAGATCCCATTTAATTGTCAAATTATCGGCAATTTGATGTTATGTTAATTTTGGATTTTCCTTTGCATAGCTTATAATTGCACGTTTTTGTTTGTCGTCTAATTAATTACGCTTTCTCTTCAAGCACGACATTTTTATGACAACTAATTAAATTACAAATTTTACTCAGGATTAAAAGTACAAATGTAATCACTAGAAAAGTAAATACAGGTAATTATTCTAATCAAAACAACTGATCACCTGTTCCGACCCTCAACTATGAGATCAATGACCGTGTCTGATGACCAGTTTTGACATTCCATAATTACCGATCAATACACAGCTATCAAAAGGTAGTTGTGGGCGGTGACTAACGGGGGAATTTAAATTGGTTTTGCGACTTTTGTGTCTGAAAACCTGTGGCGGATGGCGGTAGCTGAGTTTGGCAGTATAACGGGGTATTTTTAATGGGGGAAATCGGGAGAGACGACAATTTTGGCGATAAGCGAGGTTGGCGATAAAACGGGGGGCAATAGACTGAGGGAGCACTGTATTGTTGAAAGTGGCGTTATACACCATATCCCCAACCCCCTCAAAAATGTTAATAACCAATCATTACAGTAAGCATGTTGCTGTGGAGATACAATATGCCGTATTCATATTTATTACTTATTGGGGGGGGGGGGGGATATCTAAGGCGTTTGATTTATGCTTAAAATATATTTGATGAAACGTCGGTGAAAGAATGACAAAAAATTAATTAATGATTATCAACTTATTGAAATATAATCATTTTGTAATTAATAAATACGTTATTTAATTTGAGTGAGGGAGTGATTGTTGCTAAATGCCAAGCGAGCAATTTTTCAGCTATATCCTGGCGAGAACAAGTTACACTGGATAAGAAGATGATGACGTCTGTTTTATAAGTACACATAAACGCTTAGCTTGATTTTTGTAGTCCTAGCAGGTATACATATCACTCCACTCGGACACATTATCCTGATTCCGAGCCATCCACGCCTTGCTCTTACTCTTTAGTGATACATGTGTAGCGGAGAATCAACACAAACTAATTTCATATGCTTTGGCTTTAAGCAAACGGGGGCTCGAATCTACGATATACCGCTGTCAAGGCGAGCACACTCACCATTACACCACCGATGCTGTTTATTTAATTTGAAGATGTCACACATAATGCTATATACAGATTTAAAGTTTCACATACCTTCCGTCAAATGTTCTCATATGAGGATCATTATGTGAATAACAACTGGTTCCTAAGGTTACGACATCTTTGTCTTTAACAATCACCTGTTAATAACCAAATAGTGTTGATTTCATGTATATTTGCTCTTTTGCTTATCCATTGGTGTTGTATGTTATTTGTCCTTACACATGGAAAACTATCGTGCACGCGAAAATCATACTTCTCCGTCATTTCTTCATCGAGTAATTTCGGTAAAAGAGTAATTGAATGAATACTGCTCCACTTTAACGAGCCATCTCACGTGCGGTATACACACATGCAAACTAAATGTTTTTTGTGCATTATTATCATGTTTGTATTTACATGCAAATCACATTTTATACATAGCGGATTTGGTCGAATGATCTAGGGCGATGGACATAAGGCTAACTGATTGGTGCTGCAGTGCATCAATGCTGTTGATTCAAATCCTGTTGAGGGAGAACGAGAAAACTGTAACTCCAAAAATCTGATTTCTAACACTGTTTGTTTAAATTGTGTTTGTATGTGTGCTTATAAATTATAATATCGCTTGGAGCTTTCTATGACACTACCCATCTCCATCAGCATATAGGGCTTGGTGTTGCTTTTTTTTAAATTTTATTTCAATTTTCTGTGATTAGTATTTGCGAATTGTGTTTTTTTTATTTTCTTTTTATCATGAATTGCCGTTTTCTATTGATTTGAACTTTTTATTACACCTGGAACATACTCAATATACATGGTAACACACTATAGCTAGTCTAAACAAAACAGACTAATAATTAATTAATGAATTAATTAATACTTACTTAATGTATTAATTAATAATATTTAATTCCATATACCTTGATGTCAGAAAGGTGTATATTTTTCCAGTATATTAGATCTGTTATTGGTGTTACATCATCTGCGTTGTAAAGTCTTAGAAATACAATATATCATTGATATTCACTTGTAGATCAGACTGACCATTTATTTTTACCACTTGTTGATCTTGCCAGGTAGCATGGGAAAACTTCACTCCACACGATTCTGATTCAAAAATGATCCCATCTTTGGAAATGCCGTTCACACATTGATCATTTTCTGTCTGATATGACGGTGTCCCATTTAAAAGAACAAGCAGGCACTCAACACTTTGAATATAGATTTTTCTTGCTTCACTTCTGAAATGAGAATAATATTTCAAATGGTATCCAGAAGACATTCAACTACTTTTTGTTTGATATATGGTTTATCACTAGTATCAAATGCTATTGAAATCTCGGAGGGTATTAATTCACGTGGAAGTTTCGTAGGGTATTCAGCTCAGTGGTTCGTTAGTATTAATTGCAATAAATATGTACGCCCCTCGGTGGATATTAAATTATGTGGTTCCTTTGTTCCTCAATTGTTGTTACATGCATGCACGTCTTGTAGGGTATTCAATTTTGTTGCGCGTTAGCACAGAACGAATACTCATGCATGCGCTTCGGAAGAATTTAATTATGTTGTTTATTAGCATCAAATGCTAAGCACACACATGCGCCTCGTAAGTTATATTGTATGTGGATAATTAACATCCATTGTTAAAATCACGTATTCGTCTCTTATAATATTGAACTATATCGTTTATTACAAATGATAAACAAGTTTGAAATCATTGTCTACATATGGATTGGTGTCAGTTTATATCATCTACTTTTGGATTGGTGTGTTTATATCATCTACGCTTGAATTGGTGTCAGTTTATACAATCTATGTTTGGAGTGGTGTCAGTTTATATCATCTATATTTGGAGTGGTGTCAATATATATCGTCTACGTTTGCATTAGTGTCAGTTTATATCGTCTACATTTGGCGTGGTGTCAGTATATATCGTCTACGTTTGCATTAGTGTCAGTTTATATCGTCTATGTTTGAATTAGTGTCAGTATGTATCGTCTACGTTTGGATTGGTGTCAATTTATATCATCTACGGTTGGATTTGTGTCAGTCTATATCATCTATGTTTGGGTGGTTTCAGGCTATATCATCTATTGTCGGGTGGTGTCAGTTTGCATCGTCTACTTTTGGATTTGTGTCAGTTTATATCGTCTACGTTTGAATTGGTGTCAGTTTATATCGTCTACGTTTGAATTGGTGTCAGTTTATATCGTCTACGTTTGAATTGGTGTCAGTTTATATCGTCTACATTTGGAGTGATGTCAGTTGATATCATCTATGTTTTTATTGGTGTCAAGTCTATATCATCTACGTTTTGGGGGGTGTCAGTCTATATCATCTATGTTTAGAGTAGTGTAAGTTTGCATCGCCTACATTTGGAGTGGTGTCAGTTTATATCATCTATGTTTTTATTGGTGTCAGTTTATATCATCTACATTTTGGGGTGGTGTCAGTCTATATCATCTACGTTTGGAATAGTGTAAGTTTGTATCGTCTACATTTGGCGTGGTGTCAGTTTATATCATATATGTTTTATTTGTGTCAGTTTATATCATCTACGTGTTGGCGTGGTGTCAGTCTATATCATCTACGTTTGGAGTAGTGTAAGTTTGTATCGCCTACATTTGGCGTGGTGTCAGTTTATATCATATATGTTTTTTGTGTGACTGTCTATATCATCTACGTTTGGATTAGTGTCAGTTTGTATCGTCTACGTTTGAATTGGTGACAGTTTATATCATCTATGTTTTTATTGGTGTCAGTTTATATCATCTACGTTTTGGGGTGGTGTCAGTCTATATCATCTACGTTTGGAATAGTGTAAGTTTGTATCGTCTACGTTTGAATTGGTGTCAGTTTGCATTGTCTACATTTGGATTGGTGGTATTTAATATAATCTATTGTTTGTATTGGTGTCTGTCTATATCATTTACGCTTGGGGTGATGTCAGTCTATTTCATCTACGTTTGGATTAGTGTCAGTTTATATTGTCTACGCTTACATTGGTGTCAGTTAATACCGTCTACATCTGGATTGGGGTCAATTAATATCATCTACGCTTGGACTGGTGTCAGTTTGCATCATGTACGTTTGCATTGGTATCAGTTTGTAACGTCGACGTTTGGTTGGTGTCAAACGATATCGGTTACTTTTTGCATTGGCCACATGTTACATATTAATCGTGAAATAATTGTACTTACGCATTTTCCGGCCATGAGCAAGATAGTGGCATTGTTAGTTCAACTGGTATTTGTAATTGTTCACCTTCTAACACAACATAATCTGAAACTCCATTCTGATTAATCTGAAATAATTTAAAAAGAAGTGTTAGTTACAGGATATCTTGGACTTGTTGAAACATGTTAGTTACCAGCTTACATGATATCTTGGACTTGTTGAAACATGTTAGTTATCAGCTTACATGATATCTTAGACTTGTTGAAACATGTTAGTTACCAGCTTACATGATATCTTGGACTTGTTGAAACATGTTAGTTACCAGCTTACATGATATCTTGGACTTGTTGAAATATGTTAGTTACCAGCTTACATGATATCTTGGACTTGTTGAAACATGTTAGTTACCAGCCTACAGGATATCTTGGACTTGTTGAAACATGTTAGTTACCAGCCTACAGGATATCTTGGACTTGTTGAAACATGTTAGTTACCAGCCTACGGGATATCTTGGACTTGTTGAAACATGTTAGTTACCAGCCTACAGGATATCTTGGACTTGTTGAAACATGTTAGTTACCAGCCTACAGGGTATCTTGGACTTGTTGAAACATGATAGTTACCAGCCTACATGGTATATTGGACTTGTTGAAACCTGTTAGTTACCAGCTTACGGGGTATTTTAGACTTATTGAAACATGTTAGTTACCAGCTTACGGGGTATCTTAGACTTATTGAAACATGTTAGCTACCAGCTTACGGGGCATCTTAGACTTATTGAAACATGTTAGTTACTATCTTACGGGGTATCTTAGACTTATTGAAACATGTTAGTTACCAGCTTACAGGATATCTTAGACTTATTGAAACAAGTTAGTTACCAGCTTACGGGGTATCTTAGACTTATTGAAACATGTTAGTTACCAGCTTACGGGCTATTTTAGACTTATTGAAACATGTCAGTTACCAGCTTACGGGATATCTTAGACTTATTGAAACATGTTAGTTACCAGCTTACGGGGTATCTTAGACTTATTGAAACATATTAGTTACCAGCTTACGGGATATCTTGGACTTATTGAAACATGTTAGCTACCAGCTTACGGGGTGTCTTAGACTTATTGAAACATGTTATTTACCAGCTTACGGGATATCTTAGACTTATTGAAACATGTTAGTTACCAGCTTACAGGATATCTTAGACTAATTGAAACAAGTTAGTTACCAGCTTACGGGGTATCGTAGACTTATTGAAACATGTTTGTTACCAGCTTACGGGATATCTTAGACTTATTGAAACATGTTAGTTACCAGCTTACGGGACATCTTAGACTTATTGAAACATGTTAGTTACCAGCTTACGGGATATCTTAGACTTATTGAAACATGTTAGTTACTATCTTACGGGGTATCTTAGACTTATTGAAACAAGTTAGTTACCAGCTTACGGGATATCTTAGACTTATTGAAACATGTTAGTTACCAGCTTACGGGATATCTTGGACTTATTGAAACAAGTTAGTTACCAGCTTACGGGGTATTTTAGACTTATTGAAACATGTTAGTTACCAGCTTACGGGGTATCTTAGACTTATTGAAACATGTTAGCTACCAGCTTACGGGGCATCTTAGACTTATTGAAACATGTTAGTTACTATCTTACGGGGTATCTTAGACTTATTGAAACATGTTAGTTACCAGCTTACAGGATATCTTAGACTTATTGAAACAAGTTAGTTACCAGCTTACGGGGTATCTTAGACTTATTGAAACATGTTAGTTACCAGCTTACGGGGTATTTTAGACTTATTGAAACATGTCAGTTACCAGCTTACGGGATATCTTAGACTTATTGAAACATGTTAGTTACCAGCTTACGGGGTATCTTAGACTTATTGAAACATATTAGTTACCAGCTTACGGGATATCTTAGACTTATTGAAACATGTTAGTTACCAGCTTACGGGATATCTTAGACTTATTGAAACATGTTATTTACCAGCTTACGGGATATCTTAGACTTATTGAAACATGTTAGTTACCAGCTTACAGGATATCTTAGACTCATTGAAACAAGTTAGTTACCAGCTTACGGGGTATCGTAGACTTATTGAAACATGTTAGTTACCAGATTACGGGATATCTTAGACTTATTGAAACATGTTAGTTACCAGCTTACGGGACATCTTAGACTTATTGAAACATGTTAGTTACCAGCTTACGGGATATCTTAGACTTATTGAAACATGTTAGTTACTATCTTACGGGGTATCTTAGACTTATTGAAACAAGTTAGTTACCAGCTTACGGGATATCTTAGACTTATTGAAACATGTTAGTTACCAGCTTACGGGATATCTTGGACTTATTGAAACAAGTTAGTTTCCAGCTTACGGGGTATTTTAGACTTATTGAAACATGTTAGTTACCAGCTTACGGGGTATCTTAGACTTATTGAAACATGTTAGCTACCAGCTTACGGGGCATCTTAGACTTATTGAAACATGTTAGTTACTATCTTACGGGGTATCTTAGACTTATTGAAACATGTTAGTTACCAGCTTACAGGATATCTTAGACTTATTGAAACAAGTTAGTTACCAGCTTACGGGGTATCTTAGACTTATTGAAACATGTTAGTTACCAGCTTACGGGCTATTTTAGACTTATTGAAACAAGTCAGTTACCAGCTTACGGGATATCTTAGACTTATTGAAACATGTTAGTTACCAGCTTACGGGGTATCTTAGACTTATTGAAACATATTAGTTACCAGCTTACGGGATATCTTAGACTTATTGAAACATGTTAGTTACCAGCTTACGGGACATCTTAGACTTATTGAAACATGTTAGTTACCAGCTTACGGGATATCTTAGACTTATTGAAACATGTTAGTTACTATCTTACGGGGTATCTTAGACTTATTGAAACAAGTTAGTTACCAGCTTACGGGATATCTTAGACTTATTGAAACATGTTAGTTACCAGCTTACGGGATATCTTGGACTTATTGAAACAAGTTAGTTACCAGCTTACGGGGTATTTTAGACTTATTGAAACATGTTAGTTACCAGCTTACGGGGTATCTTAGACTTATTGAAACATGTTAGCTACCAGCTTACGGGGCATCTTAGACTTATTGAAACATGTTAGTTACCAGCTTACAGGATATCTTAGACTTATTGAAACAAGTTAGTTACCAGCTTACGGGGTATCTTAGACTTATTGAAACATGTTAGTTACCAGCTTACGGGGTATTTTAGACTTATTGAAACATGTCAGTTACCAGCTTACGGGATATCTTAGACTTATTGAAACATGTTAGTTACCAGCTTACGGGGTATCTTAGACTTATTGAAACATATTAGTTACCAGCTTACGGGATATCTTAGACTTATTGAAACATGTTAGTTACCAGCTTACGGGATATCTTAGACTTATTGAAACATGTTAGTTACCAGCTTACGGAATATCTTAAACTTATTGAAACATGTTAGTTACCAGCTTACGGGGTATCTTGGACTTATTGAAACATATGAAAGTTATATGCTGTGATACTTGCTTTGGTGTCTTTTATTATCAGCTAAATAAAAAACTTATATAAAGAAAAGTATGTGACTACAAAATTTATTCGACTGGAATTACTATCTTTTATAATGTTGCTTGCAGTCATAATAAGTACTGATTCAAATTATACATAATCCATTTCACCCTTGAATGGACGTTCCCTGGAAAATATAACTGAAACTTGAAGATAAAGAATACATACAAATATCTTTATATACCAATTGAACAAGAAAACAGCTAGAAAACAACAATGGTGCAATCAGAAGTCATAAATCGGGGAAGGGAAGACTACACAATAGATAAAGGAAAACACATATTGTGGGAAGGGAGAGGGGGCATGGTTATTGTCACATGTAGCTGTTGTATGCAATGTTCTTAAATAATAGCATGTACCTTTAAGCCAGCGAAAAAGTTGTCAGAATATATCAGTGGACCCGATATCCCAAATCCGTCTCCTCCTATTTGCATGGCACATTTTACTAGAAAATTTGGTTTAAATTCCTGAGTCCAGTGTTCCTCCATCATTCGTCCTAGACCTCCTTCAATGTCCTCTTTTGATAATTCTACTAACTTGGCTCCTGTCATCTCAATATCGCTAATAAACCACCTGGTTGTGTACGTGTATCCCTCATGTAAATCATTGGCATGACATTCGAATGTTGCTCTGCTATAAACCATTAACTGGTTAAAGTCATTCACTTTTTCTGTTTCTTGGAGTGTGGACTTAACATATGGTGTTACAGTAACGTCGGGATACGCTAAATATAAAGTAAACAGATACAATGCAAATAGAAAAAATAGAAAATATGTACAGTGAAATCATTATTAATCGTGGGGTTCTAATTTTCGTGGATTTCGTGGTTCACTTAAACTACACAAATTAAAGTCTAATGAAATACAATTTCCCCACTGATTGCTGCCTGTAGTGTTTGAAACCAGGAATGTAAGAACCCATGGATGACTGCATTATGTAGAAACCACGAAAATCGGTGTCAACGAATAAAAATACTTTTCCTTTTTACGTAATTGTTTTTTTCCTCTATCACTGACAAGACTTTTACCGGACTTGAATGTATATATGAGTAACACGTCGGGTGTCTTATAAGAAACAGGAACTACTCATCCTTTGCCAACACCTGAATCCACCCCCGGTGTTTTGGTTGGGCCCGTGTTGCTTACCTTTTTAGTTTTTTGTGTTGTCCTATTATGTGTCTCTACGTCTTGAGTTCCATGCTGTGATGTCCACTACGATTTCCGCATTAAAACGATGTTCGATTCGTGTTTACCTCATGTTGTTTGTATGAGGGTGCACGTCTTATTTACGTTGTTTGTGTTTGTTTGCGCATAGTGGTATCCAACACATATTGCATTGTGCTTTTGTTTTGTTTTTCTTCGTCTTGTGTACCCTATGTTGCCAGTTTCTCTGGATTGCTCTTTTTTGGTTGCCCCTTCGGTATTCTCTAACGTTTATTCACAGTAGAATAAAGGTTATTGCATGAATGTAAAAGAGGTGTAATAATAAGTTCATGTAACACACAAAATATAGCACAAATCTGCGATAAGAAAAGCTTGAAGATACCAAAGGAATAATCATAATCCTTAAATCGAAGAAGAACAGACAATACAACGGCCAAAAAGGGACAAAGTACAAACAATGATCAATAAAACATTACACAGAAAACTAAAGATCAAGCAACACGAACCCACTAGAAACCGGGGGTGAACTCACATGCTCCTAAAGAGTAAGCAGTTCTTGCTCCGCATGTGGTACCTGTGGTTTTACTCTGGTTACAAATCCGTTGATCAATCATGAACGAGGAAAAGATCGGATTGTAATCACGATAAACGGAACATATCCGTGTTCATTTGTGACACAGATACTCCGTAATAGTTAACACATCATGGTGGTAACTGTAAAGCTTTCGAAGTGGTGACTTCAAGATAATCACTATTAACCCTTGGTTCAGTTGATTTATTGCTAGCAGCAAACCTCTATCAAAGAAATCATGATATGAACCACAAACACTGGAATATCGCATCAACATAGAGATATATACTCCAGGAGCTGCTGAAATGTTGCTACATATAAATGGAAAGTTCACAATGGAAAAATTGCAATAATCTCCTTTATCGTAAGGTTTCGTTCTTAATCGAATATCCTTGTCAATTTGGATGTGTATGCCAACGTATGAAGCAGACCTAGCTGCATCTGTGGTTAATATTCCTGATTATGAAAAGTATAATATTTTCACTTGTTTTGAATAGAATGAAAAATGCTAGTCATATTATCATGATTTGACATATACTGTTATTAGCTTTGGATGGTTCAGACATTAAAACTGCATTACATTGTCTTTGAAATCGTGGGTCCTAAGTAGAGCCGGAAATAAACAATACTTTTAAGATACTTTTAAGGGAAACAAATTTCGAGAAGGCTATGTTTAAATTTTTGGAAACTCATTAACAAAACTTACTTGTACATCCAGGTGTAAAACCCGTTTCCGAACGTGTGTCGTTCGGACATGGAAGTTGATCTCCTGCAATTAATAAAACAAACCCACTTTTTAAGCTTAAAATTCAATAGGAGTGTAATATACGAATATTGAAACAGACATATATCTTTATTTTCCTAACTGAATTGTCCAATAAAGTTTATATTGCTTGGCAATTTTTCACTTGCAAAGCCTCGTGGTCGTGATCGCATGTTAGTTGGATTTACAACTACCTATGCAATCGGTGTCAATCAACACTAACGTTGTGAGTTCGAAACCCACTCATGGCTAGATGTACTTGATGCAACATTATGTGATAAAGTCTGTCAGTGGCTTGTGGCAGGCCTGTGGTTTTCTCAGCATACACCAATTTCTCCATCAATAAAATTGACCACCACGATATAACTGAACTATTGTTGAAAGTGGCGTTGAATACCATAATTCCAATCCTAACCCACTTGTAGACTAGTATTTGAAATTACTCTATAATGTTTAAAACACCATATCTAAGTATGTTTTCTATAATAACCCCCCCTCCCACCCCACTCCCCCCCTGCATTTAATCCGTTAGACAGAACCTATCAGTTACAACGCATTGTGTCCTAGATGTATGCGCTATATTATATACTTTAATCTTTAAATTTAGTTGTATCGACGCTAGCGGATGCGTTAGTACGGAAGGCTGAAAAAACCCATGATACTTAAAAGTAATGTTTTAAACGTTCGAGATTTTAACACAAACTAGTTTCAGTAAAATGTTAATGATTGGTTGTTTAAAAAAATATTAATGAATCCAATGATCGCTTCCAAGTATAATTTTAGAATCAAATTCGGTAATGTGCAGATGCTCTATTGTTTATATCATGCATTGCTAGTTGTGTAAACTGCATCACTACTCGACAAAAACTAAATTCATATGATACAAACAGTTGTACCAAACATTTATAATAGATGTATAAAGTGTATTTACCAAAGCAGTATGCAGTTGAATACGCCCCTGTTATAGGTTGTAAATAGTACACAAAATATCCATCACAATTCTTTATCTGGATGTCGTATGACGTGTGTTTACAATTACCATCATAATTTGCGGCATATGAAGTTCTGTTTACGGTAATTCCGACTGCTGGGTACACATCTTCACCTGCAGGTATATCCTCTGTAAAGAACAACCCATGTGATTGATAATGATACACATTTAATGACTGATGGTAACAACAAATCAACAAGTTGCTTGTTCCTCGAGATACCAACTGCTGCTCAAGGCGATGCTGGGGGGAAATGTTGGTGTCGAGGGGAACAATATGCTATTAGTTGATTTGGCTATTCTGTTTAGGCTCTTTGGTTTTCTTGCTCCCTAAGATTTTTAGATTATTTGGTTTTCAAATCTTTTGGTTTAGATCGTACCTGATGCAAATCATTCCAGAAACGCGACGTGACACTAAATGTGACATCTAGGCTTTTATTATCTAGTCAATGAATGTTTGCTTGTATGTCGAACAGCATAACTGACAAAGCTCCATGTTTTTAGCAAAAATGGGGAATTTTGAATTTCCGTTACTGTATTTCCTACACAGGATTAAGAGGATATCGCGTCTGTAGTCTTTTGGACAATTCATCGGTAAATAGTTCATTACACAATTTACCAGTAATTGCATTTTTATTTACATGTCTTTTTCAAAGGAAAACTTATTCTTAGGTATAATGATAAAGGAAACAACCTTGGGAAGAACAACCGAACTTTTATTCGAATTGTTCCTGCAATTGATTTGACGGTTTGGTATTGTAACCATAAGCATAGTGACAACCGAGACAAATGTCTTCTTGCACACACTAATAGGCTGTATATATGTGTACACATACTAACAGCGCAGAGACTTGTGAGTTTTCTTGCACATATCATGCCGTAAGCATATAATTGTAATCTTGAGCCGAAATAATCAGATAATTTAATTATGAATTCGGTCATCAAACGATTTCCTATAAACGACTCTCTTACCTTTATCTAAATAGATAGGTTTAGCTGTATTACATCTAAAACCACCCAATGGACATTCTGTTGGCATTCGATCTCCAGCAGCACTCGTTATACGGTACCATCCCTCCTCAAGGAAGTTATCACAGATTGGAAGCACATCCATAGCAAAGGCAACTGATCTCTGCCAGTCATCTAGAAAGTTTGTTGTACGACACGGGTCGTCTAAAATATAAAATACTATTAATTTAGATGGGCTATGAGTTACTGTAATTACCATAATGACGTAGTGACTACGAATGTTGATATATTATGGCCATCGTATGAGATAATAGTGAAACAATAGCCAACTTTGAGCTAAAATATAAATGTCGATAACATTGTTTGAAGCATAAAGACATTGATTGGACAAAGAATACAACAAAGAATACAAAATAAAATATACAAAAAATTACCAAAATAAAAAAAAGCAAAAAAAAAAAAAAAAAAAAAATAAAAAAAAAAAAAAAAAAAAAAAATGCAAACATAAAACAACCCTTAAAAAATATTATAATTTAGAACAAACACGGGAAAAATAACAATATCAAGAATGAAATAATAATTAAAAAAACAAAAGCAAAAACGAAATACTAATAATAATAACAAAAAACCCATAACATAAACATAAACTAACAAACAAATTTCAAATATAAAACAATATACATGTAATTGCAAAAAAGTTCGTTTACTTTTATTTTTTATTATAAAATATAGCAATTTATCATATGTAGAAATACAGTAGTCATCACGTGCTTATTGTTATTAACATACCAGTAGATGTCACCTCGGGTACAACAGCGTGTCCTATAATTAACATAAAAACCAGTCCTCTCATTGCCATCAAATACATGTGAATGTTTTGTAAATTTTTAAATGTGAATGAACTACTTTAATCCGATTTATGGAACATTTAGTCACTAACTTTGAATATGCATATTCCTATATACCATTATCATCATAACGTATCGTCCAATGGCAGCATATCATTTATTTGTGGAAATATCCAATGAGAGAACTAATATACTGTTTGACTAATTAGATATGTGAGACCTCGTGTCAAAAAGGAAGTTGTTTACATGTGAACAATGAAGTTAGCAGCCATATGCATGTTGCAATAAACCGTTTTGTAAATTTTATAAGTAATGATGTATAGCTAAATTTAATATTCATTTTAGCAAAATGTAAGAAACATTAAAACTTGCTCTATATTTAGAGAAATATTTCCACTTTTATAAAGAGTATGTTATAACTATATATTTGTTCTCGCCTATCTTTATAATTAAAATAAAATAAACAAGAACACCACTTGCATAAAAAATTGAAGAGATTACATCAATCTTTACGTCAAATTGATTGATTGATTGTAGCTTAGCATTAACTGAGAATATTTCAGCTGTATACATTATGGAAAGAAAGCTTAAAAATTACACCTATATCAACAAAATAAACACCATCCGATCAAATCATTGAACATAGAAAAGACTATGACATATGGCGATGAAATTCCAATATCATGGCTGGGACAGGCAGAAAAATGTTGCGAAATTAACCGGTCAATGGAATCCAATGATGATTGTTCAACCAATAAAAGCAGTTTTAAATGTGTCACTATGACAACAGTTATTACAATATGAAGCTTGCTACATGGATAAAAAAAATGAAATGCTGTTATCTTATGAAGTTCGTTTTTTTTAAATAGTCGACATAGCAATAGTTATAAACACACGCACATCTTTTGTAGAGCTAAAAGATTTATTATGCATTTTCAACTTTACGTTGGTAGTAATTTGATGTATAATTTAATATCCATTTAAAAGAACAAGGAAGTCGTGCTTTTTAAGTCCATGACATTTAGACATGTATTTGGACAAAGTCTAAACTTAAAATACAGATATTTAATTTAGTGGGTACGTTACGTGTCTGGAATAACCTTCACCTGGTACATGTAATCGAAATCGAGAATGGAAACCCAAAGGAATGTAAGATCTTCGAGAAGAATACAACCAAAGGACCAAAACAGGATAGCTAGAATCGGCTAAATCTGCCTATGTCTGAGAGAGGAGAACATTGGTCTTAATAATAAATACAGTATTTAGGAACAATTGTAAATTTCAATAATAGAAATCAATCATATCTTCACTATATACACAGAAAGTGACAATATTATTAAGCCAAATAAATGAAGCTTGATTTCATTTTATAATATGATCCTTTAACTTATCAAATGAACCAAGATAAGCAAAAATATTTGGGGCATGAAACAACTAATATGTTTCTAGATGTTAGTCATTAAATGTACAAAAAAGAGTATAATTGCATTTGTTTATCGTATCATGTTCCAAATCAGATAAATCTAAACAACTTTACGTTGGTAGTAATTTGAAGTATAATCTGATACCCATTTAAGCGAACAAGGAAGTCGTCCTTTTTAGGTTCATACAATTTAGACATTTTGCTTTGAAAAAAGTCTAAATTTAAAATACAGATATCTAATTTAGTGGGTACGATACGTGTCTGGAATGACCTTCAGATAGTACATGTACTCTCAAAATCGAGAGTGGTAAACCAAATGAATATAAGATCTCCGAGAGTAATACAACCAAAGGACCTAAACAGGATAGCTAGAATCGACTAAAAGTTCGTCTATGTCTAAGGGAATAAAACCCCCATCTTAATATTATTTACATTATTTAAGAACAACTGTTTATTTCAATACTAGATACTTCAAATCAATCATATCTTCAATAGATACACAGAAAGTGGCAATATTATAAAGCCAAATAATTTAAAAGTCATCTATGATCAAGACACCCAACAAGATTAATTAAGATTGTCTTAATTGTCTACAATACTTCACATAGAGAACAAGAAGTACAACACATTTCAAATGAATATGTGTTAGGATTAAATAAACGTTAGAGAATACCGAAGGGGGCATTCACAAATCGACAATCTAGAGAAACTGGCAACAAAGGGTACACAAGACGAAGACAATTAAAACAAAAACACAACACGAAGTGTTAAAATATTCTTGGTAATATAAGGCTATTTCGAAAATAGCGTTCAAATGTTGGTAATCTTTGCATAGACAGTAGTCACGTGCTTCTGGTGAATCAGATACACCTGAATTCTACATCTATTTCAACTTATTTATCAATCTTAATTTGACAGTATTATACAATCAAGTAGTATTAATAAAACGTATGCTCTATGATACATGATGAAGGTTCTTAATTCGATATCTACGTTTTCTATGACACAATCATCATTATTCACCTGACATTAAGCAACAATAACACACTCACAAACTCCAAATAATCCACAAACCGAACAAGTACATAGCCAATGTTATAAAAAATAATATTAAACAATAGACATAGCCACGTGAAATTGCAACTTTTAGCATTTTTTTATCAAGAAAACAAAACATATAGATGTGTGCTTAAATATATACATAGACTGTAATATATAAGTTTTAGTAAGTACTACATTGTATATAGCAAGGTCAATTCATTGGTGAACCATATTTAGCAAAGTTAAACATTAGATCATCTTTAAAGTTGTTTATAAATAACATTTTCTTTAAAGGTGGTGATGCTTACTGATTTACATATGTTTATCCATGACGAACAGGTAAACAGAGAATGTAGTGTGAGATGAATGAAATCCATCCAAAATGAAGCAGAACATAAATTGAAGTTCTATAATATAAAATTATTTTGAGGTTTTTATGAAACATTGTATGTAAGTAAATTATCATAATTAAAATATATTTATTTAAAGCTTGTGTTCATATATTAAACAAAGACACGCGCTCGTAATCTTTTTTTTTCTATCTAGTCCTTCAACCTTTTAAAGTTTTTGCATGATAATGTTGAAGTCAATGTTAAAATAAAACAAATAGTTATCGCTATTATCGCATACGTGTCATACTAAGCTTATCTACCATGTCCTTGTAAACTGTATATAATGTCATAACATTCATATACAATGATTACTGCAAATAAAGAATATTCGTGATATTTATGTGTGAGGATATACCCACAAGAACTGTCTGTTAAGAAAGATGTATTAATTCATCAGCTCATATGACATTGCTTGGTGATGTAAAATTGTAAAATCAGTTTTTTATGATGTCCTGGTTTTAAAACATAAGACTACAAATAAGGGTAAACTATCATACATGTCAGGTCAAATAATATATAATGGACAAATCCCACAAATTAATATCATTATTATCAGGATCTGACTTGATAAATCAACACCAGTAAAATATGTAATTAACATTAATAACTGACAATCAAGAAAATACCATACCATCAGAAGAGTCCTAAAGTCAAATAGTAATAACATACACAACCAATATATGGAACAACACATGGCACAAATCATGGTATCGTAACTTACAAACACAGCTTTAACACCTTACTTTGGTCATTGATAATAGTTGGCTTCTATGCTAATAATTCATCAATTTCAAAATGTTGTCCAAAAATATGGGAAGGCAAAATATAGTTCCCTCACCTTTGTATGTTGGGGTGGGGAAGGGGGTCATCTGCATCAATCTGGGATCATTCAACCCTGCTAGTTGTACAGTACAAACCAGAATCAAATAATGAATGGTCTAATAGACCCATCCGAAAAATGTCCATACATAATTGAGTGCTGGAAATCCTGTGATTGTTGATCAACGTATGATGACGCCCACAGAAACTATGTGATGGATGGCTATTGGTATCAACTGTGTACCTCTTCTAACCGACTTGTTCATTTATTCGAATGATACTCATAGCCTACATGGGTTTCTCAAGACAAATAGAAATAAGCTATCCCGGTCATTTTCCTTTAATTTTATCTCATGCTTTATAGATGACGTTTTGTTTACCAAATAATTCTACGTATGGCAATTTTGTTGATCCAGAAAAAGGACAAAACGGCACACAACGAATTACACAACATACACATAACACTTGTTTGAACCCAAGCATTGTATGAGTAACCAGCTGACGTATGGATTGTTTTTAGCATACCTTATTGTGTGTCCATGCAGACGTAATGTATGAATTTCCTTAACATGCCTTCTTTTGTGTCGATGCTAACGTATGAATTTCTTTGCCATGCCTTCTTTTGTGTCGATGCTGACGTATGAATTTCCTTAACATGCCTTTTTTTGTGTCGATGCTGACGTATGAATTTCTTTACCATGCCTTCTTTTGTGTCGATGCTGACATATGAATTTCCTTAACATGCCTTCTTTTATGTCGATGCTGACGTATGCATTTCTTTACCATGCCTTCTTTTGTGTCGATGCTGACGTATGAATTTCCTTAACATGCCTTCTTTTGTGTCCATGCTGACGTATGAATTTCCTTAACATGCCTTCTTTTGTGTCCATGCTGACGTTTGCATTTCTTTAACATGCCTTATTGTGTGTCCATGCTAACGTATGTATTTCTTTACCATGCCTTCTTTTGTGTCCATGCTGACGTATGAATTTCTTTAACATGCTTTATTGTGTGTCCATGCTGACGTATGTATTTCCTTAACATGCTTTCTTTTGTGTCGATGCTGACGTATGTATTTCCTTAACATACCTTCTTTTGTGTCGATGCTGACGTATGAATTGCCTTAACATGCCTTCTTTTGTGTCCATGCTGACGTTTGAATTTCCTTAACATGCCTTCTTTGGGGCGGTGTTGACGTATGAATTTCCTTAGCATGTCTTCTTTTGTGTCCATGCTGACGTATGGATTTCTTTACCATGCCTTCTTTTTGTCGATGCTGACGTATGCATTTCTTTACCATGCCTTCTTGTGTGTCGATGCTGACGTATGAATTTCCTTGACATGCCTTCTTTTGTGTCCATGCTATCATATGGATTTCCTTATCATGCCTTCTTTTTTTCCATGCTGACGTATGAATTTCTTTAACATGCCTTATTGTGTGTCCATGCTGACGTATGCATTTCTTTACCATGCCTTCTTTTGTGTCGATGCTGACGTATGAATTTCTTTAACATGCCTTCTTTTGTGTCCATGTTCACGTATGGATTTCTTTAACATGCCTTATTGTGTGTCCATGCTGACGTATGTATTTCCTTAACATGCTTTCTTCTGTTTCCATGCTGACGTATTGACTTCTTTAACATGCTTTCTTCTGTGTGCATACTGACGTATGGATTTCTTTAACATGCCTTATTTTGTGTCCATGCTGACGTATATATTTCCTTAACATGCTTTCTTTTGTTTCCATGCTGACGTATTTACTTCTTTAAGATGCTTTCTTCTGTGTACAAACTGACGTATGGATTTCTTTAGCATGCCTTCCTTTGTGTGCATACCGACCTATGGATTTCTTTAACATGCCTTCCTTTGTGTACATACTGACGTATGCATTTCCTTAACATGCCTTCCTTTGTGTCCATGCTGACGTATTGATTTCTTTAACATGCTTTCTTTTGTGTACATACTGACGTATGTATTTCATTAACATGCCTCTTTTGTGTACATACTGACGTATGGGTTTCTTTAACATGCCATCTTTTGTGTCCATGCTGAAGTATGAATTTCCTTAACATGCCTTCTTTTGTGTCCATGCTGACGTATGGATTTCTTTAACATGCCTTCTTTACTGTCCATGCTGACGTATGCATTTCCTTAACATGCTTTCTTTTTTGTACATACTGACGTATGGATGTCTTTAGCATGCCTTCTTTTGTGTCCATGCTGACGTATTGATTTCTTTAACATGCTTTCTTCTGTGTACATTCTGACGTATGTATTTCATTAACATGACTTCCTGTGTGTACATACTGATGTATGGGTTTCTTTAACATGCCATCTTTTGTGTCCATGCTGACGTATGAATTTCCTTAACATGCCTCCTTTTGTGCCCATGCTGACGTATGGATTTCTTTAACATGCCTTCTTTTGTGTCCATGCTGACGTATGCATTTTCTTAACATGCTTTCTTTTGTGTACATACTGACGTATTGGTGTCTTTAGCATGCCTTTTTTGTGTCCATGCTGACGTATTGATTTCTTTAACGTGCTTTCTTCTCTGTACATACTGACGTGTGTATTTCTTTAGCATGCCTTCCTTTGTGTAATATTATTTTGAGTGAGTGATTGATTGTTGTTTAATTCCAACTCAGCAATTTGACAGTTATATGATGACGATGATAACTTCATTTTCAATGAAATGATTATGGGGTCCACTTTGTTTTAGACCAACACGCTGAGTTGGGTTTTTAAATGCTAGCTCACAGCCACAATAGTCCTCGGGTAGATATGTCGCTACACTCAGACACATTATTCTGATTCCGAGCCAACTAGTCTTTGCCCTTACTCCTTAGTGTTGCGTGCGTAGAGGAGAAGCAACCTATACCAATTGTATAATCTTTGGATTGACCCGACGTTTTTACTACAATTGATTACTCGACTTATGCTGAGAATCAAAATATACAATATATTTCCATGAGTAGAAATAGCTCCACTCATCAAAACATTTTATTTTCTCTTAGCCATGGTCTCTATTCTAACGAATAGTTGACATGGAAATGTCAAGTTCTGCACTTTAACCCCTTTGTAAGAACAATTCAAACTTCAATAGAAAAATGGTAGAAGCAGAGTCAATATCGATCCCTCAGACATATATACTTTCCAAGCTTGGTACAGACACTTCAATAACAAGTGGCAGGATTAAATAAGTGTTATATGTTCTAACCTGTCTTCTTAATAAACTGATGACGTCATGTAAATGCATTCCACATATGAGTAAAATACCAATCCTCACATATAACACAGCGAACATAGTTAATATAAAGTACGCTATAATACCAACCCTCACATATAACAGAGCGAACATAGTTAATATAAAGAACGCTATAATACCAACCCTCACATATAACAGAACGAACATAGTTAATATAAAGTACGCTATAATGACCAACTCTTACATGTAACAGGGCGAACATAGTTAATATAAAGTACGCTATAATACCAACCGTCACATATAACAGGGCGAACATAGTTAATATAAAGGACTCTATAATACCAACCGTCACATATAACATGGGCGAACATAGTTAATATAAAGGACGCTATAATACCAACCCTCACATATAACATGGGCGAACATAGTTAATATAAAGGACGCTATAATACCAACCCTCACATATAACAGGGCGAGCATAGTTAATATAAAGGACGCTATAATACCAACCGTCACATATAACAGAGCGTACATAGTTAATATAAAGGACGCTATAATACCAACCCTCACATATAACAGGGCGAACATAGTTAATATAAAGGACGCTATAATACCAACCGTCACATATAACAGAGCGAACATAGTTAATATGAAGGACGCTATAATACCAACCGTCACATATAACAGAGCGAACATAGTTAATATGAAGGACGCTATAATGTCAACCCTCACATATAACAGAGCGAACATAGTTAATATAAAGTACGCTATAATGACCAACTCTTACATGTAACAGGGCGAACATAGTTAATATAAAGTACGCTATAATACCAACCGTCACATATAACAGGGCGAACATAGTTAATATAAAGGACTCTATAATACCAACCGTCACATATAACATGGGCGAACATAGTTAATATAAAGGACGCTATAATACCAACCCTCACATATAACATGGGCGAACATAGTTAATATAAAGGACGCTATAATACCAACCGTCACATATAACAGGGCGAACATAGTTAATATAAAGGACGTTATAATACCAACCCTCACATATAACAGAGCGAACATAGTTAATATAAAGGACGCTATAATACCAACCGTCACATATAACAGAGCGAACATAGTTAATATAAAGGACGCTATAATACCAACCCTCACATATAACAGGGCGAACATAGTTAATATAAAGGACGTTATAATACCAACCCTCACATATAACAGGGCGAACATAGTTAATATAAAGGACGCTATAATACCAACCCTCACATATAACAGAGCGAACATAGTTAATATAAAGGACGCTATAATACCAACCCTCACATATAACAGAGCGTACATAGTTAATATAAAGGACGCTATAATACCAACCCTCACATATAACAGAGCGTACATAGTTAATATAAAGGACGCTATAATACCAACCCTCACATAGAACAGGGCGAACATGGTTAATATAAAGGACGCTATAATACCAACCCTCACATATAACAGAGCGAACATAGTTAATATAAAGGACGCTATAATACCAACCCTCACATATAACAGGGCGAACATGGTTAATATAAAGGACGCTATAATACCAACCCTCACATATAACAGAGCGAACATAGTTAATATAAAGAACGCTATAATATCAACCGTCACATATAACAGAGCGAACATAGTTAATATAAAGGACGCTATAATACCAACCCTCACATATAACAGGGCGAACATAGTTAATATGAAGGACGCTATAATACCAACCGTCACATATAACAGAGCGAACATAGTTAATATAAAGGACGCTATAATGTCAACCCTCACATATAACAGAGCGAACATAGTTAATATAAAGGACGTTATAATACCAACCCTCACATATAACAGAGCGTACATAGTTAATATAAAGGACGCTATAATACCAACCGTCACATATAACAGAGCGAACATAGTTAATATAAAGTACGCTATAATACCAACCGTCACATATAACAGGGCGAACATAGTTAATATAAAGGACGCTATAATACCAACCCTCACATATAACAGAGCGAACATAGTTAATATGAAGGACGCTATAATACCAACCGTCACATATAACAGGGCGAACATAGTTAATATAAAGGACGCTATAATACCAACCGTCACATATAACAGAGCGAACATAGTTAATATAATGGACGCTATAATACCAACCCTCACATATAACAGAGCGTACATAGTTAATATAAAGGACGCTATAATACCAACCCTCACATATAACAGAGCGTACATAGTTAATATAAAGGACGCTATAATACCAACCCTCACATATAACATGGGCGAACATAGTTAATATAAAGGACGCTATAATACCAACCCTCACATATAACAGAGCGTACATAGTTAATATAAAGGACGCTATAATACCAACCCTCACATATAACATGGGCGAACATAGTTAATATAAAGGACGCTATAATACCAACCCTCACATATAACATGGGCGAACATAGTTAATATAAAGGACGCTATAATACCAACCCTCACATATAACATGGGCGAACATAGTTAATATAAAGGACGCTATAATACCAACCCTCACATATAACATGGGCGAACATAGTTAATATAAAGGACGCTATAATACCAACCCTCACATATAACAGAGCGTACATAGTTAATATAAAGGACGCTATAATACCAACCCTCACATATAACATGGGCGAACATAGTTAATATAAAGGACGCTATAATACCAACCCTCACATATAACAGAGCGTACATAGTTAATATAAAGGACGCTATAATGACCAACTCTTACATGTAACAGGGCGAACATAGTTAATATAAAGGACGCTATAATACCAACCCTCACATATAACAGAGCGTACATAGTTAATATAAAGGACGCTATAATACCAACCCTCACATATAACATGGGCGAACATAGTTAATATAAAGGACGCTATAATACCAACCCTCACATATAACAGAGCGTACATAGTTAATATAAAGGACGCTATAATACCAACCCTCACATATAACAGAGCGTACATAGTTAATATAAAGGACGCTATAATACCAACCCTCACATATAACATGGGCGAACATAGTTAATATAAAGGACGCTATAATACCAACCCTCACATATAACAGAGCGTACATAGTTAATATAAAGGACGCTATAATACCAACCCTCACATATAACAGAGCGTACATAGTTAATATAAAGGACGCTATAATACCAACCCTCACATATAACATGGGCGAACATAGTTAATATAAAGGACGCTATAATACCAACCCTCACATATAACAGAGCGTACATAGTTAATATAAAGGACGCTATAATACCAACCCTCACATATAACAGAGCGTACATAGTTAATATAAAGGACGCTATAATACCAACCCTCACATATAACATGGGCGAACATAGTTAATATAAAGGACGCTATAATACCAACCCTCACATATAACAGAGCGTACATAGTTAATATAAAGGACGCTATAATACCAACCCTCACATATAACAGAGCGAACATAGTTAATATAAAGGACGCTATAATACCAACCTTCACATATAACAGGGCGAACATAGTTAATATAAAGGACGCTATAATACCAACCCTCACATATAACAGAGCGTACATAGTTAATATAAAGGACGCTATAATGACCAACTCTTACATGTAACAGGGCGAACATAGTTAATATAAAGGACGCTATAATACCAACCCTCACATATAACAGAGCGTACATAGTTAATATAAAGGACGCTATAATACCAACCCTCACATAGAACAGGGCGAACATAGTTAATATAAAGGACGCTATAATACCAACCCTCACATATAACAGAGCGTACATAGTTAATATAAAGGACGCTATAATACCAACCCTCACATATAACATGGGCGAACATAGTTAATATAAAGGACGCTATAATACCAACCCTCACATATAACAGAGCGTACATAGTTAATATAAAGGACGCTATAATACCAACCCTCACATATAACAGAGCGAACATAGTTAATATAAAGGACTCTATAATACCAACCCTCACATATAACATGGGCGAACATAGTTAATATAAAGGACTCTATAATACCAACCCTCACATATAACAGAGCGAACATAGTTAATATAAAGGACGCTATAATACCAACCCTCACATATAACATGGGCGAACATAGTTAATATAAAGGACGCTATAATACCAACCCTCACATATAACAGAGCGTACATAGTTAATATAAAGGACGCTATAATACCAACCCTCACATATAACAGAGCGAACATAGTTAATATAAAGGACGCTATAATACCAACCGTCACATATAACAGAACGAACATAGTTAATATAAAGGACGCTATAATACCAACCCTCACATATAACAGAGCGAACATAGTTAATATAAAGGACGCTATAATACCAACCGTCACATATAACAGAGCGAACATAGTTAATATAAAGGACGCTATAATACCAACCGTCACATATAACAGAACGAACATAGTTAATATAAAGGACGCTATAATACCAACCGTCACATATAACAGGGCGAGCATAGTTAATATAAAGAACGCTATAATACCAACCCTCACATATAACAGAGCGAACATAGTTAATATAAAGGACGCTATAATACCAACCGTCACATATAACAGAGCGAACATAGTTAATATAAAGGACGCTATAATACCAACCTTCACATATAACAGAGCGAACATAGTTAATATAAAGGACGCTATAATACCAACCCTCACATATAACAGGGCGAACATAGTTAATATAAAGTACGCTATAATACCAACCCTCACATATAACAGTACGAACATAGTTAATATAAAGGACGCTATAATACCAACCGTCACATATAACAGAGCGAACATAGTTAATATAAAGGACGCTATAATACCAACCGTCACATATAACAGGGCGAACATAGTTAATATAAAGTACGCTATAATATTGATTATGTTATAATATGTAATGGTCGTGACACAGAAGTAGTCATATCATATGTATAATATTTATTTTAATAAAGAGAACCGATAGCCTCAACCATTATCTAAATATTAGATAGTAAACAATGACATAGTCAAATTTGAACCAACATATAAATAACATTACCACCTTTCGTCAATGTATTGACAGAATACTTTACAATAATGTATTGATATCTTCCACGAAAAACCTGTTGAAAGATCAGATGATACGATTCTGATAAAAAATAATCTTTCCTTTAGTATATTCTAGTACTCATAATACGGTAACGTTGCTAAAAGTCTGAATATAAACTGCACGTGCGAACGTATCGGATGCGTTGTGAAATGTAAACTTCATATCCCGGATCGGTTAATATATTACTATCGATGTGTAGAACATATATAATGACAAAATTGTTATAGTAAAGTCTGGTAGAAAGTTGACCATTAGTGTCAAAGAACTGAGGGAAAAAAGGCACAAAAATGGCCCCGTCTTTGATAAAAAATCCGAATTAATGTATTTTACTATATAGACGACATCATACATTTGATGCAAAAGCATTTAACCAAAAAACTAGAAAAAGGAAATGGCCAAAAAATCTTCATTTTTGACAATGTCACGGAGTTCATAGATGTCACCGAAAGAGATTATGCTCCACTTACTAATAGATAGGGGACCGGTCATTATTTATCTCCAGGGGGGAGGCAAAGTGTAAATATGGAATGAGCAAACATAACTGACCCCCTTTTTTAAGTTGTGGTGAAAATTTTCATCCCCCCTCTTTCAACTACTTCAAATATTTTGACCCCCCCCTTCCTGATTATGGTTGAAAGGCTTCTAATTTCATATGTTGCTATAAATTCCTTTTAGCAAGGATAGTAGCTTATATGAAATGGAACTAAAGGACCGTCTGTGTTCATAAAGACAACCACAACCACATCTGATGAAAATGATACCCTTAAGTCACTTTGTTGTATTTTTTTGTCTTAACAGTCTTCAACAAGGCAGGAGCTCATTATTTAAAGAAGCTGCATCAATAATTTTTGCCATATATACAATATACTATTACAATAGTTTTTTTTAATATATTGAAATATTATTTTAATCACCAGCTTCACAATTAATCTCAAATCAACAGTATTATAATAACAGAAATTTCCAAATTAAAAAATACTTTATAATGCAACAAAACGATTGAGAAAGTATTCATAATGACCGGTCCCTAGGTACTATCGAAGTATGGTATATCCTTTAGAAACGTGAATGTATGTGTCATTATTCTAGCAACATGACAGATACAATAGGAACCAAAATAGTCTTTGTGATACTATAATATAGCCCTAACCCATATCATACTTTATGCTCATTTTAAGATGAGGAGGAATTATGTAATGCCTACCCATGTTAAAATAAGCATAAACAATTGTGTTGGGATGTTACCGGAATAGCCGTCAACGCCGTTTGTGCAGGATTGTCCCATTTTAGATATAGTTAAGACAAATATTCAATTAAGATTCAAAGAAAACATTATTAATTTCTATTTTTATTATTTGAATTGCTGGTTTACGCGATCAAATAGTGAAATGTACTGGGAAAACACCGATAAGACTTCATACATGTGCTAAAAATAACTGTGGTATTTAAATAATAGTTTTGCTTACAAAGCGAAAGTAGCATGCCATTTTATAATTTACAGTATTATACAATCAAGTAGTTTTAGTAACACAGTATACTCCATACATGATGCAGGTTATTCCAGAACCGTATGTTGTGTTCTATGTTTCAAATTACACAGCCATTTATTATTTAGCCAAGCGATACCTGTTCTATGTCATTGATAGGACAGCAACATGTGAATCCCATCTGCAAAATCTTAAATAATGTTGTCATGTCGAAAAATAATCCCCATTAATCTCCATTTTGACCAAATGAAAACAAATTTTTCTTTCTGGATGCTAAATATCATGCTCAGATTTCCAACACATTTCGTTGTAAAAACAGATAATAGAGAAAATAATGAATGATAGATAATTTGTATTTCTCGTAAATAAATGTTAGACGACCGAATGACAATCAAGAATAGACAACATAGACACAGAACAAAATAAACGTTTAACACATAAACACAACACAGATACCCCCCTCCCCACGCAAACAAAAAAAAAAAGAAAAGAAAAGAAAAACAAAAAGATAAGCAAAACGAAAAAAAAAGAAAGAAAACAAACACAAAACAACGCATTGTTAATCATATAGTCGAGCCTGGTAACAAATTAAAGGTAAGATGTCCATGTAGAGTTCCTTGTCTATCTTCAGACTTGTGTCAGTGACCTACCACTATTAATTATATTCCACAGTTAGACAAACTATATTATTATGCTTCGTGTAAATTTCTGTAGTGATATTTGGTACTGTAATATCTTGGCATATTACCTGGGCAATTAGACACTCAGTATAGTAATGATATTAATGTGGTCTTGTCCAGGTAATATGCCAAAATATTACCCAGGTCTGAGAGACAGATTACCTTTGTCCAGGTAATATGCCAAAATACTACCCAGGTCTGAGAGACATATTACCCTCCTGTTCGGTCGGGTAATATGTCTTCAGAGCTGGGTAATATTTTGGCATATTACCTGGACAAGGCCACATTATTATATAAATGTTTTATGCATAGATTTGTATCATTGAACATGACATTATTGCATGCTTCAGCTGTGGTGTTTTGTGCAGATGGATAGTGTATCAAGTCTTACTTTTTTTTCCAATATAAGGGAGATAACAAAACTAAATATTGTATCATTGGAATGTTTGAAACATAGTAAACAGAAAGGTTATAATTAACATAGTTGTAATACAGTGATTTAATTTTACTTTCGTTTTGTTTATATATGTATTGCTGTTGAAGATCCAGTTAGCAAGAGGGGATGGATTGGACCTCATTAACTGGCTTAACTCCGTCATATTTCTGTGTGCCTATCCAAGACCGAAACTGAATGTCCAATGTCATATGTCGTATACGTTTTATTGTGCTCAGTGAGTAAAAATAAGATGATATTACTCCTTTTTGTTAACTATCCCTGTTTAAACTGTTTGTTCATAATATGTGTGTCTCTTAACGAATACAAATCAAGACATAGGGAAAACACATCATTTGACTCTACCGTTAAGCATGAATAAATAAAACATGCATTATGCTTCACTGACAAGGAATGACATCAATTGATGAAACTATATTTTAATATAATGGATTTTGCAGAGGAGACCATATTGCTTAGTTGTAGAGAACCTCAATGAGTGTCTTAGTAAAGAGACGGGTAATTATCTACGTGCATAATCAAGACATAATAATATAGTGCTAATATAAACTTTAGAGAAACTGACTGGACAACAATATTTCATAGGATTGTGTTATGACATCATATCCACTGCTATAAAATTATATCCTACAGTTAGACAAACTATAATGTTGTATACATAGCTTGTTGTATCATTGAACAGGACATTATTACATGCTTCAGTTGTGGTGTTTTTGTGCAGATGGATAGTGTATCAAGTATTAAGTTCACTTTTGCAATTTCTTCCAATATAAGGGAGATAATCAAAAATAAATATTGCATCATTGGAATGTTTGAAAACAGAATAAAAAGAAAGGTAATAATTAACATAGTTGAAATCCAATGGTGAACGGTACTTGATATTCGTAGTTGTTTGATTTGATTATCGTTTGTTATATATGTATTGCTGTTGAAGATCCAGTTATCAAGAGGGGATGGTTTGGACCACAGCAACTGGTTTAACCCCGTCATATTTGTGTGTGCCTGTCCAAGACCGAAACTGAATTTCCAATGTCATATGTCGTAGTCTTTTTATTGTGATCAGTGAGTGTTAATCATCACTGTTTAAACTTTCTTTTCATAATATGTGTGTCTCTTAACGGATAAAAATCAAGGCAAATGGAAACAAGATCATTTGACTCTTCCGCTAAGTATGAATAAGTAAAACACGTATTATGTTTTTTTTTTCCGTGACAAGGAATCACATCAATTGATGAATGGATGTTGCAGAGGAGATTATATGCTTAATTGCAGAGAATATCAAAAAATGTATTTCTGCTAAATTAAAAATAATCTGAGCTTTTGAATATCGATCCAATCACAAACAAGAATTGCGATTGGTGACCATGTTTTACCAGATGAAAATTAAATAGGTATCTTTTTGAGCACCTCTGTTACATCACTTGTGCTAAGTGAAGAATCATTTGGACTAAAAAGTGAAGCCAATTATAAACAAGATTTTCCCATGGCGGTCATTTTTTCATCGGTCCAAATTATTACAACCAACTAACAAAGCTTATAGTTTCAGATTACAAGACAATATAGCCACATCGCAGGGGTAATTCCATAATCTAATTCTAGATAAATACGGTACCAATATTGATGACCGGATCTATGCAAACTGATTAATGTTCTTTGAGGACATGCATTATATATAGCAAATAACAAATCATTTGAATAGTAGCTTGATAAAATTATAATTAACAATTGATCATGGCGGCCATGCTTTTGTTGGTTTAGGACGAAATGCAATTGTTAAGTAGAGGACAATGACGAAGGACCACGAACAATGAACTCAAGTTCACGACAATAACTCACCTGACGCAAAACTAAAAAAAAAAAAACAGAACAAAAAGAGAATAATTGAACCCTTTTTAAGTACATATAGATTCTACATGATACACAATATGCAATGCTTAAAATTTAGAAAAGTGTGTGATTTTAATACCCAGAGACCGAAGCTCCAGGTACAGAAATATCAGCGACTTTGCTTTTCACTTGTTGTGGATTGGACAGAACCAATCTTAAGAGCCATTCACTAGTTGCACACGATTAATGAAACGTAGAACTAGATCTCATGAAGGAAGGTAAATAATCCCCTCGTGCATAATAAATGTCAACATTGTGAGTTCGAGTCCCGCACAGGGCGAGGTGTACTAGATACAACACTATGTGATTAATTCAACCTTATATATGAATGCTGTCTTCTGATTGGTTGATAAAAGGTGTTTTTTTTTAACCAAATCTTATTTTTTTTCGATCTTTCCCCATCGTCGGGATATTTCTCATTGAGAATTCCGTATAACGTGATATTTGCCTAGGCAAATACTAAGGTACTAGACAAATACCACGCTCAAGGGAAAATTATTTCCTTAAATAGTTTGTGACGTCACGGATGACGTCACTATAAACAAATTGACGATTCACTTTATTGTTGTTATATATATATGAACATGTCTTGATTCTTAACTTGAAAAAAGTATATATTTCAAATTTATTTGCATTAATTTTTTTTTACCTGCCACTGTTTTACTGGCTGTTAAATATTCGGCGGAATTAAACAAATATGTCCTGTTAGTGAGGGTTATTTGCGAAAAATATCGATTTCGAGGACAGGCAAATTTCCCTCTCCACAAAGGCGGCTCGTGAAATTTGCATCTCCTCTCAACATGTATTTTCCGCAAATAACCTACTCTAACAGGATATATTTGCATACAAGTTTTTCAGTGGCTTGCGATAGGTCGGTGAATTTGTCCGAGTACTCTATGGTCGATGCAAACTAATGTTAAGTTTTTAATAGTAGTACCTTTCAGGAATTCGTCCTAATCTTACCATAAAGCATTATGAATGGAGGTCATATCATTACATTTTTCGACACTGTAGAAAATATATATGTAACGCATGTCTCAATGTAGCTTTTAAAGCTCGTACTTGGTACTATTTATATAATAGTAACTTATGTATAGGGCATTATCGTGATTTATAGACTGCCCAAGGGACAGTAGTATAGACTGAAACAGTGATAATGTCTGAGCCGCAGGCGAGGGCAATATCAGTTTTGAACTCAATACTACTGTCCCAAGATCAGTCTATAACTCATGATAATCCCCTATGCATAAGTAACTATTATTTTTATTTCGTTGGAGGAAATAAGACTTTCTAAATAGTTTTGCTCATTTTAGTACAATGTTTGTTTACATTGACAACTTCACGATCTCCGTCGCGTTTTACAAAAGGGACGTCGCAAGTCTATTACCTCGAGCGGTCATTAACATGACAATGCCTGCGGGCATTATGATGTTAATGACTGGTAAATTCCTAATGAAAAAGTCGAATTTAGAACTGATTTGAAATAAAAACAGAATGATAGTTAATATGTGCGGATTATTTATTTTTATTTATACATTTCTGCAGATTCCCCGCCTCCATCAAAAGTACAACTTATTGATAGTAATATGTAGGCATTAATTTCTGTATGATGACAGCAGTAATGATATCCTATTTCTAGAATTGAATACTGTTGGAGCTATGGCTTATGGTTGTATCGTGGAGGTAAGTTGTATTGGTGGAGGGTGGAGGAAACTGGAGTATTCGGAGAAAACCACAGACCTGTTACAAGTCACTGAAAAACTTGATAACATTAAGTTGTATTGGTGTCTTTGTGATAAGCATACACTTACTACAAAGGCACCAAAGGCACCAATACAACTTTATGTTTCTTATTGTAAGTAAAACGTAGATATCTAATTTAGTGCACACGACACGTTTCTTGAATAACATTCATAAGGTCAAAGTCAAAAGATTTGGAAAGTCAAACAATTTAAAAGTTGTTGGGAGAAAATAGACAAGAGAACTAAACAGAATAGTTTAAACTAGACATTAATGACTCATTTTACAAGGAATTACACAAATAGATTTTCAAGTCTTTTTAACAATGAACATTATTCAAAAGAAACGTGAGAGAGCGTCTTAGTGTACCTCTTACTAATGTTTGTATACGGAAGGATTTATGTTCTTTATGTTATTGCACTTGAATTATACTGAACACCAAAATAAATGTAGCACATTTCTATCATTAAGAAGAGCAAATGAAAATAATATTATTTGTTTTCTTTAAAGCGAATTACTTCTTAGAATTTTTCGAAGGATTGAATATTTTAAAATATGAGTGTACAATGGGCGAGTGCAATACTATTTTATGTTTTCAGTCAGATGATATGCTGGTCTATGAACAACAATGTTACATATCCATTTACCATTTGTTATCGCAAAGGCACCTCTATAAAATGACCCTGTCTATCTTAGTAATGGGTGGTCCCAAGCTTCCCATCTCAGTGATGTGACACTGTCATGAGAGTGCTTTCCATATTTGCATGGTACTGAGTTAACAACAATGGTGTACACATATTTAAAATATACTTTTCTTTAATACTTGTATGTAGGTGTAGCATTTCTGTCTGATGTACAGTATATTTAAGTTTAATTATCGGTTCAGTTGATATGAATTCAAAGGAAGTATAACACATCATAGTTTATAATAATAGGTTACCTCATACAGCTTTTAAACACTTTACAACATGGCCGCATATATGCATTTGATTTTGCATAGTGTTGTCTTGTTGGTTTGCTTTGAAAGACGAACTGAAGCTGATGGTAAGTCTACATTAAATAGTACTAATTATTTATATGATGTTTGATTAGTCGACTCAGGAAGCCATCTTACATACTGACTAACATGTCTCAATTCCAGCCCTGTCTTCAAACCGTGCTAAAACAGTGATATTAGTTACGATATTACTCACCGTGACAACACCTTTTGTAGATAGGAATTAATACGTGTTTGAGACATGTTATATGTCTATTGATTCAAGCATCTTACTTGGAAGCAACCAACAATTATAAAAGAAAACAATTAGCAATTATGTCAGACGTCACACAATAAAAAAAATGTTGGAACTGACACAATATTGGGCACCTTGCCCTCCACCTCACAAAATAAAAAATTATAATGGATAAAAAGATTTGAGGAAAAGTTTGAAGATGCCAAAAGGGTTATCAAAAGCCGTAAGTTGAAGACTAACAAGCAACACAATGGTCAAAATAAAAGGGACAAAAGGACAAATAATGATTAACAAAACAATACACAAAACACTAAAGATCCAGCAACAGGAACCCCACTAAACACCGAACATGAACTATGAACTCCGGAAGTGTAAACATTTCCTGTTCCACATGTGGCACCCGTAGTGTTGCTCTTGTTACAAGCAGTGTGATAAGCTGGGCTCTCTCAGGATAGGTCACTTCGAGTTACATAGTTCGTGTCCACATTTCGTACTATTGAAATCACAGTCATTGATTGTAAATTATAAAAATTGGCTGTAGTTAAAAACATATTTATAATACTAAGATTTCTGAAAAAATTATAAAATCCAGCAATTTATATTGACCTATATTTGGAAATTCTGCAAATCAAAACCAAGCTTCCATTTTCACTTCGGTTAACGGCGTTTGTGATGTAAACAACAGTTTTAAGCTACATACAAGCTATGGCGTTCAAGAATGATTGTCAAAGTAACAAGCGTAAAGCGTAATAAAAACAAACTATAGCTATTTTCTAATGTGACGTTAATTTGACGTCACTGATGTCACATTAATTAATACTCGACCGATAGATTGTTCATCGCATCTCTTATCTCAAGTTTCACCTTTAATGCGACATTGCTCTCAGAACTCCATTCTCACAAAAAAGACAACAGTAGAATATATGTATACTCCAAACTATGCAATGATATACAACCTCATGTGTTTGCATGCTATTTGAAGTGTGGGCTGTACTAAATTAATAGATGCAATCATATTGAATTATCTTTAATAATTTATCTGGGCGCACTACGTTTGAGCGCATTTTCAATTTTAGGTGTGTTACGTTTGAGCGCAAATTTTTCCTACGTTTGAGCGCATTTTACCTATGGTTTACCTGGGGAATTTGATATCTAAAAATGTGAAAAATAGAAATAAAAATATATTAGACGTTTCGCACGATATTGCGTCCATTAAAAAATTGTGTCAATGTCTCAATAAAAAAGTCCAGGATTTCAGTGTTGTAAAGCAAAATTCAAATATGTGTATATCTAAATAAAGCCTAAAACAACGGTCTTCTGTCTGGCTACTATTCCTAAGTTCCTGATAATTTATTTTAATTATTTCAGTGTTCAAAGTTGTACTCTTACGCTAATAGTTTGCTGTCCGACGTAAGAGTTTGAAGTTCAGAACATTGGTTTTTCGTTGGTTTCTCGGTAGACTCGAATCCGAAATGCGCACAATTTGACATACCATAATGTGTTTATTGTGACGTTATATCCGTTTGGTTGTCGGTTGAAATTTTGATGAAATCGGACAAGACAAATCCAGTCTCGACATCTGTCCGAACTCATAAACAGGTAAGACAACCCTCATTATGCAAGTATTTAAACAAAAACAGACACATATAAATATTATTTCTTTTTAACTACAAGAAAGTACCCATACAACAGATAACATCTATTGGTAAAATGCTAAAATCGAGTTTTCCTTTTTGAGACAGTGACCAAATTGCTATGTCTAGCCACAATGTCCAAACGTCGCTTTTTAGATTTTTTCGACGAGATGCCGCTATTTGAGTAGATACTACAGTGTAAATAAAATACAAAAGAGAAATAACAAACTATATATTATGGAAGAAAGTTCCCATACCTGGCTAAAATATACATGTAGAATGTGCAAGGTTTGCTTGTTCATTAGTTTTTTTGCCCGACTTTTCCATGTCTAGCCAAAATGTCCAATATGGCAAAAACGTCACACTTTTTTTTATATCATTGCCATTTGCATAACGTCAGCAAGTTAACTTGTTACGCTGCACGACGCAATACACTTTACTATAAAAGATTACAGCACTAAAAAACACATCATGAAAACATCATAGGATTTTTTTAGAATGTTCTATGAAATAGATTTAAGAATGTTTAAAGATGTCTATAAAAGTAGCACTAAAATCTTACAAATCGGTTCTTGCGGAAAATTTCAACCCAATTGACTTCATTTAAGTTGATCTGGAAATTTCTCCTGTCTCTAACCTACTGTATTGTTCTAACGCAAGTTTTTCTTTCTCGGTGCGCATGACTGTAGCGGGGTTGTCAAGACCTCGAATTTTTTCATTAAAAAAATCATTTTTAATAATTTTTTAAAGATCATTTTTATAATAATTTTTTTTCATTATCAAAATAATTTTTAATAATTTTCATAATAATTACTTAAAAGTTTTATAATTTTTTTTTCTCAGGTAAATAGCTAAGGTAAAATGCGCTCAATCGTGGATTTTTTTGCGCTCAAATGTAGGACAAATGCGCTCAAACGTCGTGCAACGAATTATCTGTATCAAGTTTTTTTATTTTTTGTTTAAAAACGTTCAAGATTTTACAATCGGAATATGTTAGCCGTTGTTGAATAAGGGTAATAACAAAATTACCGAACTCCGAACAATCTTACAAAGGGAAAGTCAAAACTCATAAGTATATAAACAGACAAAATCAGTCAACAACCGGAAAACTGTGAAAACCGTAATGACCCTGACTTGGTACAGGCATTTCTAAAGAAATGGTGGGTTGAATCAGATTTTAAAGCGCCAAACCTCCCCCTTTCATTACGACTCAAAGTCTCCGGTTGTCACTATAACAGTATTTATAACAATACTTGAACAAAACAGGTAAAACAGTTTTCAAAGCAGCACCAAGCTCAGTGAAGTAAATGTCAAAAACACTTTTACGTCACACATTGATAACAAAATATTTTTGACATTTTTGTTGACACACGATCAATAAGTATTTTTTTTTCTTTCTGGAAAATACTTTGTCAATTTTTCCTAACTTTCAAAATGTTTAGGCAAAGAATAAATGAACGACATATCACATAAAGCACATAATTTTTAATGATATGGATTACCGATAATTTAGCCGACATTTTGAAAATGCGCATCATATGGAGAATGCTTCCACTCTGACAAAAACCAACAAACATAGTAACGTTTAGGTTTAAATATTTGCAAAATTCTTTGGTGAATTCTAAAGTATTTCGAATCGGAAAAAGGACTATGATGTCATTGTAAAGATGTCGTATGCATTTCGTTTTTCCTTGCTCTTAGCATGATCGAAATAAATGTTCTATGATTCAGATTTAGTCAGATTTTTGTGAAAAAATTAAAACGAAAGTCTTACAATATTTTAAAATGCCTTTTTCTACATTTTATTATCCTTTAGATCCCTGTTTTACAACAAATACAATAGACGAATGGAAGCGTTCTGTGGCAAATCCCGATTATAATGACATATGTGACAACTTATTAATACCAGGATGGTATCGGATTATATCTGGTGCTGGCGAAAAAATGCCAACAACTTGCCCATTTGGTGGATTTCGGTGTGGAACAACTTCTCCTATGTGGTTGTCATCAAGTAAGATATGTATTTGTTAATAGAATAATGATAATAACAATATACCAGACCACCAGAACAATTCACAAAATGGAAAACAATAAGTAGAAACACAGGTAAAATCGATAGATATAAAGACACATGTACATGAAAGGCGACGTTTTAGGTTTGGCATAGGCACATCAATAAAAAGTGGCGTGGTTACACTAGCTTGATGTATGGACCCTAATAGTTAAGTTAGATAATTCATTGTTGTGATATATAATGGAAGTTTAAATTACATCTACCAATGTATTTCATGCAATTGGTTCCACTAAAGATGTAAATTTTACTCCTGTCTTTGGGGATTCAACTGTGTGTGGCTAATTGTTACTTGCGGCATGACGGTGGTTTCCTCCTTTCAGTACAGGTTATTCCGTCATCTCTATGATATAAACAAAAATACTATAAAAGTGGCATTACAACGACACCAATGGAACGTAAAACAATATCAGTTACTATAAATGTGTGTTTCTAACTTTCACCTTTGTCCACTACTCTGGATATTAGTGAAGATTCATCTATGGCTCAAACCTGAGTTGCTCAGTGAGTTTCCGTGTAGAGGAATAGTGGGTCCCATCCAATTTTTTTTGTGGGGGGGATGTTATCAGGTTATTATGCGGTAGAGCTGAGCGTTGACCATAGCAGGTAACGAGTGTGAAGTGCTACGCTTCTTTCACGCTTATGATCCCTTGTATATGTTGATAAAGAGCTAATTGTAGCCACTACAAAAGACTAAATTTTTCCTTCATACCCAGTTATCTGCAGAGGTAGTCTAAGGTCGTTGACCATAATGACTCATCACTACCCAGCTCTCTATACGACAGTGGTAGTCAATAGTTGACCGGGTTGACCTATCCTTTCCCTCTTTTCTATGTAGTTTTTATGTATTACTGAATTTGATCTCGTCCTGAATATAACTGAAATACTTCTCTCTGGATGTAAAGCAATACTCAATCAATCAATATATCCACTATGCCATTAAAATATCACATGAAGATAATGCATTTAGCTTTAGGTGGTTTGAAAAAAACACTTGGTTGAACACATCTGTTCAGAAAGAGCAATGGATAATGCACAAACATTAGCTTAACTCCGTCATTCTTTACTGAAATGGCTATATCAAGTCAGTAAAGTTATCGACCATGGCTTGTATCGATTTTATCTCTGTTTCTATAATATTTCGATTATATTTTGGAAGCATTATTTTCACCCTTTTTTTATTGGTAAAAACACGCGCTAAGAATCGCACTGATTGCTCGGATGGCAAGAAATACCCCAAACGATGACATATGGAAAAAATGTTTAAATTTCTGATAAAAGCAACTCAATTGAATAAGCTTAGATTTTAATACATCATTGTTTGGTGTACTGTGTGTTGTTTTACAAACCAATTTAGACGTTTATGATTTAGTTTACTTATACAGTATCGTTATACCGTAACGATCCAACAAGATTGACTGTTTTTTTCTGATGTTATATATATTAAAGATATTTGATACAAAATAGATATTCAGTGTAATCAACCTAATAATAAAGCTACTTACAACTTCGTTTATTATATATTATATGCATAGAGAACACTGATGGGTCCCATTTATATCCTGTGAATGGTAGGACGGTCAATAGAACTGTTTGTGCAGCACAATACGATGGTAATTGTTGTTACCAAGAACTAGACATCCAAATTAAAGAATGTGGCTGCTACTACGTATATTACCTAATACCAACAACAGGATGCTTCAGGGCTTATTGTTTTGGTGAGTTGCATTACTTAACACCAACAACATGATGTGTCATGGCTGATTGTTTTTAGTGAGTTATATTATTTAATACCAATAACATGATGTGTCACGGCTGAATGTTTTTGGTGAGTTATATTATTTAATACCAATAACATGATGTATCACGGCTTATTGCTTTGGTGATTTATATTACCTAATACCAACAGCAGGATGTTTCAGGGCCTATTGTTTTGATATGTTGTATTACCTAATACCATCAACAGGTGGCGTCACGGCTTATTGTTTTGGTGAGTTGTATTACTTAATACCAAAACAGATGGCATCACGGCTTATTGTTTTGGTGAGTTGCAATACTTGATACCAACAAAATGATGTGTCACGGCTTATTGTGTTGGTACGTTGCATTACTTCATACCAACAACATGATGTGTCACGGCTTATTGTTTTTGGTGAGTTATATTACTTAATACCAATAACATGATGTGTCACGGCGTATTGTTTTGGTGATTTATATTACCTAATAGCAACAACAGGATGTTTCAAGGCCTATTGCTTTGATATGTTGTATTACCTAATACCATCAACAGGTGGCGTCACGGCTTATTGTTTTGGTGAGTTGTATTACTTAATACCAAAACAGATGGCATCACGGCTTATTGTTTTGGTGAGTTGCAATACTTGATACCAACAAAATGATGTGTCACGGCTTATTGTTTTGTTGAGTTGTATTACTTAATACCAAAAACATGATGTGTCACGGATTATTGTTTTGATATGTTGTATTACCTAATACCATCAACAGGATGTGTCAGGATCTATTGTTGTGTGAGTTGTAATACTTTATATCAAAAACAGGATGTGTCACGGCTCATTGTTTTAGTGAGTTGCATTACCTTATACCAACAATAGGGTGTGTCAAGGGTTATTGTTTTCGTCAGTTGTTTTGCCTTATATCAAAACAGGATGTATCACGGCTTATTGTTCTGGTGAGTTATATTACTTACTACCAACAATATAATGTGTCACAGGTTATTACGTTGGTGGATTGTATTGACTTATACCAACAACAGGATGTGTCACGCCTTATTGTTTTGGTGAGTTATATTACTTACTACCAACAATATAATGTGTCACAGGTTATTACGTTGGTGGATTGTATTGACTTATATCAACAACAGGATGTGTCACGTCTTATTGTTTTGGTGAGTTATATTACTTACTACCAACAATATAATGTGTCACAGGTTATTACGTTGGTGGATTGTATTGACTTATACCAACACCAGGGTGTGTCACGCCTTATTGTTTTGGTGAGTTGTATTACTAAATTCCAACAACAGGATGTGTCACGGCTTATTGTTTTGGTGAGTTGTATTGCGTAATACCAACAACATGGTGTGTCACGGTTAATTGATTTGGTGAGTTGCATTGATTAATACCACCAACAGAATGTGTCACGGTGTATTATTTTTGTGAGTTGTATTGCTGTATGCCAACAACAGTATGTGTCACGGTTTATTATTTTGGTGAGTTGTATTGCTGTATGCCAACAACAGTATGTGTCACGGTTTATTATTTTGGTGAGTTGTATTGCCTTATGCCAACAACAGTATGTGTCACGGTTTATTGTTTTTGTGAGTTATATTGCTTTATGCCAACAACAGTATGTGTCACGGTTTATTATTTTAGTGAGTTGTATTACTTAATACCATCAACAGAATGTGTCACGATTGATTGTTTTTGTGAGTTGTATTGCTGTATGCCAACAACAGTATGTGTCACGGTTTATTATTTTAGTGAGTTGTATTGCTGTATGCCAACAACAGTATGTGTCACGGTTTATTATTTTAGTGAGTTGTATTACTTAATACCATCAACAGAATGTGTCACGATTGATTGTTTTTGCGAGTTGTATTGTTTTATGCCAACAACAGTATGTGTCGCAGCTTATTGATTTGGCGAGTTGCATTGCATAATACCAACTACAGGAGGTATCACGGCTTATTGTTTTGATGAGTTTGGCTAATGTGGAGGAAGGCATCGGTTTGTTGAAAATCACTCAAAAAATGAGATTAATGGTCGCTATTTTCAATAAAACGTATGTTACTTGATAGGCGTATTATACATAGAGCGAAAGCAATAATTTATTGAAAAAGTGTTTTTGATTATTTCTGAAGTATGCTCACCACTACTATAATCATTACTGTTTATTACATCAGAGAGAAACATTCACAAGTTAAGTTCTTCAATAATCAGGCATACATTGTACTTTGCACATTACATCTCTCGGGGACAGACTTAGAATGGTCGGGGCCCAGTGTTGTCTCTATTAAAACTTGTATAATGTGTTGTGTGTACTTTGACAGTCGGGAGTAGATAACTCCACCACGGGTCCCTTAAATCCGTGGTCTAATTGAGAGTAATTGGTCCAATTGGCATAAGGTCAAGGGGTTAATGCCAATATTTTCTTTATTTTTCTCGAAAATAATTCAAATGAACACAAATATAAAAGTGCATCTACACATCGTCTTTTAATATAAATTATAATAACATGTTCTTCACAGTGTGCAAGCATCTTGAAATTCCTATTTTGACATTTTGGATTTACTATTGATTGGAGATCAACTTCCATGTCCCACGGGAACAACTTCGAATAATGGATTTACACCCGAATGTTATAATAACAGCGGTAAGTTAAGCATAAATATGAAAGCAAACATATTATATAATTCTATATATTGACATAAGTTTATAAGTGATATATAACACATTTTCTATTTTCCTTTTGTTTGAATGTCAAAGAAAAATAAATAATGATAATAGAAATAAGAAGGTATATATCTAGTTTAGTGCGCACGACAAATTATCTTGATCAGGCATTATCAAAGTTAAAAGATTGGAAAGCCAAATATTTATCAAATAAAGATATAAATACTAAATAAAATGAAATAAATATATATAGGGAGTGGATGTAGTCGAGTGGTCTAGGGTGCTGGACGTAAGGCTAAGCGAATAGTGCTGCAGTGTAACAATGGTGTGGGTTCAAATCCCGTCGAGGGAAGAACACAAATTTGACAGTTCTAAAATCTAATTCTAACACTGTTTGGCTTAATTTTTAGACGTATATATATATATATATATATATACATTTATACAATATACGTACATTAGCTTCCGAGCTTTGAAATCAGGCAGAAACACGAGTCTTTGTGGAGCTTTTCTGACCTGTTTCGGAGAAATAAACACATTTGATATTTACCCACAATGTACGTATATTGTGTTTATCATGCAATATCGAAAAATCCAAGACAGTGGCCAAACTGTCTGAAAATAGCTGACAAAAGCGTTGTTATAATAGTTTTCAATTGTGTACTCTACAAAGTCCGGGCTTATACTGTTACCGTTTCTTACCGTCGTTCGTCATGAATAAGGTACCAGCAAGGCTTTATTAGGGCCACTACATAATAACACTGACGTTTATTTGGCCCCCTTTATTGGTATTCAAAATCACACAATTGCAGGATAAATGTATTTATTCATTAACTCAATGATAAAAAAATATCAACATTGATAACATTTACATAAAAATGAATTGTATCCCTCATACTAAGATACATGTAATTAAAACAAAATTTATATATGTATATTATGTAAATGTTGGACATTATGTCTTCTTGAATTTTTAATTGTGTTTTTAAGCCTTTAGTTGTTTTTTGTGTGTTTATTTTTGTATTTGTAAGAACATATATTATTTAACTGACACAGTGTATATACTAACTACTAAAATAGCATTGCTTCTTACTAGTAGCTTCATCTATAATTGTTTGATCTATAATTGTTTATCATTGTTTACATGTGAAAGTCAATAAATGTTAAAACAAGTTAAGAAAAAAAGAAAATATATTTACATATTAAATTTGTTTTCAAGACATTATCAAATGTTGAATCGACAAAATACTGTTGAATTACTCTTGATATGTTTATTGTCACTATGAAACATTATTAATGATCAATGAAATTTATTATACAGGTGTGTTTGAGAACTTATGTGGAAATGATTAATGGAATTTAACCTCTCATTATATAAAACAAAATGTTCAGCCTGAAAAACAATATATCAAGATATATTTATATTTTGCATTATTTTAAAGACCTGTCACATTTAAGTCTTGGAGCTACATACATATATGGTTAGCGGTAAATCATGGGTTCGATGTCAAACCAAAGACTATGCAATTGGTATTTGTTTCTTCTCCGCTAAGCACGCAGAATTAATGAGAAAGTGCACAGACTGATTGGCTCGGAATCATAATAATGTGTCCGAGTGGAGCCACATGTCTAACAGCTGGCTGTTGTTTCAGTGAGCTAGCATTATAAAAATACAAAGCGAACCGCACCATCATCTCATTGAAAATTAACTTATTCTCATATGTGATATAGCCATGATATAGCTAAAAAATTTTTAATTGCCGTTAAACAACAATCACTCACTCACTCACTATATATATTGTAACGAAGATTATATATTAGGTATAAGTTCAAGAATAAAGCGTTCTTTATACATGTATATAACAACGCTATTTGCACTGTTATATGTTTGTTGTGGGGGCTGATATTATATTCACATCTGGAACATATTTGCATCACGGACCACGTAATTTTATTTAAAAGGGGAGGTTTGTGACCATCAAACTATCTTAACCCCACCAAGTTAGATTGAAGAGCCTGTGCGAAGCCAGGAAAATGGGCGATTATTTGTATTATTATATGACTTCAGATAATGTCTTTTCTGATTGGCTGACGTTCCTAGTAACGTTCTTTGACAATACGTTATAGTCAACGCGCAAAACGTCACGAGAGGTCAACATAATATTCCAACGCTCCTCCAGACACCTTAAAATAGAAAAGGTGTTCCCCAATTATCTTACAAGTAGTAGCCAATCATCATTGGGTTAAGTTTTGTCATCGAATAACCAGATGCGTGTTTACTAATTACTTTCGGTACACAATTAAATTAATAATTGCAGACGTTGGGCAGACAGGGTTGTCTGGAGAACAAAGTCGGCGCTGTTTGGTGTTAATTCAAATTTGATTTAATGTCATATAATAAAACAGTTAATGAATTTCAATTTCGGTGAATACAACGATTGATCAACCCTCGGATGCATCGGTGAATATCATGCTCCATGGGTTGATGAATCCCCGCATTCAGCTCATCGAAAGTCATCAATTGTATAGTGTTGGGTGTATCGATTTTGTCTCTTATCACGAATATTCTATTTAATTGTGTAACTGTTTCAAAAATATGATTTGTTTTTTATTTAGACAGTATATATTTATTATTAGAAGCAAATACGATTTATCATAATATCTATTTTTATTTCACTTTACATCTATAATATTTCAAATAAAATTATCATTATTTTACAGTATACTTACAAATTTGAAATTATTTAAAATACATTATGGTATGTGACAAACGTCCGTCAAATATCCAAGGTAGGTTAATTGGAATATTACTAGTGTATAGAAAGGTGTGTTAATTGAAATTGTGCATTAAAGATATTTTTAGTGTTGATCAATTTGAAGCTTGCTAGTACATTGAGCACAAGGACGAACCTATGATAAATCGGTCAACATGCTTTTGGTATATGAACGTTAGAGAAAACCGAAGGGACAACCAAGAATGGACAATCCAGAGAAACAATGGACATAGCAAAGTCATAAAAGTCTGAAATATTAAACATTGAATATGAATGTAAAATGCAAATCAACGTGATAGACTATTTCTCATATTTCAAAGGAAACCGTACACAATATAAGATAATACAAATTACAAAAAGAAATGGATCAATAAACAAAATGATAAGTACATTGTCCACTTCTCCAACTTCTACCAACATGCCCTCATTACGAAGTAGATGCATAAGTATACTAAGCATCTGTTCATAGGTATTATGGCTTTAAATTGGAACATACATTAAAGAAGTTCACACACGGAAATCCTGTATTGCTCCCGTGGTACTTATCGTTTAGTTTGTCGGCATTATATAAGAGAACAATACCGCTTTTAAAATATCAAACATGCTTTAAATGAACATTATGTATGTAAAAGTATATATGCGAAAAATTTGAAGATACCACAGGGGTAATCAGAAAATATCCAGAGGTAATCAGAAGCCGTAAAATCGAAGGGGCAACATATCAATTTGAGTATGTTTTACTGAGCATTAGACGAGTATTGAGCAACAAATTTTGAAGAACTAATTTCTATAAATGTGTAAAAAAAAACCACAAGCAAACAAACTCAAATTTTAAATCTTCATGGAAAACTGGAGAAAATACCAGATTCTGGAGAGGGTTATCACCCCTTGTCCTATTAATAGAACCCACTTGACCTTGAGAAGCCAGTAAATGAAACTAAGATTCCAAGCAGGAAACATTACGAAAACGTGTTAGTTGTAAATTGTCCATCTGACTCTTAGCGAAGACCATTGCATTTCTGAAGCGATTACTTTTGTTTATGTTTCTTCTAAGTAGCAGTAATCGGTTATTCAATAATTATCGGAAATGTTTTTGAATACACTTATTTTGCTTTCAGAAGTTTGAGGTTTGACATGGATTAGTGATTATAATGTTTGTGATTGATTATATTGTCTACTGTTATGGTTTGATTTTTTTCTATTTTCAGACACACTGTTTGGAGAAGAAGCAGAAAAGTTGCTACTCAAGAAAATATAATTTGCTGTTGGGAAATCAGAGTCCGTAGAAAACAATTCTGTGTGACGCTGCTGATGAAAATGTGTGCACAAATACTTTCCAAGAGATGACTAACACGAAATTGTATTAAATGTAGAAAGATTATTACTTCATCACTTCATTTTCAATAGATCATATAACAGGCTGTTGAAATAATAGTCCAGTGTCAATTTATAGATATGATTAATAAGCTTTTACTACTTAATAAAGGTAATAACAAAATTACCGAATTCCGAACAATCTTACAAAGGGAAAGTCAAAACTCATAAGTATATAAACAGACCAAATCAGTCAACATTAATATTATTGTCAATCATGATACAACTAAATGTTACATGTAGCAGCTGGATCTATTGTGTTTTGACAATACACCAACATCTAACAATATCATGTATAGTATGTTACCTTTGATGATATGCCTGTTTAAAATGTGGTGTCATCCATATAGCATGACGTAATCTGATGTTTGTCTGTTACATGTGTAAACAACAAACATGACGTAATCTGATGTCTGTCTGTTACATGTGTATCATATTTTACTATTTACGTCGTTGTTTATCATTTTTTTTATGATTAGTGCATTTTCTCTTTGAACTGTACACGTGACAATATATATATTATCAAGCAACGAGTGTGGTATGAACATATTATCTCAGATACATATGATCATAATATTAATATATTTTGCTATCCTGCATACGATTTTATCTATATGTTCTTATTTCGAATGTAGCCACGTTTACAGGGTTATGGCTATGGTGTTTAACGTCACTTTCTACAATATGTCAGTTATATCGTGGCGATCAGCTTTATTGATGGGGGAAACGACAAACCTACCATACGTCACTGGCAAACTTTATCACTTAAAGTTGTATCGAGTACAGTACACCTCGCCATTAGCGGAATTCGAAAGCGCAACTTTATTGGTGATATACGCTGATTGCACAACTAGTTATAAATTCAACTACCATAGGATCACGACCACGTGTTGCAGTTCATTCAAAATATTTATTGTGTTAATTATATGTTAGACTATGGGTGTCTTATCAGACACAAGAACTGCACACCATTCTTGAACAGCTTGGTTCATCCCCACTTTTTTTGGTGCGGCCCCTGTTACTATCTTTATCGTTGTCTGTGATGTGTTTATAGTAGGGTGCCCAGTGTTAAAAAAGACGCTTATTTATCGAGTTTGGGTTAACGGAATTACACACGGCTAATTTTGGTATTAAACGATAGAAAAATGATTACATTTTGTATTTTTAATTGTTGTCGTAAGTTTCTGTGGTCACGATTTTTTTAATTTCACGTTTTTCAAAGGTACCCTCGGCTGACACATTGTGCATGGTATTTTAAGGATGAAAAATAAAAATATTCTCCGATATCTAAATAGCTAAAAAGGTTTTTACATCAGAGATAATATATCAAAGAAATAATTAAAATAAAAACAGGATGTAAATAATTGATTTTTGAAAGAGTATATCAGCCTTACTTTAAGCCTCAAATTTGACCCCAAATTAACCGTATTTTCAACAAAAGCAAAGTAATTACACTACATTATAAATGTACTTTGATGTTGAAGAAAACATATTGATGAAATGTACATGTGTGCCAAAAATTAAATCTAAATGTCAACGATTGTTGAGAAATTGGCAAAATATAAACTCAAATAACTGTAAATTTCCTCTTTGTCTTACATGGATTGTTATGTACCGGTTTTTGTTAATGATGTGTCGCTCGCCGGTCATTAACTAGCACGATCTCTGTCTCAATGCATTTAGTATTTTCTCTTCTTTAATGGCAAATAAATTGGTTTTAATTGTTCAGTAGAATTGTTTGTGGCTTTTATGCTTTAAAAACATTCATTTTTATGTCGGCCATTGATTGGGTTTAAAATTTGTTTAATTCATGTGTTTCTATTACACGGACCAATCCTGCAGGATACGTTATAAGTCCGGAAATGGCTCAGTTTCATAGAAGGCCGACCGATTCATGATTAGAAAAGGTTTCTTGCAGTCACTGCCAACAAACAAGCATTGATAACATTTCTTGGCGAATCGATTATGCCACACTATCGTCTATCATCTCTTGAGATGTCATCCGGGGAAGTTCCGTATCTTTCTGGTGCTTCTAATCATTGCCAAGAAAATCTGCAGAGATGGAATCTCCGATTGCCAAGAGTTATACTGTACACATGAAGAGGCGGACACTCGTATGATTTTACATGCTATCCATGCAGACAAAACGCTCGGTGAAAGTGGAATCAAAGGTCGGATCATTGTTAAATCGCCTGATACAGATTTCTTGATTCTATGCATCCATTACTTTCCTTCAATGCAACATACACAGGAATTATGGTTTCATATGGGGTCTATCACAAACACCAAGGATGGGCGTTTTCATTCCCGTACATTCGATCTGTAGCATCCTCAATCCTGTTTTATGTAACATTTTACCAGCTGCACATGCCATCACAAGATGTGATTCCACATCATCCTTGTTCGGGGTTTTTAAAGTACTTAAAGACAGTCCAGAAAACTTTAGAGATTTGTCCACCCGTGCAGACTGTGACACTGATAAATCTATAGATGTCGCCAGTAAACTTGCTTGTCGACTGTACGACCAAAAATGAAAACTGAAGGAAGATCACGTCGATCTTAACAAATTATGGGTAAGGTTAGCGACACTGAGGGATGCATGTTTGGCCAAACTTCCACCCTGTGAAGCCACCTTCACTCAGCATGTTTTGCGATCTTCACTACAGATAAATATTTGGATGACTGCCTATGTTGCAAAACCGCCAATGAAGTCTGCAGTGCTATTTGGATGGGAAGACAGGAATGGATTAGTTCCAGTTTATTTCAAAGGCCAGATGTCTTCTGATTTTTTGCAAGACCTTGTTTGTACTTGCAAAGAAAAATCTGTGTGCATGAAAGGATGCATTTGTTTTGAGCAAAGTCTATCTTGCACAGACCTTTGCCCTTGCCAAGCTGGCGACTTATACCGCAATAAAAATACCCACCTAGCAATATCTAGAAATACTGATGAAGATGATGACATATGATCTCAATTTTTTTTTCTTTTTCATCCAGTCTCCATCTATTTCACCGAATAAAACTGTTGTTATCAAAACTATGATTTCAGATAAAACAGTCTTTCATTTCCAACATTGTGACCATCAATTCACGTTAGTCATAGTTGTCCAGTTACCACGACTTCCCGTTGACGTCTTTTGTTTCATCGAGACTTGGTCTAATGTCTGTTTTAGGCAAGCATCACTGTTTTCTGTGCTTAGTAAACTTAGACAAGTTCATACGTACTATATGTTTTTTAGTAAATAGCAGTTTCATTTGTTGCAATGTTTTTTAAAGTGTTTTTTTTTATATGTTGTGGTGGTTATGTCGTAGCTTGTTTCTGTTTTCTGATTTTTCTGGAATTTGCCCAGTCTCCGGACTATGATTTCTTTAACATTTTCTATGACTTGTTCCTTTGTTCCTTCGGTATACTACTGCCGATGTTTCAAACAAACAAACACAATTTAAAATTAAAAAAAAACCAAACCTGACAGTGGACTCTGACCTTGACGTGGTTGGTGGGCTTTCAAGCTAACAAGAGAACACTTTCTTATTTGCCAAACACCTGAGATATTTGGAGTGTTCAGAGTGGTTTGTAGCCACACATCGTCCAACGCATAATATGTCCATAGACCTTACGTTTTTAAACAAATGGCGTTTGACCTTTCCATAAATTGCCATGTTTTTGCACAGAATATTCGTTATGTATTGATTGACCCTACAAATGATATGTTGCAAACACATAAGCCATTAAATTTGAATTTTGGTACCTTTTACGAAGTTTGAGGTGAATAGATATTTTACCAGTAATTAGTCAAAGTGTACCATAACTGAAACATGGTTTTTTTTGGAATCCGTCCACCAGTTGTCAAATGTTAAGGGTTAAAGATTAATTTGAAGGTTTCCTTTAAATGAATATCAAATAAAAATGAGAAATGTTCAAACTATGACAGGTCAAGGTCACTTTTATTTCTCATATATACGAAAATTGTAAAATGGTATTTTTTTTTTAGAAAATGGCCTTTTGCTATATATTTAAAAAATGTAGAATAAAAAATAAGCATAAAATAATAAAATATTAAGCTTAACAAATAAAATTGGCATTCCAGTTTAAAGTCCTTCACAGTGTTGTCGGAGAAGGGAGCCTTTTAAAACTTGTGGTGTGTTAGTTCCAATTTTTAGATCTTGACCTTTGACCACAATTTAAAAAAAACGTGACCACAATACATAGCGACGACATCTTTATTTCGATGGGGCTTGTTCTCCTCATTCCAACGATGTATCATACAGGTGTGTGTAATTCCGTTAAGGCAAATTTGCAAAAATCTTTCGTCGGGCACCCTACTATTATTTGTGTTGTTTGTTTTCATTCTTTGCCGTGTACCCAATGATATCTGTTTCTCTGAATTGTCTGTACCTGATTACCAATACAGTTTTCTCTAAATTTTATTTGAACCTTTTGTGATTGAAGTAGCATATAGTTAAGAATTGAATGCTATAATTGTTTCATTGACATGTAGCGACGCTGACTAAAGTTTTTTTTCCGTTTTCCTATACAAATATACTTCTATAAAACTGAGAAAAAAAACATATATTCAATATTTATAAAAAAACAAGTATTACTATTTGTTTTCACGGATGCGGGCGTGGTTACATGATGAGGTTTCATTTCCGAAGTCACGTGTCGTTTTTCTACCACTTACATGGGCCTTCTAAATACAATATACATAATGTAATCACGTGTATCACACACGATGATTATAGCAATATAGATGTGATTACAGTTCAAAGTGCAGGAGTTTGTGTGATTTTGAATTTCATTTCATACACTGTGGAACATAGCAATGATGGCTGTTTTATACTTTTGTATCACAGTTTAGTGAATAGGCGATTGTTGTGAGCATACTATCAATAATATACATTTCAATGTGGTTATGATGATGTTGTCCGCTTTGTATTGAGCCAACACACTTAGACTGGTTGTATTATGCTAGTTCGTAGAAGCAACAGTCGTTCTGTAGATGTATCACTCCACGCCGACACGTTATCCTGATTCGGGCCAATTAATCCTTGCCTTTATTCCATAATGTAGAGTGCCTAGCGGCGATGCAACAGATGGAAATATCATACTCCTTGGTTTGACAAGACGGGGAATTTAACCCACGTTCTAACGCACTCGAGACGAGCACGAAAACCATGCACTACTGAAGTGGTTCAATCAATAGTTTATTGTTTGTTACAGAAATAGGCTGACGCATATACTAGTAATTGCTTTATTGTTTATCAATACCATATTTCATGAAACCGAGCACCAAATATCCCTATACTGTGTCATCCATATAAGGAGGGATATCGCTACTTATAGCAGTAACTGAAAATAACCCTTTAATTGAAATTAGTCTTGATTGTGTTAAATGGTGTATACAACGTGAGCTAATTAGATAAACATTTATGCTTGTAATATAGCACCCACATATACAATAAGTTATAAATCGCTTGAATGCTTGCAATCGATAGAACACTGGGTTATAAGCAAATAAAACAGGAAAATCCCAAAAATATATCATTTTTTTTAAGTTTAAATAATACAATATTTGCACGACTGTAAATGTATTGAACTAGTAATTACCAATGAATAGCATATTATTTTAATAATAGGCTCCGATGTAAGGAGAATAGCCAGTAAATGGATTGGTATGTTAATTATACGCTCGTGGTATAGACTGATAGATGCATAGACCTAGTAATAGTAAGAATGGAAACTGTATAATAATTATACAATGAGCTTGCATTGTCGGAAAATAAATATACCTGTTTATACGAGCTTTAGAAACAGGTAGAAATCGAGCTTTTCTGGTCTGTTTTGTAGAATGCAAATTGATTTTATATTTAACGAAAATGTACGTATATTGTATTTATCCTGCAATATCAAAAAGTCCAAAATAGTTGCCAAATGGTATGCAAATACCAGATACAAGTGTCAGTTATAATTGTTTGTATTGACGCCATTTGTGACGTCACCACTTATTATGTTACCATTTCGTTCTGTTGCTCTGCATGAATCAAGTGCAATACAAGCATTATAATATCCATTACTAAATAACACTGAAGTTTACTTGACCCCCTTTATTAGTACTAAGTTTAACACAATTGCAGGATAACACAAGAAAAGTGTAACATATCATTTAGGGAGAATAATACGAAACGAATAAAATCGAAACTACCAAGCAAACGATTTCTAGTGATAACAATGAATTTATCACCTCGAATGTTTTGTGACCGCCATCATGACTTGTTAATCGTTACATAATATTTAGATCTGTATCAGAGTTGACCACGAATATGTTTCTTTTGTCGTAGTCACAATCCTGTGAGGGTCACCGGATTCTTAACATGAATAACTAGATGGGTGCCTCTGGTGGAGTGGGACTTGCTTACCATTCAGAAGCACATAATTCACCCATGGTGTTTAAAGGTTGATCAATCTTTATAATATTGTATTGTATTGTATTGCATTGTATTGATTGTATTGTATTGTATGGTATTGTATGGTATGGTATGGCATGGTATGGTATGTTATGGATATGGTATCGTATCGTCAATCCCTGTTTGTCTTGTTATCCTTTTTTATTTGACCACAGTGTTGTATGTCTCTCTGATTACCTCTTTTTCCTAGTCAGTCTTTTCTTATCGTATTTTGTGTTTGATTCCATATTAAGTAATGTATTTTCGTCAGAAGATATATGTCGAGCGATACACATTACATTTAATACATTACTGTGTACCTATGCAAATAGTTATGTTCTATTCACAAGGAACATACCTTAACACTTCTTCTAAATCCAACACTAACTGGAGACATATCGCTGATACTATTTATGGGCTCTATTACGTTTTATATGATCCCTGTAATGAATGTTGCCGTGTCCCTCATAACTATAGAATCAATCCCAATTGAATATGAAACATAAGGAGCCTTTTGCCACGTGTCCTTTTCTTTTGTAAGCAACATATGCATGAGTATTTGAATCATCCCATAAAGTTATTGACACATATCTTTCTGATTGTCTTTATTTATCTTTTTATGTTTACTATTAAAAGTAGGTCTCCTTTTACTCAACATATATTCGGATTTGAGTGATGTATATCTGAAGTAGCAAATAATAGAAATATGATGAACTTACCTATGTATAGAACATCAGTTCCCCCCTCGATAAAAGAAGTCTGTCGAGCTATCGGGAAAACACTTCTCCTTGGGTAGATCACAAATATTGATGTCCACCTCGTAGAAAGGCAGGGGGCTGTCGTGGTGTGATCGTATGATAGTTTGATTTACAACTACCTCTTCAATATGTGCCTACCACCACTGATGTTGTGAATTCGAATCTCGATAACGGTGAGGTTTACAGCATTTTGTGATAAAGTCTGTCAGTGACTTGCGACAGGTCGGTGTTTTTCTCCGGGTCTTCCACCAATAAACCTGACCGCCACGATATAACTGCAATATTGTTGAAAATGGTGTTAAATACCATCAAACAAACAAACCATCACAACGTAAGAAAGCCGTATTTGTACACTACCTTATCATACAAAGTGACGTAAGACAAGTTGTAGTTAACGTCAATGTTTGAGCTGGCAAAGTGAATTAAGAGAACTTGATATACACGTCTGTTGGTCTGCTATTGTACAGTGACTTAGGAGAAATCGGTATACACGTGTGTTGGTCTGATATTGTACAGTGACTTAGGAGAAATCGGTATACACTTGTGTTTGTCTCATAGGGTACAGTGACTTAGGAGAAATTGGTGTACACTTGTGTTGGTCTGATATTGTACAGTGACTTAGGAGAAATTGGTATATACATGATTGTTTGATATTGCAGAGTGACTTGGGAGAGCTTGATATTCACGTAATTGTGCCATATTGCATAATGACTTAGGAGAATTTGGTATATACGTTATTATATGATATTTCGCCTGGTTTAGAATATGCTTAACATAAATTATGTAAAATGTAATATGAGGCTTTTCGGAAATCACTGAATACAACATATAACTTCTAATAGAGTCTTTAGTGTCTAAACATTTCTGGCAGAGTAGGTTTATACTTTTATCGATATACCAAAACAGGTTCCAATGACCAGTAATTTTAGGTTAAACAAACGACATATTCTATGATATTAACCCGGATTTTTAACCATTACTGGACTTTATATGTCACAAATTATTAGACATATTCCTATGTAGTATTTGCTTACCCGGGTTTTACTAATCAGTGAGTTGGTAATAATGAATCTAGTATTAGGACTGCGCTTTTTTGGAGTGTGTGCAACGATAAAGCTGAAAACTGTTGAAGTTGGCATTAAACATAAAACAACCAATAAGTGTTGGATCATTTGTATTGTAAGATTATATATTTGACTGGCGTTAACTTGTCTCTCTTATTGAAAGTTTGTCTCTTTTATTGATATTGTATTTCTATTTCATTTGAACATTTCACCTGATTTGCTAGATTGTGTATGCATTAAACATTATTGTGGTTAAATAAATTAATAATACATACATATCATTTGGAGGTACTCTTGCCCGTGATCACATGACGGTTAGATTTGCAACTAGTTGTTCAATGAGTACATATCACTGATGTTGTGAGTTCAAAACTCGATCAGGGCGATGTATACAACATTATGTGATACAGTTTGTCAGTGACTTGCGGCAGATCGGTGGTTTCCTCCAGCACTAAAATTGATAGCTACGAAATAGCTGAAATAGTATTGAAAGTGGCGTTAAACACCATAACCCTAACCATTCAGATCAGATATAAAGCAACGATTTATTATTAATGTGACGATTTAATTTATAAAAGTGAGCATGCTGTTATTAATAAAATTAGTTCAGAATTGACACTACGTCACCTAACACTAGATGAGGCTTTGTAATACAGTTATTAATTAGATTAATATTGGTCTGATAAACATGGATATAACTCAGCTAAAGGTGTATTACCACTAAACATGGTACCAGTCGAAAAGAACGTATGGGAAAGTAGTACGTAAACAGAAAATGGATTCCTACATTGTTGGATAAAAAATAAACCCTATTAGATACTGCAAAATACTGAATGTCAGCAGAAACCTACATATTTTAGGATAATTTTAAGCCCATATTTGATGTCCTTGTGGTTTTAAATAAAAAAATGATTGCATTGGAAAGAAACCACCTGAATTTGTGTTAAATCGAAAGTGAAAGTAGGATTTTTGACGGTAGACATCTTCAGACTGTCTGTTTTTTCTTATATGCCATTAAATGTATGTTGATTTTCGGAGTTAAGCTTCCTATTAGGTACCCCTTCCATCAGATATGAGTGTCACTTAGATTAAACTTAAGATGAATCCTGTATGAAAGCTCAATTTTTTTGTATTTAACATAGAAGGCTATGGAGAATTCTTTAGTGGTATTACACCTTTTAGGCAAAAAACAAGAAACTTGTTTTTGATGGTACCACACTCAAATTGGCTTTGAACAGTCACAACAGACCCAGTTTGACATTTTCCACACCAAAATGTTACAAAATACATCAAGGTGTCATGTTACAGCTTCAATATGAATTTTATGCAATATTTTGGAAAATATCCCCCATGCACTAGATGTACATGCACAGAGGGTATTGAAATATAATTTTATACTTATTTATTACTTTACAATTATTGAGACTGGTAGATTTAATGTGTTTTTGTAGTAAAAGGGCAGATAATGTTGAAAAAGATTGCTAAAATTAAGAATTTTAACAATTTCATGTTGCGCCATTTAGTCGACTTCAAATACGGTATATGATGATACTGTTTTTGAAAATTTTATAATCCTACTTGTTTTTCCAGATAAATTTTGGTAGTTATAGTTAGAACACATGTAAAATGTATAAATGAAAAAATATAAGACTATAGAAAGCAGCTTTATTTCAGAATTATGTACTTAAAACCAGGTAATTTTAGTGATCCCAGGAAAATTGTATTTGTCACTGGACATTTATTGTTAATTTTTCAAATTGTCAATGTGGATTTTATATTTTAGAGTATAAATTGACTGTAAATGTACATTTGTGCATCCGGCTAACTTGAAACATAACAAAAGTTGTCAAGAAATATTCATTTATTGAGTTTTGAAGAAAATTACAGTTGCAGGTCACAAGAAATAACAGAAACCTGAAAATCAAGAATCATGATTTTACATATTTTGGGCAATTTGAAGTAATTTTTGCTTAATATCTAGGTATTAGGTCTTATTTAATGTCTTGCAATGCATATTTAATATGAACATAGCATGAATTAACATAATTTAGTATATTGTGAGATCATTTCTAGGAGGCAAAAAAAAAAGGGGGGGTATGCTTAAAATAAAAATTTTCATATTAATTAGATATTAAATGTACAAATAAAGCATATATACATGTCATAAGATGCTTATTGTGTTGAAAATCAGCTTCATACTTGTAATATATTGAGATAAAAAGCCATTGTCATGTTATTTCACAATCTCAACTCAACAGCTGAAAAATCAGATTTTTTCATTAAAAGCTTCATGGAGGTACCTTTGTATATGGACATAAATTCTTTCAAATATTGGACTGCCATATACCTGATATAGTTTTGTTGACTGGATATTGATATAGGAATATAATTATGGCAAAGAAAAGGTTAAAGAAACAAGTTTTTATTGCTCTTAGGTGTATTACCACTAAACATGGGTACCAGTCGAAAAGAACGTATGGGAAAGTAGTACGTAAACAGAAAATGGATTCCTACATTGTTAGATAAAAAATAAACCCTATTAGATACTGCAAAATACTGAATGTCAGCAGAAACCTACATATTTTAGGATAATTTTAAGCCCATATTTGATGTCCTTGTGGTTTTAAATAAAAAAATGATTGCATTGGAAAGAAACCACCTGAATTTGTGTTAAATCGAAAGTGAAAGTAGGATTTTTGACGGTAGACATCTTCAGACTGTCTGTTTTTTCTTATATGCCATTAAATGTATGTTGATTTTCAGAGTTAAGCTTCCTATTAGGTACCCCTTCCATGAGATATGAGTGTCACTTAGATTAAACTTAAGATGAATCCTGTATGAAAGCTCAATTTTTTTGTATTTAACATAGAAGGCTATGGAGAATTCTTTAGTGGTATTACACCTAAACATTGATAGTACTCAGATAAAGACAATATATTGCAACTTAAATAGAGGTTGTATATTCCATCCTTATAAAATCGAGTATTTGTTAATACAATGTTGGCTACTTTGAAAATATATCAAAAAATTTAAACATAATACAACATATGACAAGTTAAACAAAATATGAAGTGATGAAGTTATGCATAATATGCAAAGTTATACAAAATATCAATCGTTATACAGAATATGAAGCTATGCAAAATGGGAAGCGTTTTCAGTAATTTCTCATTATGCAATTGATTGATAGACAGTTACATTATCATGTTTCAATAATTTGCTAATGATAATTTCATTTAACTTATAAAATGATTTGTTCTATCTGAAAGTTGTCCTTTTATATCACACATTTATATACAATAATAAAACAAATACATACAATGATGAAATAAGTACATGTATTATGAAATGAACATTTAAAGAGTAAAGGTCAACAATTCCACTAATATAAACAAACAGGTCCCTCAAACCACTGACCACATTACAATACCATGTCATATGGCTTTGGATATCGGTGCACGCACAAAATGTGTTGTATATGTCAAGGTTTAACTAAATATAAAACTGCTGTTGACACCATGTGGCTTAATTAGTCCGTGCATACCTGTTACATGAAGGTACTTGTCACGTATAATGACGATACTTAAAAATATATCATCGCAAAATGAGCACACAAACAACTACCTCTCACATCAAGTCATTGAAGAGAAAAAAAACCAATGACATATGTCGATGGAAATCCTGGTCTGGGTCTGGGGGAAGCACAGACAATATGGCGTTGCTAAGCAGCTTAATGACATCCCATCACCCCCTCATGATAATTGAATATCCAACGGCAATGCAAATATAAACAAACTCGCATTCACCTAAAAAAACACAGAATAGCTATAGACTGACTACATAGAAACAGACAATAGTACAGTACAATAGTAGGGTTAATACACGTTAGTAGTTAACTGACTACTAGCAAGGACCGTTGCTCTCAGATGTCTTACATTAATTTATATTATATCAATATAATAGTATATTAACTCAACTGAATATCCGAACCTGTTGAGTTGAACAACCAGTCACTTGTTTTATGTGGTCATTTTTCCATTGTTCTAATAGCAACAGTTGAATACTAGCTTGACATAGCTTTTCTTGTTTGCTATTTAAAAAAAACATATATTGAAACTCTGAACATCGATAATTAGTAAGAAGAGTTGGGAGATACCAACGGGGTAATCATAATCCGTATATCGACGAAGAACAGACATAACAATGGCTAAAAGAAAAAGTATAAAAGGACAAACAAACATCAACAAAATATGCACATCAAATAAAGATCGAGTAACGCGGACCACACTAAAACCGGGGTTGAAGGCAGGTGATCCGAAAGGGTGGGCAGTTCCTGCTCCACTCGTGGAATCAGTCGTGTCAATCTAGCTACGAATCCAGTGGTAAGTAATGAATGAGGGAAGGACCGGGAAGTGTTTACAAGTGGAATATATCCGTGGTCATTTGTGACACAGATATTCCATACCGGTCAATGTATGTCAATATTTGTTTTTATTTCAAATAACAGAGATGTTTGCTTTAATTTACCTGAATTAATTTAGCTAAACTTATTTAACTTATGGGAACATCATATTTTGAAAAAAATCCGCCGTTTTAAATGTTTAGTAGTGAAAAATAATAGCATTTCCATCCTTTCCATGATAAAATCATGTATTTTGTGTATGCAGATTATATGTTCTATGTTAAGCTTTGCATTCAGACGTTTACAACGTCGCCATAACATGAGTACTAAATCACTAAATCAAGATGTCTTAAAGAATCGTTTAATCTTATCTTTCAAAATGCTTTGCGGGAGCTATCAATACATTGTTGAGATTATTCTGTCAACTGTATTGACAAGCATCTTCAAATTCAAAGTTTAATATTGTTTCACTATTGTGTCTTACGATGGACTTGTATACTATCATATATTTAGATGATGCTTAGGCCACCACTTTTCCTTAATAAAACTACTATTACACATATGACAACTTATGTGTCACGATGATAAACCATAATATGCATAATGCTCAATAATGTAGCACTCTACCTAGGTTCAGGTTCAGATTCATGGTGTTTAGCGCCATTTTCAACAATATTTCAGTTATATCGTGGAGGTCATTTTTTTGGTGGAGGAAACCGGAGTACCCAGAGAAAACCATCAACCTATCGCCAGTCACAGATATATTTCATTGCATAATGTTATACTTAGTACACCACGTCATGAACAACATTCTGTATTATAACGTTGTTCGAACAGTTACTAGCGTATGGGAGGGTTAGCATGTTTACTCACATTTGAAAACACGGAGTATATATTTCTCAGATGATACGATATTCCAGAGCTTGTGATCCCTATCAGGATTTCCTTGATATAGGGTTCCTGCTAGCAAGGAAGCTACTGAACCAAGGGTTCATTTTGGTAAAGCTAAAGTCATCACTTCGAAAATGTTACGGTCGCCACCATGATTTGGTTGACCGTTATGGAATATCTGTGTCACAAATGACCACGGATATGTTTCACTTGCCGTAAAAACTTCCCGGTCCTTTCCTCATTCACGACTTATTACCGAGTTTGTAACTAGATTAACTCGACGGGTGCCACTGGTTGAGCAGAAACTGTTTACCCTTCCGGAACACCTGAGTTCATCCCGGTTTTTAGCGGGGTTCGTGTTATTCAATCTTCAGTTATATATGCATGTTTTGTGGATCACTGTTTGTCCTTTTGTACTTTTCTTTTGGCCATTGTGTTGTCTGTTCTTCTTCGATATACAGATTCCAATTGCCCCTTTGGTATCTTCAAACTCTTCTTAAGATTAAATTTATATTTGTAGCTTTTGATACATTTCAGAATAGAACAATATTAATTTTTTCTCCAATTTCAAATTTCATTCACTAGGGTTGGAAACAGGGGCAATCTTTATTAATCAAAATGTTCATAATTTGTCTGTTACACGTGGATATCCAAACTTTGTGAGCGATGGTTTTGAAGCGTGCTGGAGATATGTGAAACTCAAAAGTATAATAGTGTGATCACAAAATTAATAATGTTATTAATTATATCGAAAGGATGCCCCTCACATCCATGAATTGTTCCCCATGAGAAATACTTAAGTACATGTATGGCGACTCAGAAATCCATCCTGTACATTTAATCTGTTTGTGACTAAATTTATATTTGGAGGGGGCCGATTTCACTTTTTTTTGTAGTTATAGCTAAACACATGAAAGGATACTTTAAGATAAAACATGTTATGGTTAAATATATGTGTTATGTCTCATTTTATCTTCATCTCTTATTAAACACCCCTCAAATTGACAAAAGCTGCACAAGCCATAATGATGTATGTGCGTGAATGTCAAGTTTAACATAACGGTAGAAACGGAGATCATCAATACTGAACCTCGATCTACCATTACCACACCTCCTGGTACTGAATAAGTTAGACATCAACGTTTATTGGCAATAAGTATGTCGCTAGCCGAAAGCTTACAGACATACACATAATATGTCCATGCAGTACAATGCCGACGATGTATTTTGCTGTGTTATATGACATATACTTCCTGAAAGTTTCACCTTATTGTTTGAATTGATAGGTTTGTGCGTGAATGTTTCTGTACAGTCTATGATAACTGTTGCCCGAGGGTAATTTTCCCGGAAAAAATTCGGGACAACAAGCCTGAGTTATGTCTCTAGACATCTACACAACTAAACCTGTCAATTGCGCGGCAAGATATGGCAACCATGAGTTGCATATTTGACAGGCTAATCTTTATGATATTCAAAGACAGCGGCCCAAGTCACCAAATGTTAAGCTTAATCTCAATTTAATAAAAACCTGGTAATAGTTGATAATGTACTTCAAGTTCATAGTAGTTTGTTTGTTTTTTTTAATTTTCCACAGGTTCCACTAAGGTAATAAAGAAAAACTTCCCTGCTTACCCCTGTGTACAGTAAAGGGAGACTATCCGTCAGTAATTTGATTTGGCACACCTGTTATCAACTTCAATGATACTCTGAATCCTCTTTTCTCCTGTCAACGTTGTGTTGTGTGGATAAAAGTTGACTACGTATCTGACAATGTCCTTGTGAATGATTCTCATTCTGATTCTATGATTGAGTGACAATATGATCCTATTTATTGCTTTAATCCATTCTAGTGTGTAATGTTCATCTGTCGGCATAGTATGGAAATTAAGCGGAATTAAGCATGGGAAATGATCGTGTACTCTGTGAAATTCACACATTACATTTTACCATAATTGCAATTTGCTGGGGTTATTTGTGCCACTGTTGACGGCACAAGAACTTCTACCACCTTTAGTGTATTTCTGTCACTGTCCATTCGTAAAAAGGGCAATACATCAGAAGAATTAATGTAAGCGGTTGTATCCAAGAAACTCAACATTTTGCAAGATCAAATAATGCTGTCCGTCCTAATTAAGTGGGATTAAGAGGTCCTAATAAGGGCGAATTATCAGGATATTCACAGGTTTATCAAAGGTAAATTTGATTCTATTTTCGCTCTTTCTATATAAATGGAATCAGATAAAATACTAACACATAATAATGCATATTTAAATTAAACGTTAAGACTATATAAGCACACATGAAATATGAAAATATAATAATGAATGTTCATGTTATTTTTTAAAACTATAGAAACAGACATGAAATATGAAAACATAATAATAAATATTAATATTAAACCTTAAAACTATAGAAGCAGACATGAAATAAGAAAACATAATAATGAATATTTATATGACACTTTAAAACTATATAAGAACACATGAAATATGAAAACGCAATAATTAATATTGATATTAAACTTTTAAGCTATATAAGCACACATGAAATATAAAAACATAATAATGAATATTTATATTAAACATTAAAACTGTATAAACACACATCAAATATGACAATAATATTAAATATCTATATCGAACTTTGAAATTATATAAGCAGACATGAGATATGAAACAAAAATAACATTTAAAAATATAACTTAATAACATTTTCATTTTAAGGATATGGTCTATTTGCTTTCCTTTGAATAGTGAATGTGTGTTTTAGAAATGCCTGTACCAAGTCAGGGTCATTACGGTTTTCACAGTTTTCCGGTTGTTGACTGATTTTGTCTGTTTATATAATTATGAGTTTTGACTTTCCCTTTATAAGATTGTTCGGAGTTCGGTAATTTTGTTATTACCTTTATTTACTGTTTGAAAGAGTATTATTTCTGTTAATGTTTTAATTTATGATTTATTTTCTTATTGAATTTTAATTTCGCATAAAAATGTCAATATGTTTTACTTCTTTTTCATTAGATTTCATCTACATATAACATGTGATATTTCACCTATTAATTATCTTTTGAAAATTGAATTACAACAAATATATTATATCATTTCTCATTATGTTTGTCATTTTCTTTAATTCAATTGTTTGTCTTAAAGTAAAAGGCCAGTCAGTTGAACAATTGTTATAATTCAATACATTGTAACTTTTTATTTGTAAATAACTAATTATTAAACAAAAAACACCTTTATTAACATTAATATGCCCAATTAAAAATATGAATATTTGGAATTTCCTGTCGTAGTGTAAGTGGCCTTGACACCTCATCATGTGAGGTCACACAGTCAGATCATGTTAGTTGAAATTTTTTTTTTTTTAACTCTTCCCAACATCGTGCCCTTTTGGTTATGTTTTAAAATCAGATCAACTGCAATTCAATGTTTACAATTGTATATCGTCCTAATTTTTGTTCTTAATACTCCCATCCCTTGTTACTTTTTCATGTAGTTGGGGGGGGGGGGGGGGGGGGTTATCTACGTATAATTTCATGTTATACGTGAATGTTCGTAGGTTATATAGCTGTCAGTTTTAACTTATTTTATTTTTTATTTTTTCTTTATTGTCGCCAATGCTATCGTACTTTCACGTGTTTTTCGTGGTCACTGGTCGATGTGTTGACAATGATAGTCCTGACCCGTAATTGCAAAAAGAAAATCTTCTCACACTTTCCCTTTTCGTTAGTGCAATACAATGCTTGACATGAATCCATAATGATATTGTAAATACCAAAAGATAAATATACGACGTTATCTTACGATTTGCATAATTTTTACTGATAAAATTGCACCTGATATATTATACCATACCGATTGTACGACGTCACGGGCAGGATAAATCCGAGAATGTATTATGCCTTTTGTCTCCTCCACATTGAAGATTTTGAAAAATGGCGATCCCCAATATTTGGTGCTACAGGCAACTTCAATCACCAAATTCTACCTTACGGTATACTATTTGTAACATTCATTAGCACAAATGTCTTTTATTTACTGTCATTTAAATTTTCACGCTAACTTGTTAAGACCATGGCTTTTTCCTTTAAATCAACATATTGTATCTCATTTTCATTGGATTTTAACTACAGTCATGTGACATAATTGAGTTCCCAAAATGGCCGACTTCATTTAAACGTTTGTGTTCCAAGCAGAGCAAAATTATAGTTTTTCTTACTGAAATAAATTATAAAACTTACCACAAACTGTTAGTATTTTGTGATATTGCCTCTAGCTCTTAAAACAACCCGTAAACGCCTTGGAAGGGAATCATATAAACTTCTAATATAATGTAGTTGAAGTGAGGTCCAAATTTCAGCAACAACAGTTTTTAGGTCCTCAGCATTTCGAATGTCATCTATTCGTCGTTGAATTTTTGTTTTTATAACTTTCCACACATTTTCTATTATATTTAAGTCTGGGCTTTGTGGGGGCCACTCTAAAGTTGGAATACCATTTTCCGTTTTCCACTGATTTGTCCTCCGAGAAACATGGCATGGGGCATTGTCCTCCTGGAATATATAGGGGCTTGTAGGAAAATGTTGGGCAATGACGGCCATAAATTGTCATCTGAAATGTTTATATACTTTTCACTATTTAAATTGCCAACAACTGGAGTTAGTGTACCTACCCCATAATACGAAATGCAGCCCCAGAACATGACAGAGAATTTCGTTTTGTAATTTCGACCCTGGTACAACCCATTACATTCCGGTCTTAATCTCTCATCCACTTTACGCCAAACATAAACTTTCCTGTTATTTCCAATCTCAATCTTCGTCTCATCACTGAAAATAACTTTTTTCCAATGATTTCTCACTGTCCACATCAATTTTGATCGACAAAATCGTTTTCTTTTCTCTCGGTTGACAGGTGAAATCGTAGTTTTCTTACAAACTGGATGTTTTTTGTATCCTTCAAAGTTCAAACGCCTCCGAACTGTTCTGGAAGAAATTTTGGTCACAAACAGGCGCTTAAATTGGTCTGTTATTTCTCCTAAACTTTGTCTTCTGTCCGAACGAAGCATACGGTACATAATCCTGTCTCCCCGAACTCCCGTTTTTCTACCCCTTCCACTTCGCGGTAAGCTTTCTTCCGATCATCGCACCCGTCGCCTCCTGAGAAATTTACTGATTGTTCTCCTGTTTTTCCCCGTCATTTCAGCAATTGTGTAGCTAGAATATCCTTGTTGTGAGAAAGCTACGATGATTTTTTCTCCTCTGGTGTCATTTGTTTTCCGTGGGGTGCCATTTTTTGACAGACGATATTTTGACCGAATTACAAGGTATTTCCTTAAATGACGTCACTGGCCTAATTTTGGAACATTTTGGCATTGTGTAAAATGTGAACGTTACTAATCGAAGGTAAATAACACTGATTTAATAAGGAGTAAAAAATTGGAAACACATTTTCGCAAATGACGTCGGCCCTTTTGGGAACTCATTTATGGCTAATGACTTTATATATAATATATTTTATTTCTGATATACATTTGTAAATACAATGGTATACAGACTATACACTAAATAAACAAATGCATTGATAAATATAAAATATGTATACTATTTACAACATGGTGAGGTTATGGATACCAAAGTTAACCAGGAGGACACATATTGTTATTAATAAATCTAATAAATTCACATAGTTTTTTTAAGCTTTGATAATTTATTTTGGTTAATCAGTTCTCCAAATTTTAAAATATTACCATTTCTGAAAAAGACATTATTATTAATACAATTTTTTCTCATATCTGACATAAAACTCCATTTCAATAAATAGTGGAACTCGTCTCCAAGATCTTGTAAATTACATAAATTACAAACCCGGTTTTCCCTTTGTATATTGTTCCAGCGCCCATATTCAATCGATAGTTTATGATTTACAGTTCTAAAGTGACATATCTTCGAGGATATCCAAATATTTTCCAGTTTATCTTTGAATAATTTACGGCTTAAAGTTTTTGAATTGTTCTGAATATTTTCTAGCCATGTCTGCTTAAACTGATCTTGGAGTGAGTTTTTCACAATTTCTTTTAATCAAACATCATTTACACAATTTTGATTGATCCACACATATAACAGACCACATTCATCAAATATATTTGTTTATGTATTGTAGCCACCTGGAGTTAATGTTTGATTCTAATTGAGAGCTGATGCAAAAGCCAATAACACATTGAAAATAATTTAGTGTCTTTCCCTGAAATTAATCTACCCCAATACTATATCATTCGTAATTTGATGTCATTGTCGACTGGATATCCGCCTATCTCACCATATACTCTACAGCTTGGTGTCGTTGTTTTTAAATGAAGCAAAAGTTTACAAAATTTTAATTGTACACGTTCTCAATTTCATTATTACCAAATCCCCATACCTCACAACCGTATAATACAATAGGTTATCAAAAAGATCCATTTGACAACTTAAAGATAAATTATGTTTTCGACCTTTCTTTAGCATTTCGTACATAGCCTTAATAGCTTGCTCGGCCTGGTGTTCTTTATATGTTTTGAATGAACCAGATCTAGAAAAATATATGCCAAGATTATTAAAATCTTTAACTATTTCAATGTCCTTCCAACTATTTTTAAACTGAAGATTAACCGGCATTCGCCCGTTAGCTAAAATAATTATCTTCGTTTTATCTACATTTACTTTCATTTTCCAAGCAATGCAATAGCAATCAAAGGTGTCTAACTACGTCTGTAGTTCACAATCCGACTCTGCCATAAGGACAGTGTCATTTGTGTACAAAATAACAAAGAGTTTAAGATAAATATTAAGTTTGTTTTCTAGCTCATCTGAGATAGTTTTAGACCTATCACATTTTCTTGTATAAACAAATCTTCCAAATCATTTAAAAATAGCGGAAATAAAGAGGGGATAAGTATTCACATTGTCGAACACAAATTTCACAGGGGAAATATTCAGATTTTTCACCATTATAAGACAAACATGATGTAAAATTATTATACATATTGAAAATAATTCTATGCATATTTCCGCTACTATTACTCATTACCATGTTATACCATAGTACCTGATTGTATCAAATACTTTTTCGAAATCGATAAATGCACGACATAATTTCTTTTTTTTAATTTCAATATATCAACAAATGAATTAAGTACACACATACAATCGGTGGTTGAATATCCCTTTCGCAAACCTCACTGACTTTCACTTAGCAACAATAATTCGTCAGAGAAGTCAATAAGTCTATTACACAAAATGGCTGTGAACATTTTTTCAAAACAGCCCACTATAGTGATCGGCCTGTAATTTGTTGGATCATATTTATTCCCTTTACTTTTATAGAAAGGTTTTATTGTTCCCAATATCCACGACTCTGGTATGAAGCCACATTTAAAGATTATATTAACAAGTTTTACATATATATCAGGTAACTGGTTGCATGTCGAATTAATATACTCATTCATTATAAAATCATTACCACACGCTTTGTCGTTTTTTAAACTTTTTGCACATATAATAATTTCTTCCTTTGAAATTTCACTATTAAGATTCTCATTTAAGTCATTTTTTTCGATTTCTGTCTATTTTATGGATATTCACCACATCTTGTGAGTTGGTTTCAGATGAATTAAACTTTATAAAAAAAAATAAGTAACTTATCGGATTGTTCATTATAATCACGCTGATTCAGAATTCGTCAGTATTCCTTTGTATTTTGTGATCGGAGCCCTTTTAGTTATTTTGAAATTGCTTTTCTATTTGATTTTAGAGTTTTGTTCAAAAGTTTCTTATACTTTCTCTCTGTTTCTTTAACTTTGCTCCCTAATATTTAATGATGGTTTCTCTTTGTGTTTGAGTTTAAGTTTTCTGTAATTTTGTCTGGCAAACTTACATTCTAAATTAAACCAAGGTTTATGCTCTCTTCAATATCTCTGTTTTCTTTTTGGCTTGACAGTATGAGTGACGAATTTATTCTTTGCAGAACCTAACAGTACATTTCCGAGCACTTATACAAAGGAATTTATTTTCCCTTGAGCTAAATTATTTATTTTTGCAGTTTCCAGATCATTAACAAGTTGTTGAAGCTCATTTAAGCTTAGATTATTTTGAAAGTCACTATTCTTGTCATGGTCCCATTTATTAATTTTGTCCCGGTTTGAAGAATTGTCAACAATTTGGTTATCATCGTTTTGGTTTTCATCAAACATACATCTAAGTGATACAACAATTACTGAGTGAAAATCAGAGTATAAAGATGGAAATTCTAATACATCGAGATCAATAATATTCTGTAAAAAGTTAACATTATATAAACAATAGTCAACTAACCTAGCATTTCGACATGTTAGATTTCCCTCGAGGTCATTCTGTAACCTATCGTTCATAACAAAAATATTATTACCCTTATCAAAATCAAGCAGTTGGTTTCCAAATCGATTTTTAGTTTTATCCATATTTTTTCAATTTCTTGGAACTTTGAACAAATCTAATGTATATACTTCATTTACAACATTACTTAAACATAGCACGTGATTTTCAATTATTTATTACTTTTTAAATATTAAATAACAACCTCTAAGTGGCCCATACGTAATTGCTGAAGCAACAATTTACACTCTATGTTGCTTTAAGAATGTTGACGTTCAGAGAACACACCATGAAAACAAACAAATCAATATTGTTTTATTTATCCATGTGCGTGTTTATTCTCACTATGGCAATTGACGGTGAATTAAGTGAGAGGTCAATGGTTTGGGTCAATTTTAGATAAACCCGTCTAGGGTATTCAAAAAACCACAACAATTTTACATGTATGTGGGAGATCATGTTGAATGATGTTTCTTTATATATGTACTGTTTTATATTCAGATCATCTATTTATTCGAGTTTTATTTATGATTTGGTGGCTCTGATTCCGCTATAGATCTTCGTATTATAGTGTTTATATACTTTTCATTGTCAATATGGCGCCTTATTAAGTTGACGGAAATTGGTGCATATTTCATTGTTAACCATTTGTTTTAGTTTTGTTCACATTTGTAAGTAATTTTCCAAGATGTACCTCCGTACACGACATTACACTCCAACATTCATCATTTTTGGCACAATTTGTCTAAACAGTTATAGGTCATATATTTCACCAATATCAACAAAATCAACAATCACCTATCATCTCAACTGAACTCATTGGACATGAAAAGACCACAGTAGAAAATGTTGGAAATTCATGTCAAGCCTTGGGACAGGCACACAAATGTAGCCGGTTTAAACCGGTTAATGATATGTCAACTCCACCCCTCCCCTCTTGATATCTGGATATCCAATGACAATACATATATAAGTAACCGATACAAAACAAAATTCTAAAATAAATTACAGTTTTAGTATATTCTAATTAAATCATTTAATTTAAGGTATACAATAAAAGTAATACATGTGTTTGGGTATGATACAAAGAATATATTCATACTTAGAAGAAATACATCATAACAGTAGATCAACTTCAAAAAGAAATACAATCAAATTCAAACAGTAACCAATTTTACATTTTAATAATAAATCAACATTTAAAACAAGTTCAGTCAAATTTAGAGAGTTATAAATTCTATTTGTTTCTACAATAAATCAAAAGTTAAAACTAGTTCATATTTTGAGATATCTTACATCCTTGGTCGTTGAAGACCTGAAATGATCAAATTCGTTATATCGTCCAGTGTTTTGTGGTTCCTCTGAAAATAACAATGATATATTTCAGAGAACGAAGCTATGCTCTTTCATATATTCTTCCGTTATTTGTGAGACATTGCTATGTTAGGCTTAAAGTCCAAAATAAAAACGCGTATGTCAATGTCGGGACTTGTAATGCTCATTTGTCTTGCAATAAAGAAGCTACAATAGCTTGTAGAAATATTAATTTGTTATATACCATAGCTTAAACAATTTACCATTAATATATTAAAGTGGAAAATGTACGGTTCATTTATACATCTGAAAGCTGGAAAAGTATACCCGTTTCAGCGACATATCTGCATATGCCTTTATTAAGGAAGTGACCAGTCACCTATTCCGTCCGTTAGGACACCATGATGTTAAATGCAGAAAATGTAGCCAACTGTTCTAATTCATGTTACTTTAAGTATACATATTCATTTTAACATATACATGCAATATATTACATACAATACAAAGAATTACTATCTTACAACATGTTTTGAGAGGAAAATGGAGAGATACACTACTATTCATGACCAACACTTTTGACTGTGAGCGTGCATAGGAAGCACGTCGTGCAGACTAACTTTGATACCTCTGTTTTTAGTTACGTATATGTCAATGTTGCTAACAGTGAAGATGATAATAAAACATTTAACTAAATCTAATTTGTCTGTGTGTTTCTGTTATGTTTATATTTATTCCATGTAATGAAATTGTTATTCTTCACAACATATCACTATTATTAAATAATTGACTTCAACCAATCAAATGTGTTAATAAATAGTCAGAATAAACAGCATATGTACATAATTTTGATATCTACATTGTTATTACGTTTATGTCAATGTTGTTAACAGCAGAGATGATAATAAAACATCATCTAGCTGTAATAATTTAAATCTCTGTAATAACATTTTCATACAATTAAAATCCTGATACTAAGATCAAATGATTGCTACTATTATAATTATATTCAGTACATAGCTTCACGAATAGTTAGAACATGTAACACACCTCCCTTTAAAACATACTAACGTTGTGGTATAACATCAAATAGGAACTCGATTTAATCTAAATGTTAGGTGCTAATTACATATTAATCCCTCCTTTCATATTAAACTGAATTTCTAACAAAATTATAATAATTTGATTAACATGCAATTAAAAAGGACCAATAGTATGTATACGTGCGGAAAGATTACTGTATTTGTGATCTTCACTATTATTTATACCATGTATATTGTGGACGTACACGACAACACACATAATAGATGGTTAGATCTACAGCAGTCACTTTCTCTACCATACGACATTGCAATTTCAATATATTGAAATATCTATTGGTTCGATGTTTTTATTACTTAGTTTTCTTAAAGCTTATCTATAAATTGTAGCAGAGATTTGTGCTAACTTTCAATATCTGCAAATGTTTTATTGTAAAATTTCTGACTGGTACATTATGATCATCTGATTACCCTTTGGTATCTTTAAACTCTTCTTACTGTCAAGTAAGATTATGTTTATGTTGAATCGTTTATCTGATTGGGATTAATCGTCTATTATATGTATACCTGGCCAGTTAAAGTTTTTCATACTTACCCACATTTGGCACAGTACCTGAAACAATACAAATATGAAACCAATAATCTACATGGTAGTATTTGGTTATCGTTCCACAATGGTCATATTCACATAAACTATTAACAGTTTATTTTTTTAATATTCAATCAATAGCTTGATGGTAAAAATATATTGTCAAAATTGCAGGCGAATGTGTACCAAACAATTGCGTGTTGTGTGAAACAAATAAATGCTACGATATAGCTGAAATACTTCTACAGTTGGCGTTAAGCATCAAACGATAAATCATAGATGTACTTAGCTTATTATTAGAAGGAACATAATCCTTTCATTGCTTGGTACAGTAACACTATTGTATTTGTGTTGACCAGGTTTATCATAGTAACACATATCAATAGAAGATCGAGAGCGCGGATGGCTCAATGAGTTAGGTAGTTGGATTACCTTACAAATCATACAAGCCTATCACTACTACAGCATGGGTTCGTGCCGGGCTTTGTAAATTACAAAAAGGTGCACTCGACTCGCAGCCGGAAGTGGTAAAGTTTGCCAGTTACTTTCCCATGGTCGGTGGTTCTCTCCGGGTACTCCGGCTTCTTCCACCACTAAAACTGGTCGCCATGATATAGCTGAAATATTGCTGAAAGTGGCGTTAAAACAACAAATTCAAATCAATATCAAATCAAATAGAAGATCAGATATGTCGATGAAACTACAATGTAATGCTGGAGGAATTTTTCTCACATACATAGAGTAATAACAATAATTTATACTGACGATTGTGATGATTCATATCGTCTACAGCAAACATGTATCAGAACTTTAGTTACATGTTGTGTGTTGTTTGTTTTTCCATAGATTTACTTGTTTATTCTTATTTCCTGTCATGTGTTCCTTCATTAATACCATTTATTGTACTAATGCTACAATTGATAGTTTTCTGGAACTTTGCGATTTTGATTTGTGTATATCAAATGTCTGCTTATTGTTTTCACAAACAAGTATACAGATGCGCTAACCATGTTTGCGTACATAATCTCTATTTTACATTAGGTCTAGTTTGCATATTGGTTGATATAATAACTCATAACAACGTGTGTGCATTGGTATCATTGTTCAGTTTAAGTGTATTACTTTGTCAAAACAACACAAGACACATTATACAAGAAATAATTAGAGTATATGTTTGTTCGTTTTAGTGTAATATATTACCGTACAGTTATTATACTTACAAATTAGCAAAACTGTAAAATAAAATAAAACTTACTTCTTTATTAAATGTAACAGTGAAGTAATGGTGGTATATAAATCAAGATATCAAATGATATAACAATAATACTGATATCTGAATTTCATCAGTGTAACATGCAATCATATTTAGGTATATGCAATCATTAGTAAGTTCATGTTATGTTACAGTATGATTGAATAATACAATCTGATATTTATAATAACACACCTGTTATCAACTTCAATGATACTCTGAATCCCCTTTTCTCCTGTCAACGTTTTGTTGGTGTGGGTAAAAGTTGACTACATATCTGTCAATGTCCTTATGGATGATTCGTATTCTGATTCTAAATATTGGGTTACAATGTGGTCCTATTTATTGCTTTAATACGTGGTCTGATATACAACATGGCTTAAGTAGTGTTATCAGTAGCATATATGTGTACATTCATCATTAAATCAGACATAGTGATCTGGCATACAACATGGTGTAAGTAGTGTTATCAGTAACACATGTGTTTCCATTCATCATTAAATCAGACATAGTGATCTGACATACAATATGGTTTAAGTAGTGTCATCAGTAACATATATGTGTACATTCATCATTAAATCAGACATAGTGATCTGGCATACAACATGGTGTAAGTAGTTTTATCAGTAACACATGTGTTTCCATTCATCATTAAATCAGACATAGTGATCTGACATACAATATGGTTTAAGTAGTGTCATCAGTAACATATATGTGTCCATTCATCATTAAATCAGACATAGTGATCTGACATACAACATGGTGTATGTAGTGTTATCACTAACACATGTGTGTACATTCATCATTAAATCAGACATAGTGATCTGACATACAACATGGTGTAAGTAGTGTTATCAGTAACACATGTGTGTGCATTCATCATTAAGTCAGACGTATTGATCTGACACACACCATGGTGTAAGTAGTGTTATCAGTAAAACATGTGTGTACATTAATACTTAAGTCAGACATAGTGAATTGACATACAACATGGTGTAAGTCGTGTTATCAGTAACACATGTATATACATTCATCGTTAAATCAAACATACTGATTTGACAAACACCATGGTGTAAGTAGTGCTATCAGTAACACATGCGTATACATTCATCGTTAAATCAAATATACTGATCTGACACAAACCATGGTGTACGTGGCGCTATCAGTTACACATATGTGTACATTCATCATTAAATCTTACACACTGATCTGACATACAACATGGTGCAAATAGTGTTATCTGTAACACATGTGCATACATCCAACATTAAATCAGACATACTGACGTGACATACAACATGGTGCAAGTAGTGCTCTTAGTAGCACATGTGTGTACATTCATCATTAAATCAGACATAGCGATTTGACATACATCATGGTGTAGGTAGTGTTATCAGTAACACATGTGTGTACATTCATCATTAAATCAGACACACTGATCTGACATACGACGTTGTGTAATTAATGCTATGATTAACACATGTGTGTTTATTCACCATGAAATCAGACATAGTGATCTGACACACACCATGGTGTAAGTAGTGTTATCAGTAAGACATGTGTGTACATTCATGCTTACATCTGACATATTGATCTGACATACAACATGGTGTAAGTAGTGTTATCAGTAAAATAGGTGTGTACATTCATTATTAAATCAGACATACTGATCTGGCATACAACATGATGTAAGTAGTGTTATCAGTAACACATGTTTATGCATTCAGCGTTAAATCAGACATACTGATATGACATACAACATGGTATAAGTAGTGCTATCAGTAACACATGTGTATACATTGATCGTTATTTCAAACATACTGATCTGACACCAACCATGGTGTAAGTAGTGTCATCAGTAAAACATGTGTGCACATTCATGCTTACATCTGACATATTGATCTGACATACAACATGGTGTAAGTAGTGTTATCAGTAAAATAGGTGTGTACATTCATTAGTAAATCAGACATACTGATCTGGCATACATGATGTAAGTAGTATTATCAGTAACACATGTCTATACATTCATCGTTAAGTCAGATATACTGATCTTACATACAACATGGTGTAAGTAGTGCCATGAGTAACACATGTATGTACATTCATTATTAAATCAGACATACTGATCTGGCATACGTCATTGTGTAAGTAGTGTATGTATACTTGATCAAATCTATTTGGTGCATTTTTCCTGTTTGATAATGAGATAAATAGTTTTCATGAACACAAAATACCAATAAGACAGTTTTAACATTACAATTGTATACCTAGATGGACTGGAAGATAATAAAATGCATTTTAATTTGATGTCTGTCATTGGTTTTATATATCATTCCTGATATACTGAACTGTACTTCGCACATGCGTATTGTCGGAACAATTATCGATAACATTTCGGACTAGTTTTATATGTTTTTTTGACATGAAGGTAGTAAAAACAACATGTTAGTTTTACCTCTTTACATATTCATTTACCAGACAAAAATGCATCTACCAACATTGACTTTGGGACATGCTGGGTACTAATTTATTCTACAATTTGTTAGTATTCTACTATTTTAAGCTGCTAACACAAAATTGCAACCAATCTGGACACCATCAGTAAATAAATGTTAGAGAAAACGGAATGGACAAACAAGAATGAACAACACATATACACAGGTCACATTTGGCACAATAAAAAGAACGAGGATGCGCAACACAAATGACTTATCAGATGAGGAACACGGACTCCGCCAAAAATACAGCACGTGTATTTGTCTATATATGAGACAACCTACTGTCAACGTTAAGGTTAATGGATTTCGTAATAAGAAGTAGTTCTCATACATCCTTCCCCTCAGATAATAATACAAGGAAGTCATATCATGTATGATCGTTAACATGAGCAACATTATTTTCGCATAAAATACAACGAACATATTGATATCGGTGCTAAAAATCTGTTGCAAACTCTGACTTTTATGGATTAGCTCTTTCATTTTGGTAATCAAACGCCTTACGTCGAAGTAATGGCTTTGTCATGTAGAACAATATGCAGTGTACCGTACCTTAAATTAACATATATGTAATTATTATTCAAGCTAAGGTTAATCTCTCTCAGGTATAAGTAACCCCATCTAATTTCGTCTATCCTCATTTGGATCTTTGGATTTCCCGCTCTGAAAGACATCTACATAGTTTGGCTTGCCAATCTTTTGATTTTGATCTAACTTATATATCTACATTTTCATATAATATATAATTGAATCATATACCGCATGCTAATTTATTTGAAGATCCGAAAAAACGACTATATCCAAGCTGCAATGGTTGGTTCACATAAACGACATTTGAATCAAGGAATACCCGTTTACCATTGTAAGTTCCAAATAAAAGTATTTTTTGGATTAGATTAATATCAGAATGTTCAATGTGTGATTTGAAGTTCAACAGATTTAATTGTATTTGGTTGTTTATGATAAACATTTTCATATAAAGGATTACATACAGAGTCGTAAGTAAACGTTGAGGATAAGCCTTCAAATTGGCTGCATACTGCATACTCATTTCGATATGTTTGTTTTCCAGTGAAGGCTCGGTTGCTTCAATAAATAAAATCACAACCAGGAATATTATGAAAGTTTATAGTGAGAGTCGTAATCATTGTTCGATAATGATTTTCCTAACGCGAGAGAATTTTAGAGGGCTCGTCCGTGAACAATGCATCCGTAATCTAATGTTGAGTGATCAACGGTTTACATAAATATTTCTACTGATTTCCCGTATACACCAACAAGTTCAACTTATTGTTAGCATAATACGGTTTACATCAATTTAATAGATTTAATAACACTGTGCTATTCCACCCCCAGTCGGCACTAGATACACATTGTAAAATATTAAATGTCTTAAGGCACTTATTTTAACGCATTTATTTGGAAATGGAAGAATGATCAAATTAAACTCACAATTATAGGTAATCAATATGAAGAAGGAGACCGTTGTATATTGAAAATGTCTTGGATCAATCCAACTTTTAAATGTTATGAGTTTTTATTACTGTACATGTGAGGTTCGATTTTTCTGATAGAACAACTTTTGTAATTTGTCGTCTTAGATACTTATTCGAAAATGAGTTAAACTAAGAACAAATATAAATCAAGGTTTTGTAGGCTACAATGGTTAGATAATTCCACAACTAGAAGAAGGAAGATGAGTGTAGAAAAAGTTTGTAGATACTCTTGGTGCAAACCCGTTGGTACGTGATGAATGAGGAAAGCATCATAAAGTTTCGTTCCTATCTGGTCCTGGTTGTTAGTTTCAAGGTGTAGCTCAATTCGTGAAGCTTATCTAGCTATGTATGTACTATATTTCACTTAATAGGATAGATGCGATCAACAAAATCACCAAACCTAGAATTAATTGCGGAACGTTGGAGAATATTATGTTGTACGGTGTTTCTACGTGACGGTAACTGTAAGGTCTACAACAATTATCACTGATTACGTAGGCATGATAGGTGTCCTTTCCCCTAAAGTTGATCTGTAATATGTACTCAAGAAAAGTGTGAAGTTACCAAAGAGGTAATCAGAGGCCGTAACTGGGAGAGGAACAGACAATAAGATGACTTAAAGATAAAAGGACAAAAGGACAAAAAATGATCTACAATGCACTACCCAGAGAACTAAGGATCGATAATTAGTTCGAAATTCATACGCCATTACTTATTTGTTTTATATCTTAAAACAGTGATAGCATACACACCAACAGTTTTCAATATTATATATAGGATAACCTTTATATTATCATTATATACTCACAATAAGTTGTACTTCTTGGTGCATACGGGAATTCAGTAGAAATATTTAATTGTTTATAGCATACAGACCTACAATTTGCTTGTATACACCAACGCGACCGGTAATTGTTTTTGTTTTTATTTTATAAATGTAAAGAATTCTGACCAGGCAGAATGCACGAAGTCCAAGTATGAGATTGAACAAACCATCATCAACGCAAACATGGAGATAAAAGACAGAACCTCAGACAGCAGGAACTCCATAAGCAAACAAGAGTCAAATGAGTACAGGTATAAACTGTAATAATGTACTTCGTTAACTAACAACCTAAAGCATCATAACCGTACACTAACTCATCAAATAGTTAAACAACATTTTCTAGTTCTACTGGTCAATGACCAGTTGATTTCCAAAGTTCACCTTTCTTGAAATAGTTTCTACTGGTCCGCAAGAAATATGCCTAGCACCATATTTTATGATGACATTGTTGCGACTCTTTTATCAGATTTGTGTGACGCATTTACCATACGTCTTTGTTTGTTGTCATGGCATGCAGAGATTTGAAACCAACATTAATAGATCCCATCCATTCAATTCGAAAATGATTTTATAATTTCAAAAACTAGTTAATATATTTTCTCAGCAGAGATTACCAGAGTAGCTATTATTATAACCCAACCTTATTTCTTGTATATGTTCCTGTTAAGTCATCAGGTAAATTACAAAACATACTTGGCTGATCTTAGGCTGATCTTAGAAAAGGTCGCCAAGGATAACAGGGCTACCTTTAATCGGGGTTAGAACACGCTGGAAACATAATATAGCTTTTCATTATTTCAAACGTAGAGATAACATGATACAACAATTAAAGCGAAGATCTGCAATGCGCTTGATGTTTATTGTTTTGGACGGAGAGCATAACTCCATTTAAATATGTTAAAGTGACAACAGTTCCGAGATATCAAAAGACGAAAAAGGACAAAAGAACAAACGACGATCCACAACACAAAACACAGAAAACGAATGAGGGAGCAACAAGAACCTCACTAAAAATTTGGAATGCACTGGAAGGGTTATCAGGTCCTGCTACAGATTGAATTATGCTGGACCGCAGTATACGTAAATAAATAAATAAAACCTGAACCCCAAACAAAAGAAATGAAAGTCGAGACGTCGTTTCGTTTTTCTGTGCGCGGAAATCGTATCGTAGCTTACATCACAATTAAAGACGTGAAAACATATAATTTGACATGAACAACACGAACCCCGCAATATAATACAGAACTATATAAAAATAATGCTATTAATTTATTTTAATATTGTAAATATTAAAATTCATTTATTGTATGAAAAGAAACATCAATTGCATGCCAATATGTTATAGAAGGTTTAATTGTACTTTTGTGAATGTTGGTCAATCCAAACCTAAATTATACAGACAGCCTTTTCAAATAGGCCTACTTGATTACATTTATGCACGAATTACCCATGCAACGTTTCACATAAAGGGCCAAGACAATCGGTCGTATCCTTCACTTTCAAGTTGATTACCAGAGGTTAAACTTTAAAAGCTCAGTTGATTACCAAGGAGCAAACTTTATAACCCAGAATATAGCTGCTCTGATAACAGACGCCTCGATGTAGAGGTGTTAGAACATGTAGGACCCGATCCCCAATCGAAGGGTGTGTGCCAAGAGGTAGAGTTGACGAACAAGAGGAACCAGTAAAAATACCAGTTGGTAGCTGTATATGACGAGGAGTTGATGAACATGCAGCATTGCAGCAAAAAGAACCACTTCCGCAGCCACCATCTAAGCAGATGAAATCGTCGGGCGTTCAAGTAGTTATAAATGGTGATGATCGTAAGGTAACAATGCATATAATACAGATCCTGTGTTGACTACATGCGACCATGCAACTGATATATTTATATCAAAGTCCACTAAAGACACAATTTGGAATTTAGAATAAACTGGTTTGTCATTACTTTTACGACATAATTTCAATTGCCAAAGTGTAAAGCATAATTTCTTATCAGTTGCAGATGGTAGATTACTAATGCATCTCACAAATAAGCCCCTCAAAGTTAAAAAGATTGATTCAATAGACATTTGGACAAATGCCTTTATTAATATGATAATGTTGTGATTGATAGACACCCTTGTTAGCTGGATACTTATTAGGGTATATGTCTATAATTAGGGGAGCAGCTGTAGTTGATGCTCCCTTTTACAGGGTTACGACCAACAATTTCGACTTCGAATTGCATACAATCAAACCAGAACATGGTCTCAAATTGATGACAATTGATTGTTACAGCTTATCGCCAAAGGGGCGCTTGGTAGTCGAAGCTCGACAGCAGCTCAGTTTCTAGTTTCTTCTCCAAAGCCACCTTATGATTTTAATTTCAAAAAAGGATATTTCAAAACCAATGGTTTGCATAAACATTCTTGCATGAAGTGCGGGGGTATGCATCCATCAGCAATGTGCAACAAATTTAAACAAATTAATAGTATAAAGACGTCATACAGAGCCTCACCTTTTAATAAATATTCACGATAAATTCGTACCCCATTATTGAATAATCCAGGTCGAGGTTTGAATATATATAATATATAATATATGGCAATACAGTCTTATCAATTTCAATGAATTATATATTGCTTTAGAAAAATATCCACGTAAAGATATTGCAAAACTACTAAAAATGGATTTACATCTGGTTTTGAAATAACTTGCACAGGTCCAAGATTACCATTAGATGCAAACAAAAATAAAATCTGTTTTACAGTATCCTATGGTGGTATATGAATGGGTTGAACATGATATTTCTCTTGGCAGAATAGGAAGACCTTCTAGGTTCCGTCCAATTTCAAATTTGAGAAGTTCCCCTATTGGATTAGTATCTAAAAAGACCTCTGGGTGGAGCCTAATAACACACTTGTCTTATCCACCTGGGAATAGTGTTAATGATTTCATTGATGAAAAACTAGCAACTGTACAGTATTCTATATTTTATAATGTCACTTATATTATTCAAACATTAGGTGAACATGTTAAAATAGAAAACATTCATATTAAATCAGCATTTCGACGTTTCCCCTGCCATCCTGGAGACTTTGATTTACTTGGTTTTTAAATAAGAGACATGTGTTATATTGACAAATGTATGCCCATGGTATGTTCGATATCATGTTCCCAGTTTGAATATTTTTCTACATTTTAGCAATGGTTGTTCAGGAAGTACATGGCTTAACAAATATAGACAACTATTTAGATGCTTTCTTTCTTGCTGAAATGTCAGATATTGAATGTTCAAATAACATATTTAAATTCAAAACTATTTGTAAAAGATTAGGAGTTCCAATTGCTGATGAAAAAACAGAAGGTTATTTAACAAGTATGAACTACTGTGGATTGACTATACATAATGAATCCATGTGTGTTAAAATGCCGGATGAAACAATTAAAGAATTATTTAAAAAGTTAAATGAATTTGAATTTAAAAAAAAAGCAGGCTGTGCATCGAACAGTCGTCTATATTTAGCTACTGCTAAAGCTAAAAAATCCACTTCATTTAATTAAGGTTACAAAAGAAATATATGAAGATTTGTTAATGTGGAAAAACTTTGTGGAATAATTTAATGACAATTAATTTATATTCGATGATTGGATTTCAAATGGTGATTTAGAACTTTATATTGATAGTGTTGGTGGGACTTCAAAGGGATGTGGTGCCTATTGTAAAAATAAATGGGCTTACTTGCAGCGGCCTGCTGAATGGAAAAGTACTCATCTTTTGATAGGATACATTTTTAGAAATTATTCCATCGCATTTTCACTATTTCTGTGGCACAAATTAGTTTAAAAAAATTAATTTGTTTATTCCATTGGCAATATGACTGTAGTTTATATTTTGGAGTCAAAAACATCAAAATCAACAAGGATCATGGTTCTATTTATATTCATTGTTTATTGGTTACTTGTAGGACATCTTCATTTTAAAGCTGTACATATATCATATGTTCATAATGCCATAGCTGATTCATCGTCTCGTGGACAATGTCAGAGGTTCAGAGAGCTAGCTCCGACTGCAGAACTGACGCCAATGATGATGCATTGGGAATGTTGGAGCCTTTTAAAACAGAGGTTTTTTTTATATCAAAATATAGTTTATTCAAAATCTCCTGTTTACAATAACCTTAATGGCCCAGGAGTGAATATTAAGGGTCCCTGTTTTACATAAATCTCACTTGTCCAGGGGTAGCAAGTGAAACTAGAAATACAAAGTCCATTTAAACATATTTCATATTCATTTGTTTCTACATTTCATTATAATATAGACAATTAGACAATACAATTATTACCATGCATTAGCTTTATGTTCATAATAATAAATACTCGTATGTTATTCCGAATAAGTTCTAATTTGTTTTTATCATTTTCATTAATATGCGAAGTTTGTAATGAGCATTGTCAATGTTTTTTTAAATTATTTTTCCAAGTGTTGAAAATTGCTTGATCTCCAATTCGGGATTGGTTATATTTCACCTTATTACGTATTTTCCATATTTCCCACTTTGAGATAAATATTACGGTGTTAAAAATGAAGTCTAAATCCTCACCCCCATATAGCCCTAACATGATATTTAATTCCTTGATTTCTATATTAGCTGTTAATCCAGATCTGTTAAATATTGCTTCTATTTCTTTTATAATTTTATTTACAGAAGGACATTTAAAAAATAAATGCTGCATCGTTTCATCGTTGTCTCTTATTTGGCAGAGATGGCATCATCCGTTTGACAAATTAATTTTTTTCAATCTATGTTCTGTATAATTTATATTATGGAGACATTTCCAATGGAATTCTTTAGTTTAAAGATTCCCTGAATTACTTTTTTTTTCAATTCATCAGGTGATATAGCTGTATTTGACTCATTTAAAAATTGTAGCTTATCGTTGATATTTAAGGTAGCTCTACGTTCTGGTACTATTTTAGTTTCACCTTTTAAGACTTTTATGAACTTTTCGGGGATTGCCTTTTTTATCTTAGAAAACTCAGAAATACAGTTCCTCCTATCTATTAATAAATTGTATATATTATGACAACTTTTAAAATTTGTATTATTTGAATCCCAAATATCGTTTATTGTTCGTAAGCTACTTTGCAGAAACGAGGTAAACACTAATGGTTTGTTTTTAAAAGTTATTGAAGAGTTACAAAATATTTTGGTTTTTAGAATGGAATCAATGTCATTATTACACCATTGAATAAGTTCCTGTAATTTTGACCATGATTGGATACATATTTTGTAAAAGATTGGTAACATATTTAAATTTAGAGTTGATACATTAGAGCACTTACATGCAAAATATTTTTCATTAATCTTGATGTCTAACTTACGGAGCCAATATATACCAATTGCATTCCAACTTTCTAATGGTTCATGTACAATTCGGTATAGAAGCTTAATTCTTTTGCTGTTAATCAATGTTTGTATGTTAATCATACTCATGCCTCCATTTTCTACTCCCAAGCAGCACACTTTCCTATCTATTTGATTAACACCCCCTGCCCAGATAAAACCCATACCAAAGTTGTTATTTCTTTTACGTATTTTTCTGGTATTCCCCGCATTTCAATTTCGTAACCACAAAGAGAGACCAAGAGATTTTTCACTATTAGTTTAATAGTTTAATTTATAAGTCCATTTCCAAAAAGACATGGAAAGTGTACCAAAATGCTAAAAATACATTTGAAGATTTTAGAGAAAAAATTAAACTTATATTTAAATTTAAATCTAAGCCATCTATGGCCTCCTCCTATCATTCATATAATTAATTGTATGCACCATATGTCAACTGATAATTATTCCGGTGCGACAATCAGTTCTTATATTTCATATATTAATTTAAGTAATAAAATGCATGAACATGTTGTTTATACTCAATCATTTGTTATTCAAAAATTGTCAGCTGTTGTATCAAAAACAAACAAATGTCATGTTATTAGGAAACTAATAGCGATGTCCCTATTAAAACAAATTATAGAGGCATTACCAAATATTTGTAGTTCGTACTTTGATGCTACTTTGTTTGCTAGTATTTTTCATTACCATTATTTGGCTGTTTTGAGAATAGAAAAAAATAGTTGAATCTGAAATATCAGATCATACTTTAGAAGTTGATGTAATTTGTATACATTATATGCAAAACATAATCAATGTAACAATAAATTCATCAAAAACTGATGAGTATGGCAAAAAAGAAACTTTGCAAATTTCAAAGAATATTGAAAGAAACATTGCCCATTTCAAAACATTGAATTATTTTTGAAGATGCGCCCTAAGATTAACGGACCATTATGTATTCATTTAAACTACAGAGTTGTCACTCGCTTTCACATCTGTTCCATTTTAAAATCCACATTACGTTTTGCTGGATATAATCCGGGTCAATACAATACTCATTCCTTCAGAATTGGAGCAGCAACATAGTTGGGTAAAACTGATGATGAAATAAAGCAAATGGGTAGGTGGAAATCTAACACCTTTCAAACATACATCAGATTAGGTTTTTAAATATCAAAAACATTCTTAGGCTCTCCAAATATATGGATTAAAAATCAAACATGCAGAGGAACACACTAAACTAGGCCTACACTAGAAATATAGGATTAAAAAGATATGGATTAAACGTGCCGTGGGCTGGAATGCCCAGTATGCGATGGTCGTCTATCGTGTTTGTAGCTTAAAGTATGATTAACTGTTTTGAACTTCCAAAAGCTGTTATTATTCACTGTGTTGGAAATGACATAGGCTGTGTGTCTACTGTTTCCTTATTGTTTCATGTAAAATGTTCATTTTACACGATTAACAAAATGTGTCCTGGTAGCAATATCGTTTTCTGAAATAGTTTACATAGAAGGGAATGGCTTTATTCCATCAATCACAGGGGCAATGAAATATATTCCTAAGCGTTTAAATAGAGGCATAAGGTCCTATTTGTTACAACATAATGGGTAGTACATTGATCATGGTGATTGATTTGGATGATTGTCACGATGCTCTTTATGTACATGATGGTGTTCATCTGTCTTGTTTACGAAAGGACATTTTTATTAACGCACTATATGGAGCTATTGAACAGTTCATTTTAACTCCCCATAAAAGGCGATATTCAAGTGTTTAAATTACATCAGTAAATCATGTTGATTATAATTATTCATAATGCGACACTTTCGTTTTGGATTGTTTTTTGTCGTTACGTTAAATTGTCGTTGGTGGATTAGCATGATCATTACATCATCATGCTAATTTTGGCGGAATTTATCGTCATTTAAAATTGTTGCTATGGATTACCCAGCGGTGTTAGGTGATAACTGTCTGGATTTCCCTTTCAGTTATATTCGTCAATACGTTGTGATTGTGTGTATTCTTACTATTAAATTGATATCACAAAAAAGCAGCCAAAGCGAATTTTGTTGGTTTTATGTAGTTGATATTACATTTGAGTTACACATATTATATGCAGAGACGATAATAAACGAAAATAAACGATGGATGTTCATCAAGTAAATATGGAAAATGTATACAGATAAAGATTAAATAATCGTGGTTTAGTCATTGCATGTCAATATTGTATAGAACGCCTAATTGTACCCTTGTGATGGTTGTTCAATCTAAACCAGAATTTGACAGAAATACTTTGCCTACTTGATAATATTTATGCACGAATTGCCCATGCAAAGTTTCACGTAAATGACTATGAAAATTGGTCGTATTCCCCACTTGCCAGTAGATAACCGCGGAATAAATTTGAAAAAACCCACTCACGTCCACCTCATTGCTAATTAGAACAAATTTCTTTTTTTTCATTTATACTTTCAGGACACGGTTTCATCGAGATTCTACAATGCATTAGTGAATCGTATATCGTAATAGCAATGACAATGTGTTTGCAGTGTCGTCAAATAACTGAAAGGGATGTGATATGCTGAGCTATATTTCAATATTTCAATATCGAGGAATGTTGAGGATTGTGTGAATTACAGTTTGAATTGAAGTGATCTGACATACAACATGGTATAGGTAGTGTTATCTGTAACACATGTGTGTATATTCATAATTAAATCAGACATAGTCATCTCACATACACCATACCATGGTGTAATTAGTATGATCAGTAAAACATGCGTGTACATTCATCATGCATCTGACATAATGATCTGACCATGGTGTAAGGAGTGTTATCAGTTGTCCCTTTTGGTATATGCAAACTCTTCTTAAACATGTGTGTACATTCATCATGAAAACTGACATAGTGATATGACATACACCATGGTGTAAGGAGTGTTAACAGTAACAAACGTGTGGTGTGTACGTTCATCATTACGTCTGACATAGTGATCTGACATACACCATGATGTAAGTAGTGTTATCAGTAACATATGTGTGTGTGTTCATCATTACAACTGACATATTAGTCTGACATACACCTTTGTGTTAGGATTGTTATCAGTGACACATGTGTGTACATTCATCATTACATCTGACATATCGATCTGACATACACCGTGGTGTAAGTAGTGTTATCAGTAAAACATGTGTGTACATTCATCATTACATCTGACATAGTGATCTGACATACAGCATGGTGTAAAAAGTCCTATCAGTAACACGTGTGTACATTCATCATTAAATCAGATATAGTGATTTGACATGTAGCATGGCGAAATGAGGTGGTACCCGAGAAATAGAAGAAAAAAAAGAGATCAATGATTTGATTTGGAAATTCATATGGGACAATAAACCAAACCAAGTAGAACGAAACGTATGTTGCTTACATGATAATGAAGAGGGGGTGGGAATGATTAACATAGACAATTTTGTCAAAAGTAAACAGATACAATTTATATACAGAATAAATTAACAGTGAGATGGACTCATGGGATGCGATAGGTAAACACTTGTTACAGAAATACGATGATAAATTTTGATTTTTTTTCCTTTTAAATGCTCCGATATTAAAGATTTAGATATCACATCCATTCCAAAATATACCAGCATGGATAATTTTTTGGGGTCATGTTCTATGGAATCTAAAAATGACATTTTAGATAAAAACATATTTGATGACTGATATCAAATTTAATAGAAATCCACTTTTTTCCAATCGTTTTTGAAAAATATTATATTTAAAACAAACGATATATGGGACAAAAACAATAAAACCTGTGTTGAAAATCAGACTGTATTTAATAGATGAAAGGAACTGGATATCAGAATGGGCAAAACTGAAATAAAAATCAATACCAGAAAATTGTGTAAAGACATTAAGATCAGATGAAAACGAAAGATGAAAAACAAAAGTTTAGAAATAGAAAGTAATTTGAATATTTGAAATCAAAATAATAAAATTATTGTTCGAAAAGAGCTGAAACTGAAGAATAGCCAGAAAGTAAAACATAAATCAATCACTCCAAAGTGTCATTTAAAACGGAATACATTTTATGAAAAGAAATTTAACTGGATATCAATTTGGTATATATTGAACAATACATGTAAGCAAAGCATTAGCCAGTTCGAATGGAAATGATTGCATACCATTGTCTATTAAGAATATAGATTACAAAAAAATGGGAAAATCAAATGATCAATGTCATTTTTGTAAAAATGAGATAGAGTCCCTTATGCATTTGTTTTACAGTTGTCATACAATTAAACATGTCTTACATGAATTAAAACACGTTTTTAAAATCATTTTGGAAAATAATATAGTACTTGTAGAGGAAAATTTAATCATTGGGTGTATAAGGGAGAAATAACTGAATACCTACTTTTAGTGAATTTGGTAATGTGTATTTTAAAATGGAAATACGAAATTACATAAAATATAATAAAAGCATTCAAAGGGAACCAATAGTTACCACACATTTCAAAAATGAACTCAGAAGTAACATAAACATGAGGATTAAAAACCCAGAAGTTCGAAACTTATATGATATTAGGCAATTACAGTTATTATTGGATACATTATGAATTTAGTTGTATTTATAGTTCCTTTCATTGTTTACTGTGTAATAAGAAGAACATATGTGTATGTTTATAAATTGAATATGAGAGATAAAATATGATTTATTTGCGTGTGGTATTGCATCCTTACTACCAGCACTTATTTATTTAATTATATTGTTCATTGTAAATATGTGTAAACATTTGAGGTTTCCTTGCGCCCTGAGGTAAATTGTTCACAGATGAAATATAGATAAAATAAAAAAAAAAGGAACACATGTGCATACCTTCATCATCAAAGCAGACACAGTGATCTGGCATACACCATGGTGTAAGTGATATTATCAGTAACACCTGTGTGTATATTCATCATCAAGTCACGCATAGTGATATGACATACAACTTGGTGTAAGTAGTGTTATCAGTAACACATGGGTGTACATTCATCATTGCATCTGACATAGTGATCTGACATACACCATGGTGTAAGTAGTGTTATCAGTAACACATGTCTGTACATTCATCATTACATATCACATGGTGATCTGACATACACCATGGTGTAAGTAGTGTTATCAGTAACACATGGGTGTACATTCATCATTACATCTCACATAGTGATCTGACATACACCATGGTGTAAGTAGTGTTATCAGTAACACATGTGTGAACATTCATCATTACATCTGACATATTCATCTGAGATACAACATGGTGTAAGTAATGTTATCAATAACACATGTTATCTCAAATGAGATTTGAAACTGAAAGTGGTGAATGATTTGATTTGGAAATTCATTTGGAGAAAGAAGAAACGTATGTTGCTTAAATATTAATGAAGGGGGTATGGGAATGATTAACATAGACAATTATGTCAAAAGTAAAGAGATGCAATCTATATGAAAATAAAATACCAGTGAGATAGACTCATGGAATGCAATAGGTAAACACTGGTTAAAGAAATACGATAATACATTTGGAATTGTTTTTTGTTCTGTGCAAATGCCCCGATATTAAAGGTTTATATATCGCATCCATTCCAAGATACTATCGAGACGCTATACAAGCATGGAACATATATTTTGGGGTCATGTTCTACGAAGTCTAAAAATTACATTTTAGATAACAACATATTTGGTAACTCTGATATCAAATTTAATAGGAATCCACTTTTTTCCAATCGTTTTTGAAAATAATATATTTATAATAAACAATATAGTGGACAAAAAAATAAAAACCTGTGTTGAAAATCAGACTATATTTAATAGACTGGACGATGAAAGGAACTGGATATCAGATTGCGCAAAAAAAAAAAAAAATTATCTAGAAAATTTTGTAAAGAAATTAAGATCAGATGAAAACGAAAAGATGAACAAATCATCAGGTTTAAAATAAATAGTAACTTGTTTATTGGAAATCAAAATAATAAAATCATTGTTCCAAAAGAACTGAAACTGAAGAATATCCAGAAAGTAATGGATAAAGCATTCACTCCAAAATGTCAATTAAAATGGGATATATTTTATGGAAAGAAATTTAGCTGGATATCAATTGGTATATACTGAACACGATTAAATGTAAACAAAGCATTATCCAGTCCAATGGAAATGTTTGCATAACATTGTCTAATCAGAATATAGATTGCAAAAAAGGGAAAATCAAATTATCAATGTCATTTTTTGTTAAAAATGAAATAGAATCTATTATGCATTTGTTTTACAGATGTCATCAAATTAAACAGGTCTCAGATGAACTAAAACACATTTTTAATACCATTTTTGAAAAGAATATAGTACTTGCTGAGGAGAATGTAATCATTGGGATGCATGAGGGAGAAATAACTGCAGAACTACTTTTAGTGAATTTGATAATTTGTATATCAAAATGGGTAATTTGGAAAACAAGAAATGACATAAAATATAATAAAAGTATTTACAGTGAAATAATAGTTACCACAAATGAACTCAGAAGTATTATACAAATGATGATTAAAAACTCAGAAGTTCGAAACTTATATGATATTATGAAAGTACAGTTATTATTGGATACATTATGAATATAGTTGTAATTATAGTTCCTTTCATTGTATACTGTGTAATAAGAAGAACATATATGTCTGTCTATAAATTGAATATGAGATATAAACTATGATTTACTTGATGATTGTATTGTGTTCACAGGTGTAATATAGATATTAAAAAAAAGTAACACATGTGCGTACATTCATCATTAAAGCAGACACAGGGATCTGACATACACCATTGTGCATGCGGTGTTATCAGTTAAACATGATTGTACATTCACCATTAAATCAGTTATAGTGATCTGACATACAACATGATGTAAGTAGTGTTATCAGTAACACATGGGTGTACATTCATCATTGCATCTGACATAGTGATCTGACATACACCATGGTGTAAGTAGTGTTATCAGTAACACATGTGTGTACATTCATCATTACATATGACATGGTGATCTGACATACACCATGGTGTAAGTAGTGTTATCAGTAGCACATGGGTGTACATTCATCATTACATCTCACATAGTGATCTGACATACACCATGGTGTAAGTAGTGTTATCAGTAACACATGTGTGAACATTCATCATTACATCTGACATAGTGATCTGACATACAACATGATGTAAGTAGTGTTATCAGTAACACATGTGTGTACATTCGTCATTACATCTGACATAGTGATATGATATACACCATGGTGTAAATAGTGTTATTAGTAACACATGGGTGTATATTCATCATTAAATCTAGAATAGTGATCTGACATACAACATGGTGTAAGTAGTGTTATCAGTAAAACATGTGTGTGCATTCATCATTAAATGAGACATACTGGTCTGACATTCAACATGGTGTAAATAGTGTTATCAGTAACACATGTGTGTACATTCATCATTAAATCTGGCATAGTGATCTGACATACAGCATGGTGTAAATAGTGTTATCAGTAAAACTTGTGTGTACATGCCTCATTAAAACTGACATATTGATCTGGCATGCAACTTGATGAAATGAAGGGGTACAAGAGAAATATAAAAAAAGAGGTGAATGATTTGATTTGGAAATTCATTTGGGACAATAAACCAAACCAAATAGAAAGAAACGTATGTTGTTTATATAATAATGGAGGGGGATCGGAATGATTAACATGGACAATTTTGTCAAAAGTAAACAGATAAAATGTATATGCAAAATAATTAACAGTGAGATGGACTCATGGAATGCGATAGATAAACACTGGTTAAAGAAATACGATAATACATTTGGAGTTGTTTTTTTCTTTGTGAATGCTTCAATTTTAAGCTTTAGATATTGCATTTATTCCAAAAAAACTATCGAGATGCTATGGAAGCATGGCACATTTTATTGGGGTCATGTTCTATGGAATCTAAAAAACGACATTTTAGTTAAAACACATATTTGGTAACTCTGATAAAGATTTAATAGAAATCCCCTTTTTTCCAATCGTTTTTGAGAAATAACATATTTAAAACAAACGATATATGGGTAAAAAAAAATAAAATCTTTGTTGAAAATCAGACTATTTTTAAAAGACTGGATGATGAAAGGGACTGGATATCAGAATCGGCAAAAACAAATCAATACCAGTAAATTTTGTAAAGAAAATAAGATCAGATGAAAACGAAAAGATGAAAATATCTTTATGTTTAAAAACAGATAGTAATTTGAATATTAGAAATCAAAATAATAAAATCATTGTTCCAAAAGAGCTGAAACTGAAGAATGGCAAGAAAGTAATACATAAACAAATCACTTCAAAATGTCAAATAAAATGGGATACATTTTATGAAAAGAAATTTAACTGGATATCAATTTGGTATATACTGAACAGAATTAAGAGTAAACAAAGCATTTTGCATGGCTTTATGATAGTGATAATGTGGGAGGGCTAACTAGTACGCCTGTACATTAAACATCATATTGACCAGGGCTATTAAAAGATTCGCCTTATTCGATCTCTTAAAAAGTTTATTTTCCGATACCAATATCTTGTCGAAATATATTCCGTCTCTGCAGAAAAAATTATAAGCGATGCATTTTCATATAGTGAAAATGTATAAAGATAAAGAAGTCAAAATATTTTTTGTCAATGTGTGACGTAAAAATATTTTTGACATTTACGTCACCGAATATGGTACTGCTTTGACAACTATTTTACCTATTTTGTTCCTGTATTTAAATACTGTTACAGTGACAGCCGCAACCTTTGAACCGTAATGAGAGCGGGAGGTTTGGCGCCTTAAAATCTGATTCAACTCAACATTTCTTTAGAAATGCCTGTACCAAGTCAGGGTCATTACGGTTTTCACAGTTTTCCGGTTGTTGACTGATTTTGTCTGTTTATATAATTATGAGTTTTGACTTTCCCTTTGTAAGATTGTTCGGAGTTCGGTAATTTTGTTATTACCCTTATTGTATTAGGCCATTAGTTTTACTCCCTTTCTTTCTCAGAATACTCAACTCTATTGCTAGCAGCAATACACATTTCATTGAATACATGAACGGTGAGTAGAAATGGAAGGAATGACCTTTTTTCAAAAATGAGATCATATCTGCCTTCTGATTGGGGATAAGAAATAATGGAAGTCCTAGTTTATGAGGAAAATGTGATCAGTATGCTGGAGTTCCTCATCGATAACATATGTGTCTCCTTTGGAGGGGAACTGTTTCAGTAGGTCGTCGGCATACCAATGGGTACGAATTTTGCCTTTCTTCTACCCGATTTATTTCTATGCTTATATGAGTCGGAGTTTCTTCAAAATCTTATTAAAGATAAGAAGATTCATGAAGCTAGAGCCTTTAATTTCACATACAGGTATACTGATGACGTTTTATCTATCAATAATCCTAGATTTGCAGAATTTCTTCCATTGATATATCCTCCAGAGCAGTAAATTAAAGAGACCACAGACACAGCTTCGACCCCATGTTTTGTGACTTATACCTCGAATATGACGACAGTGGTCAACTCAGTACTAAAAGGCATGATAAACGGGATGACTTCAATTTTAAAATCATAAATTTTCCAAATATGTGCAGCAATATACCAGCTTCTCCTGCATATGGCGTTTACATCTCGCAATTGATTCACTATGCAAGGGCCAGTAGCAATTATTCTGATTTCTTGACACGTCATCTTTATATGAGAAACAGGCTACTGGACCAGGTCTATAAAAGATTCGTCATATTCGATCTCTTAAAAAGTTTATATTCCGATACCAAGATCTTGTCGACAAATATTCTGTCTAGGCAGAGACAATAATAAACGATGGAGTTTCATGAAGTAAATAAGAAAAGTGTATAAAGACAAGGATTAAGTAATCGTGGTTTAGACATGACGTCATTCAGCATCTCATTTGAAATCATATTGTGTAAGAAGATGACCGTTTAATTAAACCGTTCTGCAGAGACGATAATAAACGATGGATTTTCATAAAAATACTGCGTTGACTACTATTATACCTATGTTGTCTCAGTATTGTTAAAAATGCTGCAATAGTGACAACCGGAACCTTTTAACCGTAATGGAAGCCGGGGGTTTGGCGCCGTAAAATCTGATTCAACCCACCATTTCTTTGGAAATGCCTGTACCAAGTCAGGGCCATTGCGTTTTCCCATTTTTCCGTTTGTTGACTGATTTTGTCTGTTTGTTGACTTATGAGTTTTGCCTACCCCTTTGGAAGATTACTCGGTGTTCGGTAATTTTCTTATTATCTTTATGTAATACCCACGTAAAGTTATAGTCCACCAGTTCAAAGTACTCATATTGAGGATTTCATAGTTCAAATATTACGATTGTCGATGACATTGATTTTTCGGATGAATGATGATATATGGCGTAGCACGTCGTTCAAAGATGTGAAAAGGTAGGAATTATGTAACACATACACATGCGAGTTATGGCATACACACATTTTAAGAAAGGGTGAGGTATGTTCTAGTAAAATATCACACACACTGTATAAACAATTTGTGTTTATTATTATTTTCTAAAATGTGAGGTCGATTTTGATAGTTAGTGAAGTTACCAAAGGGGTAACTTCACTAACTATCAAAATCGACCTCACATTTTAGTTATATTTAACTGTATACATTTTCTTAGAAGTAAGAGGAAATACACATAATTATTTTGTAGTCTATGTGGAAACCCTGAATGTACAAGCTAGAACTAGAAGGATGTAATATTACTGTATGCATAGTTCAAAAATCCACATCGACTCCAGGAAAGTTACAGAAACTTTCCATTGTTAAATTTAATTATTTTCTTGTATTTCAGACATTTTTACATGGACTTTAAAGGGCAGTAGGGACTTGCCGCCTCGCAATATTTCACTGTTTTCATTATTTGTTATGTAATTTGGCTTGATTTATTGGATCATTTACAGTTCCGTAAACAATAGCATGCATGTAATTGGTAAAGATATTTGTTCAGATAATGCAGATATCGCCCTGTCGCCATCTTATAAAAGCAAAGTGTTCCAAATTTCTTCGTATGTCGAAATTATGCTTAATACATCATATCTATTACTAGTGTTGTTTAGATGGAATTAATTTCCTACAACCACTGAACGCTTACTGTGACGCTTTTATTTATTTCCATGTGAATTTACCTCGATAAGTCAATGCATACTGTAAGTATTTAAATTACAACGTCAAATTCGGTAGCCATGGGTCGTTATTGTAATCCTATGTTATTAAATGTTATAACGTTGCTTGTAGACAGGTGTTTACAATAATAAGCGACAAAAATATAAAAACACACTATTAACTGAAAGTTATCGTTACATATAGTAGGTCAAATTATTGTACTAGTCTTTTGTTTAAATAATAGAACAAGCTGGTCATAAACTTATATTATAATTGCATTATTGCAATAACAAAGGTTTTCATTTGGAATACCATAGGCCATAAAAACAACTAAGTTTGTTTATTAACTATCATATAACCCATATTAATTTAAGGCACTAGCTGTGCATTTTTATTATTAATGTTATCAGTGTTTCACGACACAAAACAGCCGGGATGGAAAAATAAAAAAAGTATTATATAGTTAAAAACAATGATATTGTCTCTATTATAATAAAATGAAAAGCAAAATCTAAATACTATACCACGGATATCTATTCCCTTAGTTATATATATGAGTGAAGAATATAAAATAATTTTTTTCAGCTTAGGAAACACATAGTGTCTCTACTATATCAGCTAATTCTGATATCTGACTAACGAAGATAAAATGTAGTTTTGATAACAATTTTGTATATTTTTTTTTAGCCAACAGGACTTTCAGTGTATTCACAAGAAATTTATCGTCCACACGAATTAAAATATACATATATTGCTAATGACTAGAGGTTGATACATCTACTTGTCATCGATGGTTTCATCCACCCATTGGTCAGTGTTCCGGATTGACATGATTTATACGATATATAAATTATTGCAATTTATAATTAATAAATAGTGCAATTATTATTAATTTGCGATAAAGAATATATTTCATAACAATGTCAATGTCCAAATGATATTAAGTACAATATATAATATACTGGATGTTGTATGTCAGTAATGTAGATGTTATATACTGTGTACGTCATGGTATGTAAGATCATGTACATAGGTACCGTAGAACATATGATGTAAACATATTAGATACACTAGACCTTACCTTACAGGTGATTACAATATTTAATTAAATTAAAAGAACTATAATGAACATAACACTTACCTATATCTGAAACAGAAATAAAAGTAAATCATTAGCTATGTCAATGTCAACATGATATTTAGTACAATATATACTATACTGGATGCTGTATGTCAGTAATGTAGATGTTATATACTGTGTAGATACTGTGTAAGTCATGGTTTGTAAGATAATCTATACAGGCAATAATGCACTTTTAATGTAATGATGGTCTATACAATGGACACATTATATTGTGTGTATGAAATAAAAACGATTGAAATGATCTAACTACAGTAAATAACATAGATGTGTTACTCATATACGTATTACATCAATAACTATAAATGTGCTGGTGAAATGTTAAATGAGTTGTGTGCAAATACATGTAATTTAACAGAACTATAGCATCGGTGTATTACATGTATAACACACGGAATCTCAAACCATATCAAATGTGTTGTTGTATGCGTATCATGAAGTCATCCAAATCAACTGACCAACATTGCACATCACTATAATATGTAACAGTTGTAAAACATTAATATTTATATTTTATATTTCTGTCAATAATTATATTGTAGTCAATCTAACATTTGAACATTTATCATAGCAAAATATATTGCAACATAATTTATTATTCTGCAAGCATTTAAGGAAATGGAGAAAATAAATATTTTAACAATGGGGAGACGTCACTTTTTCAAATCGAAAACTAAGATTTTTTAGCAATATTTACAGTTAAAAATAGACTACCATACAAGAGTGATGTAAAGGGAGATACTAAAGGTTGATTACACAAATGTTTTCAAACGACAAGCACAATTTATTTTAACAAAAAAGTTAGTCATGATTCACAATTTAACAAAATGAGATAAATAGAATCACATAAGCACATAAACAAGAAAATTCGGAATATCAGATACTTTTTCAAAACGCTTGGTTTAATATGTGGTCTGTATAAATGTGAAATAGTGCCGAATTATCGGTATTATTTATTGTGTGGTGCTATGTCATATATTGGTTAATTACTGTACAAAAACTAGATAAGTTATTACATACATATAATGACACAAACGAAAATCAAAAGCAAAATACACATATATTCTGTACATAAGAAAGTTACGTCCGACTTTAAATATGCCACGCCATAAATTGACACAGTTTAAATTCACGGTATTAACAGAAAAGAAGATACACGTGAAGCAAGATAACACAATATGAAGAACAGCAATAACAAATATGTTTCTTTACTTGATTGTGTGTCTAAGTGTAATAAACGCTAGAGATATACCGACGGGGCGATCAATAATGGACAATCCAGAGAAACTGGCAGATGACACGCCGATGACAAACAAAAACACAAAAAACAGCACAATATGTGCTGGACACCACTATCCGCAAATAAACACAACTAACGTAGATAAGATATGACCTCTCCTACTAGCAACTAGAGGTAAAGATGCACTGAACATTTAATGCGTGAATCGTAACGGACATCACAACACGGAACTCAGACACATAAATTGACATTACAAAAAAAAAAAAAAAAAGATTAGCAACACGGACCCCACCAAATAAATCCGATGGTGAAATGTCATGTTATACTCTATTTTATATGGAACGTAGTTTTGCCGATACGCTTTAATAAATTGTTGAAAACTATGATAAACAAATGACTCTTTTGGGCAGATGTTGCTAAATTTATGAAGAAAATTCCTAATTGTTAATTTGTATGGAAACAGTTATGTGTACTACATACAATATTGTCGTATTTTTCCAATAAATACATAGATATATAGTTCAGCGGGCGCGACCCCTTTCCGGAATAACCTTCATAAAGTACGCGCAAATGAAAACGCCAAAGCCAAAACCAAACGCAATAAACATCATAGACAAGTAAAATCAAATGATTATTTTCAAGTGTCAAATGGTATTGTCAGAAATAACTGATATTGATCCCTTAGATTTAGATTAGGAATTAAAACCTGCAGACAATTATCCCATCTTTGCTTCCTCACATATGTAAAAACACATTTACGTATATTTGATCTCCGTTGTATTCAATAATAATATAATTCCATATATAATATTGATAAAAAAAACAAATAACATTTTAGATTTTTCATACCTCCCAACACGTGTCTCAAAAACGAAAGTATATAGGAAGTAAACAAACAAGTAACATTAGAAACACTCATGAAATAACTCTCAAAATCCATAATTAATTTATTGATCAATCTTAATTGTATTGTACTAAAACGACTAAAACGAGTTTTATGACATGCTACAAATATTAACGGGGCCAGGATAAGGTACTGGTATTTTATGTTTCTCTCACTAAAAAATGCATAGATTTCAAATAAAGATTTTAATTGGAAAAAAAGAAAGAAAAAAGAACCCTATTTATATTAAATGAGAGTGCTTCCGAGGAAACCGAGCGTGTGTGTGAAGAATACAGCAATCTTTCTAAAATTAAATTAACTTATTTGCTATTGGTCATCCCAATCTTCTAGTTATGCTACATCTCTGTGAGACAGGTTGCTGTAAACCTAGCTATGGTGGACCGACTTAGCAGGCTATCACCTGTAGACAATCTTGTCTCGGATGAAGTTGCTGTTTTTGGTATGTCTTTGACAAAGGACAGAGACGGTATATTACAATATAAATACAACAGAGACGCGCTAACATTCAGACCTTTGAGTAGTATATCAGTTTAATTCCTGTTTGATGAACTTTAGTGTTGTGAAGGTTAACATAAAAAAAAACCAACAAGCTGTCCACGTAGAATGGTCAGAACATGAGGACAGATGTCTATATGCTGGAGTTATGGAATAGGGGAATGAGTGAGTGGTTGTTCTTTAACGTAAAACTGAGGAATTCTTCAGCAATGTCATGACGAGATAGGTTGCAGTTCGTTGAGCTTATGATGATGGCCGTTTATACTAAGCGAACGCGATTTGCTTAATTTGTATTGTGCTTGTTCATTCAAGCAATAGACCGGGGGAAAATAAGACACCAGAACACATTATCATAATTCCGCGACACCAGTTTCATCTTTCTCCTTACAGGTGTGTACCTAGCATAGAAGCAGAAAAAACACGTTTTAGCCATTGGTTTGACCCGCCCCCGACTCGAACACACGATATACATCACTCGGGGCGAGCTCGCTAATCATTGCACCAGTGATGTGGTTAGGAATATAATAGATACGAAGCAAGCAAATTCAAAATCATATAGCACTATCTTGTCGATAAGAAAAAAATAAAGTTCAAATTATAAAACCTCATTTATAAATAAGTCAAAATATATTCTGAAAAATAGTTGACAGGCGTTTGATGTTGCCATGATATCTATCAATCAAAGAAATAAACGTCCCTTTCAGTAAATAGAAAGGATCAGAGATGCCTTAAATGGCAGTATATCTATATTTGATAAGTACGATATGTTTATGATAAATTATGATGTTGTTGTATTCCACAAAGACGTTCGTGGCACGCAATTACCAACCGCTTTTTATTTTAACTTTCTGTATGTGTATGCATGTTCAATAAAACTATTTTGTTATTTCATCATCGTTTTCCTTTATTTAACCTGTTCATGTCCATATTAATGCAATCTTTTGTAAATAGCAACTTACATGTGTCGACCCTATATTCTCTTATTATCCCCAAGGCAAGCGAGTTCGAAAGTTTAAAAATCGTACAGCTGCAAGCTTCGGGTACTTTTTCCATTATGTCGATTGTACTAGGACGTGCATCAATACCCCAACATGTACCTGTTCGTCTCTGTTCTTGCTTGATGAATACGAAATTCTCCAAAATCATAAGATTTTGCCATTGTTTCTGGGTTGTCCATAATAGATTTGCCCTTCTGTTTTCTCTAACGTTTACTTAGTGATGTACGTTCTGATTACCTTGCATGTCAGGTTAGATTTTTCTGATTAGTGATCTGTTGTCGCAGACACTAATTCGAGAATTGGTTAAATTAAGAACAAAGATAAATCAAGGTTCCGTGTATTACGTACTGGAGAATACACACTAATTGCAGATTTAAATAAAATAATAACGAGATCTGTGAGATTCGAGTTGATTATTTTCAAAAATCTACAAGTTAGAACGTATTCTCTTACTTAATGCATGTCCATAAGGAAAGGGGTTGTTATTGTATATTGTTACATGTTTTATATTTACAAAGCGAAATTAGATAACAACTAACAAATATAAAAGGAAAAACTTACATTGGCATACGTCCCATCGATTCACGCTTACATGTCGTTAATTCAAGTTCTCTAAGTTATCAGCTATTTCCTGTCTTATTTGTAATTACTTGTGGTCGCTTCGTTATTTGTTTTTATCGGTAATTTGTGCCGCATTCCTTTGAAGTGTGCCGATATATAAAGCTAGGGTCGACGTACTAGACCATATCAGAAATTTAGTGGGTCAGTTCATCATTTGGCATGCGCTGACCAACGAGGAAGGATGTGTACTGTGATGCAGTCATGCTACATGTAGGTCAATGTCGGTCGTCACTAATGAAAACAATGTCACGCTGTGTCGTGAAGTAAATTGCAAAATGCGGTTAAATTAAATCAAAATCAGAAAAAATATATTAATATAATTGACTTTGTTTCCACGGTAAATTGCTATTAACTACACTACATTTTGGCGAGATTTCCACTAGGAAATTGTCTGCTATACGAAAATTTACAAAAATACATGCAACATGAACTATTTTAAGATGGTCAACTAAAAAATCTAGATGTCTTGATGTTCTATTTGCCATATACACTAGCTACTAAAAATGTACTAAGATTCAACAAAAACAAAGTACTATCCAGTAACCAGGAAAATGAAAAAAAATGTTACGTCTAGACCATTATGTGATTGTATTATGTTTCTCACGGCATGCGATGATGATTTTTATCTTAAAATGTGAATGAATACACATATCCGATGGAAGTATGTGAATGTTTACCTGACGAAAACGAAAGTACATCTTGAGTCATGACACAGCGTGTGTCGCACGGTATCATGTGTACACAGAAAAAAACTGTTTGAATTCTTAAAATATAATAATTCATGTTCACTTACTGCAATTTTAAATTAATAAATTTCCAAATTATGCGGGTTCTCCACAAAATATGCACAAATTTGAGGAAGGATGAAAATGACGTCACATTCATAGTGCAACTGAAAATGAAGTGCATGCGGTTTGAATATATGATGCTTCACAAACCAAAATACGGTAAAAAGTAGTCCCCAAAAAGAATAGTTTTTGCATGGAAATAAATAGAGTTTAGACCCGAAATCTTTTCTGTATATGAAAAACATCTTTTGTCCAACGTTTTAATGATTTTGTATGTAAAATACCGATAAACAAAATACAGGGCTATTTGTTGTCGATACTGTCTTGATCAGGACCTTCATCTGGCTGACCCTATCGGGTTCGCCAGATAATGGACCTGATCAAGAGAGTATGCCCTTTATTCTATATGTATTGCGAGAATATTCTTAAAGGGTCATGTACTCGTCTGTTTTGAAGATATATTGTCAATGCATATTATTTATAAAATTATTAGCATAATCACCGTAGCCAGGCTGTTGGACAGAAGCTTTCAAAAAGTCCAGCATGGATTCTATTCGCGTACGTTCAAAAATATTTAAAACGCGTACACAAGAAAAAACGAATAATCAACTGTTCGAACACTAATAAGAGGTCAGAGAAATGCATTGAAAAGGGTGGATAATTCAAACATTGTTTAATATATATTACAAGAAGGAGTATAAACGTAGGAAATGATTTAATATTGCAAATGGGTATCCAGAAGCAGTAAATCGAAGAAGGTAGGACAATGCAATGACAAAAAAAGACAAAAAGAGCAAACAATGACATTACACAGAAAACCAAAGAGCGAGCAACAGGAACTCTACCTAAAACCACGGGTGAATTATGGTGCTCCGCAATAGTAATCAGTTCCTGTTCAATTTCTGATACCGGTCGTGTTACTACTGCTACAATTAATAAAATCATGAATGAATAAACGTCTGGATTGTGATTACAACAAGCATAACATATTCCTTGTCATTTGTAACACAGATGTTCCGTAGAGGTTAACAAAGACATGGTGGTGAGCGTAAAACTTTCCAAGAGATTACGTCAACTTAACCACTAGAAATAATTGATTAAGAAGCAGCGTCATTGCCAGCAGTACCCCCTATCAAGTAGACCATAATAGGAACCACAAGCTCAAGAATATGCAATCAACTACGAGATATATAAGTCATATGCAGGTGCTGCTTGAATGTTGTCAAATACACAACTATATAAATTGAAAGATTACAACATTTTCAAAATCGAAAAGCACGATTTTTGAGCATTTTTTACCGCTAAGCTTTAACTACCATACAAGAGTAATGCAAAGGGAGATAATAAAGGTTAATTACACAAATGTTTTCAAACGACAAGCACAATATATTTAAACAAAACTGTAGCTATTACTCACAAACGAATACAGTAAGATAAATGGAAGCAACCGTGCATATAAAAAAGAGAAATTAGAATATCAGATTCGCTTTCAAAAGGTTTGGTTTACTATGTGGTTTGTATAAATGTGATATAGTGCCAAATATTCGGTATTTTAACAACAAAAATTATTATTACTATTATTATTATTATTATTACTATTATTCTTATTATTATTTATTGTGTGGTGTTATGTCATACATTGGTTAATTATTGTACGAAAACTAGATAAGCTATTACATACACATAGAAAAAACAAATGCAAAATACATATACATTCTTACGCCAGACTTTGAATATATAACGCCATAGATTGACACATTTTAAATACACAGCATTAATAGAAAAGCGATATATACATGATTGCTAATGGAACAAAATAACAAAATATGCAGAACAGCATAAAAAAGCCGTTCCTTTACTAGATGTTTGTCTAAGTATACACAAACGTTACAAAATACCGATGGAGCAATCAAAAATGGACAATCCAGAAAAACTGACAGCATAGTGGACATAACCCGAAGACAAACAAAGCAAAAACACAACACAATATGTGTTTGGACACCACTATCCGCAAGCAAACACAACAAACATATGACCGAACACTTCCAAAAAACAGAGGGTGGAATGTCATCTTCGTCTATTTTTTTTTTATGGAACACATTTTTGCCGATATGCTTTAATAAATTGTTGAAAACATGCACTAGATTTACTACCACTATAAAGATCATGTATATACATGCAATGCTGCATGTTATTTCCTTCAATATTCATATAGAGACACTATTATCAAAGTTAAGCATTTCAAATATGACACGTGTGAAATCATTGAAAAACTAATTGAATGGGATATTATAAGCAAATGTCTATTTCGGGGAGATTTTGCAAAATGTATAAAGATAATTACTAATTGTTAATGTATATGAAATAATTATGTCTACGACATACACTATTGCTGCATGTTTCAAATAAATATTTATATATATAATTCAGTGGGCGCGAAACATTTCTGGAATAACCTTCATACAGTACGCCTAAATAAAAATGTCTTTTGGAGCAACAAAACCAGAGGAAACAGACAGGAGAGACAATTAAAATATAATGGTTCACGTGTCAAATGTTATTGTGAGAAATAAGTGATATTGATCCCTTGGAATTGAATTGGGAATTAAACTAGAAGAAAATTATCACATCTTCTTCACCATTGTAAGGACAATAATTATGTATATTGTATGGCGGTGTCTACGAGTAAACCAAGTGTGTGTGTCGCGTAATAGAGCAACATTTCTAAAATAGAATAGCTCATTTGATATATGTCTTCCTAATCTTCTAGTTTTCCTAGATCTCTGTAAAGGAGGTTGCTGTCAGCCAGTTTCTGATGGATCGAAATAGCAGGCTATCAGGTATGTAACAGGGGAGTGCGAGAGTGGTTGTGAAACTGAGCAATTGTTCAGCAATATCATGGTGAGATAGGTTGCAATTCGTTGAGCTGATGATGATGGTTGTTTTACTAAGCGAACGCGCTTTGTTTATTTTTTATTGTGCTTGATCATTCAAGCAAGAGTCTGTGGGAAGATAAGTCACCAGGACACTTTATCATAATTCTGCGACACCAGTTTCCTCTTTCTCCTTAAATGTGTGTACTTAGCCTAGAAGCAGCAAATACCACTTTCTAGCCATTGGTTTGACCCGCCCCCGACTCGAACCCACAATGTACATCACTCGAGCTCGCTAATCATTGCACCAACGATGTGGTTAGGGGTATGATAAATATGAAGCAAGCAACTTCAAAATCATATAGCACTAGCTTGTCAATAAGAAAAAATAAAGTTCAAATTATAAAACTGCATTTATAAACAAGTCAAAATATATTCTGAAAAATAGTTGACCGGCTTTTGAAGTTGCCAAGATAGCTATCAAAGAAAGAAAGAAAGAAACACCCTTTTCAATAAATAGAAAGGATGCTTTAAATGATAATATACATATTTTTGATAATTACGATATTGTTTATGATAAAGTATGGTGTTGTTGTATTCCGAGAAGATGCTCGTGGCACGCACTATGGTTGTTTCGAATCATGTCAATTCCAACCACGTTCCTCCTTTTTCGTGTCTTGACGTCTGAACTGCTCGGTAGACGACTTCCGGTATTTATGCTATTACTGTGACAACGTCAGCATATCATAGTCGTAGATGTGGTAGATTATAAGTAATTGTAATATGGAGACGCCAATGAAACGGCTGAATCCACACAAAGCTACGGGACCCGACAGTATCCCGGGCCGCCTACTGAAGGAAACAGCCAAAGAGATAACACCAGCACTCACGTTTATATTCCAAGCATCCATCAACCAGAGTAAAATCTCATCTGACTGGAAAACAGCTATAATCGCACCTGTTTTTAAAAAGGGAGACAGAGGCCAACCCTCCAACTATAAGCCTATGTCATTAACATCGATATGCTGTAAAATCATGGAACACATAATCCACAGCAATGTTCTTACCCACCTAGAAAACACCAACATCCTCTCAGACGAACAACACGGCTTCCGCAAGAGAAGATTATGTGATACCCAGCTAGTCCTAACTATCCACGACTTAGTAGAGGCGATTGACTGTTGCGACCAGATAGACGGTATCTTACTGGACTTCTCTAAGGCCTTTGATAAGGTCCCCCACAACCGACTATTGATGAAACTTTATCATTATGGAGTACGAAACAACACTCGCTAATGGATTCATGATTTCTTGTCAGACTGAACCCAGACTGTTGTACTGGAAGGAAATTCGTCATCAACAAATCCTGTTGCATCTGGAGATCCACCAGGAACGGTCTTAGGACCCTTGCTCTTCCTTGTATACATCAACGACATGCCAGGCTACGCAAGATCTCAGACCCGTCTTTTTGCTGACGACTGCCTCATGAATAGGAAGGTCAGTTCCACCTCTGACTGTACCCAACTTCAAGAAGACCTAGACAATTTAATCCAATGGGTACAACAGTGGCAGATGCAGTTCAACCCAGACAAATGTGAAGTATTGACCATCACTGAGAAACGTAAACCACTACACCATGACTACACCATACATGGACACATACTCCAAGATGTTGATTCTACGAAATACATAGGCCTTAGCATCTCTTGGAACACCTACGTAGATGTCATCGCTAAAAAAGCAAATAACACCTTAGCTTTCTTTAAAAGGAGAAACATCGGCACTTGCCCCCAGTCAGCTAAGGAAAGAGCATTAACCACCTTCGTCCGCCCAACGATCGAGTATGCTGCTGCAGTATGGAATCCACCTACCCAGAGGAACATCAACGCACTAGAAAGAACTCAACGAAGAGGGGCATGATTTCTCATTTAGAACTACCGACAAACTAGCAGTGTCACCAGCATGATGTCACAACTAGGTTGTGAAGAACTTAGGCTCATAGGAACACGCATTAAGACAATTTTACTATTTAAGATCGTAAACAATTGTGTTGATATACCACCAGAACCGTTCCTCATTCCAACTGGCGCCATCACTAGAGGACATAACGTCAGGTTCCTTCAACCACACACCAGAACAATAACCATGCAGTATTCCTTCTTCCCGAGTGCTATCAGGAAATGGAACACACAACCTAAGCAACTGGCAAGCATGACTTCCCTATAGGGTTTCCAACAGGCCCTGGCCAACACCACCATTGTACCATGGAACTACTCCTTCTGTTTTTAATTGTATATACTGGACGTTTTAATTGTACATGGGGGGTGGGCAGTTTTATTGTGTTATATGGACAGTGTGATTATACTCAACCATGAGTTCTGCACTTACAGAAGAAGAAGAAGAAGAATACATACTGGTGTTCGGTACCTCACTGTCTGTCTGATATCAGAAATATATAAATAAAGGCAGATCGTTTTCCTTTCATGATGCTGACAGCCGCAAATAAAGAAAGAAAACACATTTAATGTTAAAGAAATAATTGTCTCTATATTGAAGTCTTTGATACAAATAAAATAATTTAATTGATATCTGTGTTTTACAAAAAATGCTAAGATGTTTTTAAGTTGAGGATCGAACGTTAAAACGGCACATATCGATTGGAGTTTGTGATGTGTACATTGACACCGGAAGTCCAGTGCTGTACATTCCATCAAAATCCAGTGATCTGATGGAAGAAAATAACAAAATTTTGACAGAATGGAAATGATTCGAAACAACCGTATTTCCACCCACTTTTTATAACTTTCTGCATACATATTCATATTCATATTCAATAAAACTATTTTGTTATTTTATCACTTATTTCCTTTATCTAACTTTTTCCTATCCATATAAATGCAATCTTTTGTAAATAGCAATTTACATGTGTCGACCCTATATACTCTTAGTATCCCCAAGGTAAGGAAGTTCGTTTTTTTTTAAATCGTACAGCTGCAAGCTTCGGGTACGTTTAACACACCTTATTTCCATTATGTCATTTGTACTAGGACATGCACCAATACATAAAAGACGTACCTTTTCGTCCCTGTTCTTGTTTTATGAATACGATAGCTCAGTTCTCAATTTATTTTAGATTGTACAATTTTTTCTGGATTGTCCATTATATATTTTCCCTTGTGTTTTTTCTATCGTTTATTTAATGAGGTGCGTTTTGCTTACCTTACATGTCAGGTTAGATTTTTCTGATTTGTGATTTGTTATATCAGACACTACTTCGAGAATTGGTTAAACTAAGAACAGAGATAAATCAAGGTTCTTTATTTTACGTACTGGAGAATACACACTAAGTGTAGATTTAAATGAAATAATAACGAGATTCGTGAGAGTCGAACTGATTATTTTCAAAAATCTACAGGATAGAGTGTATTCTCTTACGTAATACATTTCCATATGCAAAGGCGTTTTTATTTTATATTGTTGCATGTTTGATATTTACAAAGCCAAATTAGATAACAACTAACAATAATAAAACGGAAAATTTGCATTGGCATACATCTTATCGATTCAGTTTGATATTTCACTATTTCAAGTTCTCTAAGTTATCATCTATGTTCTGTCTTATTTGTAATTACTTGTGGTCGGCTCGTTATTTGTTTGTATTGCGAGAATATCCTTAAAAGCTCATGTACTCGTCAGTTCTGAAGATGCATTGTCAAGAGTCGCATACATATTATTTATATAGATTAGTAGTATAATCACCGTTGCCAGGCTGTTAGACAGAAGTTTTCAAAAAGTGCAGCATAGGTTATATTCGCGTACGTTCAACAATATTTAAAACACGTACACAAGAACAGAAGAATAATCAACTGTCCGAACAATAATATGAGGTCAGAGAAATGCATTGAAAAAGGGTGGTTAATTAAAAAATTGTTTAACATCTATTGCAAAGAGAATTAACGCAGGAAATGATTGAAGATAGCAAATGAGTATCTAGAAGTAATAAGACGAAGAGGGAAGGACAATGCAATGATCAAAAGAAAAAGAACAAACAATGACATTACACAGAAAACGAAGGAGCGAACAACATGAACCCTACATAACACAAAGGTTGAACTCTGGTGCCCCGCAAAGGTAAGCAGTTCCAGCTCCATATGTGACACCCGTCGTGTTGTTACTATTAATACAAATAATTAAATCATGGATAAATACATATCTGGATTGTGATTACAACAAACAGAACATGGTCCTGGTCATTTGTAACACAGATATTCCGTAACGGTTAACCAAGCCATGGTGGTGACAGTAAAACATTCGAAGAGATTACTTCAACTTAACCACTAAAAACAATTGATTCAGTAGCTGATTCATTTCCAGTAGTAACCCTCTATCAAGTATATCATAACAGGAGCCACAAGTTCAAGAATATGCGATCAGCTGCGAGATGTAATCTCCATATGGATGTGCTACTGGAATGTTGTTATTATTATCTTAAATCCATTAAACAGACAATTTAATAAATAGAAAATTAAAATATACGTCCTGTTATTTTCAATCGAGTGCAAATTGATGAAAATCATAAATTCGCTCGAGGTCAAACAATATCAGGTAACTGTCACTGTGGTACACATATTTTTGGATGACCACTATAATGACTGACACATATTTGATATGGAAACCGATGTCCCTCGTCAATCTCATCTGCACAGCTTTCGTCAGTAAAGGAAAGAATGGTCATTTAACAAAGGTATGTAATATTTAAACAAACATATATTTGCAGGCATTCAAAAACCAATCGACAAACACACTTTCCACAATAACATTGTACCAATGTTCGATTTTCTTAATAGCACAACTTTTGTGTTTGTCATCTTAGATACTTATTCGAGAATGAATTCAATATAGAACAAATATAAAACAAGGTTCCGGAGACTACAAAGGTTGGATAATTCCACATCTAGAAGAAGGAATATGCGTGAAGGAAAAAATTGTCGATGCAAAAGAAGTATCATAAAAGGCAATACAAGGTCCAAATGAAGAGACAGAGTACAAAAAGAAAGAACAACGCGAGCCCCTCCATCAAACTGGTGTGAACACATATGACCCGGAAGGGTAAGTAGTTCCTACTCCACATGTACCACCCTTCCTGCTACTTGTTACAAACCCGTTGATAAATAAGATAAGTGATGAATGAAGAAAGGATTTGTCGTAAGAGTTCGTTCCTAACTAGTTCTCACTGTCAGTATCCAGGTGTATCTCAATTCATAAAGCATACCTAGCTATATATGTGATATCTTTTATTTAAAACCCAACGGAATAGATGCGATCAACAAAATCACCAAACCTAGAATTAATCGGAGAACGTAAAATTAAAGATTATTTTAATTTTTCTCGAGATGTCCCGTTTGAAATCTACCTCATACGAATAAATAACATGATGGGCATGATAAAAAATATGATTGGAAACAAATTATATTCACGAAGGATATTATTTTGTACGGTGTTTCTACATGACGGTAAGGTCTACAACAATTATCACTGATTACGTAGGCATGATAGGTGTCCTTTCCCCTAAAGTTGATCTGTAATATGTACTCAAGAAAAGTGTGAAGTTACCAAAGAGGTAATCAGAGGCCGTAAATGGGACAAAAGGACAAACAATGATCTACAATACACTACCCAGAAATATAAGGATTGATAATTAGTTCGAAATTCATAGGCCAATATGCATTTGTTTCATAGCTTAAAACATCGATAGCATGCACACCAACAGTTTTCAATATTAGATAAAGGATAACATTAATATTATCATTATATAGACATTGGTATTTATATAGTACTAGTACTATCAATAAGTTGCATTTGCTGGTGTAGACGGGAAATCAGTAGAAATATTAAATTGTCTATAACACACAGACCTACAATTTGCTTATATACACCAACCCGACAGGTAATTGTTTTTGTTTTTATTTCATAAATGTAAATAATTCTGACAAGGCTGAATGCACGAAGTCCAAGTCTGAAATGGAACAAACCATCATCAACGCAAACATAGAGATAAAAGACAGAACCTCAGACAACATGAACTCCATAGAACAAACAAGAGTCAAACAACCTACAGCTTCATAATCGTATACTAACTCATAAAAGAGTTAGGCAACATGTTCTCGTTCTACTGGTCCATGACCAGTTGATTTCCAAATTTCACCTTTCTTGACATATTTTCTACTGGTCCGCAAAGAAATGTGCCTGGTACCGTATTTTACGATGGAATTGTTGTGACACTTTAACCATAAGTTTTTCTTTGTTGCCATGGCATGCAGATATGTAAAGCCAACATTAATAGATCCGATCCATTCAATTCGAAAATAATTTTATAATTTCAAAAACTAGTTAATTTATTTTCTCAGCAGAGGTTACCAGACCAGCTATAATTATAGCCCAACCTTATTTCCTGTATATTTTTTTATGCTAAATCATCACGTAAATTACAAAATAGACTTAGCATTCTTGTTTTTTGGCTGATCTTAGAAAAGGTCAGCAATGCTAATCTTTAATCGGGGTTAGAACACGCTGGAAACATACTATAGCTTTTCATTATTTCAAACGTAGAAGTGAAATGATAGACGAAGACCTACAATGCGCTTGACGAAATCTGGTATATATTGCTAATGGACAATATAAGTTTAGGAAAGCAAACGTCCCGTAATGACTCGACTCAAAGAGGTAATACAATCAACTTAATATGTCAGCACAAATATAATTTTGCTGGTCCGACGTTCTTTACAAGTTTAAAGCCAACACTCGGAAGGTTCGGGAACTTGGAACAGAGGATACATTAACCTATAACTCCTACTTCGACCAGTATTCCCAAGAAATGCATTTATTAGTATTCAAAATAACAAAGCCACAAGAAGCAATATCCTTCACCAATAAACCATTTTGTAAATGCTTATTTCAAACGGTAATTCAAAAACTCATTAATATTTTGCTTGATAATTATCAATTTAAGAGATTTTCCAATCTTTCGCCTTTGCCCACTAAAATTAATTATATATGCTCATGCATGATGTCAGTAATATCAAATTCACACAATGGATAGTTAGTGGTGTAGCATAATATTTGTATGTTGAAATGCTGTTTATGTTCTTGGATGGAGAACATAACTCCCTTTAAACATGTTAAAGTGAGAACAGTTCGGAGATACCAAAAGACGCAAATCGAAGGACAGATGACACTAAGGTCAAACCATAGCAAAGGAACAAACAACGATCCACAAAACACTACACAGAAAAACAAATGATGGAGAAACAAAAACCCCACTAAAAATCGATAGTGCCCCGGTATGGTTAGCAATGTTGTTGGTCCGACGTTCTTTACAAGTTTAAAACCAAGGTTCCAATCTTTCGCCTTAAAAGAACAAATAACGATCCGCAAAACAATACACAGAAAACTAACGAGGGAGCAACAAGAACCCCACTAAAAATCGGGAATTCACTGGTAAGGTTAGCATGTCCTGCTCAAGATGAAATTGTATTGGACCCCAGTATATGTAAATAAATAAATAAAACATGAACCCCTTACAAAAGAAATGAATGTCGAGACGTATCTTTTTTCTTGCGTGAAAATCATAGCTGACATCACAACATCACAACTGAAGACATGAAAACATATAATTTGACAACATGAACAACACGAACCTCACAATATAATACATAAATATATAATAATAATGTTATTAATTTATTTTAATACTGTAAATATTTAAATTCATTTAGTGTATGAAAATAAACGTCAATTACATGCCAATATGTTATAGAACGCCTAATTGTACTTTTGGGAATGTTGATCAATCCAAATCTAAATTTTACATAACGCTTTTTTCATATAGGCTTACTCTATTACATCTATGCACGAATTGCCCGTGCAACGTTTCACTTAAAAGGCCAAGACAATCGGTCGTATCCTTCACTTGCAAATTGATTACCAAAGGGGAAACCTTAAAAGCCAAGTTGATTACAAAGGAGGAAATGTTAAAGCCGTGCTCTGATACAAGACGCCTCGATGTAGAGGTGTTAGAACAGGTAGGTTCCAACCCCCATACCAATGGCGGGTGCTAAGAGGTAGAGTGGGTGAACAAGAGGAACCAGTAAATATGTCGTTTGATAGGCGTATATGATGAGGAGTTGATGAACATGCAGCATTGCAGCAAACAGAAACACATGCGCAGCCACCACCTAAACAGATGAAAATGTCGGGCGTTCAAGCAGTTATAAATGGTGAGGATCGTAACGTAAACAATGTATGTAATACAGATCCTATGTTGTTTACATGCGACATTGAGGCTGATATATTTATATCAAAGTCCACTAAAGACACAATTTGGAATTTAGAATATACTGGTTTGTCACTACTTTTACAACACAATTTTAATTACCAAAGTGTAAAGTATAATTTCTTATCACTTGCAGATGGTAAATTAATAATGCATCTCATTAATAAGCCCCTCAAAGTTAAACAGTTTGATTCAATAGACATTTGGACAGATACCTTTATTAATAATGCTAATGTTATGATTGAGAAACACCCTTTGTTAGCTGGATATTTATTATCGTATATGTCTATAATTAGTGGATATGTAGTTGATGCTTCTTTTAACAGTGCTGATCAATACGACCAGCAATTTCGACTTCGAATTGCATACAATCAAACCAGAACATGGTCTCAAATTGATGGCAATATATGGTTACAATTTATTGCAAAAGGGGCGCTAGGTAATCGAAGCTCGACAGCAGCTCAGTTTCCAGTTTCTTCTCAAAAGCCACGTTATGATTTTAGTTTCAAAAAAGGATGTTTCAAAACCAATTGTTTGTTTAAACATTCTTGCATTAAGTGCGGGGGTATGCATTCATCAGCAATTTTCAACAAATGTAAACAAACTAATAGTATAAAGACTTCATACAAAGCCTCACCTTTTAATAAATATTCAGCTGATGTGTGCACCCCATTATTGAATAATCCAGGTCGAGGTTTGAATAAATATGATATATTGCAATTGGGATACAGTCCTATTAATTTAAATGAATTATATATTGCTTTAGAAAAATATCCACGTAAAGATATTGCAAAACTACAAAAAATGGATTTGCATTTGGTTTCCAGATAAATTACACAGGTCCAAGATTATCATTAAATACATAACATAATAGAATATGTCTTACTGTGGTGGTACATGAAAGGGTTGAGCATGAAATTACTCTTGGCAGAATAACATGACCTTTCAGGTTCCGTCCAATTTCAAATTTGAGATGGGATTAGTACCTAAAAACACATCTGGTTGGAACCTAAAAACATACTTGTCTTATCCACCCGGGAATAGTGTTAATGATTTCATAGATGAAAAACTAACAACTGTACAGTATTCTAAATTTGATAATGTCATTTATATTATTCAAACATTAAATGAACATGTTAAAATAGGAAACATTCATATTAAGTCAGCATTTCGATGTTAACTCTGTTATCCTGGAGACTTTGATTTACTTGGTTTTAAACTAGAGACATGTATTATATTGACATATGTATGATGTATGCCCATGGGATGTTCGATATCATATTCCACGTTTAAACATCGTTCTACATTTTTGCAATGGTTGTTCAGGAAATATACATATCGAAAAATTTAGATAATTATTTAGATGATTTCTTTCTTGTTGAAATGTCATATATTGAATGTTCAAATATAATGTTTAAATTCAAACCTATTTGTTAAAGATTAGGAGTTCCAATTGCTGATGAAAAAACAGAAGGTCCTGTAACAAGTATGGAATACTTTGGATTGACCATAGATAATATAAGCTACCTTATCCCCCACCCTTCGAACCACCAGTGGAAACCAGCATATTAAGCTACCTCATCCACATCTTTATAACCACCAGTAAAACACAGCATATTAAGCTACCCTATCATCATCATTCGAACCAGTAGTATACAAGATCTGTTGAAGCTAGGCTATCACCATTCTATGTTCAAAATTAAAAGCAGGTTTTGGATTAAATTAATATTATAATTTTCAATGTGTGATTTTCTTCGAAGTTCAAAATATTTAATTGTATTCGGTTGTTTATGATAAACATTTTCATATAATGGATAAAATACAGTCGTGTGCAAAATTTGAAGAATAAGCCTTCAATTTAGCTGCATACTGCACATCAAGTTTGATATGTCCGTTTTTCAGTGAAGACTCGTTTGTTTCAACAGATAAACTTACAACCGGATTATATTCTGAATGTTTCTAGTGAGAGTCGTAATCAAAGCTGGATGATGATGTGCCTCAAGAGATGACATTTAGACGGGCTGGTCCGTAAACAATGCATCTGTAATCTAATCTTAAGTGATTCAACGGTTTACATCAATTTAATAAATTTAATAAAACTGTGATATTCCACCCTCGGTCGGTACCGAATACAAATTATATAATATTAAATGTCTTACGGCACTTATATTAAAGCATTTATGGGGAATGGGAAGAATGATGCAATTAAACTCACAATTAAAAGTAATCAATATGAAGAAGGAGACTGTTGTGCATTGAAAATCTCTTGAATCAATAATGTATTGGAACCACTGAATGTGTCTTTACTTTACTGTGCTTCTTATTTCAATATACTGTACTTAATCAATAATGGTATGGAATACTAACATGAAAGTTGTATACATTCTGGAATGACGTATTTGTAATTTGTCAGAACCCAACTTATTGGATACTGATATGTGTGATACAAATGCTGTATGGAGTCAATCCATATGATTCAACACATTCATAAAGATACATTGTAATATGTGCTTTCATAGCTAACAATGTGAAATAAATTCTTTTTTATAAATGATTTTGTATCATCGGATAATAAAAAGAATACCTTTTAATGATTTGCTGCATTACACCACTGTTGAATACAAGGAGCATAGCCCTTGGTGTATCCAGCAAATACATTACAAAAGCGTATCAACAAAAAATGCGCTGCATATAAAACAGAATTTAACATAACATTTCATCCTCGGGTTTTCTGGTGGTGTCCAGGTTGGTAATCGTTTTATTATTTTGTTTTTGGAATGTAAATTTATGTGTCTGAGTTCCGTGTTGTGATGCCCGTTACGATTCCCGCATTAAATGCATTTACAGCTGTATATAAAACAGTTTATGATACACTGAACAATATATGATCCACTTTAATAAATTGTTCAAAACTATGATCAGCAAATGTCTCTTTAGGGCAGATGTTGCTAAATGTATGAAGAAAACTCCTAATCGTTAATTTATATGGGACAAATTATGTGTACGACATACAATGTAATAATAGATATCTAATTCAGTGCGCGAGATACGTTTCTTGAATAACCTTCATCAAGTGCGCCCAAATAAAAAAAGTCAAATAATATCAAAGTCTTTTGGAGGAACAAAAACAGAGGGAACAGACAGGATAGACAATACAAATATAATGGTTATGTTCAAGTGTCAATTGGTATTGTCAGAAACAACTGATACTGATCCCTTAGAATTAGATTAGGAATTAAAACCTACAGACAATTATGCTATCTTCGCTTCATTACCTATGTAAGAACCATATTTATATTAAATGGCAGTGTTTTCGAGGAAACCCAGAGTGTGTGTAAATGGATGAGCGAAAGACAATGCAGTCGTTAAAAGATAAAAAGACAAAAGGACAAACACTGATCTTTATTACACTACACAGAAAACTACGGTTTGATAATGAAATTCATACTCCATTAGTTCTTTGTTTTATAGCTTAAAACATTGATAGCATATACAACAACAGTTTTCAATTCTATATATAGGATAACCTTAATATTATCATTATAGAGATATTGGTACTTATATGGTACTATCAATAAATGTGTTGGTGTATACGTGGAATCAGACGAAATATTTAAATGTCTATAACATACAGGCCTACAATTTGTTTGTATGCACCTACGCGACCGGTAGTTGATTTTGTTCTTAGTTCATTTTTTTTTAAGAATTTCGAATACGCTACAGGCACGAAGCCCAAGTCGGAAATAAAACAAACCAACATCAGTGCTAACATGGAGATAAAACAGAAACTCAGCCAATAGGAACTTCATAAAACAAACAAGAGTCAAACGAAGACAGAGATAAACTGTAATGATGTACTTCGTGATATAACAACCTACAGCAGCACATCCTTATAATAACTCATCAAGGTTTAAATAAAATTTCAAGTTCTTCCACATTTCACTGCTCCTAACATATTTTTACCGGTCCGCTAAGAAATATATTTGGTACCATATTTTATTATGTAATTGCTGTAACTAATTTTACAGTTGTGTGTGATGCATGTATCATAAATCTTCCAACTCGTCTTGTAGACATTATAAATTTAAGTAAGCAAACGTCCTGTTATGAATCCAGTTACTGAAGCATGAACTATCGACTTAATACCCATTCTCTGTAAGGACGTAAATTGACAGGAAATGCAAGTCTCAGAATCCAACTAATGTTATCTATTTTGTTAAAGTGTTATAAGAAATGATGGAAAATGTTGCAAAATATTTGTAACAAATGCTGGTTTCCATGGCAACCGGCTCAAATATTCTGAGTCTGAAAAATTGTAAAAAATCACATCCCTCTAAAAGAAAGTTCAGCTGTTAAAACTATTCTTAATCCAAGCACCCACTCTTGTTAAAAACATCTTATATGGTTCATAGGTAAAACATGGTCAGAATGTCAAATGTGTAACGTGTACCAAACATTGGCTATTGTCTGTCAAAATGTGATTATGACAAAGAAAGGGACAGGAATAACCTTTTCTTGAGTATAATTATAATTTACTTATACTAAGTTGAATCAATAGTTCCAGTAATATAGAATTGTATTCAATAAACAAAATAATGGGAGCTTCTCTTATATGTGATTACTGAGAGTTGGAATTTCCCTATTGGAGCCCTTCTTATTCAGGTAAGGATTATCTCCCTTCCTTAACTCTCCTTTGCGGAATCAATTATAGTACATGTGAACAAATTGGCTGGTTAAACTAGCAACTGGCATGCTTTTCATAAACATCACATTTATTAATATTCGTTCACTTTGATTCGTTGTACAACATCTGAATAAGTGAACATAATAAAGATTTGAAGTTAACTACCTTTCTAAAACCAAGATATGGGTTCATATTCATAGGTTGGTAGATACCTTTTTTTTTGGAAATTTTTTATTTTAGGAATATTCAAAAACAACATACCAAAAGCATCATTTACATGTTAACATTCAGAAGTTGAACAAATAGGGCACATTTTCAATATGATATTTTTTTATAGGTCTTTAAATAGAGGTACACTCGTACGTTTTTCATTAAAAAATACACTAAAATGTTAAAAGAACAATACATTTTTTCACAATTTTCAATATTTTTTATCTTCGAAATATAAATAGACAATCATGTGTAACTACCTAACTAAGTATGATAATTTAAATGGGTGGTTATTACATTCTGTTTACATCCTTATGAAAAATGTACAAAAAAATGTATTCCTTATTTGAGTGGTCAATTTTTAAATCTGTGAAGCAATAAAAAAAAAGTCACTATCGTTTCAAAGCATACCCTTATCCACACATCCTTATATCGTTAGCTAATTGGACAATATATGTTTCCATACTAAAGTTGAAAAAAAGTTTTTTTTGTTCTAAATTTAATGCAAAAATATGGGGGTAAATTAGTTTTGCCACCCTCAACTTTTCAAAGTGGGGAGGGTGATTGTCCCCAGCTCCTTTTCCAATGAAGTGACATTAGTGAAGTTCGAACTGCAGACTCATATGGAGCGTCCGAGTTCATGTTGGTCCGGAGTTTTAGTGATATTTGTGTTGCTCAATCTTCACTTTTCTGTGTATTCGTAATTTTATGCCAGCCATTAAATATTTGTCTTTTGTTTTGCTATACCTGTATATTACACTTTACGTTTTTATTTTCCCTATATGTCTTTGTTAGCGCAGCCGGTCACTATTTCCGTATATGGACCGGGTATGTACCTGCATTATTTTAGATAAAAAGTATAATATAGCAAATAGTTCATGTCACTTCGGACCAGTCCGTCACCAAAAAAATATTATATGGACCTCAGAAGCTTCGGTCCATATACAACTTTTTTGGTGACGGACCGGTCCATTTATTGCCATATGACCCTCAGTGACATGAATTATTTGCTATGTATTTATATCATATATTGTTAATGAAGTAATATATTGACCCTTTAAGATTAATTACCAAGAAATGTAACTCAATCTGTAGTGTAAATAATCAAAGATGCTAAAATCGGAAGTTGGAGTATGTAATTTTTCCACCGATTTATTTCCCTTTGATGTCAACACGCATTTATTTTCTTGAAATAAATTATGTCAACGGTGGAAAATGATAGAAATAACTTTTATTATATGCTAAAATAAGTTGAAATTTGCTAAAAAAAAATAAACATTATTCAATGCCCATAAGCGCTTGATTTAATCATCTCTACAACATAATTTGCACATATTCGATGCATTTGTACACGGGTCTCTGTATATAGCCCCTTAATACACGGTGGAAAGTTGTTACGGAAACTTTCCGGAGAAACGGAACATTTATGATAAAACAACGGACCTATTCAGATAAAAACATGGCGTAGAGATGGAGGACGATCGGGAAATCGAAGACTTAAGCCAGACGAACAGGTTTATATTAATTTTAATCTTTTTCACGTAATGAAAGGATTATCAAAGATTTAGTTTAGAATTACTTTTTTTTCAAATATTCAACATAATCAACTTTGTTTTTCGCATTAAAAATGACAGTCTCGGAGAATATTTTTTTCTTTTGTCCTAAAAAATACTAAAAAACTCTTAGAGTTGCAATTTAAATTGTACTTTTAATTGTACTAAATATATATTTGAAGTTTAACAAATGGTGCTCCTTGTCATCATTAGATTATCAAAATACTAGCACCCGAAATAAAATTATAAGCAACGGCCACTTTATGATTGACGTTTTTAATCGGCACCGGAATAATTTAAAAGGTCAGGTGGCTATATTGCATTTACCTTGACTGTTTGTTTATATAATAATAGTTTGTCCAAGAACTTTGGGAATATTTTTTCTCAGCTTCTACTGTTTAGAATGAATTTTTATTTGGTACATGTATGTAGCTTTGACATGATTATAGGATAATTAATTGGAGAGTGTGAATATGGAAAATGTAATCACGAGTGCCGTAGAACGCAGTGATTTAACGATTGCGCATGCGTTCTCGGCATTTGTGTTTATGTGTTATATTGATAGATCCCATCCAGTTTTGCTATGTATTTGATGTATATATCACAATAGTCATCAAATCATACAAATTCAACTAAAAACTGTCATTTTTTGTGAAAAAAGACTATCATTAAATGTTGAGGAAAATGAACTGATTGCTAGCCTGTGCTATTTTTAGAAACATGTAGCGGCTTTAAATTGGATAGATCCCACTTAGGTTTGCTATGGATTTGGTTTATCTACCACAAGCGTCATGAAATCATAACAGTTCAACTAAAAAGTGCCATTTTTAATGAAAAAAGACTATCATTAAATGTTGAGGAAAATCAGCCTATGGCTAGCCTGTGCTATTTATAGAAACATTTTAAGGTGTTAAGTTAGATAGACCCCATCCAGGTTTGCTATGAATTTGGATTGTCTATCACAAACGTCATCAAATCATAACAATTCAACTAACAATTGCCATTTTTTATGAAAAAAGACTATCATTAAATGTTGAGAAAAATCAGCCAATGGCTAGCCTGTGCTATTTTTAGAATCATATTAAGGTGCTAAATTGGATAGATCCCATCCATGTTTGCTATGAATTTGGTTTATTCGATCACAAATGCCATCAAATCATGACAATTCAACTAAAAATTGCATTTTTTTATGAAAAAAAGAATAACATTAAATGTTGAGGAAAATCAGCCTGTGCTATTTTTAGAAACATTTTATGAGGTTAAATTGGAAAGGTTCCACCCAAATTTGCTTTGTATTTTGTTTATTGGTAATAAAGGTCATTAAATCATGAATGTCATTTAGAATAAAATTATGGCAACATAATGTAAACTTAATTTGAAAAACGCAGAAAAAACATTTCCAATATGCAAATTTCGAAAAATTTCCCATTCTTGGCCCAGATTTAGCAATGGAAAATGATATTGTGTAGCAAAATGTTTTTGTAGAAAGAAAGCTTAACATATATTTAACTAACATGCATAGAGAAAGTTCCTTCATTTACAACCAGTTTTATTTTTATAACTTAGAAAAACAGAATATTTTGCCCTGAACAATGCCCTCTCCAGGACCAAGTTTTAGGAGGTATGGTTGCCATGGCAACGGATCGTAATTTTTGAAATTTTATTTTCTTAAGTTGTTAAAATTGGTAAGGTAAGTGATCTGACAACATAACACCAATATCTGAAGACATGCATTTCCACCCCACTGTATAGTTATTGAAGTCCTTACAGAGAATGGGTACTAATATGTCAACAGGTCCGACGGCATAGTTCAACAATTAATCCAAAGAAATACATTGCTAAGTAAAGCTGAATGCTTAGAAAATAACAAAACAAAAAGGATCAACATCATTCACCAATTTAACAGACATTTTGTATGTCTTTATTCCAAGCGCAATGGAAAAACTGATTAATATTTTCCTTGATAGTTTTCAGTTTCAGAGATTTCCATTAAATTATTTGGCTTTCTAAACTTTCGCCTTTGATGTTTATTCGAGAAAGTCGTCGTGCGTACTAAATATTCTTCAAAATGCTTATGTATCATAGAAGTAATTACATTGTAATATCACACAATCCGTAGATAGTATTATAGCATAGTATGTTCATGTTGAAACGTTGTTTATTTTCTTGGACGGAGACCATAACATGCTCAATTGAGAACAGCTTGAAGATACCACAGGTGTAATTAGTAGCCGTATATCAAAAGACAGACAGCACAAAGGTAAAGGTAAAAATCAAAAAAGGACAAACAACTATCCATAAAACAGTATACAGAAAACTAATGATATAGCAACATGAACCCCACTAAAAATCCGGGGAAAGGATTGGGTTAGCAGATTTTGCAAGACATGACAACTTCATGGACACCAGTATACGTGCATACATGCAAATGACACTAATACAACATGAACCGAATCGAATATCGATCTTAAGTGGAAATCGTAGCGGACATCACACGACAGAACTAAACGGGCGAATTTAAATGCTTCGGAAAGACAGACGGAACATTGCTGTGGACATTTGTGACTTAGATACAGTGATGACTTCAACTTAGACACAGTGAACCCTTGTTTCAGTAGTTTGCCTATATGCAGCATCCCGCTATCAAGGAAACCATGATAGGAACCAAACGATAGGGAAATCAAGAATGGACATGGATATATTATTTCCTGAAACAAAGTATTTTATGTAACAAATGATTCAATTTGTGCTCAAAAACTTCTAGAAGTGGTCATGTTTCATCCAGATAATGGAATAACACACAGATTATTTGGAATGTGATGTCTCATATCAAACTATGGTTGTGCAATAGCTATCGGTTATCTTATCAATTTCGCCGGCTGCGTATTGGATATAACGGGTTTATTTTCCAGACTTAGTACTCATGACAAGGTCCAAGTGCGCTAAAAGAAATTCGCTATTTCCGAAAAGGGCAGTTTCTTTTGGTTCAATAATAATCCCATTTTAATTGATTTATATAAGATATGGGGACAACTCCCTATAAAAGGGCACATTTTAAGATATCATTCGGTGACCTATATATATAAGTTTAAGTGTATATCAAGATCTGAAGAACATTAATCTTAGTGAGTACGATGAGTGCTCATTAATTTCCCTTTTCAATTAACACCATCGTGGTACCAACAACTTAATACCAAATTAGATATTATAGATATTACGAATTCTACCTTTTGATGACTAGCATTGACATGATGTAAGTAGTATTGCAATATACAGTTAGTAGGTATTGTATATATTGATAAAACTAAGGTTGATCTTCCTCAGACATACATGTAGATAGCAGTATTGGGTTTTAGTTAACCTGTGTTAAGCTATTTAGTTTGCTAACTCTCAAAGATCTAAATTATTATCTAATGTTCAAGCCTGCCTGGTGAAGATTATTTATGCAACGCCTTCCAACATTTTATTTTATTAAAGTTAATACATATCCTCAGTTAAGTGAGTTTTATGTTTTGGGAAAGCCTAGTACCGTAAGAGCTACTCCGTTGCTTCATTTGGACTTCCATAATTATCGTTATTATATGAATTAATGATAATAATGGATCAACTCTTTCTCATTATGATGAGTGAATACAACACTGAGGACAAAATCAGTAGAGAGTTTGATCCGGATACAATGGTAGGTTTGAGCAAGTGATGTTATCCAGAGGTGGTTAATCGAGATACAACATGTATTAAAATCTAAAATCTATTGATATTGATATTTGTTGATCAGTGACCTTTTTGGAACGTTTATTGTGTAAGTCTATTTAAGTTGTTCGGTCGTTTGAATTTAGTTTTAATCATGTTTCTGATATGTATATAAATGTAGCATACAATCTGATATTGGTTCATTGGACATTCCTAATTATCGTTAATATATGAATTAATAATAACTGTTAATCAACTCTTAGTCAGTTTCTTGATTGAATACAACTATGAGGACCAAGCCAGTAGAGAGTCAATCAGGATAGAACAGGGTATTTAGATCTAAAAGCTATTTATTTTCATATTTGTTGATCAGTTACTTTTGGAAAATTTATTGAGTACATGTATATCTTTTTCAATGATTCGGTAGTTTGATAATCATGTTTCTCATATGCATATAACTGTATGATAATGTATGAGATCCGCATTTTCAAATATTAATGTTTTACTGGTTTGAGAAATCTATAAATGGTTGTATATGTTTTACCAAAAAAGAAATAAAAGTAAATAATTAGTCATAGATTAAAACTGTCATAAATAAACCTGCAGTACAATAATATAGAACTTGTAATGTTGTCGTGGTCTATACAATGTAAACATTATACAGCGTAAGTAAAATAAAAACGATTGAAATGATCTGACTACAGTAAATAACATAGATATGTTACTCATATACGGTAGTACATCAATAAATATAAATGTGCTGGTGAAATGTAATGTACACATACATGTAATAAAACAGAACTATGACATCGGTACACCCAGTGTATTACATGCATACACAAAGAAAAAAGTTAAGCACCCCCTGATATATTAAAACATATTAAGCTACACTAAGTTTAGATTCTAATATTTATATTTATTATAGCAAGAACAATGTTACATTAAAACGATGTGCTCACAGAGGTGTGACCATTATGTCTAAAATCGACTATTCGCGCATTACTCAAAATTCAATGTGATCACCCTTTCAATTTGGGTATTTAAGTCGGTGTTTAAAAAAGAAATTCTCAGTAAGGATGGTACGAAGGCGAATATCAGGAGCACAAAGATGGCAAATAATCGGCATGCATGCAACATGGATGTCTTTCAAAACTATTGGACGTCAGATGAGCTACCACTATACTGTAGTCAGTCGACTGGTGAGAAAACACACACAAACCAACAATGTGAAAGACAGAGCATTGCAGCGTTTGGTTAGACGAATGCCATTCGCAACCAGTCCCGTACTCAAGCAGCGCTGACTGCCCAACAGACGTCTGTCAACAAGAACAGTTAGAAACCGTCTGAAATCAGCGGTATTAAAGTCAATGAGAGTCATTAAACTTCCACTGTTGGCAGACCGACATCGACGATCACGTTTTGTGCATGGTGCTTAGACGTGTTTTGAATTTAAGGACATGGCGCAATATCCATTGGTCAGACCAGAACTGGTTTCTGTTTCATGCAACCGACGGCCGGATGAGGGTTTGGAGTACACACATATACAGCCTATGCCCCAAGGACCATCCAGCCAACTGTCCCTTATGGTGGAGGCTCAGTATTGGTTTGGGGTGTATTTCTCATGACTGCAAGCTGGATGTATTCACCATACAAGAGAACCTAACTGGTGATCAGTACCTCAGAGACGTCTTGCAACCAGTTGTTGTCCCCCATTTCGACAACCACCCACTAGCTACACGGTATGTGTATATGGATGACAACGCCATGCTTCATCGTTCAAGAGCTGTAACCGCCAACCTCCAAAGCGAAGCCGTGACTTATGTTCCTTTGCCAGCCATGAGCCTGGATTTGAATCTCATAGGGCATATTAGTGAAGCTTAATGTACACATACATGTAATAAAACAGAACTATGACATCGGTACCCCCAGTGCATTACATGTATTAGAATACCTCACATTTTATAAATTAATACGATTGGGTAATGTTGTACATATATGTAATCAAATAGAACTATGACATCGGTGTATTACATGCATAGCACAAGGAAACTCAAACCAGCATCAAAATTATATATACTATAATTATAATTATGTCATCATATACACAGGTGCATTACGGGTAGAATAACCTTAACATAATCAACTGATCAATATGGAATCAAATAATATTGCATGATTGATATATGGGTCGTCAAATAAAGGAAATATTACATTGTATTGATAATATAGAAATAATTCAAACGAATGGTTTGCCACTGAAAAAGGCATTATACCAATAAAGTTAAAAGTGTTGACGAAATGACAAACGAGTTGTGTACAAACATGCGTAACCATCATCTGTGTATTCCATATATTATGCGTTGATACTCAAACCAGATATTACTATGTTGCTCTATAATTAGAATGGTTTCATCATTTATGCAGTTAAAATGGAAACCTACACCCCCCTCCCCCCCCAAAAAAAAAAAAAAAAAAAAAAAAAAGCAAAAAAAAAAAAAAAAAAATTAAAGGAAAATATTATGTAACATTCTTAGACCATTTAATATTACTATTACTATTTTATATTAGGTGCAATTCTCAATATACTGGATACATATATATTGTAGCATGTTATAAGCAACAAAAAACACCAACATTAGCTAAGCAGGTGTTAGAACATCTGTACTTATCAAACATTGTAGAGACGAAAACATAAACATGGCTAATCTACAAATACAACCTGCAGTTAAGCATAGTGCTAAACTCATACATATAACCAAATTGTATTTAAGTACTTTTTCAACACGAGGAAGCGATTTGTTTTTCTTCAATTATTTGCAAATCGTTTATGTTATATGAATACATGATCAAAGATATGTGACGTATATTGTCCAATCTGATAAGAAGATAAATCATTGTAATGAATACAGAATACCAAGGAGAAAATATTATGTTTACAACTGAACACTAAAATGAATCGTAATGTTATAAAATACTTTCTAATTTTATGTCCTTCGTCGACTTCATAAAATCTAATGAATACTTTTTTTCGATGAAGCTTATACAGGAACAATTCACTGACATCATGCCTGGGTTATTTCATATATTCTGAAGGGAAAAAGAAACGCAAGGTAACATAATATGCTCCTATTTTTTAACTGCATGGCGTAAAATTACGAAAACTGGGCAGACGAGTGGCTTGGTCAGTGTGCACTAAAATCGAAGTTACTCAATCGTGAAAGGTATCATGTGACATAGAGAAAGTGATAAGAAGCAAATAACACGTGCAGAATAATGATATAAAGTTCGTCAACACGTCGTGTCATACCACTTTATACTCTTGAGGTATACACATCGCTTTCCACTATTTAAAGTTAATTTTAATCTGTAGTAATCATGTCACTGCTGATGGAAGTTCCGAGGGGTCGGGCTATTGCATTGCTAATGCAAGGTCAAAGGTAACAACAAGTTGCTTTGCAATTTGGTGTGATTGTTTCCACCGTAGAGCGTCTTGTCCGTCGTCTGAAAGATACTAGAAGGGTTGCAGACTGCCCGCGACGGGGACGTCCGTGCATAACGACACCACGTCAAGACAGGGCTATTTGTCTTGTCCACCTGCGCAATCGCCACGTTACTGCCACTGAAACCGCTTTAAATACGGTAGGCAATCATAATCGCCACATTCACCCAAAAACTGTGAGAAACCGATTGCGCGAGATTGGTCTCCGAGCTCGTCGACCTTACATTGGTTTTCCTCTCACTCGTGAACGTTGCGCGCATCGTATGGCTTGGTTGGCGGTACATGGTCCCATACAATTTCCAATGAAGCAATGGAGACGGATCTTTTTCACAGATGAGTTCGCGGTTCACTCTTTTTGTCCAGACGGTCGACGTCGTGGAGAACGCTTCACCGACGCTTTCGTTCTTGAGAGGGATAGGTTTGGGGGTGGCTCGGTTGTGGTTTGGGGAGGGATATCTCACGGGTTAAAGTCGCCGTTGATTGTGATAGCCGGTCATTTAACAGGCGTAAGATATAGGGATGAAATCCTCCGGCATGTTGCAGTTCCATTTGTTCAACAACATCACATAATTTTCCAGCAGGATAACGCCCGGTCCCATGTAGCCAGTGTTTGTCAAGATTTTCTCGCCAATTATAACATTAACCCACTCGATTGGCCTCCGTACAGTCCAGATGTGTCCCCAATCAAACAGCTGTGGGACGAAATGGACAGGAGTGTTAGGGGGTGTTGGAATGTCCCCGCTACTCTCGACCAATTAAGGGCTGTCTTGTTGGAAGAGTGGAATGATATCCCCATGAGAAAGATAAATGCTCTGATGAACTCCATGCACAGGAGAATCAGGACTGTAACAAATGCGCGAGGGGGGCATACGAGATATTGACGAGTTAATCGATTCCACTTTAGCATATTGGGGGGTACTGTTAAATTGGTTTCAATTACTCATGAATTATTGATTAAAATCTAATGTAATTTAAAAAAAAACCATTCGAATAAATAATATTAAATCACCTAAAATGTTGATCCTGCGTTTCTTTTTCCCTTCAAGGATGCCTATATATGGACCACTATATATGGACAATTTACTGTGTTATTTCATATATTTATACAGGACCGTGGTGAAAAGAAGTGATTCACTTTTACTCTTTATATATTCACCTACAAGAAGAAGAGACAATTACAAAGGTCAACCATCTATCTACTTTGACGACTTTGTTTTTAGAATTTTACTAGTTCAAAATGTCATCAATCTGGAAAATATTGGTCAGAAAACGTTAGAGAAAAGCGAAGGTGCAGCTAAGAGTGGACAATATAGAAGCATGAGCCATATTGGGCTCAAGTCATAGAAATGATGACACATAACACAGCATAAAGCAATGATGAGGAACACGAATCCCATCAGAAAGAGATTTACAACTCGGGGTATATGTCTATACATTCATTCTCAACAAAATGCCACAATTGATGTTTAAATTTTTTTTCTTTAAATTGAATTAATTACACTTATTATGCAATGTAAATTGATAGCATTCATTACAAAGCTAAATCAAAAAGCATTTAAACGAAAGAAAACAACACGTATTCTCTTAAAATAGATCCATTCAATGATTATAATCACAGCAAGATTCAACAAAAAGGCATGTCGGCACTTGAATGTATATTTGTCTTGCAAATTAATTAAGGAAATCTCACACCAGTAGACACGTTTTAAAACAGTATTTGAACATAGGGTGGTATATAATTTCATGAAATAATTCCTATGTTTAGGGCCGCATCTAGACTAACTTATGGAAATTTATTGTATAGCTGTCGTCAGTTTTAGGTAACCTACGTATTACCGGTACTGATATTCTACCCTATTAGCGGTTTGTGTACAACAGGAAATGACAACTACACATAAGTAGAATCATTGCTTATTACATACAAGATGAAATGGTGGTGATATTAATAAGTAATCAATATGATGAAAATTTCAGCAATTAATTTAGAAAAAAACCCATCTCAGTAAGCTTTTAACAGACGTGTCTTATTATTTTATATACAACAGTGTATTTGATATATATCGAAGTTGTGCTTAACCTAGTAACATAATTGACGTAAAAGCAAAAAATTGCAACAAATTTGATTTCATTGAAATATACAGATTAAATCTAGTGTCAACCTTGCAGCTAAACTTACACATAACACCAGAAATTCAAGTTTTCCAATATGAGTTAGTGCTTTTTTTTATTATCAAGTGGAACTATTTTGTCTGCTGTATGTATGCTTGATGAAATCTAGGTGGTACATTTTTCCTGTTCGCTAATGAGATAAATAGTTTTCATGAACACAAAATACCAAGAAGACAGCATTATCATTACAATTGCATACCAAATTGGAACGGAAGATAATAAAAGACATTCTAATTTGATGTTTTTCATTGGATATATATCATTCCTGATATACTGTACTGTACTTCGCACATGCGTATTGTCGGAATAATCATCGATATCATTTCTGACTCGCTTTATATTTATTTTTTACATGAAGGTATTTAAAACAACAGGTTAGTTTGACCTCTTTGCATATTCATTTACCAGACAAAAAAGCATCTACGGACATTGACTTTGACACATGCTGGGTACTGATTTATTCTACAATGTGTTAGTACTCTACTATTTTAAGCTGTTAACATGAAAATGCAACCAATCTGGACACCATCAGTAAATAAATGTTAGAGAACACCGAATGGACAACCAAGAATGAACAACACAGATAAACAGGTAACATTTGGCACAATGAAAAGAACGAGGATGTGCAACACAAGTGACATATCAGATGAGCAACACGGAATCCGCCAAAAATACATCACGGGTATTTACCTATATATGAAACAACCTACTGTCAACGTTAAGGTTAATGGATTTCGTAGTAAGAAGCAGTTCTCATACAATCTTTCCCTCAGATAATGATACAAGGAAGCCGTAACATGTATGATTTTTTAACATTAGCAACAATATTTTCGTATAAAATACAACAAACATATTGATATCGGTGCTAAAAATCTTATATTAACATATATGTAATTGTTATTCAAACTAAGGTTAATCTCTCTCAGGTATAAGTAACCTTATCTAATTGTGTCTATCCTCATTTGCATCTTTCGATTTCTTGCTCTGAAAGACATCTACATAGTTTGGCTTGCCAATCTTTTGATCTAGATATAACTTATATATCTACATTTTCATATAATATATTATTGAATCGTATACCACATGATAATTTATTTGAAGATTCAGAAAAATCGACTGTATCCAAGCTGCAATGGTTCGTTCACATCAAAGATACTTGAATCAAAGAATACCGGTTTACCATTTTAAGTTCCAAATAAAAGAATGTTTAGGATTAGATTAATATTAGATTGTTCAATGTGTGATTCGAAGTTCAAAAGAATTAATTGTATTTGGTTGTTTATGATCAACATTTACATATAAAGGATTAAATACACAGTCGTAAGCAAACTTTGAGGATAAGCCTTCATACTAAGTTCGATATGTCTGTTTTCCAATGAAGGCTCAGTTGCTTCAACAAATAAAATCACAACCGAGGATATTTTGAAAGTTTCTAGTGAGAGTCGTAATCATTGCTCGATGATGATTTTCCAAATGGGCTCGTCCGTAAACAATGCATCCGTAATCTAATTTTGAGTGGAACGGTTTACATCAATTTAATAAATTTAATAAAACTGTGCTATTCCACCCCCAGTCGGTACTAGATACAAATTGTAACATATTAAATCTCTTAAGGGACTTATTTTAGCGCATTTATATGGAAAGGGAAGAATGATCAAATTAAACTCACAATACTAAGTAATCAACATGAAGAAGAAGACCGTTGTGCATTGAAAATGTCCTGGATCATTAGATTATTGGAGCCAATGAATGTGTCTTAACCTTACTGTGCTTCTTAGTTCAATATACTTCACTTAATTAAACAGGCTTTGGAAGTACTGGAAGGGGAGTTAAATACCATCTGGAATGATTTATTTTCTAATTTGTCAGAACTCAAATTAATGGATACTGATATATGTGCTTTCATAGGTAACAATGTGAAATGTTATCTTTTTTCAATAATGATTTTATATTATCGGCTAATAAGAAAAAGTGAACACATTTAATGAATTTGTAGATACTTATAATGTTAATATTAATTTTGTAGAATGCTATGGTATTATTAATGCACTTTCAAATAATTGGAATCAATTTATTATGGGTGAAATCATAAAACTGGACAGAATATGCAATAAAATAGTTGTAAATGTTAAAGCAGAAAACAAATCGCTTACAGATTTTCTATAAATGTTTGTTTTCATAGAATTCATCAAGAGCCTATTAATTGTCACAACAAAATGGGAAAACTAGTTAGAAACGTTCGTAGAAGGTTGACATGGTATTTATACAATGTCATTATGCATAACTATAGATACATAATTATGATACATAATTAAGAATGGAAAATCAGTTACATCTATTTTGAAATTGTAACTTCGTTCAAAATGGTTAGTTTGCTGTTAAATAACTTTTGATTAATGATTTGTGGTATTACTCTTCTATTGGATGCAAGGCAGATAACTGTTGGAGTATACAACCACTTCAATGAGAATCAAAATACAGTAAATCATATATTCTTCAGTATATCATGCACTGTTATATATACAGGGGTAAATGTATGGGACAAATCACACACTTAAAAAAACCCTATACAATTTAACTTCTAAAACCGCAACAATAAATATTACGACATATATTCTTAATATTAGTTCTTTTCCTCAAATCATTTGACCAGTTTTTGAAGTTGATATTACAACTATTAAGAAAAACATAACCTGTTCGTTTTTAATAAATAATAATAAATGAGTGTAGATATATTATGACAGTATAATTGTGTTAATATTTATGATATACTATGATTTTGTTGTTTTTCCGCAGTCAGTTTCAAGAAAATACAATTTTATTTGTGAAATCGTTTTTTATCGAAAGCACTAAAAGCAATAATATCTTCGAAACTAAGTGAGTGATACTCTGTCAATTTAAAAGACATCCAACGATAACATGTATTTTCCATTTGCTTAGAAATAATGTATATAAATCTACTAATCTTACAATGTTAAATAAATACAACTGTTAAATGTCATGAGTTGTTATTACTTTACATGTAAGGTTCGATTTTTCTGATAGCACAATTTTGTGATTTGTCGTCTTAGATACTTATTAGAGAATGAGTTAAATTAAGAACAGTTATAAATCAAGGTTTTGTAGGCAGCAAAGGTTAGATAATTCCACAACTAGAAGTAGGAATAAGAGTGTAGGAAAAGTTTGTAGATACTCTTGGTACAAACCCGATGATAAGTGATGAACGAAGAAAACATCTTAAAGTTTCGTTTCTAACTGAACATGGCTGTCAGTGTCGAGGTGTAGCTCATTTCGTGAAGCATACTTAGCTATGTATTGGCTATATTTCACTTAAAACACAATGGGATAGATGCGATCAACAAATTCACCAAACCTAGAATTAATTGCGGAACATACAATTAAAGAATCAGGATAGATTAGTTTAATTTTTCTCCAGATGTCCCTTTGTGAACTCTATCTCGTACGAATAAAGGACATAATGGGCATGATAAAATACGATTGGAAACAAATTATATTCACGAAGGATATTATTTTGTACGGTGTTTCTACATGACGGTAAGGTCTACAACAATTATCACTGATTAGATAGGCTTGATAGGTATCCTTTCCTCTAAACTTGATCTGTAATATGTACTCAAGAAAAATTTGAAACTACCAAAGAGGAAATCAGAGGCCGTAAATGGGACAAAAGGACAAACAATGATCTAAAATACACTACCCAGAAAACTAAGGATTGATAATTAGTTCGAAATGCATACGCCTTTATGTTTTTGTTTTATAGCTTAGACCATTGATGGCATAAACACCAACAGTTTTCAATATTAGATCTAGGATAACCTTAATATTATCATTATACATAAATTAGTACTATCAATAAGTTGTACTTGTTAGAGTATACGGGAAATCAGTAGAAATATTTAATTATCTATAACATACAGACCTACAATTTGATTGTATACACCAACGCAGCCGGTTATTGTTTTTGTTTTTATTGTATAAATGTAGAGCATTCTACCCACGTTGAATGCACGAAGTTCAAGTCTGAAATGCAACAAACCATCATCAACGCAAACATGGAGATAAAAGACAGAACCTCAGACAACAGGAAATCCATAAAACAAACAAGAGTCAAACGAGTACAGGGATAAACTGTAATAATGTACTTCGTCAGCTAACAACCAACAGCATCATAACCGTATACTAACTCATAAAAGAGTTATACAACATGTTCTAGTTTTACTGGTCCATGACCAGTTGATTTCCAAATATCACCTTTCTTGACATATTTTCTATTGGTTCGCAAAGAAATATGCCTGGTACCGTTTTTTACGATAGATTTTTCTTCAGATTTGTGTGATACATTTATCATAAATTTTCCATTGTTGTCATGGCATGCAGAGATTTTAAACCAACATTAATAGATCCGCTCCATTCAATTCGAAACTAATTTTATAATTTCAAAAACTAGTTAATTTATTTTCTCAGCAGAGATTACCAGACCAGCTATTGTTATAGCGCAACCTTATTTCTTTTATATTTCTATGCTAAGCCATCAGGTAAATTACAAAACAGACTTAGTATTCTTGTTTGTGGCTGATCTTATTAAAGGTCGCCAAGGATTGGAGAGCTATCTTTAATCGGGCTTAGAACACGCTGGAAACATAATATAGCTTTTCATTATTTCGAACGTAGAAATGACATGATACAACAGCGAAATGCTGCAATGCGCTTGACGGAATGTGGCTTAGATTGCTAATGGACAATATAAGTTTAGGTAAGCAAACGGTTCGTAATGACTCGACTCGCTGAAGTATTAAAATCAACTTAATATGTCAACACAATTACAATTTTCTTGGTCCGACGTTCCTTTCGTTTAAAACCGACAATTTGAATGTCCCGGACCTTGGACCAGAGGATATGTTAACCTGTAACTCCTACTTCGATCATTAATCCCAAGAAATGCATTCATTAGTATTGCAAATACAAGCCAAAAGCAGCAACCTCCTTCACCAATTAACCATTTTGAAAGTGCTTACCGTATAACCGGTAATTTCTGCGGCAATCTAGTTTCTGCGGTATTCTGCGGTCATCTCTAGACCGCAGAAATTAAAATCGTAGAATATTATGTAAGATAAATGTTTAATGTCCTGTACGAAATACATTTTCAAACTCTAACTCCGATTCCGCCGTAAGTATCAAATATTTAATTAATCGTAATTACTATATCCAGATAAGCAAAACCTGGTACTATATAAATGTTTACACAATAATTAAAGGTTATTTAGCTGTGGCATGATGATTTTTACCTGTTAATTACAATTACTCCAGATCAAGAAATATGATTGTACCAAGATGACACCGACAATATTATTGAAACAATCACCTGATTAAATGTTTACAATCATAATAAAGTTTATTAAAGCAATATTTAAAGTTGTTACTTCATAAATTAACATTATATTTTTTTTTGTATAAATTGTTGTAGTAGCTTCGATTGAATAATATCAAACTGCGTGATCGCAGGATTCATCTAAAGACCAAACAGCTAGAAATGTACTGGTAGTAGAATTCTGGTTAACCCGAGTTTTTATATCTACAAGTATACTAAAAGAATTGAATACAATTGCTTCTAATCATAATTCTTTTAAAAAATTTGTTATATGATAAAGTATGAAAATTCGACATTAAAAATATACATCCGAAATATATCAAAGTTTATACCGATATCGATCCAACTGTTGACTTCGTATTTCCTGTCAACAAAATAGATCGCGAAAACGGTGAAAAAATAGTTTCTTTAGACAAATTTGAAGTTAACCAAATGCGTATTGAGAAGTTGTAACGTTTGAAAACTTTCAAAAGAACTAAGTATGTTTTTACTTCTAAGAATCACTGTAATGTGCACCAGTTGTTTATCGCAACATCGCTTCAGTTGTGGCTTCCTGTAATACAAACAATTTTTTTTTGGTGCCGAGATCTTAAATCCGCAAAAATTAAATGTCATCTTTTCAGACCAAAACGCAGAAATTACCGGTTATACGGTATTTCAAACGATAAATCAAAAACTGATTAATATTGTCCTTGACAATTTTCAATTTCAGAGCATTTCCAATCTTTCGCCTTTGCGCATTAAATTTACTTCGATATGTTCATGCATGATGTAAGTATTATCAAACTCACAAATTCCTTAGATAGTAGTGTAGCAAAATATATTAATGTTGAAAAGTTGTCTATTTTCTTGGACGGAGAACATAGCTCCCTTTAAGCGCGATAAAGCTAAAACAGTTCGGAGATACCAAAAGCCGTAAATCACAGAAGGAGAGATGACACTAAGGTCAAACGAAAAAGGACAAAAGAACAAACAACGATCCACGAACCATTACACAAAAAATTTATGAGGAAGCAACAAGAACCCCACTAAAAAATTGGAATTCACTGGTAGGGTTAGCAGGTACTGCTCCAGATGAAATTGTGTTGAACACCAGTATACGTAAATACATAAATAAAACATGACTCCCTTACAAAAGAAATGAAAGTCGAGACGTATCTTATTTTCTTGCGCGGAAATCGTAGCTGATAGCACAACATCACAAATAAAGACGTGAAAACATATAATTTGACAACATGGACAACACGAACCCCACAGTATAATACAGAAATATATAAGAATAGTGTTATTAATTAATTTTAATACTGTAAATATTTAAATTCATTTATTGTATGAAAATAAACATCAATTACATGCCAATATGTTTTAGAACGCCTAATTGTACTTTTGTGAATGTTGGTCAATCCAAATCTAAGTCATACAGAAATCCTTTTCACATAGGCCTACTCTATTACATGTATGCACGAATTGCCCGTGCAACGCTTCACTTAAAAGTCCAAGACAATCGGTCGTATCCTTCACTTGCAAGTTGATTACCAAAGGAGAAACTTTAAAAGCTCAGTTGATTACAAAGGAGGAAACTTTATAACCCAGGATATGGCTGCTCTGATAAAGGACGCCTCGATGTACAGGTGTTAGAACAGGTAGGATCCAACCTCCACTCCAAGGGCCTGTGCTAAGAGGTAGAGTGGATGAACAAGAGGAACCAGTAACTAAACCATTTGATAGGCGTATATGACGAGGAGTTGATGGACATGCAGCATTGCAGCAAAAAAGAAACACATGCGCAGCCACCACCTAAGCGGATGAAATCGTCGGGCGTTCAAGCAGTTATAAATGGTGAGGTTTGTAACGTAAACAATGTATATAATACAGATCATATGTTGATTACATGCGACAATGAAACTGATATATTTATATCAAAGTCCACTAAAGACACAATTTGGAATCTAGAATATACTGGTTTGTCATTACTTTTACGACACAATTTCACTTTCCAAAGTGTAAAACATAATTTCTTATCACTTGCAGATGGTAAATTATTAATGCATCTCGCAAATAAGCCCCTCAAAGTTAAACAGGTTGATTGAATAGAAATTTGGACAGATGCCTTTATTAATAATGGTAATGTTATGATTGATAGACACCCTTTGTTAGCTTGAGATTTAATATCATATATGTCTATAATTAGGGGAGCTCTAGTTGATGCTCCTTTTACAGGGCTGATCAATACAACCAACAATTTCGACTTCGAATTGCATAGAATCCAACCAGAACATGGCTTCAAATTGATGGCATTGGTGGTTACAACTTATCGCAAAACGGGCGCTAGGTAATCGAAGCTCGACAGCAGCTCAGTTTCCAGTTTCTTCTCAAAAGCCACGTTATGATTTAAGTTTCAAAAAAGGATGTTTCAAAACCAATTGTTTGTTTTAACATTCTTGCATTAAGTGCGGGGGTATGCATCCATCAGCAATGTGCAACAAATGTATACAAACTAATAATATAAAGACTTCATACAAAGCCTCACCTTGTAATAAATATTCACCATATGTTCGCACCCCATTATTGAATAATCTAGGTCGAGGTTTGAATAAATATGATATATGGCAATTGGGATACAGTCCTATTAATTTAAATGAATTATATATTGCTTTAGAAAAATATCCACGTAAAGATATTGCAAAACTACTAAAAATGGATTTACATCTGGTTTTAAGATAAATTACACAGGTCCAAGATTACAATTAGATACAAAAATATAAAATCTGTTTTACAGTATCCTATGGTGGCATATGAAAGGATTAAGCATGAAATTTCTCTTGGCAGAGTAGCAGGATCTCTTAGGTTCCGTCCAATTCCAAATTGGAGAAGTTCCCCCATGGGGTTAGTACCTAAAAAGACATCTCGTTGGAACTTAATAACACACTTGTCTTATCCACCTGGGAATAGTGGTAATGATTTCATTGATGAAAATCTAACAACTGTACAGTATTCTAAATTTGATAATGTCATTTCTATTATTCAAATATTAGGTGAAAATGTTAAAATAGGAAAATTCATATTAAGTCAGCATATCGGCTTTTGCTCTGCTATCCTGGAGACTTTTATTTACTTGGTTATAAAATAGGAGATATGTATTATATTGATAAATGTAAGCTCATAGGATGTTCGATATCATGTTCCACGTTTGAACATGTTTCTACATTTTTGCAAAGGTTGTTCAGGAATTACGTGGATTAAAAAAAATAGATAATTATTTAGATGATTTCTTTCTTGCTGAAATGTCAGATATTGAATGTTCAAATAGCATGTTTAAATTCAAACCTATTTGTAAAAGATTATGAGTTCCAACTGCTGAAGAAAAAACAGAAGGTCCTGTAACAAGTATTGCATTCTTTGGATTGACTATAGATAATATAAGCTACTGAAACAAATGGGTTTTTGACATGTTGACTATTGTTGTATAGTAGTATTCAAGATATGTGCAGAATATTGTTAAAACTGCACTCCGTATATTTTATTTATTATATTGTGTTATTTGTGAATAGATAGTGATGTCAAAACTAAAGACATTGATTATATGAAGTTAATTAGGTGACATTGTAAAATTGTTCGATTTGTTTACATGCACTTGATGATTTGTTATGTTTGACATTCTCCCTATGAAGTGTCACGGTACATCTAAAACCAGGTTTTAAATGTTGAACGTATGGCAAGAGCACTTACTGATATATTTCGTTTTCTCACATATTGTTGATATCGAGAATTTTTAATTTTATCAAAAGTAATTGTTTTAAATACAACTTTTTGTTGATTTTTCACAGCCACACATAGCGGGAACTTCTTCAAAAGGCGCCATCTTCAACTAATGTATTGTACAAACGATTTGATTGGCTGATATTTTTAGTGTGATATTTCCAGCAAATTATTTTTTTATCTCGATAGTAAAAATCGATGTTCATTTATTATGAAAGAAAAGATAATATTCACAGAAATATTTTCATAATTCATAATTCTATTTGTATTAATTTTATTACGAATCTCGGCATTGGTTGTCGTTCGGTTGTAGACATGCATATACTACAGCTTCACAACAATTGCCCCAACATAGCACTAGCGCGTGCAGTGTTCATATATTAATAACAACTTTTGGTAAAAGAGGAGGGCTTCACATTTTTATTTAGGCAAACACCTACTTGGGCAAACTTTTTGGCAACTGAAATTCATATTTAAATGTAAGAAAATTTATTGAGAACGTCTGTAGATTTTACTTTGGAAAATGAAAAGAAAGATAAATAATTTTCTTATTTAATAACAAATGTTATTTATTGATTGAGGACAATTTGTATATTCTTCCAAAGTGATTTTTACATTATAAATAATTATTTTTAATTAGTTAGATATACTACTGTGTTTTTTTATTTAATATTATGTAATTCTATTGCACACATATTCCTAAAAGCAGCATAGCTGCTAAATACTAAATTCAATAATTATATTAAACTTTCAAAGACATTTAGTTTTGAAAACTCAAGGTCCACGTTATTAGCTTAGGTTGCTAATGCAGGGCTTTGCAAAATTATATTAATTTTAAAGAAACATTGTTTAGAAAACTCAAGGTCCACGTTATTAGCTTAGGTTCCTAATGCAGGGCTTTGCAAATTATATTAACATTAAAGAAACATTGTTTAGAAAACGCAATGTCCACGTTATTAACTTAGGTTGCTAATGCATGGCTTTGTAAAATTATATATGTATAAAGTCGATAACTCGAGGTCCACGTTATTAGCTTAGGTTGTTAGTGCAGGACTTTACAATACGCAAGTAACCGAAATAATATGCAAATAACTGAATTAATATGCAAGTAACTGAAACATTACGCAAGTAACTGAAACAATCACAAGTCTGAACAACAAGACAAAACTATTTCAATAAGTATTAGTAAAGTATTAGTAGCTATTATAATCTGAACACATAGACACAAGTAGCATAGTTGATCGAACCAAAGCATTGGTAATCTGTATAATTAATAAGTAAATTTAATAAAACATTGATAAGTATTGAATTACCTGTCCAATTTGGTAGTTTGTTAAATTGTGTATTTAATACATTCAATGCACAATTTATGATATCTATTAAATCATAAACATATATGAATTAATTTTATTTCAGTGGCAAATATTCTAGAATAGCCGTACCGAGATTACCAATTAAGTCAATTGTTAGTGACCAGCGAGTCACTGGTTCCTTTATTTCTCCCCCATCCGTTCCCATGGACATTCCCTGTTTCAGAGAATATATCGTTTTTAATTAGTAGAGAAAGCATAACACCGTCTAGCCCGCTACACATGTTTGGTATCCTCGGCGGGATCCATTGATTTTTCTTTGACTTTTTATTTTTTTTTATTTTTAATATTTCAGCCGGCTTTTAAAATGGTGAAAAAGAGGCGCTTATCTTAAACAGTATGTACAGGTCAGATGGAGGGAGACACTACCACAGCCACTGAATATAGTGCTAGTGAAGCTTGTGAAACAGTCTTAGCAGAAGATGAAACTGGACACGATGAAATTGTCCAATCTCCTAACAGAAAAATTATCGAAGCCCACACAACAAGAATGACAGATGAGGATATGACCACTGTCCTTAGACCAAGATCAAGGAGGCAACAGAAAGAATATACACCTAGGAGGACTGTCTCTCCTCGAAGGCCAACGACTACTATATTCAGGAAACCAGAGATGCAGATTGAAGACAAGATGGAAGCATCGCAATCTACTGCTTTTGGGGTAAACGAGGGAATATACAAGCAGCTTTCAACGGTATGAGAAGAAATCCAGATCACAATACAAGCATATGCACACAGAAAACATCTGGAAATATCAGTAAACCCACTAGAACACTAGTGGAGGAAAAGAGAAGGCTAAAAAAGAAGAGAAGTACAACTTCAGTCAAGACCATGTATAGTTATGATGATACATCACAATCCTCAGATAATGAAGCAAAGACAGATGATGAGTCTGACTTTGAGAGTATCAACACTAGTCAGGTTGTAGAGCCCAGGTTCAACAGAAGTAATAGCAATACGATTGCCAGACTACATGCTTTCACAGGAAAAGAAAAATGGGAGGTTTGGATTAATCGCTTCGAAGCCGTATCACGTCTTCATCAATGGAATGATGAATGCAAATTGAAAGAATTGCTACCTAGATTACAAGGTGAAGTTGGAGATTTTGCCTTTGATCAACTGTCAGAAAGAACTCTTAGCAAATATTCAAAGCTTGTTAAAGAACTCCAGAACAGATTTGGTAGTTCTGAAAAAAAGAAGAATTACAGAGTACAATTCAACAGACGAAATCAAATGTCTAGGGAAACCCCAGAGGCATATGCTGCTGAACGGAAGCGGATATATGACAAGGCATATACCAACAGGGACGCTAAAATGGGACAAGAGGATTTTTTACAACGCTTCCTAATGGGGTTAATAGATAATAAAACCAGGATACACATAGAACTGACAAAAGATCCAAGATATGTAGAAGAAGCAGTGCATGAAGTAATTACCTATCTTGAGACTACAAACTATTCATAGTATGATGACCAAGTTAGTGGCAAGAATAAGCTAGTGGTAAGACAGGTTAAAAGGAATACAAATGATAATACAAAAACAAACAGGGAAGCTGAATGGCAAACGGACACAAGATATGTCGCCCGAAATACAACATAAAGATGGTCCCACTTCAGATTATATGTCATTAACGAAAGAGAAATGAGGAAGGAGTTAATAATTCAAATTTGCAATGCCAGTGGGGCACCAATTTCTAATCTGCCTTATGATAACAGGACATATTTCAGAGGACAAACTAGAAATAATGGTCCTCAAAAGGGCAACGTACAGAATGGACAGTTTCAACAAAACTCTTTTGTGAGAACTAAATTACTATGTTTTCAATGTGGGCAGACCGGACATTACGCAAGGAACTGTTTCAGCAATCCTAATTCCAATAGTGAATATAAACCGGTAGACAAAGATGTAGAGAGTACTCTTGATGATAACGAAATTTGTTCAAAAACCAATGACGATGGAAAAGAACAAGATTGATCTAGCCCTCAGGTTATAGGACGTCAAGTACTTCGATGTGATGGAGTTTACGTCAAAGGACAAGTACAGGGATTTGATATTAATTTTACTGTAGACACGGGAGCTACACGAACCGTGTTGTTAACACAGACTTTTAAACGGATCCCACAGTCTAAAAGAGCAAACTTGAAGAAGTCCCATACCTTGGCTAGTGCCGATGGCAAATCCCTACAAGAGTTAGGGAAGGCCATTTTTGTAATTCAATTAGGAAACTTTAATTTTGAAACTGAATTAATTATTGCAGATATTTAGGATGAGGCCTTACTAGGCCTACATATATTTATGAAGGCAGAATGAGGACCAGCTGATCTAAGATTAAGGTAGGGAATTATGTTGCTGGGTGGAACAACCATTCACTGTACCCAAATAGGCCAGCTTGAAAAACTTAGAAAAATACGTATTGCAGATGATTTTGAAATACCACCCAGATGTTTGGGTCGAGCACATCATATTGCTAAAAGACATTTAGAAGTTAGTGCCAAGAGAAGGACAGATTACTATGATATGAAATCCAACCTAATTTCCATTGCACCCTTTGATAAAGTATGGTTCTTGAATGAAAACAGAAAGGAAGGACGTTGCCAAAAGCTAATGCCATTGTATACTGGACCATACTTAGTGCTTCAGAAATTAAATGACATCAATTACAAAATTCATTTGAATGGTCAGGGTACCATACACGTTGTAAACCATGACAAACTGGTACCCTGTAAAAGCAGTATTATCTCAAGGTGGGTGAAACTCGTTGAGCAGAAAATGTCAAAGAAAAATTGACATCACATTTTAATAATCGTGTTGTTAAAGATGTATGTCAATAAACTAAAATTAAAGAAAAAAACAAAAATAAAGCTATGAACTAAATGTTCACAGATCGAGGGAAGGGTCCCTTACTTTTGTTTACGCAATTTTCTAGAGTATCGTAATTTCAAACAGATAAATAATAAAACATCAATAGGAACTTTAATATTAACAATGCTTGGTGTACAATTCCTGTTAAAATAAACCTATAAGAAATAAAATTGACAAAAGAAGGAAATATTTTTAAGCCCTGCATTGTTTTTTCAGAATGTCTGATACAGTTAATATAATGACCAGTAGGAGGTTCTGGAAATGTCAGAAGTGCCCCAAGGAATCACCCTTCATAGGCCAAAGATATAGGGCATAGGACCACCTGATGAAACTACAGACTAAGTTGATAACTTTGCCGTATCACTGCAGTCTCTGTACATTCAGATGTCAGACATGGGATGATTTGGTGAGGCATGAATACATACACTCCAACCTTTAGGCCTCTACAGACTGAAATCACCACCGTCACTGAAATAGTTGAGATCCATGTGCCACCGAAGGAGATAGAGATGGTAACATCAACGCCACCACAAACTCCATCTTGCTCGCCTAGCATCCAGAATATTACACCACTTTATACACCCATTCGCAACATTTTGCTTAAAGAGGTACACAACGAGGTAGAAGAGATAGCGCTTACACCGGTAGTTGTACCTATGGAATCATCGCTCGTGATAAGCCATCATCCAGCAGCCGAGTGGAGCATGATCTCAGTTGCATCGCCTAGGATGACTGGGACATGCACCAGGAGGACAGACTCCTCCACCGCGTCGACGTCCAGCTGTCACACCAGCATCCTATTTAAGTTGTTCACTGATGCATTGGACGAAGCAAGGAACATGATGACAAGCCAAACTAAGGATTTTTCCAAACTCATGACCGAGATGAATAAGGTAATAGACCGTCTTACATCCCAGATCATCGGACTGGGATCGGTTGTTAGAGACCAGGCCGAAGAAATCAGGAGATTGTCCTCACCACCATCGTTCAGTGATCTGTCAGCCATAAACCGTGCAAGACCGCAGTCAGTTTCAAGCAAATGCAATTTTATTTTCGAAATCGTTTCTATCGAAAGCACTGAGAACAAAAACAAAAAATATCTAAGAAAATACATGCGTGACGATCTATCAATCTGGAAAGCATCTAACGATAACATTTATTCTCCAACCAAATAGAAATAATGTAAATAAATAGGCTGAAATTACAACGTAAAAGTAAATACAACTTTTAAATGTCATGAGTTTTTATTACTTTACATGTAAGGTTCTATTTTCCTGATATCACAACTTTTTGTGATTTGTTGTGTCTGACACTTATTCGAGAATGAGTTGAATTAAGTACAAATATAAATCAAGGTTCCGTCTATTATAAAAGGTTGGATCATTCAGAAGACTCTTCCACAACAATTAGAAGAAGGAATATGAATGCACGAAAAGATTGAAGATGCCATAGGGGTAATAGTAGCCCTAAATCAAAGAAGGATAGACAACATAATGGAACCACACCCTTATAATAACTCATACTTCAGCCATTAATCCGAAGAAATGCATTTTTTAATATAAAGCTTTAAATTTGCTTTTTAAACTTGTTTTCGAATACTTTCATTATTATATTATATCATGTTGGAATTAATATTATTGTACAATAATATTTATTAATTAATGCAACATGCATAACAAAAACAAAACCTTGTAATAGCAACTATATTTTACCAGAAAATCGTTGAATATGAACATCTACTGATATACCAAATGCATGCAGAGACATAATGGGATATTTACTTAAATAAATTGGTTTTACACATACAAAACACCCTACCACACCTTAGGGCGCCTCATGTATGAAATAGATGCAGCGTAAGCACGTGATCATGTGTCATTATATTTTGCTATGGAAGTCGCCATGTTGACACATTTGCATCAGCCTAAACTTCGTATCAATTAAATATTTTTTTCTAGAGATTAAGACTTTCTACATAATTTAAGTAAATTGGAATATACATCTATCTATCTCATGAAATAGACAAATTCATAATAAGTGGAAGAAAACGCCTTGCGTGGCATGATCCAAGTGATCCAATGCATTGGAGCAAATAACACTGCATGCACCGTGACCATCTTAAGGGAATGGGCAGTTCCGTGAAATCTACTGGGCGACTAGACATGATTCGGCAATTTTACTTTGCGAATCACAAAAACACTCCACAAAGTGAAGGTTAAGTTCCTCAAGATACTATCAATATAAACGACAATACGTCTACTGAGCCAAGTAAGGAACAAAATGAAATGGAGAAGCAAGTACAACAAACAAATCAAAATAGTGGCGTTACGACACTGCGTAAACAAATTTTAGAAGGTAAGGACATCAATTTAGCCTTATTACTTTATCATAAGAATGAAGTACCACAGCCTCGCACAATCTTCTCCAAAGTGCTAACTGTAGAGTTATTAGCTCCAAAGGACACTCGGTTAGAGTAATGTCTTACCCTAGACGAATTAAATAAGGCATCTAGAAATTACAGAAACATTATTTGTAAAGTGTACCCTCAGTGACGTGACGAGCTTGATCAATACGATCAATGATATTGCTTCTAATTACGGCCCAACGTTATATTTCTATCACAAAATGTTTTCAGCTAAGGCTACTAATGCAACAATAGAGCACAACATTGATATTAACTGGGGGAAAGTAGATGAACGTCTGCTACATCTAGTTATGCATGGTACACAAAGGAGGAATGCGAGCTTATTGGCGATTATGATCACACAACTACATTCTGCGAGAAACAAAGGAGTCAAGAAATTCCCCATCAAAATGCCCCACAAAACATAGCAAATATTCGGTCAGTGAGAGAGAAGAACAAAGATAGGTATGGTAGAAATATCATTCAAGTAGAAGGTCATGATTTATGTAACAATTTTAATTACGGAACGTGTGAATGAAAAGACTGTAAATTTAGTCACGCCTGTCTCAAGTGCAAGGGCAAAGGTCATGGATTGAAAACATGTGAAAAAACTAATATTAGCAAACAAAATCAAAATAAAACATCTGGCGTGCAGAAAGCTGCCGACAGGTGATTCACCGCGAAAGACAATGCATCAGCCTCTCAAATTAAGGTTGATAATTTAGCTGAATAATTATTAAAACATCCCGACAGACATTTTGTACAATATCTATTTGATGGAATCAAAAACGGTTTTGATACTATGGTATCAAAGACAAATTTACCAACAGTTGAATGTAACAATCTTCAATCAGCTTTTCGTAATCCAGACATTGTTGATAATTTAATTAAACAAGAGGTGGATAACGGTTATCTCAAGGGGGCGTTTGAGAAGCCCCCTTTTGATATGTATCGCGTATTATGTACGTCTTTGTTTTGGTTCACGCTCATCACCTACAATTTTTCACAATTTGTCAGTAGCTATATGATGGATAGCCAAGAACAACTACATTATTCCTGTAATACTACATTTACTTGATGACAGATGCAGCATCGACATTGGGATTTGGGGATACTTCCAGGGAAGATGGCTTAGTAGCCATTGGCCATCTGATTTGAGCTATATAATGGATTCAGAAATGCAGATGGCGTTCCGGGAATTGTACCCTATTTTCGTTGTGGCAGTGCTTTGGAGTAAATATTGAATACAAAATCGAATAGTGTTTCACTGTGACAATGAATCGACTGTTCACATTATAACTAAGGGGTGATCTAGGGTACAGGATATTATGAAGCTAATGTGTAAACTCACTTGGCTAGCAGCAACAAACAATTTTACATTTTCGAATAAGCATATCCCGGGAGTTACAAACGTCATAAGCGATGCACCTTCTCGATTTGATTTTCAGACGTTCCGGAAAGAAGCACCAGACGCAGATGTCCAAGCGACAACCTGTCCTCACTACTCACTCGTAATGTGGAATTAACTAATACTGTAAGTTGTTTACTTAAAACATCAATAGCACAAAGACCCCGTACACAATATGCATGTGTTTATTCCGCCTAAGTCACCTTTCTAAGCATGATTGGAATACTTTGGACAAATTCATATATGCATCCGTTAACCGAGGAATCACTTATTCATTTTGCTACACATTGCTTCGAAAACGTACATTTGAAATGTTCTACTATTAAAATGTAGATTTGTGGGGTACGGTATAAATATCCGGGGGAAATTATGTATCTAGCAATGCATCTGACAAATTTTATCAGCTTGATGCCCTATATAGAGGAATTAAGAAAAATGAGTCACATTCAACCAAACCTAGTCTACCGATTACTTTCGGTTTACTTCGTGATATTTGCCATCTTTTGAGATGAACGTATTTCACACCGTATACCGATATACTCTTAGCAGCTACATGTGTTATGGCATATTTCGGCTTTCTACGTTGCGGTGAATTCACCATAGTACATTCTGTCGACCCAAATGCAATGTATGTATGGAAGATGTGCATTTCCATAAAGACAGAATGCTTTTATATCTGAAAGCCTATAAAGCAAATCCTTTTCGCGAGGGTGTCGATATTCATTTATTTTCGTCAGGAGCTTCAGTTTGTCCCGTCATTTCTTTGGATCGATATGTTGAATTTCGAAATAAAACATTTGAAAGGAATAATGATAAAAAATGATTCTTTGTAATGGAGATACTCACATCATTAGGATACAATTCTGACTTGCATAGCGGTCACAGCTTCAGAATTGGGACGAGTACAACTGCAGGTTCAACAATTGAATACTATCTTATTCCGACTCTCGGACGTTGGAGTTCACTATGTTATACCCGTTATATTATAACTTCTATGTCGACAATCAACCAGAAACAACAAGCGTTACTCGATTGAATGGTTCAGCGCTAACACAGTTTAGTGGGGCATAAAACAATTCCAGTGTTAGTGTTATCGTTGTGCATTTCGATGGGGCATATTAATCCCTGTTATGAACATCAGATATAGAAAGAGTACACAATTGTATATTATGATTTTGTGTGTTTTGTTTTTATTATTCATCAATGGCTACTAAACTGTTGATGGATAGTGACATAACTTTACAAATCATGTTAATTATATGTGTTTTAATTTCAACACAACTGGGAGCAATGAAAAACAAGAACAGTCGACGATAGTAACACATGGATGTTTGAATTAATTAAATTCGTGTTGACAGAATGATGACCCATGATGACATGGGTATTAAATCTCATGTAGCATAAATGTGCAATTATAAACATTATATCTCGATGTAACATTCACCAGACACTCTTGCTGCTGATGTATATTGTTACTATTATCAAATGAATGTAAACACTTGTACTAATCAGTGATTAACTAATTCATTTAGAAGCAGATAGTAATTACGTTTATATTTACAACTAATAGTCGAGTCCTTTATAGGTTACTTCGACACTTCATGATGCTTTGCTAAATGTCATATAACATGTATAATGAGTTAATCAAGCTATATATCGCATGCCTTTCGTAATTCTTTTTACATGAAGCGCATCTTCATTTGGGGTTCAGTTGTCTCCTATGGTCATTAGTCATCAACTGATTTGTCATTTTTTCGTTTATGTTATCTCAAATTCCCCAAATTCGATGGGTAAGTTATTGATGACTTAGTTGGTTGTCGCAGTAAATGACACTTTTAGCACGAGTCTTGGCTAGCATACAGACAAGACACCTGTCAAAGGTTGCATTACCCTATCTAATAACTGATGCAGGGACTTTCACCACTGACGTTTATGCTATTCGTGCTTGTAGTCATCAATAGGGTGAGGGTTCAACAGGCAGTTCAAGTATGAACTCGGATGTTTGATTGATATAATTCCCAAACCTGGAAGTTAATCAATGGTTATGCGATCCAAAACTGTGACAACAACCGAGACAGCTATACCTCAAATGATGTTTATTATATTATAATGTTTTGATATGTATTATGTATGTAGTTTCTATCTTATATCTTAATAAACATATATCTCTGTTTTGTTGTGTATAAATTTGTTATATGTCTCTGATGCATGCAATAAGTTATTCTTTGATAATCAATATTTTGGTGTGTACATGACTCCCAGGACCAGGGGCAAAGCAATGCACTGAGACCGCTACCTATACAAATTAATCACTAGCAGGAATAAAAATGTAAATGTTGATAACATTAGATATATATATTTATTGTATTGGTACTTCCAGCAACATCAATGTTTAAGCATTAAAAAAACATGTTGTACACAAATATGCACAGATTAGCATGGGGCCCTTATGCTCATGGGACTTCTGTGCAACTGTCCAATGTACCCATGCGCTAAAACAACACTGAGTCTACTGATACTTTTTTAGTACATCTGTATATCTACATATATGTGGTTCAATGTTATGCATTTAATCTTGTTTTATTATGTGTGTATGCACAGTTGTATAAGTACTTCCAACAACATCAGTGTTTAAACATTAAAAACCATATCGTGCACAACATACATAGATTAACATGGGACCCTTATGCCTGTGGGGCCCCTGGACAACTGCCCAGTGTGCCCATGTGCTAAGACAGCACTGAGTCTACTGATACAATTTAGTACATCTGTATATCTACATACATTTGGTTCAATATTATGCATTTAATTTTGTTTTATTATGTGCGTATGCTTAGTTAACTAAGCTTGAAGAAAGGGACAATGAAATACAGCGGTACATGTAGCTTTACATCAAGTTTTGTTCACCATTAAATAGTACCAAGAGCAATTTTATTTCCGTTCTGCAAAACATATTTATTACCAAAATACTATCAAAGCTGGATCAATCTCCATGAGCTTTTGATCCAACAAAATAAACAATAAATGTTTAAAAGCTTGCAGACACAAGGAAAGAGAGCTGACGAAAATATAGATTCATTCTACAGCAAAAGAGAAAAAAACATATTTAAAAAATTGTATTATGTTTTTAAATGCAAAACACAAATGGTCTCTGATTCACAATTTTGTTTTTACAATATTCCTTTATCACGCGCCAATGTCAACATAGTCATCACATCAGAAAGATAAAGATTAATGCTATGTTCATAAAGTATTAAATAACAGGTCAAATGCAGTTAGTGTAACCCACATGCATGTAGAACCAATTAATATAATTACAGTGATCAATAATATATTTTAGTCAAACTGCCATTCTCTGATATGCTCACCACTTCCTAGTTTCAAAAAGAAGAGCTTGAAGATACCAAAGTAGTAATCAGATAAATTGAATATTTATCAAACTGTGTTGGTTTTATTGGAGAATAGAGATTACATGATTTTCGCGTTTCGAATAGTAATAGAGGGAAACTAGTGAATTGTTGTTTTCAATGTTAAAACTACGTGATCGTTTTCAACCAATGAGAATGTTTATGGTTTTTTTTAAATCCTGATAGTTGCTAAGGTGTGCTTGAGTCATTCTCTAACCACCTGTTCGTGCGACAAATCAAAATTTCCATATTAAATTTTTGCTTAAAATTTAATTCATGATGTGTGCTATTCATATGATTTATTTATAAGAATATTTTATACAAATTGTTCTTGTATATACATTTTGTAAAGAACATTCAGCATAATCAAAGTCGGTATGGTTCTCACACTGTGCCCCAGTGGTAGTCTGACGAAAGATTATTTGCCATGAGAACGCAAGTTCCCAGCGTTACACTATCTGGTTTGTCCTGAGCGTGCCTTGGCCGTTGGTACGAGGTTTTTGAATTTTCTTTTAATGTTTTATTATGATGATGTCAATGAATGAAGAGGGATAAAAAATACACATATATACAGCAAATAGTTCATGGCACTGAGGGTCATATGGCAGTATATGGACCGGTCCGTCACCAAAAAAATATTATATGGACCGAAGCTTCTGAGGTCCATTTAATATTTTTTGGTGACGGACCGGTCCATATACTGCCATATGACCCGAAGTGACATGAACTATTTGCTATATTATACTTTTTATCTAATATAGTGAAGGTACCTGGCCGGTCCATATACTACCGGTCCATATACGAAAATAGTGACCGGCAGCGCTAACAAAGATAAATAGGGAAAATAAAAACGTAAAGTGTAATATAAGTATATTATATAACAATTGTTTGAAATAAAACCCGGCGTCCTATCGTGCAAGGTGGAATGGTCGGTCGTACATGGTAGGCTTAACGGCTAAAACAATTATATCTTATCTTATTTATTATTAATCGTTGTCAAACAGGAATTTTTGGACAATATGGTATGATTGGATTGTCGGCAAATTTATTTAGATAAGAAAAGTTTGAAAATACCAAAGGGGTAATCAGATAAATTGAGTATCTGACACAGAAAGTGTATTACACTTTGTTAACTTTATTGGAGAATTTAGAATACGAGAAAAGTGGAAGGCTTCTTGGTAATCCTAGGGATTTATATTATCTACAATATATTAAAGTGCAATACGATCTGTGTATGTTATACTTTACATAAGTTTTATGTTTGTAGGTACATAATATAATAAATGCTATTCAACTCCTCTTATTCTAATTAAACTAATCTTAATCTAGTGCTTGCAGACAAGATCAAATGAAAGAAAACAATTGATCTAAGATAGATCAACCAAAACAGACAAAAACAAGAGGAAAGAAACCTTGTCCTAACAGTAGATCGTCAAAAACAGACAAATGCAATAGAACAAAGATAGTATCCTAACAGTATATCAACTAAATAAACGAATGGTATTATTAGTGCGATTCCAAATAATTGGAAGCAGATTATTATGGGTAAAACTATGATGCATGACCTAATATGCAATGAAATAGCTGAAAAAAGCAAAAGAAGAACACAAACCTTGTAAATATGTTTACAAATTATTTATTTAGAGAATTCGACAAGAGCCTATATGTGCCATAAAAAATGAGAAAACGACTAGGAAACTTCTGTAGACGACTGGCATGGCAATCATTCAATGTCTTATGCATAACTAAAGATACAAAACTACAAACTTTCAATTTAAATTATTGCACATAATTTTTCCTTGTAATTCATACCTAAAATAATGTGGACTTAGCGAAGCAGAATTATGTATGGAAACTAAGAAAAATATGTTTCATCTATTTTGGAATTGTAACATAGTTCACAATTTTTTTGTTTGCTGTTGAAAACTTTTTAATGATTTGTGTTATCACTCTTTTATTGAATACAAGGAAGATACCTCCTGGAATATCAAAGAAATACTTTGAGAATCGAAATACCGTAAATCATATTTGGTTAATTTCAAAATATATTCATCTTATATAACAGCATAACAGTATACAACACTAGTTGTGGTCATTGTTTGCTGGATTTAAAGAATAAATGATTTTAATACAGGATTTAATTGATGAGTTTGTATTTGAAACATTATTTTGACAATTGATTGCCAAATATGTGGTCCATGTCGATGAACATCCAAACAACAGACACGTATTATTATACAATGCAATATATTTTTTCTAGAGAAAATAGAATATGTGCATGCTAAATTTATTCTATAGTAAGTTGTGATGCTTAAAATTGAAAACATATAACCCAAGCAAGCAATATTATTTTCCCAATGAATGACATATCGTCAAGAGTGTTAATGAAAAGGAAGTCAAAGCACACTTTACACACGAAGACATATTTCATAGAGGACACCCTTTACATTGTGTGATAGTTAACTGTATATGTAGTTGCCTTTATCTACAGCGCAATTGGGATAGATGCGATCTACAAAATCCTCAAACATATAATTGATTAGTGGAACGTGAAATACAAGTATCAGGTTAGAATCTGTTAATTTATCTTTAGAAGTCCCTTGTATGAATTTTGCATGGTACGAATAAAAGACAGGATAGACGTGTTAAAAATATGATTGGAAGACTGAGGATGATATATTGTTCGGAATTTCTACGTATCAGTTAGGTCTACATCAATTATCACTGATTTCGTAGCCATGATAGGTATAGATTTCATATCCTCTTAATGATCATATGTAGTATGTGCGCTTGAAAGGTTTGAATAGTTATCAGAAGCCTAAATGGCAGAAGGACGAAACATTAAACGGCCAAAGGATAAGCAGACAAAATGACAAACAATGGTATACAAGACACTACACAGAAAACTAAGGATTTATAGCGAATTCCAATTTCATGTGTCATTATTTTATAGCTTAAAGCAAAACTTTTGATAGATAACACACCAACAGTTTTTAATTGTAGATATGGGATAACCTTAATATTATCATTATACAGAAATTGGTACTTATATAGTACTGTCAATGACTTGTTGATGTAGACGGGGAATACGTAGAAATACTTAAATGTCTAGAACTTTCAGAGCTGCAATTTGCTTGTTTGCACAAACGCAATCGATAGTTGTTTTTGTTGCTATTTTCTAAATGTAAAGAATTTCGACAAGGCTGAAGACACGACTTCCAAGTGTGAAACAAAACAAACCAACATGAGTGCAAACATGGAGAAAAAGAACAGAAACTCGGACAACAGGAATTCTATAGAACAAACAAGTGTCAAAAAGGGAGAGAGATAAACTGTAATGATGTACTTCGTGATTAAACAGCCTACTCCAGCACAACCTTATAATAAATCATCGAGGGTTAAACAACATTTCCAAGTTCTACTGGTCCAGGACAAGTTGACTTCCATATTTCACTGGTCCTGACAAATTTTCTACTGGTCCGCGGAGAAATATACCTGGTACCATATTTTATGATGTAATTGCTGTAACTCTTTTTACAGTTGTGTGTCATACATGTATCATGAATCTTCCAAAGCGTCTTTTAGACATTAGACATTTAAGTAACCAAACGTCCTGTTATTAATTGAGTTACTGAAGCATTAAATCTTGACTTAATGGGTCTACTGATCCGACGGTATAGTTAGACCATTAATCATACGCAATGCATTGTTTAGTAGAGCTGAATGTTTAGAAATTAACAAAGCAAGAGCCATCAATATAATTTACCAATGAAACAGACATTTTACATGTCTTTATTTCAAGTGCAATGCAAAAATGTATTTATATTTTCCCTACCATTTTTCATTTCCTGAGATTTCCGGTAAATTATTTGGCTTTCCAATCTTTTGACTTTGATGATTATCCCAGAAATTCGTCGTGTCCACTAAATTTTAATTAAATTGTAATATCAATCTCTCACAATCCTTACATAGTAATATAGCATATTATTTTTTATGTTGAAACGTTGTTTATTTTCTTGGATGGAGAATAGCACATGCTTAAGTGAGAACAGTTTGAAGATACCAAAGTGGTAATCAGAAGCTGTAAATAACAAAATGACATACAAAACAAAGGTCAAACGAAAACTCACAAATGGACAAACAACGATCCATAAAACATTATACAGAAAGCTAATGATCGAACAACATGAATCCCACTAAGACGCAGGGGTGCTCCGGAAGGGTTAGCATATCCTGCACCACATGAAATCGCGTTACCAGCATACAACAATAAATACAAATTACATAAATAAAACATGACCCGAATCGAACCTCGATGTTTACGTAAAAATCGCAGCGGATATCACAACACGAAACTAAACGGGCGAATTTAAATGCTTCAGAACGAAACACGGCACATATGCTGTAGTCATCTGTGAAAGAGCTATAGTGATGACTTCAACTTAGCCATAGGGAACCCTTGTTTCAGTAGTTTGCCTATTAGGAGCAACCCACCATCAAGGAAATCATGATCAGAACCAAACGAATGGGCAATCAAGAATGGACATGGATATAGTATTACTTAAAAAATAGTATTTTATTGAACAAATCATTAAATTTGTACTCATAAGCTTTTAGAAGTGTTCATATATGATTCATCTAAATAATGGAGTAACACACAGTTTATTTGGAAGGTGATGTCCCATATCAAACTATGGTTGTGCAATAGTTATCAGGTACCTTATCAATTCCACCGGCTGCGTGTTGGATATCACGGGCTTCTTTTTAAGACTGAATATTCACGACAATGTCGAAGTGGGCTAAAAGAAATTCGCTACATCCGAAACGGGCAGCTTCTTTTGGTTCAATTATAATACAATTTTAAAATCGGTTTATTGATTTATATAATATATGGGGACAACTACCCATCAAAGGACACATTTTAAGGTTCCATTCAGTGACCTATATTTATAAGTTTAAATGTATATCAGTGTCTCAAGAAGCTTAACCTTAATTAGTACGATGCTAGCTCATTAACTTCCATTTACAATCAACACCAGCGTGGCACCAACAACTTGAGATTAAATTAGATATTATAGATATTACGAATTCTGCATGTTGATGACTATTATTGACATGATGTAATTAGTACTGTAATATACAGTTAGTAGGTATTGTATCTATTGGTGATATATGGCGTAGCATGTAGTATATATATGTGAATAGGTAGGAATTCTGTAGAACACTATAAAACGAGTAGTGAAATAAAAACATGTTAAGAAAGGGTGAGGTATGTTCTAGTAAAATATCATACACATTGTATGAACAATGACTGTTTATTTTGTTTTAAAAATCTGACGCCGATTTTGATAGTTAGTGAGGTACCGCTTTATTAATTCTAAATAATTGTGTACATTTTCTTAGAAGTAAGAGGCTATACATATAATTATTTTGTATTTAATTTGGAAACCTTGAATGCAAAAGCTATAAAGAGAAGATTCTAATATAACTTTGTGCATAGTTCAGAAATCTCCATCGACTCCAGGAAAGTTACGGCCAAGTTCCATTGATAAATTTGGGTAAATTCTGTTATTTTCACGTATTTCGGACATTTTTACATGGACTTTTAAGGGCAGTAGTGGTTTGCGACCTCACTGTTTTCATTATTTATTATTTGATTTGATTTGGCCTGATTTAATGCGGCAGATCATTGTGTGTACCGAAAACTAGCATGCATGTGATTGGTAAATATATTTGCTGTGTTCAGATAATGCAGACATCGCCATGTCGCCATCTTAGATTAGCACATTTGTCTACTGTTCTCCATAATACATCATAATTGTTACCTTTGTCCGTTTTGTGAGAGTTAAATTCCTACAACCACTGAACGATTACTGTTACACCTTTATAGTCCCATGTGAATTTACCTTGAATGTATGCTGTAAGTATCTAAATAACAACGTCAAATTCCGGTAACCATGAGTCGTTATCTTAATGCTATGTCATTTTCTATTGTAACGTTAATCATTGATATATTTCGACGTAACAAATGTACCCCCACCATCTTTAATATGCATATCGTTCTTCCTTAAGACACGTGTTTACAATAATAAGTGACATATAATATATATAACACACAATAAACACTATTAACTGAAAGTTATCGTTACATTTTTAGTAAGTCAAATTATTGTACTAGTCTTTAGTTTTAATAATATAACAAACTGGTCATAAGCTTTTACTATAATTGTACTAGGGCCATAGCAAAGGTTTCATTTGGAATACAATAGACCATAAACAAATGTCTGTTTATTTACCATCAGATGACATACATTAATTTAAGGCACCGGCTATGTATTTCTATTAGAAGAGTTTGAAGATACCAAATGGTAATCATCGTTATCAGTGTTTCACAAGCGAGATGAAAACAATTTAATAACAAATAATATATAGCTTAGGACAATCATAATGTCTTTACTATAATAAAATGAAAAACAAAACATACCACACTATATCAAACAAATTAATTCACTTAGCTCTATCAATGAGGGAAGAATATAAACGTTAGTTGTTGGTTTTTTTAGACAAACATAGTTTTCTCTATTATATCAGCTTAAGCCTTATTTGTGACTAAAGAAGATGCGATGTAATGTTGATAACAATTTCTCAAAAATTGTATATCTTTTTAACCATCATGATCTGACTCAAAAGCAGTTGACTTTGATTGTAGTCACAAGAAGCTCATCATGTATACGAATTAATTATATATATTACCAATAACTAGAATTACTACAGTCTTGGAGGGTAGCATACGCTCAGTAGTCAGTGTTCCGGATTGACATGAATAAACAGATATATAAATTATTGCAATATATATTAATAGACAGTGCAATAATTATTAATTTGCCATTAAGACTATACTATATAATAATGTCAATGTCAAAATGATTCTTAGTACAAGATATAATATACTGGATGGTGTATGTCAGTATTGTAGATAGTATGCACTGTGTAAGTCGTGATATGTAAGATAATCTACACAGGTACCGTAGAACATCAAATGTAAACATATTAGATACACAAGTACTTACCTTACAGGTGATTATATTATGTGATTAAATTAATGGAACGCTAATGAACATAATACTTACATGATACTGAAAAAGAAATAAAAGTAAATAATTAGTTATGGATTAAAACTATAATAAATAAACCTACAATACAATCATAATGAACTTTTAATCTATTGATGGTTTATACAATGGAAACATTATATTGTGTAGATGAAATAAAAACACGATTGAAAAGATCTTACTACAGTAAATAACATAGATGTGTTACTCATATACGGCATTACATCAACAAATATAAATGTGCTAGTTAAATTTTATGCGAGTTGTGTACACATACATGTAATCAAACAGAACAAGGACATCCGTGTATTACATGCATAATACACGGAATATCAAACCATATCAAATGTGTTGTTGTATAAGTATTATGAGGTTATCATATACATACGGGTAAAATACGAAAATTAACATGCACAAATATCAACTGACCAATATTAATAATCACTGTGGCAGGTAACAGTTCCAGACCATTAATGTTTATATTTTATATTTCTGGCAATATATATATTGTAGAAATGTAACAGTTATGGACCATTAATGTTTATATTTTATATTTCCGGGAGTACATATATTGTAGACATGCAACAGTTCTAGACCATTAATGTTGATATTTTATATTTCTGGGAGTACATATATTGTAGACATGTAACAGTTCCAGACCATTAATGTTTATATTTTATTTTTCTGGGAGTACATATATTGTAGACATGCAACAGTTCTAGACCATTAATGTTTATATTTTATATTTCTGGTAATACATATATTGTAGTCAATCAAACATTTGAACATTTGACATAAACAAATTGAAACATAATTATTTTATCTTCAAACCTTTATGGAAATGGGAAAAATAAAACAAATAACATTTCTACCAAAATCAATGGGGAGACGTCATTTTCATAATCGAAAAGCACGATTTTTGAGCATTGTTTACCGCTAAGCATTAACTACCATACAAGAGTAATGCAAAGGGAGATAATAAAGGTTAATTACAGAAATGTTTTCAAACGACAAGCACAATATATTTAAACAAAACTGTAGCTATTACTCACAAACGAATACAGTAAGATAAATGGAAGCAACCGTGCATATAAAAAAGAGAAATTAGAATATCAGATTCGCTTTCAAAAGGTTTGGTTTACTATGTGGTCTGTATAAATGTGATATAGTGCCAAATATTCGGTATTTTAATAACAAAAATTATTATTACTATTATTATTATTATTATTATTATTATTCTTATTATTTATTGTGTGGTGTTATGTCATACATTGGTTAATTATTGTACGAAAACTAGATAAGCTATTACATACACATAGAAAAAACAAATGCAAAATACACATAAATTCTTACGCCAGACCTTGAATATATAACGCCATAGATTGACACATTTTAAATACACAGTATTAATAGAAAAGCGAGATATACATGATTGCTAATGGAACAAAATAACAAAATATGCAGAACAGCATAAAAAAGCCGTTCCTTTACTAGATGTTGTGTCTAAGTATACACAGACGTTACAAAATACCGATGGAGCAATCAAAAATGGACAATCCAGAAAAACTGACAGCATAGGGGACATAACCCGAAGACAAACAAAGCAAAAACACAACACAATATGGGTTTGGACACCACTATCCGCAAGCAAACACAACAAACATATGACCGAACACTTCCAAAAAACAGAGGGTGGAATGTCATCTTCGTCTATTTTTTTTTATGGAACACATGTTTGCCGATATGCTTTAATAAATTGTTGAAAACATGCACTAGATTTACTACCACTATAAAGATCATGTATATACATGCAATGCTGCATGTTATTTCCTTCCATATTCATATAGAGACACTATTATCAAAGTTAAGCATTTCAAATATGACACGTGTGAAATCATTGAAAAACTAATTGAATGGGATATTATAAGCAAATGTCTATTTGGGGCAGATTTTGCTAAAGTAAAAAGATAATTACTAATTGTTAATTTATATGAAATAAGTATGTCTACGACATACACTATTGCCGCATGTTTCAAATAAATATTTATATATATAATTCAGTGGGCGCGAAACATTTCTGGAATAACCTTCATACAGTACGCCTAAATAAAAATGTCAAATAATATAAAGTATTTTGGAGCAACAAAACTAGAGGAAACAGATAGGATAGACAATTAAAATATAATGGTTCACAAGTCAAATGTTATTGTGAGAAATAAGTGATATTGATCCCTTGGAATTGAATTGGGAATTAAACTAGAAGAAATTTATCACATCTTCTTCACCATTGTAAGGACAATAATTATATATATTGTATGGCGGTGTCTAGGAGTAAACCAAGTGTGTGTGTCGCGTAATAGAGCAAAATTTCTAAAATAGAATAGCTCATTTGATATATGTCTTCCTAATCTTCTAGTTTTCCTAGATCTCTGTAAAGGAGGTTGCTGTCAGTCAGTTTCTGATGGATCGAAATAGCAGGCTATCAGGTATGTAACAGGGGAATGCGAGAGTGGTTGTGAAACTGAGCAATTGTTCAGCAATATCATGGCGAGATAGGTTGCAATTCGTTGAGCTGATGATGATGGTTGTTTTTACTCAGTGAACGCGCTTTGTTTATTTTTTATTGTGCTTGATCATTCAAGCAAGAGTCTGTGGGAAGATAAGTCACCAGGACACTTTATCATAATTCTGCGACACCAGTTTCCTCTTTCTCCTTACATGTGTGTACTTAGCCTAGAAGCAGCAAATACCACTTTCTAGCCATTGGTTTGACCCGCCCCCGACTCGAACCCACAATGTACATCACTCGGGGCGAGCTCGCTAATCATTGCACCAACGATGTGGTTAGGGGTATGATAAATATGAAGCAAGCAACTTCAAAATCATATAGCACTAGCTTGTCAATAAGAAAAAATAAAGTTCAAATTATAAAACTGCATTTATAAACAAGTCAAAATATATTCTGAAAAATAGTTGACCGGCCTTTGAAGTTGCCAAGATAGCTATCAAAGAAAGAAAGAAACACCCTTTTCAATAAATAGAAAGGATGCTTTAAATGATAATATATATATTTTTGATAATTACGATATTTTTTATGATAAAGTATGGTGTTGTTGTATTCCGAGAAGATGCTCGTGGCACGCACTACGGTTGTTTCGAATCATGTCAATTCCAACCACGTTCCTCCTTTTTCGTGTCTTGACGTCTGAACTGCTCGGTAGACGACTTCCGGTGTTTATGCTATTACTGTGACAACGTCAGCATATCATAGTCGTAGATGCGGTAGATTATAAGTAATTGTAATATGGAGACGCCAATGAAAGGGTTGAATCCACACAAAGCTACGGGACCCGACAGTATCCCGGGCCGCCTACTGAAGGAAACAGCCAAAGAGATAACACCAGCACTCACGTTTATATTCCAAGCATCCATTAACCAGAGTAAAATCTCATCTGACTGGAAAAATGCTATAGTCGCACCTGTATTTAAAAAGGGAGACAGAGGCCAATCCTCCAACTATAAGCCTATGTCATTAACATCGATATGCTGTAAAATCATGGAACACATAATCCACAGCAATGTTCTTACCCACCTAGAAAACACCAACATCCTCTCAGACGAACAACACGGCTTCCGCAAGAGAAGATTATGTGATACCCAGCTAGTCCTAACTATCCACGACTTAGTAAAGGCGCTTGACTCTGGCGACCAGATAGACGGTATCTTACTGGACTTCTCTAAGGCCTTTGATAAGGTCCCCCACAACCGACTATTGATGAAACTTGATCATTATGGAGTACGAAACAACACTCGCTCATGGATTCATGATTTCTTGTCAGACTGTACCCAGACTGTTGTACTGGAAGGAAATTCGTCATCAACAAATCCTGTTGCATCTGGAGTTCCACCAGGAACGGTCTTAGGACCCTTGCTCTTCCTTGTATACATCAACGACATGCCAGGCTACGCAAGATCTCAGACCCGTCTTTTTGCTGACGACTGCCTCATGTATAGGAAGGTCAGTTCCACCTCTGACTGTACCCAACTTCAAGAAGACCTAGACAATTTAATCCAATGGGAACAACAGTGGCAGATGCAGTTCAACCCAGACAAATGTGAAGTATTGACCATCACTGAGAAACGTAAACCACTACACCATGGCTACTCCATACATGGACACATACTCCAAGATGTTGATTCTACGAAATACATAGGCCTTAGCATCTCTTGGAACACCTACGTAGATGTCATCACTAAAAAAGCAAATAACACCTTAGCTTTCTTTAAAAGGAGAAACATCGGCACTTGCCCCCAGTCAGCTAAGGAACGGGCATTAACCACCTTCGTCCGCCCAACGATCGAGTATGCTGCTGCAGTCTGGAATCCACCTACCCAGAGGAACATCAACGCACTAGAAAGAGCTCAACGAAGAGGGGCATGATTTCTCATTTAGAACTACCGACAAACTAGCAGTGTCACCAGCATGATGTCACAACTAGGTTGGGAAGAACTTAGGCTCATAAGAACACGTATTAAGACAATTTTACTATTTAAGATCGTAAACAATTGTGTTGATATACCACCAGAACCGTTCCTCATTCCAACTGGCGCCATCACTAGAGGACATAACGTCAGGTTCCTTCAACCACACACCAGAACAATAACCATGCAGTATTCCTTCTTCCCGAGTGCTATCAGGACATGGAACGCACAACCTAAGCAACTGGCAAGCATGACTTCCCTATAGGGTTTCCAACAGGCCCTGGCCAACACCACCATTGTACCATGGAACTACTCCTTCTGTTTTTAATTGTATATACTGGACGTTTTAATTGTACATGGGGGGTGGGCAGTTTTATTGTGTTATATGAACAGTGTGATTATACTCAACCATGAGTTCTGCACTTACAGAAGAAGAAGAAGAATACATACTGGTGTTCGGTACCTCACTGTCTGTCTGATATCAGAAATATGTAAATAAAGGCAGATCGTTTTCCTTTCATGATGCTGACAGCCGCAAATAAAGAAAGAAAACACATTTAATGTTAAAGAAATAATTGTCTCTATATTGAAGTCTTTGATACAAATAAAATAATTTAATTGATATCTGTGTTTTACAGAAAATGCTAAGATGTTTTTAAGTTGAGGATCGAACGTTAAAACGGCACATATCGATTTTAGTTTTTGTTGTGTACATTGACACCGGAAGTCCAGTGCTGTACATTCCATCAAAATAACGTGATCTGATGGACGAAAATAACAAAATTTTGACAGAATGGAAATGATTCGAAACAACCGTATTGCCACCCACTTTTTATAACTTTCTGCATACCTATTCATGTTCAATAAAACTATTTTGTTATTTTATCACTTATTTCCTTTATCTAACTTTTTCCTATCCATATAAATGCAATCTTTTGTAAATAGCAATTTACATGTGTCGACCCTATATACTCTTATTATCCCCAAGGTAAGGAAGTTCGATTTTTTTTAAATCGTACAGCTGCAAGCTTCGGGTACGTTTAACACACCTTATTTCCATTATGTCATTTGTACTAGGACATGCACCAATACATAAAAGACGTACATTTTCGTCTCTGTTCTTGTTTTATGAATACGATAGCTCAGTTCTCAATTTTTTTTAGATTGTACAATTTTTTCTGGATTGTCCATTATATATTTTCCCTTGTGTTTTTTCTATCGTTTATTTAATGAGGTGCGTTTTGTTTACCTTACATGTCAGATTAGATTTTTCTGATTTGTGATTTGTTATATCAGACACTACTTCGAGAATTGGTTAAATTAAGAACAGAGATAAATCAAGGTTCCTTATTTTACGTACTGGAGAATACACACTAAGTGTCGATTTAAATGAAATAATAACGAGATTCGTGAGAGTCGAACTGATTATTTTCAAAACTTTACAAGTTAGAATGTATTCCCTTACTTAATACATTTCCATATGCAAAGGCATTTTTATTTTATATTGTTACATGTTTGATATTTACAAAAGCCAAATTAGATAACAAATAACAATAATAAAACACAAAACTTGTATTGGCATACATCCTTTCGATTCAGTCTGATATTTCACTATTTCAAGTTCTCTAAGTTATCATCTATGTTCTGTCTTATTTGTAATTACTTGTGGTCGGCTCGTTATTTGTTTGTATTGCGAGAATATCCTTAAAAGCTCATGTACTCGTCAGTTCTGAAGAAATATTGTCAAGAGTCACATGCATATTATTTATATAGATTAGTAGTATAATCACCGTGGCCAGGCTGTTAGACAGAAGTTTTCAAAAAGTGCAGCATAGGTTCTATTCGTGTACGTTCAACAATATTTAAAACACGTACACAAGAACAGAAGAATAATCAACTGTCCGAACAATAATATGAGGTCAGAGAAATGCATTGAAAAGGGTGGTTAATTAAAAAATTGCTTAACATCTATTGCAAGGAGAATAAACGCAGGAAATGATTGAAGATAACAAATGGGTATCTAGAAGTAATAAGACGAAGAAGGAAGGACAATGCAATGATCAAAAGAAAAAGAACAAACAATGACATTACACAGAAAACGAAAGAGCGAACAACATGAACCCTTCATAACACAAAGGTTGAACTCTGGTGCACCGCAAAGGTAAGCAGTTTGAGCTCCATATGTGACACCCGTCGTGTTACTATTAATACAAATAATTAAATCATAAATAAATACATGTCTGGATTGTGATTACAACAAACATAACATATTCCTGGTCATTTGTAACACAGATATTCCGTAACGGTTAACCAAGCCATGATGGTGACAGTAAAACATTCGAAGAGATTACTTCAACTTAACCACTAAAACAATTGATTCAGCAGCTGCTTGATTTCCAGTAGTAACCCTCTATCAAGTATATCATAACAGGAGCCACAAGTTCAAGAATATGCGATCAGCTGAGAGATATAAACTCCATATGCATGTGCTACTGGAATGTTGACATATACACAAATATGTAAATAGTAAGCTTACAATGGAAATATTGAAATCATTTCTAGTGTCATGCAAGTTCGCTCTCAACGAGCCCTCACTGTCAGTGTCAAGGTGTAGGTCAAAGTGTGAAGCAGATTTCGCTGTATCTTTGGTGTCCTTTAACTCAAGCTCAATGAATTAGATGCTGTCGACAACATCATAACACAAGACAACTACCATACATAATGAACCCCCTACAGAAGAATTGGGAGTCGAGACGATTCGAGCGTCGTTTTAACGCGGACATGATCCCTGACATTACAACTAATGACGTCATATAAGTTGACAACATATCTAATACGGGCAGCTTCTGTTGTTTCAATACTAATGTATCCAACTTGTACAATAATACTAGTGTTGCAAAAACATATTCCAGCTACAACTTTAAAATGGGTTTATTGATTTATATATCTCCAAGCGAGTGTGCCTTTCATTAAATATCAAGCATTAGAAATAACCAAGTATACAAGCTTACGTTTGTTTTCTTGTTAATATATATCGGAAAATATGTTAGAATAATTTAAAAGAATAATGTTATTATTATCTTAAATCCATTAAAAAGACAATTTAATAAATACAAAATTAAAACATACATCCTGTTATTGTCAATCGAGTGCGAATTGATGAAAATCATAAATTCGCTCGAGGTCAAACAACATCAGGTAACTGTCACTGTGGTACACATATTTGTGGATGTCCACGATAATGACTGACACATATTTGATATGGAAACCGATTTCGCTCGTCAATTTTATCTACACAGCTTTCGTCAGTAAAAGAAAGACTGGTCATTTAACAAAGGTATGTAATATTTATGCAAACATATATTTGCAGACATTCAAAAACCAATCGACAACCACACTTTCCACAATAACATTGAACCAATGTTCGATTTTCTTGATAGCACAACTGTTGTGTTTTGTCATCTTAGATACTTATTCGAGAATGAATTCAATATAGAACAAATATAAATCAATGTTCCAGAGACCACAAAGGTTGGATAATTCCACATCTAGAAGAAGGAATATGCCTGTAGGAAAAATTTGCCGATACAAAAGAAGTACGATAAAAGATAATACAAGGTCCAAATGATGAGACAGAGTACCAAAAAAGAGCACCACGAGCCCCTCCATCAAACTGGTGTGAACACATATGACCCGGAAGGGCAAGTAGTTCCTACTCCACATGTACCACCCTTCCTGCTACTCTTGTTACAAAACTGTTGATAAATAAGATAAGTGATGAATGAAGAAAGGTTTTGTCGTAAGGTTTCGTTCCTATCTAGTCCTCACTGTCAGTATCCAGGTGTATCTCAATTCATAAAGCTTACCTAGCTATATATGTGATATCTTATATTTAAAACCCAACGGAATAGATGTCCCGTTTGGAATCTACCTCATTAGAATAAATGACATGATGAGCATGATAACAAATCTGATTGGAAACAAATCATATTCACGAAAGATATTATTTTGTACGGTGTTTCTACGTGACAGTAGCTGTAAGGTCTACAACAATTATCACTGATTACGTAGGCATGATAGGTGTCCTTTCCCCTAAAGTTGATCTGTAATATGTACTCAAGAACCATTTGAAGATACCAAAGAAATAATCAGAAGCCGTAAATGGATGAGCGAAAGACAATGCAGTCTTTAAAAGATAAAAAGACAAAAGGACACACACTGATCTTTATTACACTACACAGAAAACTAAGGTTTGATAATGAAATTCATACTTCATTAGTTCTTTGTTTTATACCTTAAAACATTGATAGCATATACAACAACAGTTTTCAATTATAGATATAGGATAACCTTAATATTATCATTATAGAGAAATTGGTACTTATATGGTACTATCAATAAATTGTATGTGTTGGTGTATACGTGGAATCAGACGAAATATTTAAATGTCTATCACATACAGACCTACAATTTGTTTGTATGCACCTACGCGACCGGTAGTTGATTTTGTTCTTAGTTCATTTTTTTAAGAATTTCGACAACGATACAGGCACGAAGCCCAAGTCGGAAATAAAACAAACCAACATCAGTGCTAACATGGAGATAAAACAGAAACTCAGCCAATAGGAACTTCATAAAACAAATAAGAGTCAAACGAGGACAGAGATAAACTGTAATGATGTACTTCGTGATATTACAACCTACAGCACATCATTATAATAACTCATCAAGGTTTAAATAAAGTTTCAAGTTCTTCCACATTTCACTGCTCCTAACATATTTTTACCGGTCCGCTAAGAAATATATTTGGTACCATATTTTATTATGTAATTGCTGTAACTAATTTTACAGTTGTGTGTGATGCATGTACCATAAATCTTCCAACTCGTCTTGTAGACATTATAAATTTAAGAAAGCAAACGTCCTGCTATGAATCCAGTTACTGAAGCATGAACTATCGACGTAATACCCATTCTCTGTAAAGACTTAAATTTACAGGAAATGCAAAGTCTCAGAATCCAACTAATGTTATCTATTTTTTTAAAGTGCAATAGGAAATGATGGAAAATGTTGCAAAATATTTGTAACAAATGCCGTTTCCATGACAACCAGCTCAAATATTCCGAGTCTGAAAAATTGTAAAAAAAATCACATCCCTCTAAAAGAAAGTTCAGCTGCTAAAACTATTCTTAATCCAAACACCCACTCTTGTTCAAAACATCGTATATGGTTCATAGGTAAAACATGGTCAGAGTGTCAAATGTGTAACGTGTACCAAACATTGGCTATTGTCTGTCAAAATGTGATTATGACAAAGAAAGGGACAGGAATAACCTTTTCTTGGGTACAATTATAATTTACTTATACTAAGTTGAATCAATAGTCCCAATAATATAGAATTGTATTCAATAAACAAAATAATGGCAGCTTCTCTTATATGTGATTACTGAGAGTTGGAATTTCCCTATTGGAGCCATTCTTATTCAGGTAAGGATTATCTCCCTTCCTTAACTCTCCTTTGTGGAATCAATTATAGTACATGTAAACAAATTGGCGGGTTAAACTAGCAACTGGCATGCTTTTCGTAAACATCACATTTATTAATATTTGTTCACTTTAATTCGCTGTACAACATCTAAATAAGTGAAAATAATAAAGACTTGAAGTTAACTACCTTTCTAAAACCAAGATATGGGTTCATATTCATAGGTTGGTAGATACCTTTTTTTTTGAGAAAATTTTTATTTTAGAAAAAAAATAACCCAACTGTTTGTTTACCTTTTCTTTTTATTAGATATTCAAAAACAACATACCAAAAGCATCATTTACATGTTAACATTCAGAAGTTGAACAAATAGGGCATATTTTCAATATAATATTTTTTATAGGTCTTTAAATAGAGGTACACTCGTACGTTTTTCATGAAAAAATACACTAAAATGTAAAAAGAACAATACATTTTTTCACAATTTTCAATATTTTTTATTTTCGAAATATAAATAGAAAATCATGTGTAATTACCTCAATAAGTATGATAATTTAAATGGGTGGTTATTACATTCTGTTTACATCCTTATGAAAAATGTACAAAAAAATGTATTCCTTATTTGAGTGGTCAATTTTTAAATCTGTGAAGCAATAAAAAAATGTCACTATCGTTTCAAAGCATCCCATTATCCAAACATTCTTATATCGTTAGCTAACTGGACAATATATGTTTCCATACTAAAGTTAAAATTTAAAGCAAAAATATGGGGGGTTAATTAGTTTTGCCACCCTCAACTTTTCAAAGTGGGGAGGGTGATTGTCCCCAGCTCCTTTTCCCATCAAGTGGTATTAGTGAGGTTCGAACTGCAGACTCATATGGAGCGTTCGAGTTCATGTTGGTCCGGAGTTTTAGTGATATTTGTGTTGCTCAATCTTCAGTTTTCTGTGTATTCGTAATTTTATGTCAGCCATTAAATATTTGTCTTTTTGTTTTGCTATACCTGTATATTACACTTTACGTTTTTATGTTCCCTATTTGTCTTTGTTAGCGTAGCCGGTCACTATTTTCGTATATGGACCGGGTAGGTACCTGCATTTTTTTAGATAAAAAGTATAATATAGCAAATAGTTCATGTCACTTCGGACCAGTCCGTCACCAAAAAAATATTATATGGACCTCAGAAGCTTCGGTCCATATACTATTTTTTTGGTGACGTACCGGTCCATTTATTGCCATATGACCCTCAGTGCCATGAATTATTTGTTATATATTTATATCATATATTGTTAATGAAGTAATATATTGATTAATTACCAAGAAATGTAACTCAATCTGTAGTGTAAATAATCAAAGATGCTGAAATCGGAAGTTGGAGTATGTAATTGTTCAACCGATTTATTTCCCTTTGATGTCAACACGCATTTATTTTCTTGAAATAAGTTATGTCAACGGGGGAAAATGATAGAAATAACTTTTAGTATATGTTAAAATAAGTTGAAATTTGCTAAAAAAAATAAACATTATTCAATGCCCATAAGCGCTCGATTTAATCATCTCTACAAAATAATTTGCACATATTCGATGCATTTGTACACGGGCCTATGTATATAGCCCCTTAATACACGGTGGTAAGTTGTTACGGACACTTTCCGGAGAAACGGAACATTTATGATAAAACAACGGACCTTTTCAGATAAAAACATGGCGTAGAGATGGACGACGATCGGGAAATCGAAGACTTAAGCCAGACGAACAGGTTTATATTAATTTTAATCTTTTTCGCGGAATGAAAGAATTATCAAAGATTTAGTTTAGAATTACTTTTTTTCAAATATTCAACATAATCAACTTTGTTTTTCGCATTAAAAATGACAATCTCGGAGAACATTTTTTTCTTTTGTCCTAAGAAATACTAAATAGCTCTTAGAGTTGCAATTTAAATTGTACATTTAATCGTACTAAATATATATTTGAAGTTTAACAAATGGTGCTCCTTGTCATCATTAGATTATCAAAATACTAGCACCCGAACAAAAATTATAAGCAACGGCCACTTTATGATTGACGTTTTTATCGGCACCGGAATAATTTAAAAGGTCAGGTGGCTATATTGCATTTACCTTGACTGTTTGTTTATATAATAATAGTTTGTCCAAGAACTTTGGGAATATTTTTTCTCAGCTTCTACTGTGTAGAATGAATTTGTATTAGGTACATGTATGTAGCTTTGACATGATTATAGGATAATTAATTGGAGAGTGTGAATATCGAAAATGTAATCACGAGTGCCGTAGAACGCAGTGATTTAACGATTGCGCATGCGTTCTCGGCATTTGTGTTTATGTGTTATATTGATAGATCCCATCCAGTTTTGCTATGTATTTGATGTATATATCACAATAGTCATAAAATCATACAAATTCAACTAAAAACTGCCATTTGTTTGTGAAAAAAGACTATCATTAAATGTTGAGGAAAATGAACTGATGGCTAGCCTGTGCTATTTTTAGAAACATGTAGTGGTTTTAAATTGGATAGATCCCACTTAGGTTTGCTATGGATTTGGTTTATCAACCACAAGCGTCATCAAATCATAACAGTTCAACTAAAAAGTGCCATTTTTAATGAAAAAAGACTATCATTAAATGTTGAGGAAAATCAGGCAATGGCTAGCCTGTGCTATTTTTATAAACATTTTAAGGTGTTAAATTAGTTAGATCCCATCCAGGTTTGCTATGAATTTGGATTGTCTATCACAAACGTCATCAAATCATAACAATTCAACTAACAATTGCCATTTTTTATGAAAAAAGACTATCATTAAATGTTGAGGAAAATCAGCCAATGGCCAGCCTGTGCTATTTTTAGAATCATGTTAAGGTGCTAAATTGGATAGATCCCATCCATGTTTGCTATGAATTTGGTTTATTCTATCACAAATGCCATCACATCATGACAATTCAACTAAAAATTGCATTTTTTTATGAAAAAAAGAATATCATTAAATGTTGAGGAAAATCAGCCTGTGCTATTTTTAGAAACATTTTATGAGGCTAAATTGGAAAGGTCCCACCCAAATTTGCTTTGTATTTTGTTTATTGGTAAGAAAGGTCATTAAATCATGAATGTCATTTAGAATAAAATTATGGCAACATAATGTAAGCTTAATTTGAAAAACGCAAAAAAAAAAAAAAAATCAATATGCAAATTTCGAAAAATTTCCCATTCTTGGCGCAGATTTAGCAATGGAAAATGATATTGGGTAGCAAAATGTTTTTTGTAGAAAGAAAGCTTAACATATATTTAACTAACATGCATAGATAACGTTCCTTCATTTACAACCAGTTTTATTTTTATAACTTAGAAAAACAGAATATTTTGCCCTGAACAATGCCCTCTCCAGGACCAAGCTTTAAGAGGTATGGTTGCCATGGCAACGGATCGTAATTTTTGAAATTTTATTTTCTTAAGTTGTTAAACTTGGTCAGGTAAGTGATCTGACAACATAACACCAATATCTGAAGACATGCATTTCCACCCCACTGTATAGCTATTGAAGTCCTTACAGAGAATGGGTACTAATATGTCAACAGGTCCGACGACATAGTTCAATCATTAATCCAAAGAAATACATTGCTAAGTAAAGCTGAATGCTTAGAAAATAACAAAACAAAAAGGATCAACATCATTCACCAATTTAACAGATATTTTGTATGTCTTTATTCCAAGCGCAATGGAAAAACTGATTAATATTTTCCTTGATAGTTTTCAGTTTCAGAGATTTCCATTAAATTATTTGGCTTTCTAAACTTACTAATATGTCAACAGGTTCGACGGCATAGTTCAACCGTTAATCCAAAGAAATGCATTGCTAAGTAAAGCTGAATGCTTTGATAGTTTTAAGTTTCAGAGATTTCCATTAAATTATTTGGCTTTCTAAACTTTCGCCTTTGATGTTTATTCGAGAAAGTCGTCATGTGCACTAAATATTCTTCAAAATGCACATGTATCATAGAAGTAATTACATTGTAATATCACACAATCCGTAGATAGTATTATAGCATAGTATGTTCATGTTGAAATGTTGTTTATTTTCTTGGACGGAGACCATAACATGCTCAATTGAGAACAGCTTGAAGATACCAAAGGTGTAATTAGTAGCCGTAAATCAAAAGACAGACAGCACAAAGGTAAAGCGAAAAATCACAAAAGGACAAACAACGATCCATAAAACAGTATACATTAAACTAATGATATAGCAACATGAACCCCACTAAAAATCCGGGGACCGGATTGGGTTAGCATATTCTGCAAGACATGACATCTTGTTGGACACCCGTATGCGTACATACATGCAAATGACACTAATACAACATGAACAGAATCGAATATCGATCTTAAGTGGAAATCGTAGCGGACATCACACGACGGAACTAAACGGGCGAATTTAAATGCTTCGGAAAGACAGACGGAACATTGCTGTGGTCATTTGTGACTTAGACACAGTGATGACTTCAACTTAGACACAGTGAACCCTTGTTTCAGTAGTTTGTCTATATGCAGCATCCCGCTATCAAGGAAACCATGATAGGAACCAAACGATGGGGCAATCAAGAATGGACATGGATATATTATTTCCTGAAACAAAGTATTTTTATTTAACAAATAGTTCAATTTGTGCTGAAAAACTTCTAGAAGTGGTCATGAGCCTATATGTTTCATCCAGATAATGGAATAACACACAGTTTATTTGGAATGTGATGTCTCATATCAAACTATGGTTGTGCAATAGCTATCGGTTATCTTATCAATTTCGCCGGCTGCGTATTGGATATAACGGGTTTCTTTTCCAGACTTAGTACTCATGACAAGGTCCAAGTGCGCTAAAAGAAATTCGCTATTTCCGAAAAGGGCAGTTTGTTTTGGTTCAATAATAATACCATTTTAAAATCGGGTTATCAATTTATGGGGACAACTCCCTATAAAAGGGCACATTTTAAGATATCATTCGGTGACCTCTATATATAAGTTTAAGCGTATATCAAGATCTGAAGAACATTAATCTTAGTGAGCACGATGAGTTCTCATTAATTTCCTTTTTCAATTAACACCATCGTGGTACCAACAACTTAATACCAAATTAGATATTATAGATATTACGAATTCTACCTTTTGATGACTAGCATCGACATGATGTAAGTAGTATTGCAATATACAGTTAGTAGGTATTGTATATATTGATAAACCTTAGGTTGATCTTCCTCAGACATACATGTAGATAGCAGTATTGGGTTTTAGTTAACCTGTTTTAAGCTATTTAGTTTGCTAACTCTCAAAGATCTAAATTATTATCCAATGTTCAAGCCTGCCTGGTGAAGATTATTTATGCAACGCCTTCCAACATTTTATTTTATTAAAGTTAATACATATCCTCAGTTAAGTGAGTTTTATGTTTTGGGAAAGCCTAGTACCGTAAGAGCTACTCCGTTGCTTCATTTGGACTTCCATAATTATCGTTATTATATGAATTAATGATAATAATGTATCAACTCTTTCTCATTATGATGAGTGAATACAACACTGAGGAAAAAATCAGTAGAGAGTTTGATCCGGATACAATGGTCGGTTTGAGCAAGTGATGTTATCCAGAGGTGGTTAATCGAGATACAACATGTGTTAAAATCTAAAATCTATTGATATTGATATTTGTTGATCAGTGACCTTTTTGGAACGTTTATTGTGGAAGTCTATTTAAGTTGTTCGGTCGTTTGAATTTAGTTTTAATCATGTTTCTGATATGTATATAAATGTAGCATACAATCTGATATTGGTTCATTGGACATTCCTAATTATCGTTAATATATGAATTAATAATAACTGTTAATCAACTCTTAGTCAGTTCCTTGATTCAATACAACTATGAGGACCAAGCCAGTAGAAAGTCAATCAGGATAGAACAGGGTATTTAGATCTAAAAGCTATTTATTTTCATATTTGTTGATCAGTTACTTTTGGAAAATTTATTGAGTACATGTATATCATTTTCAATGATTCGGTAGTTTGATAATCATGTTTCTCATATGCATATAACTGTATGATAATGTATGACATCCGCATTTTCAAATATTAATGTTTTACAGGTTTGAAAAATCTATAAATGGTTGTATATGTTTTACCAAAAAAGAAACAAAGGTAAATATTAGTCATATATTAAAACTGTCATAAATAAACCTGCAGTACAATAATATAGAACTTGTAATGTTGTCGTGGTCTATGCAATGTAAACATTATACAGCGTAAGTGAAATAAAAACGATTGAAATGATCTGACTACAGTAAATAACATAGATATGTTACTCAAATACGGTAGTACATCAATAAATATAAATGTGCTGGTGAAATTTAATGTACACATACATGTAATAAAACAGAACTATGACATCGGTACACCCGGTGTATTACATGCATACACAAAGAAAAAAGTTAAGCACCCCCTGATATATTAAAACATAATAAGCTACACTAAGTTTAGATTCTAATATTTATATTGATAATAGCAAGAACAATGCTACATTAAAACGATGTGCTCACAGAGTTGTGACCATTATGTCTAAAATCGACTATTCACGCATTACTCAAAATTCAATATGATCACCCTTTCAATTTGGGTATTTAAGTCCGGTGTTTAAAAAAAAATTCTAAGTAAGCATGGTACGAAGGCGAATATCAGAAGCACAAAGATGGCAAATAATCGACATGCATGCAACATGGATGTCCTTCAAAGTTATTGGACGTTAGATGAGCTCCCACTATACTGTAGTCAGTCGATTGGTGAGAAAACACACACAAACCAAAAATGTGAAAGACTTGCCAAGATCTGGCAGACCACGGGTAGCATCTGATCGTGACGACAGAGCATTGCAGCGTTTGGTTAGACGGATACCATTCGCAACCAGTCCCGTACTCAAGCAGCACTGACTGCCCAACAGACGTCTGTCAACAAGAACAGTTAGAAACCGTCTGAAATCAGCGGTATTGAAGTCAATGAGAGTCATTAAACTTCCACTGTTGGCAGACCGACATCGACGATCACGTTTTGCATGGTGCTTAGCACGACGTGTTTTGAATTTAAGGACATGGCGCAAGATCCATTGGTCAGACCAGAACTGGTTTCTGTTTCATGCAACCGACGGCCGGATGAGGATTTGGAGACACACATATACAGCCTATGCCCCAAGGAACATCCAGCCAACTGTCCCTTATGGTGGAGGCTCAGTAATGGTTTGGGGTGTATTTCTCATGACTGCAAGCTGGATGTATTCACAATACAAGGGAACCTAGCTGGTGATCAGTACCTCAGAGACGTATTGTAACCAGTTGTTGTCCCCCATTTCGACAACCACCCACTAGCTACACGGTATGTGTATATGGATGTCAACGCCATGCTTCATCGTTCAAGAGCAGTAACCACCAACCTCCAAAGCGAAGCCGTGACTTATGTTCCTTTGCCAGCCAAGAGCCTGGATTTGAATCTCATAGGGCATATTAGTGAAGCTTAATGTACACATACATGTAATAAAACAGAACTATGACATCGGTACCCCCAGTGCATTACATGTATTAGAATACCTCACATTTTATAAATTAATACGATTGTGTAATGTTGTACATATATGTAATCAAATAGAACTATGACATCGGTGTATTACATGCATAGCACAAGGAAACCCAAACCAGCATCAAAATTAAATATAATATAATTATAATTATGTCATCATGTACACATGTACATTACGGGTATAATAACCTTGGCATAATCAACTGATCAATATGGAATAAAATAGTATTGCATGGTTGATATATGGGTCGTTAAATAATGGAAATATTATATTGTGTAGATAATATGGAAATAATTCAAACGAATGGTTTGCCACTGAAAAAGGCATTATACCAATAAAGTTAAGAGTGTTAACGAAATGACAAACGAGTTGTGTACAAACATGCGTAACCATCATCTGTGTATTCCATATATTATGCGTGGATACTCAAACCAGATATTACTATGTTGCTCTATAATTAGAATGATGTCATCATTTATGCAGTTAAAATGGAAACCTACACCCTCCTCCCCAAAACAAATAAAATAAAAAAAACAAAAAACAAAAAACAAAAACAAAAACAAAACAAATAAACAAACAAAGACAAAAACCCAAAAAAAAGGAAAACGATATTATGTAACATTTCTAGACAATTTAATATTATTATTACTATTTTATATTAGGTGCAATTCTCAATATACTGGATACATTTATATTGTAGCATGTCATAAGCAACAAAAAACACCAACATTAGCTAAGCAGGTGTTAGATCATCTGTACATATCAAACATTGTAGAGACGAAAACATAAACATGGCTAATCTACAAATACAACCTGCAGTTAAGCCTAGTGCTAAACTCATACATATAACCAGATTGTATTTAAGTACTTTTTCAACACGAGGAAGCGATTTGTTTTTCTTCAATTATTTGCAAATCGGTTCTGTTATATGTATACATGATCAAAGATATTTGACGTATATTGTCCAATCTGATAAGAAGATAAATCATTGTAATGAATACAGAATACCAAGGAGAAAATATTATCTTTACAACTGAACACTAAATTGAATCGTAATGTTATAAAATACTTTCTAATTTTATGTCCTTCGTTGACTTCATAAAATCTAATGAATACTTTTCTTCGAGGATGCTTATACATGGACAATTCACTGACATCATGCCTGGGTTATTTCATATATTCTGAAGGGAAAAAGAAACGCAAGGTAACATAATATGCTCCTATTTTTTAACTGCGTGGCGTAAAATAACGAAAACTGGTCAGACGAGTGGCTTGGTCAGTGTGCACTAAAATCGACGTCTAAAGTTATTCAATCGTGAAAGGTATCATGTGACATAGAGAAAGTGATAAAAAGCAAATAACACGTCCAGAATAATGATAGCAAGTTCGTCAACACATCGTGTCATACCACTTTATACTCTTGAGGTATGCACATCGCTTTCCACTATTCAAAGTTAATTTGAATCTCTTGTAATCATGTCACGGCTGACGGAAGTTCAGAGGGGTCAGGCTATTGCATTGCTAATGCAAGGTCAAATGCAACAACAAGTTGCTTTGCAATTTGGTGTGAATGTTTCCACCGTAGAGCGTTTTGTCCGTCGTCTGAGAGATACTAGAAGGGTTGCAGACCGCCCGCGACGGGGACGTCCGCGCATAATGACACCACGTCAAGACAGGGCTATTTTTCTTGCTCACCTGCGCAATCGCCACGTTACTGCCACTGAAACTGCTATAACTACGGTAGGCAATCATAATCGCCACATTCACCCAAAAACTGTGAGAAACCGATTGCGCGAGATTGGTCTCCGAGCTCGTCGACCTTACATTGGTTTTCCTCTCACTCGTGAACGTTGCACGCATCGTAAGGCTTGGTTGGCGGCACATGGTCCCATACAATTTTCAATGAGGCAATGGAGACGGGTCTTTTTCACAGATGAGTTCGCTGTTCACTCTTTTTTGTCCAGACGGTCGATGTCGTGGAGAACGCTTCGCCGACGCTTTCGTTCTTGAGAGGTATAGGTTTGGGGATGGCTCGGTTATGGTTTGGGGAGGGATATCTCACGGGTTAAAGTCGCCGTTGATTGTGATAGCCGGTCATTTAACAGGCGTAATATATAGGGATGAAATCCTCCGGCAGGTTGCAGTTCCATTTGTTCAACAGCATCACATAATTTTCCAGCAGGATAACGCCCGGTCCTATGTAGCCAGAGTTTGTCAAGATTTTCTCGCCAATTATAACATTAACCCACTCGATTGGCCTCCGTACAGTCCAGATTTGTCCCCAATCGAACAGCTGTGGGACGAAATGGACAGGAAAGTAAAGGGGTGATGGAATGTCCCCGCTACTCTCGACCAATTAAGGGCTGTCTTGTTGGAAGAGTGGAATAATATCCCCATGAGAAGGATACATGCTCTGATGAACTCCATGCACAGGAGAATCAGGACTGTAACAAATGCGCGAAGGGGGCATACGAGATATTGACGAGTTAATCGATTTCACTTTAGCATATTGTGGGGTACTGTTAAATTGGTTTCAATTACTCATGAATTATTGATTAAAATCTAATGTCATTTTAAAAAACATTCGAATAAATAATATTAAATCACCTAAAATGTTGACCCTGCGTTTCTTTTTCCCTTCAAGGATGCCTTTATATGGACCACTATGTATGGACAATTCACTGATATCATGCCTGTGTTATTTCATATATTTATACAGGACCGTGGTGAAAAGAAGTGATTCACTTTTACTATTTATATATTCACCTACAAGAAGAAGAGACAATTACAAAGCTCAAGCATCTATCTACTTTGACGACTTTGTTTTTAGAATCTTACTAGTTCAAAATGTCATCAATCTGGAAAATATCGGTCAGAAAACGTTAGAGAAAAGCGAAGGTGCAGCTAAGAGTGGACAATATAGAAGCATGAGCCATATTGGGCTCAAGTCATAGAACGATGACAGATAACACAACATAAAACAATGATGAGGAATGCGGACCCCATCAGAAAGAGATTTACAACTCGGGGTATTTGTCTATACATTCATTCTCAACAAAATTCCCCAATTGATGTTTCAATATTTTT